>CM036583.1:29438514-30126014 GCA_020745775.1 Theristicus caerulescens | reverse complement strand
GTAACTAACTGCCAGCATCTGCCACGGCTTCTTGTACAACAATAATAGTGAAAGGGTAACATTAGTGCTTCCCGTGTTAATTCAGATTCTGTTCATCAATACGAAAATCTATGATGTAATTAGCAAAATGCATCGGTACTTGAGGCAGTCGGAGGGAACTAAATCACAGCGGGAGCCCCATGGGCCCCTGACACCTTAATCATCAATACTTACTATGTTCCGGATTTTACTGTTTAGTGGAGAATATTACCAGGCTGTGATCTTTTAAAAGAGAGTATTGTTTACAACCATTGCTTGTTTTTTAGCAGCCATGATGAATCTAGTACAACTGCACAAGACAAGGGATATGGAGTTGAGGCTTAAACTCTGGCCCCAAACAGCACCGCTGTGCCCGAGTGAGCAGCTCCACTGTGCCTGAGCCCTGGGTGCTTGCAGATTCTGGGGACTTCCAGCACGCCTGAAGTTCAATGAGAAAGAAAAGGTCAGGCTTGACTTTCACAGCCATGCAAATCCAACGGGATTCGAAGAAAGTAAACAGCAGCCACCTGGGTTTACCCCATCATTGGGAAAATGAGAAACACTCCTTTAACAAAACACCAGCATCCCATTTCTGTAGTATGGTGTATTTCTGCAGTAACTTCCATTTGCAGCTCAGCTTCCTGATTTGTCCTTATTTTAAACACGACGCTGGTTACCAAGAGATGGAAAAGACATTATGGAGTTGAGGTCTCATGTATCATTTTCATATGCTTTTCCTGTGACTAGATAAAATGGCAATTTCTGTTACTTTCAGGGAGTTTTGCTCATTTTTGACACCGCAGAACCTGGCTCCTTGATTTCATGCAAGTCTCTCCTTTGATGCAAGGGACACACAAGTAAGGCTCTAACATCACCCTGCCAAAGCAGACTCTACTAATATCTTTCAGATTTGACATAAAACTTTTTTTTAACCTGATGAATGGGATATTAACCCCATACTAGCTAAAAGACAAAGAAAAGAATGCAGTGCTTAGATATGACGGAGTGACAAAGTAGTCAAGGCAACTTCCAACAGTTTTTAGACATCCCATGAATGCTAACGCTTTAATGACACAGGAAGAGGAATCTGGGGCTGGAGCATCATGTATTCCTCTCCTATGTAGTCAAACCCACAAAGCAGCCAAACAGGTCTCCAGCATCTCCGGGCCTGAATAATCATTGGGCTGCTGGAGGAGGGCACTGATCTGCACCTAGAGCAGGCCAGAACAGGACTTAGGTAACCTGCAGTTGGGAACAACTTTGTGAATTTTTTACTTTTTCTAGCCCACCAATCCTGAAACCCAGAAGCGCTGCAGGACCAGAAATGCTCCTTGCAGAGTACGAGAGCCAAGCTCTCTTCTGCCATGAGAACATACCAGGCGATGCCTGATGCTGTGTTTCCTACCTCCCCCTTTCAGTGTCTAAGTGGGGTTGACGGTGGAGTCCAAGGAGAAGTCACATCTCTCCTGTGTCTGGATGAGGATGCAACTTGTCTTTCCACTTCACTCCCTCTGCTAAGCCTGTGGTTGAGATTTCATCACTGCCTAAGAGCTCCTAGGACTTGAACTAGACGCAAACATGCAGGTTAGGGAAAATGAGTGGAGGAAGAGAGGAACATTTCTGCTCCTCTGGAAGGGAAGCTGGCTCACCTGGTGAGACAGGCTCACAGCACAAACATACTAATTGGGTGGCCCGGTCTGCACTGCTCTCCCATGATCTTCACACACCATGCATTATTTCAGGTGAGTACCTTGCTGGAGTGGTTCATGCTTTAACTACTACAAAATGACAGAACAGAGACGCTCTGCATCCCCAATGTCAAAGGGGAAATCACCTACAGAAAACACAGCGATTGGCACCTCTCCTGACGTGTGCTAGAGACTGCCTCCCCAAAGGTCATTCAGGGGCTTAGCTGAACAACAGAAACTTTGGTTGGATCTGGCCATGCCTGGCATCAGGAATCACCTTTTTCCATGAGGTACCCTGCATCATGTAGTAAACAAACAGTAGTGTGGCTTCAACAGGGCTGGCTGACTCAAGGACTCAGCTCTCTGACTCTGAAACCTCGTTCTGCCCTGATCTAGCAAAGCCCAATGTGTCAAGATTTAGGACATGCTGTAAGGAATCTCTGTGTTCCCAGGCTCCGGAGCAGAAGTACGAAGGAAGTGATTGGGGTTGAAAGGGGACAATTTTTTGTTTACTCCTGAGTAGCCAAATGGGCAAAAGGCCTATTTATTTTAAAGGGTTTGTTAATATTTTTAGTGTGCATGTGCCTGGAGTGATGGAAAGGTCCGTTTTTAAATACTGAGATCTATAAATCTCTGTGACAAACTTACAGAAAGTTTTTTTTCTAAATGGAAAGAAACCAACAGAAAACCCACCCAACATGCTACAGCGCGGATGTTACAACCTTACCACAGTAGAACTGCAACTTCGTTTTTATGATCTAGTTCTCCAGCAACTCTACGTTAATTTATTATAAGCCTGGGGAATGACACAACTTTTTTGGTAGACAGACACCCACATCTGTTCCTTATCACCTCAAGCAGTGGCTCCTAAGCCTTCTGGACCAGTGGAGCTCCACCAGTCTTCCAACATTGCTCATGGGGCATAAGACATCCCAACCAAACTTCGAATGGGAAGTGACATTACCTGGGAACGGTTCCAGTCACCAACTGGTTGGTCTCACAAACCGTCTCAGGGTCTGAAGCACTGATCTAAATAACATGGGTTGCTTTTCCACTGACTTCCAAACAGATCACAGTTTTGACGGTTAGGCAGTTTGGGCTATATATGATGGTCTCTGAATGTGCCATTGGGGTATGTAACTACAGCCACATAGATTTTAAAAACAACCTGGCACTACTGACATATTATCTCTAGCCGATGAGAGCGCTACTCCTCTATCCAAACCTGTACTCCTTACTCAGATAGATTTCCACTTCAAGCCAGCAGCAGTGGGTAGGTGCAACGCTGGTAATAAGAGCAAGATACTCAGACTGGGACTTGTAGCTATAAAAAGGCAGCAAAAAGGAAATGAGCAATTCTGTTCCAGTGTTTTAATCACACAGCAGTAAAATGTAGAAGTTCCAAGTTCAAAGAAACAAAACCTATGTTCTTTTTGATTTAAGTCTATGAGTTTCATCTGTTTGAGGCTTGTGGCTGATCCTCCCACTGTTGTTACACAGTCCTTATCTGTGTAAATAACAGCACCAGAATTGGGTCTGTGACAGTTTTTAAAGACTGTTCCTTGATCTAATTACCTTTTACCCTTGGGAAAGCACCTGAATACTTTTGAGCCATATGAATCTGAAAAATTTTTGGCTAATATCACACAGAAAAAGAAGCGAGAAGGGATTCCAACCATAAACACAAAACCTTACATCTTCTGACACTGGAAACCACATTGACTTTTAACGTGAGTGATCCTTGGAAGTCAATGGACTGAAAAGAATAATACACTTTCAGTGATGTGAGAAAGCAGAAGGATATTCATGCTTGAAAAGTAAATATTTTCCCGAGTTTACATTTAAAAAACTATTAAACTCTCAATAGGGAGCTATTTTTAAAGATTTAAAGTTGAGAGGTACAATCCATTTTTTAAAACTCTTTCACCTTCTTTTTCAGGGAGAAGGAAAATAAGTAAGCATGCCAGTCCCACATGCTGCTAGGGCCCATGCACTTCTCCCTGGCGTGCACACATACGTGTGCGAGCACAGCCACGTGTGCCGGACGAAGGGGAGCGGAACCAGACTGCCACTGGCAGCTCGAGGGCACCGGAGCATCACTAAGGAGGGCCTCCATTTTCAGCGTGAGGGTGGACAGGAGCTGCTCTTCATGGTACCCTCTCCCCTGCAGACAAAGCATTTCCTTTTTGCAAATACCACTGGAAATGGATGCCGTCTAAGCAAGCAGCAACTTCCACTCCAGGGCCCACAGATCCTATGTGAAGTATCTTGAAAAACAACAGGCCTGAGAAACAGGTGGCAATCAAGCCAAGAAGCAAGCCACGCTACTCATGCGAAGGGTGAAACGAGAGAGAATGGCGTTGGCCCTCTCCCCAGGTCACCATCTCAAGGACTGGCACCCGTCCTCTCGGTGCTGCTATCAGACATAGTGGGGTGACGGGCAATGCTCTGAAGATAGGCTGGCTTGGTAGCCTGGAAATACCATGGGTCGAATTCACTTTAATAACACTGTCCTCTTTCCACCCAAGTTGATGGTGCCCTGCCACTCCACTGCTCAGATTGACTCCAGGGGGCTGACTCTACCACCCACCGCCAGCAAACAGCCTGCCAAGCTACAGCAACTACCAGAACACACGTGGCAACTGCCTGACAAAAACATTAGGTCAAAAACCCAAACCAAATCAACCAAACAAAAAAACCCAGTTACTGCTGCAAAACCAGGCACTCAGAATCAGAGAACCATCAGAATCACCTCAGTTGCTGGCTCAGCAACTGAGAAGACAACACACAAAAAAAGAGAGTGAGAGAAAAACACAGTTTTCCTATTGTGGAGAAAGCATTAGAGCGGCAACAAGAGTGTCAGGGTCTGTCCTGACTTTGCTGTAAATTATCATAAGACTGGCAAGATGAAATCTCAATACAAACACATGCAGAAAGGCCCAGTTAAGTTATTCTAAGCAATCTTCATTCAGCTGCCTTTCACCTTTGGAGCGCTTAACCCTATGTTCCCAAATGCTCAACTCTTTAAACACAGAGTTAATTAACAAAAGGTCAAAACGAAAATCTATCTATCTGCACTGAATCTCCCATGTGATTCAGTCCTGTGTGAATGCACTACTTGAAAAGACGGAGGACTACTGACTAGGGTGAAGAAACCAGCATTAGTGGCAGGCTTCATAAACCAGCCATGCAAGGGGATCAGTCTCATACTCTGGTATTCTGCTCTGTGCAGATCTAAGACACCAGCAGTCACGAGCCTATGGCTTGATGAATTCCTGCTAGAAGGCCACAGAGAAGCAGCAAAACCTTAAGAAAATTAAGAGACAAACTTTCATCAGCTGTGTTTTCAAGATTTCCTTTGAACACAAAGATTAGTATTTTGTAAAGCTGCAGTAACTCATGTTTCTGAAGGACATTCACACTTGATGATTCCTCAACTAACCTAAAAAAACATTGCCAGCTCCTTCCTCACATCTCTCTTGCTCAAGATGAATGCTGGGATGAAATGATTCCTACTGACTGAGAATTCCTGCTAACATCTGCAAGTGCATAAATGTGCTAAAAATGTTCTGTGCTAACTGTCCTTCTCCTCCCATCCCTCAGGCCTCATCACAGACGTGGACCAGGTGATGGCTCCCATGGGGACAAATTCTGGAAGCCCACCTGAAGCCAAGGGTTTCTGCCTGCTGCAGCTGGTCACCACAATGTAGCACAGGTGCAGGCTTCTTAGAAGCAGTGTTTTGCACAGCAGAGACTAAGATGAGACATTGGTCTAGCAGGAGGCTGACACCAAATAGTTACAAGGGACTAATGAAACTCAGCTATGGATCTGCCTTAAAACTGAACCCCATGTATTACATACACCAGCTGAAATGTCTTTGCAATTTTTGCTTCTATCAGTGTTGTGGACTGTTCTGTGCTGACCGTAACACAGACCAACTTAGAAGAAAATGGGAGTGGTGCTCCTTTTCTGCTTTGCATGTTATTAACACAAGGCCAACCAGTCCAGTTCTAGAAACTTATGTCTGTGGATATTTTCCTGCTGACAAGAAGTTTCAAGATCAACAAGCAGAGCTGCTTTTTGATGCAAAAATAAAAACAAGCCTAAGGATCTGGAACTGAAAACACGTCCCATCTGTGTCTCTTAACACAAATATACTATTTCACTGTAGAGCCCTTTGCCCCTTCTCAAACACCTACCCTTCTTACTACCATTTCAAGCAATTAGCATTATCTTGGCTGCCCACAGTAGGGCACATTCATCGTGTATTTTCAAATAGCATTAATTCTTGGCATAAGGAACTCGGGATAAAAGATAAAGATCTGAATGGAGATCTTTATTCAGCATGCTTTACCACAGATTATCTCATTCTTTTCCAGTTCATACTTGTACTTTTAGCAACTAAGAAGGCAGGGCTGTAACTGATGTAATTAGAAACCAGAAGCTGAATAAAATATCCTCCTGTTGACTCCCTCACCTCTGGCTTTAAATTCTCTTACAATACTATGTGAAACAATCAAACAAGGCTGTCCACTTCTCACTCACCACCAGTTAGACGACACAAAGACAGCATTCAGGAAGCACAGGCTTTTTTTCTGAGACTCCAAAACCTACCTTGAAACTACATGGAATCCATTACAAAGCAACCACTCTACATGCTTGCAGACACGATCCAGAGCAGAGCAGTACTGATGGACCAACACTCTCTGCTATCAATCACCAGTGTTACATTCTGTGGCTAACTTGATGTCACCAGGCCACTGCTGCAGGCTAGGAAAGGCAGAGGGTGAACCATCTCAGAAAAACTTCAGGAAGATCAGGTGTGCTGAGAGGAGCACCCTTGCTTTGAATGACTGAAAGGCAACGTGCAGAATTCAGCTGGCAAAAGCTTGCTTTTGGGTTGGCAGAAGTGAATCGTTACTCACCCCTTGTGCAAGGTATTCACCAGCAATGCTCACTGCCCAAGCCAGGTCTCAGCACAATATACATTAGTACAACTCCACAGAAAGCTCGCCAGTTTATATTCCACTGCCAGGAACCCTGATGGTTAGTTCTCTCAATAAGGAGACATGATTCTAATAGTTTCACACAGACATTTTCTGTTTTGGAAGACATGAAGCAAAACGTTCTCCAGGGACGGGACATCTCAATGTAAAGCAGACATTTCTCACTGCTGAGTAACAAGGTAAAATGTGCACTTCTGTAGAGGTTTTTTTGGGTCACCTGTAAGTGTAAACATTCTGTAGGATTACACAAGAAGCATGATGACCTCTGCATCACAAAACAGGTGAGATGAGGTCACAGATTCGAGGTATTTTTAACCTAGTAGTAACACTACAAAGAAAAGGCATCACGATAAAATACCAAAGGCATCTCCCTCTTCCCTCCCTACCATTCTCCAGTCACTTATTTAAACCCTGCGTCGTCCTGTGCACACATTGCCACAGCAACAGGGGGAATTACACTGGAGAACCAATTCTGCTGCTGAACATGCAGCCCCTTTGGTTTTGTACTGCCAGTACTGGAAAAATGCACATGCCTCTCTTTCAGGTTGTGACTTTGTGTTACGACTACTAGCAGACCTACTTTTGGAGAGCCCTACTTCTCTCAGACATTCATAGTCCACCATGGCTGGGCAAACCCAATGGTTCGCATGGCTGTGCTTTAAACCAGAGGCCAACAAAAAGACAATGCTTTTTTAAAAAAAACCCAAACCAACAAAACATTTCAAGATTCAAGATTAGAGAGCAGCCACGGAAACATATGAGGTGGCATCGATTTCCAGGAAAGGCATATAAAAAAGGGGCTGTGAGGGATGGGGGTATTTGGAGATCTGCCACCAGCTGAAGAACAGCAAGGAATCTCAGAGGAATGAAGCGATTGGCTTCATCACGTAACAAGGCCGTGACAAAGCTGGGACCTTTCATCTCTTTACTCCTGGAGGTCAGATACTACTTCTCTATTCCACACACAACACTGGAGACTGATTCTCCATCAAGAAAAGATGTCCCTGGTGTGTTGTACTCAGAAGACTGGCAAAAGACAGAGGCAGTTCTGAGAAAAAAAATTGACTTCAAATTCACTTTTTGGACTGTTTTTCTTATTCCTATAGTAATTAAAAACTGTTCTAACAACAAGATTATAACACACGTGTATCAATCATTTTTCATGATAAATATCTAATTATCTTGCCAGCTGCTGGTGTGCATGCCCAAATGTCTATTCTGGGCATTTTATCCCGCCAGGACTGGTTTTGCACAAAATTGCTGTGCTATGGGGCCAGGAGGCTTGCAGCTCCCTAGGCTCTCCCATTGCTCGGTGCAGCAGCAAGGCAGGGATCTCGGCACCCCACACCCTCCTCCTGTGCAGCCACCTTCAAAGATAGATCCATGAAATGAACTGTGTTTTTTGATGCACAAGTCTTTTTTTTTTTCCTGTGAAAAAGAAAATAAACCATTCCACAGATCCAGGTCAAGAAGAGGCCACACAGCCATGTGAACAGACGGCAACCTCCAGGGGCAAGGCAAAACCACCAACAGACTGCCTGCAACTCCAAATCTAGGGACAGGAATCATAGAATCACAGAATAGTTTGGGTTGGAAGGGACCTTTAAAGGTCATCTAGTCTGATCCCTCTGAAATGAGCAGGGACATCTTCAACTCGAGCAGGTTGATCAGAGCCCAGTCCAACCTGACTTTGAATGTTTACAGGGATGCGGCATCTACAGCCTCTCTGGGCAACCTGTTCCTGTGTTTCACCACCCTCATCGTAAAAAATGTCTTCCTCATATCGAGTCTGAATCTACCCTCCTTTAGTTTAAAACCATTGCCCCTTGTCCTATTGCTACAGGTCCTACTAAAAAGTTCTTCCCCGTCTTTCTTATAAGCCCCCTTTAAGTATTGAAAGGCCACAATAAGGTCTCCATGGAGCCTTCTCATCTCCAGGCTGAACACATGGACTCACCATCCATGTGAGCCTGTTGCGGAAAGAAGGCAGGTGTCCATCTGAATCCTCTGCTTGTCCTGCTGTGAGTTCGCAAAAACGTGATTTCAGCAAAAACAACCAGTGGGCTGGATTTTTTCCAAAGCAAGAGTTTTTATCAGAACAATTTCCAGCCAGCTCTAGAGAAGAGAACACGTTGTCATCTCTCTGCACCCTGCAGTCCCCTCAGGCATAATTTGGGGACCTCATGCTAATTTTATGGAGACTGCTTACTGGCCGTCTCCTTTGGGGTCTGCATCTTCTCTGCTGACAGCATAGGCTTTTCTTCTCTGCTGACAGCATAGGCTTTTCCACACATCCCCAACACCACCTAACCCACCAATAATGCCACACAGGTGACTGAAACAGACATCCCCAGCTGCCGTTCACTAGTAGCAATGTAGTCGTGTATGCTTATCACAACTGTTGCACGGCAGCACAGGAGAATGAATGGACAAAGGGCTGCCTGCTGCTTCTTTGTGGGGTGCCTGCTGACACCGCAGGGTGCAGACAGACAGATGGCGGGGCTGCTCCCTGTTTCCAGGAAAGACCTCACACACTACATCTAACTCCTCGTGCAAGAGGAGACAGCTAGTGACTCCCAACTCCTCATCTGCTTCTGGGCATCACTACAATACAGTTGCCTTTGTTTCGCTTGGTATATATATTTAAAACCTGTCTAAACAAGAAGTTCCTTGTGAATAACCACCTCTAAAAGCATCAATCATCCTACCTAGAAAATGCATTGCCATTTGCAATAGCTGTGACAAGAAAACGTTTTTTGAAAAGCAATGGTGATTTTGAAGGAAGGAGTGCCCTCACGGTTCAGGATAGTGTTATCAAGCAGCAGAACCTGTGGCGAGACAAAAAAAAGGCACAAGGTTTCTCCCTTGTGTAGCTATACTAAAGGAAGGAAATAGGATCCTAAGAGCTTTAATAATCATGTGTAACTTTTTGGTGCTCAGCACAGAAATCCAAATATAACACTATTTTGGCTGAATGTCTCTCCATTCTTGGGTCAGAAAGGTTGTTAATCTTCACTAGCCTATCAGGAAAAAAAGGAGGATATCACAGTTTGCGCAACACCAGGACTAGTTGTATAAATGTAAATGTTAATTCTGGCCACCCCTCTTTACATTTTGATTGTTGACAATGTTACTTTCAATCTATAAAACAAGGATGAAATCCATGCCCATTGTCATCAGTCATAATGCTCAAAAAGTAACCAAATAGCTAATAATGATGGCCTCAGCTCTTTCAGGTTTAATGACAGTCTTAATTTTAGAAAATACTGGCTCAGTGCAGAAGTGTCATATTGTACAGCTTAAAAGATTTTTTTGGACATGATTTGCAAGCTTTTGGAAATCAAGAGTTTACTAAATAATCAGAGAAAATGCTAATAGATTTTTCCCCTGGAAAGGACAGATATTTTTTTTTTTTATGCTCTTACAATGCAAGCTTCTCTGCTGGGAAGGGAGAAAACAAGCACCTGCAACTCATACCACACTAGCGAAAGCAGCAAAAGGTTTGTCACTGACTTCAGCATGAGCAAGACTGTACTTACCAACAACTGTGCTCAAAATTGAACACAAAGGAAGAAAGAAGCAGCCTTATCATTTACAGCTTACAATTTAAGTGAATCTGCAGTTTAAAAATCCCAGAAGGCTTTAAAGTGACTTAATATTACCATGGCATTACCATTTTTAATATTAACTTTAATTTGGAAGCAAGTCAAGCAGATTTGCAGTAAAATGGTTCAACAAGTATTGATAAAATATGCAGCACAAGATGGGTATATACATGAACAGAGTAAAAATGTTGCTACTTATTTTAAAGTGAGATTTATGCCCTCCGAAGTTTAGGAACCTTGCTGCAATAAGTCACAATACTTGAGAAAATAGGGACAAAAACTGAACACAAAGCATTTTTGAGGTAGTCAAATAAGTTAAATGAAGTTTCACACAACATTAGGCCTAAGACAGACCCGCTGCGTTATATTTATTTCCAGGAACACAATAGCAGTATTAAATGCAGCCTGTGAAATGCTGGCGCGGCGTGGGGCCTGGTCCTGCTCAGAGGCGAAGGGCCAGCCTCCGGCTGACTGTGTGCCACCAGCCGGAGGGCATGGGCTGCGCCTAACCATGCTGCTGGTGCTGTCAGCAGCATCTCCCTGGGCCCAGGATGTCCTGCTGACTTCCTACAGCCATGGCGATGCAGACCTGGTCGGACGGTCAACCCACCAGTGTCCAGCACTTTCTTCAGGATCCTGACAGCAGCAGCCTTGCTAGGAAGGGCCAAACTCCCTTGAGATCACAGTTAACAATCTACAACACCCTGTTGTGGGTCAACAGGGCCTAAAAACCTTGGTCGTTTCAGTTTCCTACAAGGGTACTAGGTCACTTCAGTGCTCTTGTGCCATCTTTCCTTACTAAAGTTACTGGAACGGGCTTGAGCGTATCTGACCACTTTTTAACACGTGTTTCCTTTGCCCTTGCTTGCCACGGTCTGAAGTCAGGAAGGTGAACCTTAAATCATGTTTAAGTGACAGAAGAGTTCTTAAATAAATAGAGGATCAGAATTTTATTATTGTCTGTGGTAGAGAAAATTTTAAGACAGGTTCCTTGGGTCTAGTGGGCTGATCCAGACACTGGCAGCTGTGTCAAAGACTGCCTGCCTTCAGGAGGACCACTCCAATGCTACCTCTCAGTTAATTTCAACAGCGCTGAATGCAACTCTGGTCAATACAAAACTGATCCAATGCTGTAAGGGCAAGGCAGGGAGGAGAGAAGGGAAACGAAAAGCAGAGCTCATCCTCTGCTGCATCACACAGCCCTGCTGCAACCCACCACAAACATGGGGCGGTGAAGCAGGGAGAGCGCAGGGGCTGCAGGAGCTTACACCACGCGGAATAACTGAGTGCCTGGTGCTGTTCGGGGTCAAGGCACGCTTTTTCCCTCCCTTGGAGGATGGGGCAGGTAGGCATCTCTGTCTCCCTCCACACGTGTAGTTGACAGGCACAGCAGCTGAATGCAGCAAGAAAAGCAGATGAAGTGATCCAAGCTGGACAGTCAGAGGTACAGAGGTCAGCCCCACGGCTGAGAAGGGGTAATTACTTTCAAACTAGGGGCCAACCCACATTCCTCTCTCCTCACTCCTTTCTAACTACAGTTTAGGCAGCTACAGCTTAATTTGGGTTAGTCCCTGCAGAAGTATCCACGTAACAGGAATACAGCAGACCCTTCTCAACAAGCCAGTCTTGTCTCACTCTGGTGTAGACTCTGTTTGCACAAACCCAAGTGTAGCATTCATGCCTTGGAAAAATTAGAGACTCAGTCCACAAAAATTAAAGTCCCTGGAAACAGTTGTGACTCAGGAAGGAGCAGGGGCAAGATGTGTTTGACACAGCTGACAGAGATAGCTTTATGAACTAGAAGTTCATATTTATCCAAAAGAGGGGACAGCAAAAACTGAGATGAGCAAAGTTTTGATTTAGAGTATTTAGGAAGTTTTAAACTGTAATTAAGGGTACACAGCTAGCTCAAAGCTGGCTCAGATGGAAATTTAGCAAAATGTGGTCTATATAACCAAAAGCCAATACAAAAATCTGCTAAAAAAATCTAGTGCAAACAGTTGTTTCAGGGTGGGAAAATAAAACATTCCTTGCAGTGTCTGCAACTGCTCTGAGACAGAACTTGAAAGGGAAAATGATTTATAAATGAACAGCAGAGAGAGCTCATTGATTTTTCTTTTTCTTTCATGTCCAGAAAGGAAACAGACCTACTGACAAACTGGACTAAAAACATTCTTTTACTTTCAGCAGTCTAAGACATGACTAGTGGCATGCTTGGGGTAAATAAACATGCTACCCACAGCATACGGGGTGTGATTCAGACCTTATGCAAACCTTCTACTTGTGAAACTTAACTGATTTAGCTAATACTGTGAGACAAGCATCAGGCATAGAGCTTTAAAATCAGCACTGTAAAATTATTAAAAAGCCAGAAACAAATGCAAAGATGTTAAATGCCAGTCTTAAAGAAGAGACAAAATCACAATTGTTTGGTTTATTTCAAAATGAACTACAGGGAGTCCTACGTGGTTAACTTGGCTCCCACTCTTCCCGGATCACGTATTAAAATGAATCCCAACAAATGAAGTGTTCAATTCTGAAGATACTTCAAAATGAATCTCCAGATCTTGTCAGACTTGTAAGACAAGCGTATTTCAAAAACAAATGCCCCCCCCCAAACGCTTTTCCAGTGAGCTGTAACACCCCCATCTGTGCTCAGATGCATTCTGCTTTTCTCACGTCTTGTCCGGTCTACAGGTGCCAAGCAGGGTGGACTCTTTTGCAGCAGAGGTGGGGTACACTGCAGAGAAATGCCAGGGAGCTGTTGGCATGTCCCTCAGGGCCATGCCACCGTGCACGTGCTGCGACACCACAGGAACACGCGCTGCAAGCCACAGCTGCGCCAGCGCAAGGCGGCGTCACCACAGGCAGCAGCAAGCACCCACCCCGGCAGACCCTACCAACCAAGCCACATCAAGTCTTCTTAAAACACCAACCAACGGCACTTAAAAGGCTAATGAAAATGCTGACACCCTCCTAATTACAAAGGGGAGAGTGGAGTCCCTCTCCTATTCTGATTATGCACAATGAGCATGAATATGGGTTTGTACCATGATCTGTGTGGAAGGAGCGAGGGGAAGCAAATACTTTCATAGCATGCAAAATAAGTTCACCGGCTTTGCACCAGCGTAGCAAGACAAGTTTGGTATTTTTCCATTTTTCAAGTGAAAAAACACTTCATCTAAATAGTATTTTGTGTGTTCTCAGTACGGTAGACTAACAAAATGTCACTTACAAGCAGAAAGCAGCTAAAACACTTCCATGTCTGATGTACTTCAACAGGTTTGGAAGAAACGAAATATAATTTATTATAGCCTATTTAGCTCTGCAACAATTGCCCTTCAAAACCCGAAGGAGAACAATGTAATTGAACGTACATGCCTTCTTCCTTGCAGAAACCTCAAACAGCCTCAGGCAAGAGCTAATACAGATGTAGTACAAGGCATTAAAAGAGCGCTGGATGCTGTAGCTAGCAATTATCTTGGTATTTAACCAAATCTATCGCTCATCAGGAAAGCGTTTAGTGCAGTAGTCGGAGCGAGACAGGCTGACACGAGCACAGCTACTTAACTGTCCCCTCCAGCGATTACACTTTCTCAGCCTGAGAGTCATGTCAAATTAAACAACTACACATTGACTTTTCACTTCTATAAACATTAAGGTATGATTGACAACTCCTGGATGCTGTAAGACAGTCATTATAATCAGCCAACATACTGTTAGCTTATTTGCGGTGTGTTTTTTTGCCCCTATTCTGAGCAATTTCCTCCTGGACTATTTTTACAGTGCTCTGTGGACATGTTAGCTTTGATTCCTGGCAGGGTCACTGTAACAAAATGCCACCCCCACCTTTGTATGTGTGTGGGAAAGTAACATAAAATTAAGTGATGTAACTTGGCATACAAGATGATTTTTTTTTTCCTTGGTCCAGGCTAGCACTTACCCATTTAACTCAAATTTGGAGATGTCTGAACAGCAACAACTGGATGCTAGCACTGCACTAAATACTGTTAATGTGGCACCTTTCTGGAGTATTTTTCCCAAGTCCTGCCCTAACATCAGGAATTCTCTTTCCATCTGCCTAGGGCAGACACTACAAAAGGAACGAGTCACCTGCAAGAATGGGTAATTAAATTACAAGCTCTACAATAGTGTTCTGAGTATGTATTTGTAAAGACCTCAAGCTTTGTAAGGCTATTACAGCATCCCTATGTTAAGGCACCGCTTACTATATATATCTGAAGACTGCAGCTTAGTAAAGTTACTAGAAACTGAACAGGTACATAAAGCAGTCAAGGTTGTGAAGAAATACATCCCTTCTTTGATTTTATATGCAACATTCTGGGGCCTGAAACCACTACATTATAAGTGACAGCTTTACTCTCCACCCCTCTAATTCAAGCCACAAGAGTAACATAAAAGATATCCAAACTTTCCCCTCTCAAAATAACAGGAGAAAGTAAAAAAAAATTTCATAAATAATGCCTAACTTCTACCCTCTCACTCCCCCATCACCCCTAAGAAACCTCACTGGATCCTTTAAAGCCTCTGGTAAAGAAGCAGGTGTGATTAATACTGTATCATTAAGCTAATTCTGAATACAAACAAGTCTACAATGCTATTGGTATGCCTGGAAGCCTCTGTATTTACATGATTAGTAGATCTGAAGCTTTACCTTCATACTGCCTGCAGCAGACTGAAAGGTAAACTTTACAGTGGTGGTTTTTTTTAGAAAAACATAATAAATCAACTAAATAAAATCAGTAACAATAAACACATAGATGGAAACTGTTCTAAGCTAGAAAAGTACGATTTCACTGCAGGATTAGCACTCAAAGTAAAAACAACCACAGGAGATGAAATCAGCTGAGGAGGACAAATGAAGTATAGTTATCTCTCCTCTCTGGTAGTACCAACTGCAGTCCCACTCCTTTTTCCACTTCTGAACTATATTTAATACCAAAGCATGGGTCTCAGAAACCTAAAATTAAATATAACAGTATTTCAAACATGCCATCTCTCCCTCTGGTTGAAAAGGCAGGCAATAATAAAACCAAAAGACTTCGGTGAAGAGTCCAGAACACGCCGGCTCTGTTTCAAACACAGAGGACAAAGCAGTCACAGCACTAAAGACAGTGAAATATAACTTCATTTCCAGGTTTTGCAGTAGAGCACTGAAATAACAACATCCCAGGAAGCACTTAAAAACTTTGCTGGTCTATCTCCAATCTTTTCTTTCATTTCTTTTTAATCAGTTAACTGCCACCAAAGTACCCAACTTTCACTAAAGCAAGTTACTGTCCTTGTCTGTAGGCCAACGAACACAGCGTGCTTTCTACTTCATGGGGCTATTACTGCTTAACTCCAGGGATATTTCTCAGACTACCAGATCCCTAACACAGCAGATTTATCTCCAAAGACTCAGCCTCAATTTACTCATGCACAAAATGTCTTGGTTATATTTTGCACCGACTTCCTACTTATGTAATTGGACAAAGACACCTACTATTTTATCTTCTCAACAACCTTGTGTCCACACTGCCACTGAAGGGACTAAAACAAGCAGGGAGAACGTCTGTCACTCCAGCACACAGCCAGATGTACCAGTAACTTTTGTAGTTTCCATATTTTAAGGTTTCTGGATAAATTTCCCCCAAATCTTCTGCTCAAAAGTTGCATCTCCCAAGTTCTGGGAGACATTCACACAAAAAAACCAATGAAAACCCACCCAAACCAAAACCCAGCAATGGACCTGAGCTCCATTTCGGTGGTTACCAGCCAGCTGCATCACCTCTAGATCTCAGAAGCAACCTCCTCCAGCTGAGCTGCTCCTGCAGCCCTCTGCCTCGCCAGAGCTCGGCTGCCCTCAGGGTGCAGCTGCACGCAGCCCCGTTCTCCCGAAGGCAGCACACCAGCTGGATGTAACACACTCACCTCACAGGTCCCCTGGCTTTGCTACTGCAAAATTCAATGTTAGCATCTGCTATAGACACCCTACAAAAAACCCCATATAACCTAAACCGAAAATCCCTTAGGAAAATTCCCACTCTGTATTTCTAGCCAGGAACCGTAAAACTACAATATTCAAAGAACTGCATTTTCAACAGTATTTTTTGAAAATAAAAGGCTACTTTGCTGATAAGCTAAGGCTAAAATGCAGTACTTCAACGAAATACTGAAATACTTTTAAGAAACAGCATAAAAATAAGACAGGGTCCCTTCAGAGAAATCTGTATTTAACTAGACACAGTGCTTGTATACAGAATGTGCACATAGCATGTGTGTATCCATATATCCATGTATATATATCTCTCTATTGATATAGGCACCCACACACAAGTACAGGTATGTGTAGATTATATATATAATATATATAAAGCTAACTTTCAGTCCTCAGAAAACAAAAGCTATCCCCATATAACAGCCAAATTCCTACATAACTCAATTTCGACATCTCATCTGGTGTGAACTGCACTCATTCCTAGTGTAAACCCCAGCGCGCTCTGCAATGATATACTGTAATGTCACATCGCAATCTGGATTTACTATAAAGGGCTGCTGACGAGTTTCAGAGCAGTAAACATTGCTGCGAGGTGTATTTCACACTGAGCTGGTTTTTATGAAGAACACTTCACCGCCCAGCCACGGCACCCAGATGATGAATGGTGAAAGATGCATGACAAGCTTCATCATTGTTTGTAAATCTTAACTGTTCCTGCTCACTAACTCTGCAGGCAATTTTCAAAGACAGCGGCCGACAGAAGGACAGCACAGCTTTCCTGAAGGTTATTCAACTTGTACTTGGCCTAAGCTATGCCTGCGAGGAGCACTGGAAATAAACTCATCGGTTACACTGAAGCGTAGAATTAAAAACATTTGACGGGCAGGCACGCTAATGGTTGCTAAATTAAGAAAGCCCATTAAGTAGCCTTGGTGTCCACCCCCCACCCTGCCCTACAGGATTACATACATCATGCACAGGCAACACACCCTGGTATTATTTACACATGCAATATAAATATGCATATTTATAAAATGGGCAGAATAAACGATGGGCTGTCTGCTCACACACCACGATTCCCTTGTATCCTGTGCAGTTACACATAGCGCTCAACCGTCCCCCAGCTCCTTTGCCCACTGCTTGTAGGAAAGCCACTTCTCTTCTGTCAGAAGTTTACCCTTGTGACAGGGTATAACGCACAGAGAAAGGAGACTACACACAGCATGCAAGCATGGCAGTGGGGAGGGATACCCTTCTTTGTTTTCCCTGAGATCATCCTGGTGTGGGAGCAGCGCCATGGACCGCAACAACCTCTTGCAAAGAGTCACAATTCGGCTCATCGCCTTCCTGCTAGAAGTAAAGCCAGTCTATACCACTCTACGCTACAGAGCCTTAGAAATACTGCCTTTTTCTTTTCATTTCTCTTTTCTTTTCTTTAGAGATCAGTAGCAAATTCTTCTTTTGCTAGAGTTTCTCACGATCTGCAAAGGGTTGCTAATGGGAATGCCTTTATAAGCAGAAGAGGCTGCAGAAGCATTAGTTCTGCGGGAGACTCTCACCTGAGCTGCAAAGCTGGTGTGAACTGTGAGATGATCTATGCAGACTCTCACGCACAGAATATGCTGGATATGGAGGGAGTTCTCTCTTCTCTTAACTAGTCAAGCTACGAGGATGCAACTGCACATTAACGCAAAGCAAAGAGGCAAGCAGTACCACTGTTTGTTACAATTACAAATCATGCCTGGGTAAGCACACTGTTATCATCACTGTCCTGACAAGATGTCTTCATTTCTTTTATCGCTTTATGGTAAAGTTCGCTTTACTATTAATGATTTCTATGAATTTCTGCTTGCCGTGGGAAAAGTTCTGTATCCACAGGTAATAAAATCAGAGTGTCAAACCCACAATGGATATAAAAGGAAGCAGCTCAACTGATGGTGTGGATGTTTTCAGTGAACTATCCAACATCCTTTAAAGTGTGAGGAAAAAACCCACACAGCCTCACCAGCTATAGGAACATCCTCTGTCCCACACATAGAGCAGCTCAAACAGGCAGAAAATAAGTCCAGGGTTGCACTGGGTATAAACCACTGGTCTCTGAGATGTTGCTCTGAAATGCTCCTAACTCAAGAGGAACTGAGAAGAAACCTCCCTCTGTAAAAAAAAAGGCAAAAGAAAAGATAGCAATCAAACAGAGCATTACTTATCCCAGGACAGTACTCCGGCAGGGGCTTGCAGAGAGATGGTAAGGCCTGGCGTGGGACCCGGCGCCGCCACGTGTGCTCTGCAGCGTGCTGCCAAGGTGGCATCACTCGCCCTGGCGCCTGCTCCCTGCTGCACCCTCAGCGAGGGCCAGCAAGAGTGAAGGGCACACGTCAAAACCCGCTGTTTTGAGATGGGGGTTGATGGGACACCGGGTACTTCTTTTCATAGAAGAAAACTAAGGAGAGATTTTGGCAGTAGACTTAAATTTATTGTCTTGGATCCACACCTGCCATGGCCCACTGTATTGCTGATTTGATTTTCCTCAGAATAGAAGGACTTCCCTTAAATCCCCATTTCACCAAACCAATGCCTGCAAGCCTGAAACACAGTCTTGAATTTTAGAAACACTGCACCCTTTGATCCACACAAAATATTATAGCGTGGATAAATACGTGCCATGATAAAAATCTTTCTTCTACTGCTCAACAACCGTCTGGGCTGATCCCCTTCTGGGTGGATGTGGTTTTGCTGGTGTGGGTGGATGGGGTCCCACTAGTATCTCCCGAGGCTTCAGGCTGTCCCACTCTCTCTTGATAGGGCGCCAACAAACGAAAGCATTCACAAGTATTTTCCATGAGAGCTTACGATTCCTCCTAGAGGATGCTAAAGCCTCACTCCAAAAATATTTGCATTTCTACAAAAACAGGCTTGGGGGAAAAACAGCAAAAATACAGCTTGTTCAGCTCCTGCGGCAGGACCAGCAGCTTCCCCCAGAGCAAACAGCAAGGGCTCATCAGCTACCTTGGCATTAATCAGCGCAACTCATGAATCAAACCCTAATTCTGCAATTGCCCAATGACAAGTTGCTTTGCTGCACACATCATTTTATTTCTGTGTGCTTTTGAGTGAGTGTAACATAAAGGTTGCATATAGAGAAGAAACTATGAAAATAAGTCTTTTAATCAGGAATAAACTGAAGCAAAATGGGATGTAAGCAAATGCTTGCATTCATTTCTTTCCAGGAATTCCCTTCTCTATCAATCAGACCTTATAAAGCTATTTTAATATTGGTCAAATCTTCACCAATCCAACCTCATTTAGAGAGACCAATAATTTACAAAAAGGCTTCAAGACACAGAAAAATGAGTTGCCAGAGCTTATATTGAATATGCTTCACATTCTCAAATATATTTTCATAGCTGCTGTTACAGCTAATGAAACGATTAAGTATGAATAAGAACGCCACAAATCAGGGTTAGCAACTTGCTTGGTTTAAAAGATGAAAAAAATCCCCAAACCCAACAACTGTCTAGTCAGCTAAGCGCAAAACTAAACTTTTTATTGAAAATGAAAAGGGCATCTGCCTAAAAAGGTCTGTAAAATGTTGCAATGCACATGCACAACCAACGCCTGGAGAAGCACAGTTTAAAATCTGCTTGCCATCCTTGTAATGAGTGCCTAAGGGAAGCTGCACACAGCACAGCCCTCGGGGACTGTAAGTTGCAGCAATAAGAATGGACAAAAAAAGATAAACAGTTGTGCAAAGATCAAGCAACCCACTTGAACTGACTGTTTAAGATCTCCAGATTTAGATGATTATCCCTTCCTTTCTTCTTTTGTCTTATTTCAAAATTTACCTGTGAAAGTTTTATGTAAGATGGATAGTGGAGAATACTACCTGGAGTTTCAGCAAACACTGCTTGCTCCTTCATCACTAGGGAGAGCATACCCTTGAACAGAGGTAATTTTTTAAGCAAAAGATGCACAGACAGACACACATACACAAAACACAGAAGCTAAATACTGCTGAACTGTATCAGTTCTGGGAGGAAAATTATACGCTCCCCACATATTCTGCTGCTGAAACCCCTCCAAATTCAAGATCTGTTTCTGCTGGTGCTCTACTGAAGAGGTGCATAGAACAGGAGTAGCAGTGGTACCTCTCAGGCTTGACAACAGCCAGACCCTGAGGGACTGCAACAGCTACTCTTCAGCTTAAACTCATGGAGGAAAATTTGGGCTATTTTCTGCTGTTGTACCCCACTTCTCTAAGTGCTTTATCAGCATAGCTCTGCCAGTGCATCTTATCAGTTGGCTGCAAATAAGAAGAAGATAGATGCAAGGCTTTTTTCTGCTCTTTGGCGTAATTTCTTAGCCATACCAAACCAGCCTGCTTTATTGCAGTGCCATCTGTGTAGCCTGAATGCCTGCAGAAAGCAGTTCAGGTTCAAGGACGTGGTCTCAAAGACCTTTTGCATACCAGGACTCCTTGACCTCTCTGATCCTACAGCCAGGTGCCACCTGTGGCTCTGGAGCATTACTCTTATCTTGCATGGCATTTCAAGGGCACAGGTTAATGCAAAAATACTATATGTAGGAAACCTCAAAAAAGGAGGGTAACTTTGGCGCACAGTAACCCGGTCTGAAAGAAACAGTCAACCTCTTGTGCATGTTTCTGGCACACACAGCATTGCTTGCATTCCAGCGATGCTTTTGCCAAAATGAAACTTTTTGTCTTCCACAGGGAGACTGTTTCCCACATGCCCTTGATTGTGAAGCCACTGGACAAGGCTCTTTACAGAGCTGCTCCAGTTTGGGTGGGCTTCTCCAATGGCTCAGCACTGTTCTCCATACAGCATCCAAGCAGAGAGATGCAAAGGTGAGTCTTTAAATGCAGACCCTGGAAAAGTCTGTGCTGCCTTGATTTCCACAACTGTAAAACTGGGGATACCAGTTATTTAACTTCTGGAAAGGACTGTGAAAAAGTGTTTTGAAAGTGTTGGAAGCTGTTCTGCTGACAAAAAAGCCTGTTACCAGAAATGTTCTCCTTCATAAAATGGTGTTTGCTGATTTACACAAAACTGCTGACCTTTTCTGTATCAAAATGAACACTTTATATCAGTTTTTCTTATTTGTGTTTGGGAAGAGTTTCATGCTCCTGCTTAATGTTCAAGCTGCAAATATAGCACTGCTCCAGTGCTTCATTACTTGTATTTCCAACTATCCTGACACTTAGACAGGAAAGTAAAAATTCAAATCCATTCAGCAGCTAGAGCAACATTTTAAATGCAAGCCATCTGCTTCACCACAGGCACAGACACCCAGAATAATTATCTTAACATTTCACATAATAATGACAAAGGGGAGTCTTCATTCCATGCCAACTTTAAGACAAGGTAACCACTTTAAAATCAAAGGTGTCTGCAAATACAGGGATGTTTCTCCTTTGCATCCTTCTATTTGAATGTTAAATTTTTCTGCCACTGTCCCAAACCTGGAAAACACTCCCATACAGATAAGCAAATGCTCAACTTTTACTCAGTGGAAACAGGACCCAGAGCAAGGCACCCAGTCCTGATCCAAGCATGTGCTTTTTTGCTCTCTCAAACCAAGGTCTTGTGTGCAGGTGTTTCACAAATCTAAGTGCAGGAGGGGCCGATTCAAAATCAGTGGAGGGTGCTATCCAATTCTGGGCAGTGATCCAATCCTGAAAAAGACCCATTTTTTAAAAAAAAAAAAAAAAAAAAGGGCAACTATCCTACAGAAATGAATGGGAACAAGGCACTTGGAGATTAAATATCCTGTTGTGACCTATTTTAATTCCTCCACTTCTTGCACAAGGATCTTTCAGCTTGGCTTCTTCCAAAAGGAAGACATGTTTTGAAGTATGCTTTGCATGCACAGGGATTGATAACAACCTCTCATACATCTTTTCTTCTCATTGCTCTTGCAGAAAAAAGGACAGGAAAAATCTTTTGAAAGTAGAGAGTACAAAATCCTTCTCCCACCTAGAAATTATTACATAAAACTTACAACCTGGTGATCTAAGAGAGCCTTCTGAAATCATCCTTTTGCCATTTGTCACTGGTTTATCTTCCTTTTCTCCCCATTATTTCCAGTTTCAGCTGGAAGGGCAGCAGCTGTGCTTAGTTGGAAGCAAAACCATTTTACTTAGAACCACTTCAAATTGCAAGGAGGTTGACTGATGGTGTTTTGCCATTCAGCAAATGTCAGCCCATTACTACATGCAACACACTGTAACATGGTATGACCTCATGTACAAATGTCATAAGCTTCCTGAGAACTTTGCGTCATTCATAAAAACAAAGAAAGTGTAAATCAGTGGTCTGTTAGCTCATCTCTCCTCCCATTCAATATAACTGGTCTAAGCAGGCAGTTAACTTAGCAGAACAAAATTAATGAAATAGTCCAACTGAAATACTAACTGAGATAATACATGAACTGGCAAAACCTCTATAAAGCTGACGTTACAACTGAAGCGTGGGTAATAGACTGCATGTGTTGTAAGACCATCTCAGATTTGTGCTTGGGAATTTAATAACCATTTTTTGTTAAAGATACATGTTTCTGATGTTTTGAAAATTTGGCTGCAAAATGAATTTTTTATTTTGACCTGTTGCTCTTCTATACGCACTGTTACCTTCCTGTAAAATTTCTGTATTAACAATACATAAGTCTTCACAGAGATCTTAAAAAAAAATAGTTATGGGCTTGCTGCAGGAGTTATTAGGTGAAGTTTTACAGTCTGCATTATATAGCAAGTAAGATTAGATGATCCTAATGCTCCCTTCTGGACCTAAGATCTATGAACACGTCTTAGAAAGAAAACAAGTCTCTGAACATGGTTACCACTTCAACTGCAGAAAAGGAAGAAGTAAGATAGGATTTGTTTATTTAAAACATGCACTAGAGTTGTCTTTAGCAAGCAGCAACCACTAACCCTGCAGAAACACGTCACCAGGCTTCATACAAAGCAGTCAGGCATTGTACAGAAAGTTCAGCCCAACCATCAATGGAGAAACACGTTAAGAATGTGTCTTTTGATTGAGACAGCACTTGCAGCATGGGCAGTCAGTACTTTGGAGGAATGCACAACCCTCTTTAATATGCAGGATCCACTGGTCACAACCTGCTGGCTGACTCAGCACTCACACAGATGACAATAAAGAGGCAAAAAACCTCAAACCCTCTGAGGAGTGTGAAAAGCACCGGACGAAAAAACATCATGGGAGTGTAAATCACCAACCAATAGCCTGAGAATATTATTTTGTCTGGAGGCAGAAAAAGTAAAAGCAGTCATCTCCTCCAAGAACATGCATAACAAAGAAGAAGATGCTTCTAAGAAGCCCATTAAATAGGTATGGTCCTGCTCACATGTTCATGCTTCTCGCAAAAATATTGGTGCCTCTTTCACCCACTAGCTCCCTGCTATGGAAAAACACTTCTTCAGAGTCTGGAAAATGCTGTTTGATCTCAGTAAATTACATCTCACTGCTTGTCGGTTTCTGATTGATGGTGTAACTTAGGGAACAATATCTGTGTGTGGAATACTGTCTGGAGAAGCAGTCAGGGATTATTGAAAATACAGTATTTATGCAGTTTAAAAATCAGTGGCACATTACACACAACTTTTTTTCTAGAGTGATGAAAAATTACTGAAGTGCATTTGGGAACAAAGGGTATAAGGTCTTTTGTCTATTTGTAAGAACACTCGACTGGTAAGACTTCTTAGTGAGTTAGTAGTGATGGATGCAAGAAAAAGCGTCAACCGCAGTTGAGCATAAAGCCAACAGCTTCTCTGACCAATGGGCAGAAAGGAAGACGTCACTGTTCAATGGTGGTCAGAGAAGAGGGAAGAAAATAAAATTGAAGAAAAGAGAAGGAAAATGAACCAAGGATCACTGATTTCTCTAAGCCATTTAAAACTACTGGAGAAGGAGGAAAAGTCTAAGGTTTTGTCACACCACTTGTTGTTTCTTCATCTATCTGATATGTCACCATTAGTTGGAAGACTTTCAGAAAACAGCCATTCCAAAAGAGCAGCCACCTCCTCAGCAGAAATCGTTCTGGAGTTACTGAATTCAAGGGCTCAGTGCTGATTTACACCAGCCACAGGTATGACTTTATAGACGCCTCACCTTCCAACACTCCATGCGAGTCCTTAAGGTCCTGTCATGAGACAACCACCATATTTTTCACCACAACACAAATGAAACAGACACCAAGACATCGGCCACAGAAAGGCCATGACCGAAAACAGCTATGGAACCTATGCATGATACCTCGTTCCATCAGATATAAAAAGGAGAACATTAATGTCAATGTATAAGTGCATCAGAGAAGCAAATGAGGATGGATGCTGTTGCCAGTGGTGTGACTCTGTGCAAAAAAAAAAACAAAACAAACACACAAAAATTTGGCAGGCGTAAAGTAAACAAAAAGAAATACTTGCCACAGACCATACAAAATTAAACTGCCAGGTTCACTGATTGCTACAGAGACAAAATGCCTGAAAAGTTTATGGAAGGGTTCGCTCAACTCATGGAGTGCAGCTCTGCTGCTGGTAACTGAAATGATGGTTCAGAGGCAATCAATAGCTTAGGACACCTTTGAATGCTGTAGGAGTGTGAGGAGTTTGGACATATGAAGTAGGATCACCCTACTCTTTCTCTGTTTCTCTTCTTGTTTCTCTAGCATCAGTTACTGTCCTGTTCCAGGGACAGGGAAGCAGCTCAGTGGAGTTGGTCTACTCCAGCAGGGCCATGTTAATGCCTGTGTGTGCACTCTACCTACTACTGGAGCAAAGGAACAATGAAGTGAGAGAAACATTGTCAAAACCACAGGGTAAATTCACCAATGCTTTTCTGGAAATTATTGCAGATTATAGTAATCCTTAAGACAGCTGGGAAACACTGGATACAAAAAGAAAAATTTATCTGCAGTAGTTTTAAATGAAGTTACACGGTGTGATGAGTTTGAAAGCAAACAAGGAAGCAAGTCTGCAAAGGGCTTCACGACATGGTTGGGATGCAGGAGTAGTTCCCACATGTGGTTCAGAAAGACGAGGAGAGAAAAAGCTCAGTGGGAGGCCTGTGGAAAAAAATCACAGACAGCATTTCTGAGAAGAAAAGAGAGGAAATATAATTCTGTGGTTGGGGCAAAGATAATTATTTGTTCCTGTGATGGAGCCAGGTGGTAAGCACCAAAGACGGCACCTCAGGTGACTCTCTGTACAACTCAGAGACATACACATGATCAGAAAGGTATGACTAACTGTGCTCCTGAACCACGAGACTTCTGAAGTACAAGCTTGCACTACTGTACAGTAACGGCCCTATGTTGCCACCGCACTACATGCCTTCCAGAAAATAGCCACCATCTTGTCAACACCTACTTTCTGATGCCTAGCTTCCTTCCCAGCAGCAGCCCGCACCTCCCAGGTGCACTTACCTCTTGCTTTCGATTCCGAGTAGGAGGGAATGTCCTCAGAGGTCAGGATTTGGGGGAGGCACGTGGGAGCGCCAACCCCCTGCCCCAGGTAGGAAGCGGGTGGGTAGTAGGAGCACATGTGGTACTGGGAGCTGACAGCATGGCGGCCCTCCATGCCCTTCACCTGTCGGAGAGAGAAGTGCAACAGCAGCCTGTGAAAGCTGAGCCCCAGCACCGCGCAGGCAGCCCACTGCCTCACATGCATACAGCTTTGAAGGAAGTCAGGGGGGATGGATGGGAAGTAAAATCCTGACACATTGGCCTTGGGTTTTTGCTTTGGTTGGCTCACGGCGTGCCCACACCGCTCAGCTACAAGTGAGCTGGCGTGGTACGGGATGTGACCTAGCAGCAGCAGCACCAGCATACCTATGGCTGGTTTATGTTACCTCGGGTGAAGCCGTGTCTGGCACACAAGCATGTACCCTTCACGGCAAGGAGCCTCCTGGCAAGTCCCCTGCTCACAGCACAGACAACACCACGGGAAGTTTTCCAGACCCCTTCAACTGCACGCACTCGGCCAGTGTCAGAGGTGAAGTGCCCATCCAGTCCCTACACCTCCCCAGCGACTAACCCATCTCAGGCTGGTGGTAACTGCTCTGCCAGGGACCTACAGGGTGGCTAAGGAGGACAGTCCTCCTGGCAGACTCACTCGGGACATGCTCCACAGTGTCTGAGCAGTGACATACACATACAAACACATCACTTTTCTTACAACCTCGTGAGATGGAGAAGCATTTTCCTGATTTACCCAGAGAAACCAAGTTGTGGACAGACTACATGGGAAGCCTGTAGTGGAGCCACAGCTGGACACCAGCCAGCAGGTCCACTGTGTCAGCATGGCGTCCACCAGGCAACCTCTTTGCCCTCCCGCAGCCTGCAGCAAAGTTGGCAGCACTCAGAAATCAAAGTTTATCCTACTCCAATGCCCTGAAATCATCCAGACTGATCTCCTCAGCGCATAATGCTTTTTTAAATTTTTGTTTTATTAAAGAACTACCATCTAGTATTATTTGTTCCAAAGCCCTACAATGTAACGTGGCTATAGTGCTCCAAAAAATACAGCCAAACACTTCACAACATTAGGGTTTTCAACAGGAAAGGTAACACTACCTAGTCTCCCTAAGTCTGCTGGGCAGTGAATGATTGTAGATGGAAAGCTTCTGGGCACAGAAAAAATCCCACAGTTTTGCACCAGGTATAAAGGTGGCAGTGCCAACAGTAATGTACATCCAGCTATGCCATTAGACGTCATCTTCGCAAGCAGAAGTGCTTGACAGCCTATTCAGCTGCATCTCACCTCAGTTAGAGGAGCTCTGCCCACTCCGCTGCGGTTCCCTCGGGTCCCAGCCAGCTGCATGTGGAGCCCTGCTCCTCAGCTCTTCCCAGGCTGCGAATCCCAGAGCCAGGGAGCAGCGGAGGCTGGGGGTGAACCTGCTGTCCCAAACAGCCACCCCACACCAGCAGACCCCCAGGGTCCGGTCCTGGCAAAAGGAGCCACCAGCACCTCCCAGCAAAGCAGTGAGAATGCATTCACCCCTTGTTTTCCAGGGTCTCCTTAATAATTCAATATTCATTTTAGTATGCCTAGCTGGAAATAACATGGCCTGAGTCACATAAAATCCTGCCGGTGCTCTCTGAGACAAGAGGGCAATATCCCACTTCCCATGTGGAGCCAGGTTTGCAGCCAGATTAAGTGCCGACAGAGAGCGGTGGCTGTTTACAGGAAGCAAAGTGGACCCCTGCCCATCTTCCGACAGCAGCACAGTCACACGTATTTGTACATGTACTGAGGGATCGGCAGGACACACTTTTAGTCTGTGAAAGTAAGAGTTTTTCTTTTATAAATTAAAGGAATACTTAAAAGGTGATTTTTCTACCATCTGCACTCCATGCATGCAGAAAAAGTTCAACATGCACTGAAGTTTCATCCATGATAAATAGTAAATTGCTCATAAAAAAATTTAATGTGTCATCCCAAGAAAGCCTGAAGTCAAAAGAGACACTGATGTCCCCTCTGCTGTTCTGAAAAAGGGCGGTCTCCTCTTAGAAACAGACATCTGTGCTTTGCATGGACTCCCTCAACAAAACCCAGGCTGCCTCTGCCCTGAAATTATGGATTGGCAATACAAATTGCCCAAAAGCTCAGTCCAAAGGCCATTTTGAATCTGCATATCCGCAAAGCTCAACAGCTCTAGAAGTACTGGGGAAAAAAAGTTAGCAAACTTGTCTCTGCCTCCCGTTTTGCACACACCATCTTCCTTGCCTCGGTGGGGCAGGGCTGTGGGCAGCATCTGTCGTCCTCACATCTCCGTCTCTCCCCTGTGCAAGTGCATGTGTGCACACGTACAACTGAGAAAAGGCCCATGTACAACTGAGAAAAGGTTGCCTGCAGGAGACAGCATTATTTCAGCTGTAACAAAATGGAGGGATCACTCCTGGCACTGAAACGATCACGTGCATGTTTCTTCTCCCTGTAGAGTGGATGCAGTGACCTGTTTCCTTTCAAACCTTTTTTTAGGGTTTTTCTCCATTTCTTAAAAAAAACCCCTCACCTAAAATCTCTGGATGCAATGAATTATTACTACTATTATTATTAGTGTGTGGTAGCTGGCTAGCAAGAGACATGTTTTATAATCTTATTACCCACACCAAGTCTACGAACCACGGTTCGACCGACAGCCAGAAGCTTGGCTCTGGAAAGAATATGCTGTGTATTAACCGCTGAAGAAAATCTAAAAGCTTTTGGTTTTGTTTTATTAAACTGTTTAGAATACACACCGCAGTAAATCTGAACCATAAGGTTTCCTTTTTATAGTGCTTAGCAATCCTATTTTACAGTAACAATAAAAAAACAACGTCGTAAAAATTCTTGACCTTAGCGCTGCATTAAAAAGGGGGCTTAGGAGATCATTACCCCATGAGAAGGGGCATTTGCTCTGTATTAACTCCTGCAGCTCTGGAGAGTTCTTGCACATTTTTGGGTGCCAGAAAGGGAGGTACAAACAGCCCTGGGGAGAGCCTGGAATATTCAGATTATTTCTAACCCGGGGCAGTCCGGCCTTCCAAACGCTGCAGCCAGGTGCCAGGTTTGGGATCTTTCCCTGGGTCCTGTCCTGGGGGAATGCTGGGGTCATGCAGGGATCACAGGAGGAGATGCCTGCCCTCTGGTGTCTCCTCCTGCCTCCCTCGCCCCTTCCAGCCCAACAGTGAGGCCAAGACAGGCAAGGGCTGGGATGGTCCCACAAGCCACTCTGGTTTGTATCACCGCAGGCTATGGGCTGTAAAAACAAGGCATGTTTTAAGCAAGGAAGTACTCTGGAAGGGAAGGGCATGGACGTGCTCTTTGCAGAGAGCAAGCTGAGCTCCTGAGTTGAGCACCTGAGTTGCTCACTTACAGTGCATCCCCTTCCAGCCGCGCATCGCTCGTGCCATGCCCCAGCTGCAGGATCCATTCACCAAGTACCTCACTGACTTCAGTGGCAGACACAGATCATCGGAGAATCACATTTGGCCTATTCAGCATTTATGGGTTCCCCTAAATTGTACAACACAGCGCACACTCAGTAACTTTTTAAAGAAGGTACTGCAATCAACAGTATGATGCTTATAACTCATGAACAAATAAATATGGCCTGATTAAAAGACCATGCATGCAGTGCAAATTCTTTCCCTGTTCCCTTGTAAAGCCAATATGGGGAATCAAAAGGCAGCTACAGCTCATCCACAAACAGGTAAGCTGGCAGCAGGATTTGTCCATCACTGAGCACAACAGTCAGTGCAACCCTACAGCAGTGCCCAACAGTAACAGAATACGTAGCAAAAGCCAGGGAAGCATAAAGAGCAAAAGCTCTTGCATCAGTTCAGACCACTCCTGTGAAAAAGCTTTCTCAACAGCTGGTGGAAGAAAAACATAAAGCCCAGCTCCTCCTTCCAAGCCCCTGGCAGCATCTGCATAACCACTACACATCATCTTCATGGAGGAAGAGCCAAGGACAGGAGGTGGCCAGACTGGAGACAGAAAAGCGGCAAGGCAGGCACAAGTGGTGGCTCATTTCTTCCAGCCTCAGAGACTAGAAAATGGTCCTGCCCTTCCCAGATGATTTATTCAGACAAAACATCACCTGGTTTAATTCTTTTATTTGCCAAAGCTGCCAGCCACAATCTCCTTGCAAGCAAGCCGGTGTTATTCTTAGCAGCACCTTCACATTTTGCAGTTGATCCTGATTATAGGCCTGATTCCCAAGGATAAGTAGCAGGAGGTTGCAGATGCTAATCCTGGGTGACAAGGGCTGCAAAAAATTCAGAGCAACAGAAGAGATCAAGGTACTCTCCTTTGGCGCTGACACTGGTGGGCCACGTGATCTCCGCCAAATCACTTCACCCAGGCTTGCCATCCTTCTGTCTGACCCATGATTCACCAACAGCTGCCTTATAACAAAACCAGTAATTACGGATACACCAGAGAAACTCTGTTAATAGCCTCCTCCTCTGCCTTGATCTTAAAAATAAAGCCAGCTTTAGGGGCATAAAATTGTATTTTGCATTTATGTGTCATTGTCTGCAAATAACAGCATTTGCAGGTCAGTTTTTGGCATGAGGCAAGAAGGCATCTGCTGGGCACCAGAGTGAAATCCAGATGTCAGGAACCTCTGCTCTGTCACCTGCGGGCTGTGTGACCATGGGCAAGCTATTTAACACTTCCCTGCCTCAGTTTCCCCAGCTGTAAACCAGGGTTGCCGCTACTCTCCCACCTTGCAATGCCACTGCCCATGAGCTGACCCCTCACAACTACTGCTGCTGTTGCGCTGCCCAAGCCGGCTTTATTTCGTTCCTAAAACCAGCTAAGCATATTTTCCAGCACAAGGGAAAAACGAGTCTATGATACCCTGCCTTGACTTACTTTGATTCTAGCACAGAAAATACAAGAGACATCTATATCTGTCCCTCCTTGATAGACAAACTTAATTAACCTTTGCTATTCTGTTCCAACCTATTCTTTTAGACAAAGGCAGTGACCCATAAACAATATGTTACCATCAGAATCTCAACTGCAGTGACACCTAGAGATATAGCCCTATCAGCAGTATCGGAAAATAAACCGCTTAGATTAGCTCCTCCAAGAAATATGGATTGCATTCATGTCACACATGAGCTGTCAGAAACATTAGGATACTTTTAGCATAAATCTGTAGTGTGAAGGGTATGTTATGAATACAGTATATAACATGCGGCTTACACATAAAATTGGGATTGTGTCGGGTGACTTGCACAATGTGTATGTATTTACACACAGGCATACATTTTACACATTTTACACCTATTTCTGGAGAGTTAGACCGCACATTTCTATAAGGCGGCCAGGCTTATTGGAGGAAAAACTGTGCCAGAAACTAGAAACAGGTTGTGGAAGTTTAAAAGAGCAATCTTTTTTACTAGGAAGCAGCTATTCTTCAGAGTTCAAACTGCTCGCTGCCCTATCATGGCCACACTTCTCTGGATTTAGTAAAAGACAGTTTTATATGTTTGCTACTTTTAAAGAAATCCTTAAAAACCAGTTTCCTACCTCAGCAATGCTAAATATTTCACTTCCAAATGGGAAATGTAATTCCCATATTAGAAAATTAGTTTAAATTTCTCAGTCTGACTCTCACTGATACTTATTTCAAGTTTTTGCTATAAACTGGTTTAAGGAAAGAACAAAACAGCTGAGGTTTTGGAAGTGAGAATACTGGTTTGCCAAGCTGCATTAAAAAAAAGAAAGAAAGAAAGAAAGGAAAAAAACCACCTCAGAGCATGAAACAGAAATTACATGAAATTCTGAAATTTGTCCAAAACCTCCTGGCCAGCCTTAACCTTTCTCCAAAGCAGGATCCCTGGAGTTACCAGAGTAACAAAGAAAACTCAGCCACTGGTCCCCAGGTGTGGGGGCACATTCTGCATCTTGCAGATTTTTAATGGTACGGCTGTAGGAACCAGAAGAGTTTTAACACTTTTTGGGGAAGACGCCGACTTGCAAGAGTCCAGATTATCCTTATGCTGTGGGTCACACGCCAGCAGTTTCATTGCCTGCTTGGAGAATTAAACCTGACTAAATTTGGACGTGTCCATCCAGGTTTTACTTTTGTTGTGGTAGAAAAGACTGCAGTCAGCCCATCATTTTTCAGTTGCTGTCCCTAAGTGGGTCGCAGTGAGACCAGTTTCAGAAGGACCAACTTCCACTGTATACCAACATGCTCTGACTTGCAGTACTGATGTTGGTGAACTCATTTAGCTGTTAATTGGATTGAATGTACATAAATTCCTGTCGTACTGAACAATTATGAGAGCTTCAAGGGGGGGTCCAGATGCTCACACAGAACTGGAGTGAAAGGAGATGCACAGTAACCACCACATCTGCTACCTTTCCTCTCCGACCTACACTTGTCTTTTCTTCAGGTGCAACACCAGACATATCTGATTATCTGCTTTAGAGCTGGCAAAAGCAGCAGAATACAAATGACTAAAGGGGTCTCGACCACAACTATCATCTTCATTATGCTTATCAAATCATGATGGATACAGCTTCTGGGATAATTATATACAAATGAACAAAACCTACACAGAGATATCTAAAAAAATTGCACCTCTATGAATCCACTCAAGTATGTGAGCTCTGCAAAGAACAAAGACTAATGAAATCTGACATTAATCTACATTAAAGATTCAGTGATTCAGTTTATTTGCCAAGGCTCAATGATGCATTAATCCTCATCCCATCCCACACACACTCACACGTTTCCTCCCCAGCTCTTCTCCCTTGCTCCCTAAATTCTGAAACAGCAGACAGCTGGGCTGCTCAAGGCCTTGTCTGCATCCAGAAGTTATCTTACTTTAAGTATGTAATTCTCCTTGGGTGGTTACAGTTATTCCACGACAAGCGAGCCTCCACCAACAGACCCTGGAAAAGGCAGGGGTCTTGTCTACACTGCTTAAACTAGGGTACCTAGTGACCTAGGGTAATGGGTGACTTACACCAACAAAGAAATCCTCTGGTGGGCTTACAGCTTAGCAAGCTGCCCTGATTTGATCACGGCAGGCACTGCACAGCTATCATTTTGGTAAAGAAGCAAAAATCAAAAATCTTGATCAAAACAGTTATAGCACTAACAGTCACATGAGCAGACTCACTCGTACTGGAAGACTGGTTAAGAAAGCCTGTGCATGTAAAAAATAAACCCAGTCAGTACAGGCAGTCCAGCAAAAATCCCTGTGTAGATACAGCTACATGTTTGCTCTGGAGAGAATCAGTCTGCATAGGTTTGCCGGCAAAATCCCCTGAAGGTGTAAGCAAGGTCTGATGTTTCTTTGCGGGTCATGCTTTGAAACTCTCCAGTAACTCCTTACTGTGCTTGACAGATAAACTCATTCATCCTTCTCCATTTAACACTGTATTTCTGTGATCTTCCCTAGCTGGTAACCTTCTGTGCGCAGAATCGATGTTTAACCATGTGCAGCAGCTGGGATCTTGTTCCACTTACAACAAACCATCTTCAGTGTCTTACAACCTCGGCATCACTGCACCCACTGCCATCAAGCATTATCTAGCCTAGCTCTCACTGTAAAACTTTTTATGATTATTTGTGCAATGTTACGCTGTCATAACAGTATGCAAACCCCATGATTCGTAACTCTTCCAGCAATAACAATCCTTCTTGCAGATCAGCCTCTGAGAAACAGCTTGTAAGTTACAAGACACTGACCTTGAACTACACTCTGCCCTACTGAACAGGAGAGGTGGGTCCTGGTTTTAGGCCATTTAGAAGCTGGGGCAATGTCACTTCTGCAGGCAGAAAGCACTACCTCTAGTCTCTCTGCACAGACATCTCACCAGAACAGCACTGAGAGATCCCAAAAGGTTTGGCCAGGAGAAATTAAAATCTTACGTGAGGTAAATCACTAAATTCACATGGAGGTGAATGGAACCGTGCGATACATCCCACAAGGTGGGAATGAACACCCAGCTTTTGGAGCCTGCTGGCGGAAGGAAAATGGTCCTTTTTGACAACAACCACCTCTTTTTTCCTTAATCACTTCTTCAGTACCTCACTAGTTTGAGTGGCACTTAAGCAGAAGTTAGTTACACATTCTGCAGGGCCTCAAGAGAAAAATGCATGGAAAACACACTATTGCTTTTATTTCTTTAGGGAGTGTCAAAGGTCCCACAAGAAACAAGCAATCTCACAGTGAGACAATGGACCCTCTAGGCCAAGACTTCTTACACATACAGTCTAATTTCAAATGACAGTACATGACAACAGAACCAAGAGAACAGCATCTTCACTCGGAGGTTTAACATATTTTAACATACCCTCATGTATCTCTTCTTCAAACATTATGCGCTAGGGTAGTCAATACCTGTAATTTACTTTCCTTTTTCCCAAGCAAGTAAAATCACAGAAGTCTCTACTGGCTGGAAGAATGGTGAATTGTAGGACTAGCAGCCTGCAAGAAGAACATTATTTTCACAAGATGAATGTTGCTGCCCCTCATTTGTGTTGCGAGGGTGTCTCCAAGCATCAGCTCTGCGGTAGGCTCCTACAAGCTAGGTACTGCAAAAGCTTCAGACGAAGGAACTTTCTATCTGAAATACTCTGCTATGATGTGCCAGGTTAACCCAATCAACCGAAATGAAAAAGCTAAAAAACCACTGGCACCTTACCTCATTACCATGCACAAAATCCTATCCCCAGCTTGCCTTGACTAATTCTCCCCCTGGTCTGGTGATCAAATTCAGCAGCTAGAGAGGGTGCTATCAACTAAGCTAACTGAAAAGACATACCTCCATGTATTTGAAGGTGATTGCAGTGAAGCCTATTAACACACTGAGAGAAGAAAGCTCTTGTGATGTGGGCTCATATAGCAGAAGGAAGGGAGACAGCTCTTTTCCCCATACAGCTGTACTCATGGAAAAAAAGGGACATGGAATGCAGACTGCTGTAAAGCCATGTTCTTAAAACTGACGGACCTGCCAGCTGTTGCCCCAGGCCCCCCTTGCATTTTCAGAAGGACCTTTCCATGAAAAAAGTGTCTAATGATAGGAAAGCCTCACTGAAGGTCATATGGACTGCTACAGTAATTGTAGTCACCCTGGTCATGGCTCCTCCGTATCAGAAGTTAAAATGCCCTTTCAGAGTTGGTCCCTGTGGCAGAATTATTAGAGGAATTCTCTGTCAGTAAAGGAGATGACTCATCTGTTCCCTTCAGAGAGGAGGTTTTGGTGGACTTTTAACCTTCCCTTGTTCAGTGGTTTCACAACAGAGCCTTTGCACAAGGCAGCCTGCCCTCTCCTGGTGCTCTACAGAAGAGGTCTGCCCTCTCCTGCCCTTGGACAAAGGGCACGGGTGTACGCAGACTCAGAGGGTGCAGCCTGTTGAGTTCAACCTCAGACAGAAAAGCACCACTGCAGCCCAAGACCAAACAGCCTCAGGGTCACTGAAATGGCTCCACTTACTTTGCCAAGAATCCCCTGCCTTGGGAGATTGCCCCTTTTTCCAGTCTCCAACCGGTCATGAGTTGGAGGCTACAATTACCAAGTCCTAGAGTCAGAAGGCTCAGCTGGCTTTATACCCTCACTAATGAAGTACACAGAGCTCTGGTGCGAACCTCTTAGGCACAGCCTCTAACTTGAGCTACCCAAGCCCTGGCACTGATGCTGCCAGAACACACCATTAGCAACACGCCGTGTCACATTCAACTGACTGCCACCAAGCCACTGCACAACAGCGTGGTCTCCTGGGTCACTTCAGCGCCTTGGATGTGAAAGATGAAAGAGAAAAGAACGGGTTCCCGAAGAGGAAAGCCGCTCAGAAATGACACCTGAAGGTCCCAGGATGTTACGTTGGGTAATTTGGACTCTTACTCCAGAAAACAGCTCATAATCTACTATGACATAAATCAGAAGATAAAATCATGTGGGTGCCCTTTATCTGTGTTTGTGGCAACCCATCTATACCTGTATTATTGCTTTTGTTGTGCTGCATCATAACCACCCATTTCAGCTAACTTTCCTAACACGGGTCCTAATCCCACCCTGGAATCTGGTTCTGGTTTTGCACTGCCATGAAACCAGCAAACAGGAGGTCAGAATCAGGCTCAAGAAACAGCTTATTGTCCACCTCACTCCTCCATGTAACACCTCTGTAACATCATACCTGCCACTGTTTTCCTGACTGGCTTGGCATGTATGTCGCTGGGAGGCTTCGAAGGCTGTTTTTCATGGCCGACCCTACAATCGTACCCCCCGTCTCACTTGAGGAAGGCTCACTGGCCACTGCCATTTGGTACTGGGAGTAGTTGTACAGGTTGTTATAGTAAGGATACAGGGACGGCTGGTAAAAACTGCTGTAGTAGGTGGAGTCCACAACCAAATCAGACGTGCTCTCCAAGTGCCCTCTGCTGGGGATGGAAGGGATGTCCTGAATGAGCATCCGTCCCTCTGGAAAAGAAAAAAGCCATTATGAAACAAGAGACTCCATGAAGACCATTACCTTTCACCTTCTGATGAGCTAGTACTTCTCCTGAAGGCTGGACTTAAGGTAATAAATAGGAAGAGATGGGAGCTGAAAAGGAAGGTGGAGGTTTGGTGGAAACTCAAGTGGACAGACGTTTGCCCAAAGCTCAAGAGCACCTACAGACCCCGCAGACTGCAAAACAGGAGACAAAACCAACCACAGGTTAAAACAGTGCTCTGAGTCCTCAAGCAGCATCAGTTGATCTGATGATGATTTACACCATCTAAAGATGCAGCCTGCTATTATTTTTAAATTGTAACAATGTGCCAAGTTTCTCTTAGCCCCTTGTAAGCAGAAAGGCTCTAGCTGACACCATTGTCCTGCAGGTGAGAGGACGCTTTCTGAACATGCCTCTAGAAGGGGCAAACAGCCACAAAGCCAAGAGGAAGCTGCAGCAGGGAAAGCACCACACCATCAGCCAAGGCATCTCAGGTGCTAACTCTGAGCAGGGAGGCCCTCAATCCCTGCCCAACCTCCAAACTCAAATTTAGTGTATGTTTACCTAGAGAATCACAGAGCAGAACAAGCTCCTACACCACTGGCAAAAGAGGAGGAGAAGGAGGGGATTGTTCATGACTTGCTGTCTGCACTCTTGGGTGCCTCTGGACCAGAGCCCAGCCGGCTGCACTCCCCGCAGGTTGTCCCCGCCAAGGTCTGCCTCCCCTGCCAGTCCTGAAGGCCGGGGCTTCTCAGAGGCTGTTTCAGAGTCCCATTCTCCTCACTCCAGTGTCAACGGGTGCCCTGCGATACTTGCAAGGATGAAAAAGGAAGGTGCTTGTCGGTACTGTTTCACAGCCAAGCTCTCTATGACACGCTGCATCAGCGACATGGGTGAGCCAGACACAGCAAAAGCCTGCCACAACTGTAGAAAATCTAGCCACATAGTGAATATACATTTATGTATTAAACAAGGGAGCAACTGTAAACCGCACCATCGATGCAGCCCTGGTGCTCTGCGTCGCTGTAACCCTTGCCCTGCACCAACCCTTAGGGTGTTGCAGCCCAATGCTCCCTTCCGCAACAAGCTCCTGCTCTTCCCATGACGTTGTCTAACTCCAACCTGGAGGAGAAAAGGATGCAGCTTAAAGCACACTGATGAGCTCTCAAGGGCTATCAGTATGGAGATGAAGCAGCATGGACAATAGGCACATATAAAACAACAACTGTGAGAGAGATGTCAGGCAGGCGTTGCCTAGTTTGTTTTGTGTCTTTCTCTTGGTATATCTACACCTTGGTTACTCACCTGCAAAATGAATACGGTGGCATTTACCAGCCTCTCTCAGTCACAGTAACACCTTTCACTGTACTGTGTATTAGCTGCACACTAGATCCAATGATCGGTTTTACCTGTTATTGCGATTTACAATGCAATCCTGTTTCACTTTGTCAGCTGCTGTAGTGAAAGCTCTCTGCAATCATGGATAGTCTCCTTCCAGGTCACTAAATTATACAGTGCCCCCATTCAGCTCTTGCTGACATACTGTTGACATCAATGAACTATACCCATTTATTAGCAAACAGAACATTTTATGCCTCCTACATCTGATTTTTCTGCCCCTCAGCCCTATGCAAGCAAGAACCTAGCCAGCTGGCCTTTTTCATTGGGAGTACCTCTCAAATTTGCACACTGAACAGAGGAGTCTGCAATGCCACAAAAGACCCTTCACAGTTTTTGCATGTTCATATTTTAATGAAATTTTAATATTGCTATTGTTCAGCTTCTGGGCAGGCCTCTCTTCAAAGTCCTTTTGTTCGTGTCTTTGACAAAATCAGAACTTAGACCACTGGCACTGAAAAGCCAACAATTCTGTTAAATCACAGCACAAGCCTGACTCCCCTCCCCAAACTTAGCTCCCGAATAATGCTGTGGTCCAGTTGTTTTGCTTTTCATGCTGAAAATTAGAAGCTGAAAGCAAAATCCTCCAACACATTCCCTGCTGTGATACAGATTTCACATGAAACAGATATGCAAGGCAGCCATCCGCTTCACTTCTGGCAGGGCTATGCTATGCCGCACAGATGTGCATTTTCTTCTGAAACCTCTGCAATGTCTTTCCACTTGCAGTGCATTGTACGAAGGGATAATACTTTCTGCTAAGAATACTAGCACCAGGAAGATGGGGCCTCTTTACACCCACACAGGAAAGCTGAGCCACCCTGAGATGTCAGCACCTAAAAGGAAAGAGGGGAGAAAGTAGCAGGCTTTGTTGCAACTTTGGGGAAGTCTCATGCACTACACTTCCTAACATGTGATGGGCTAGACCAGAACAGTGACCTGCCAGCAGCCATCCCCCAAAATCATACAAGCATCTTTGATGTCTCTGTTATGTTCAGGTGGTTGGTAGTGCTACAGCTCCTTCCTGAAGAAACAGCAGCAGTGGCAGTCTTCTGATGCATTAAGTAGGAGAACAAAACATGCTTTTTGCCCCTTCTTCTCTCTTAGTACCTCCTATCTGTGGTTGGGGCTACCATCATTTGCCATCAGAGGTGTAAAAGGGTTGACTTGCTGCCACTGGTTTTCCTTTATCTAGCTGCACAACAGCTGCCAGAGGTTCAGTGCTCAGGGCTGTTACAAATCCACCAGAATTTGCAGGACCACCTCTGCTTTTCTGCTGCTGTCCCTCCACTCTCCAATAGCCTCTACAGTACTATCGGCTGCCCTCTTAAAACTCAATGTAGAGCCAGTTACCTGCTCATTCACCCACCCATGCACCCCCACACATAAATCCCTGGACGTCAACAGCCCTCACAACCCTTCTGAGATACAGCCGCACTACAGGGATGTGCCCCAGCAGATTAGCAGCAAAAGCAGGAGCCATGGCAAAGGGAAAAGTTCAAGTGAAGGGACAGACACACTCAACTCTGTACAGAACTAGGACTCCTGTGACAGCACTGGAAAGACAGTAGACAGTAGACTGGAAAGACAGCCCGTAGAGTTCATTTTCCCTAAATCCCAATTTCCCATTTCCCTAAATCCCATGCTCCTGAAGATGGAGGGACTGGCAACATCTGGCAACGACCAGGAGAAAGCTGCCACATGCTTCAACTCACACTTTCCCCCAAATTTAGGAGATGAGTTTTTCTTTGATGTCACGCTTTGGGACAAGTCTCTGCTTTTTTTCTGTAGCATCTGGAGGCAATTTGGTGCTTCACCTGGGAGAAGGCAGACATCTCATAAAAGACATAGCTTCGTGCCACCTGGACTGTGGGTAGATGTCGGGTCAGACCAGGTCAAAGCATCCCAGGGATTACTCTGAACTCCTCACAGTCTTGAACCAGGCAGCTTGAGGGAAGGATGCCTCTGGAGAGCTGAGTTCTTGCAGGTCTTCAGCAACACTGGCATGCATCGGGTCAAGAGCAGGTCCGCAGTCCAGCTCTACACTCTTAGCCCATCCAGCCTGGCTGAATCATCTCCTACTACTAATGCATACATCACACATATACAACACGTATAGAATATACACAACTGTAAAGACATTAAGGGGAACGAGTTTTGCTATTAATGGAGAAAGCCCTGAAAGCCTTGACTTTTTTTTGGGCATTGAAAGCTCAGGAAGAAAAGCAGGTCAGACCAGCCAGTACCTACATGGGGTACCTTCAAAGAAGTGCTAAGTGCCAAGGCAAGCAGAAATAAAGCCCAAAGAACCCTGCTAAATTGTCTTAGGGATAAACCAAAGCACTTGGAGATCTGCCCAGAAAAGATTTCATGTGTATCGTATGCCCAGGGGAGTTTTTGCCTTATCTGTGCTTGTTCTCTCCAGCTGAAGTCTACTAGCCAGCTGGCGGGCAAACACACTGCTTCTGGGCTGCAGCATCCTTAGGCATGGCCTGTGTTTGCAGAATAGGGTAGATCTATTGGAAGCAATAGCTGTAACTAAACTTTAACTAACTGGGGTTCCTCTGGTCAGTCTTTGGCCTGTACCTGTAATTCTTGACTCCCACCTACAGGCTGAACCTTCCCACAGCCTCGCCGCTGGCGGCTCAACGAGCAAGGTGCCCTCCTCAAGGGAGGCTGTCAGCCCACGGCTGCATTTTTCACCAGTAAGGAGAGAATACCAAGGTTAAGAAAGCAGCTTTCAGCTGTTGTTTGTTTTTTTTTTCCCCAAATGTAATTCAACACAGCTGAATGGCTCTGCTGGCAAGGAGAGGGTCCTCCCCTGCCTCAGAGCTTGCCGCATTACAACACCTGCACCTGAGGGGCAGCCCTGAGGTTCATTGCTCTAAGGGGAGCAATTTTCGAGAGGAATTAAGCTCTCAACAAGGCAACTGCTGGTGCGCTGTCAGACTCCCACTCTGCCCCTCCACCTGCTCTTTAAAACAAGAGGGCTGCTGTAGGAGCTGGGCTCACACCTTGGCTGTCTTCACCTTCTACGTGGAAAAACTGGGAAGGGCTCCTGGGTCTTTCCCCTGCCACTAGCCACAGATTTTTACATTTTGCAAGCTGCAATCAGGACACAATTAAAAATATGGGACTGAATCTGTACAAGAAGTAACAGAAATTAGAAAAGCAAACCAAAAAAAGAGCGGTTAAAATTCTTGCTCAGTTTTTGGAACACCAAATCTACAATGTAGGGTTGTCAGAGGCTCTCCATGTGTGAGCAACACTCTCGCACTGAGACAACAGTATCCCTTCATGCAGTTGTGCCCTTGGATCCCTAAGCTCTTTTCTGTGTCTTCACTAATTCCTACAGAGAACTGATGCTACTTTTTTTGCACTATGTACACAGTGTGAAATATGGCTCACTCTTTCATAGAGGATCAATATGATGCACGATAAATACTGTTATTGATCTTGCAGTGTTGTAGACGACTCTCCAACTCTGTGGCATATTAATAGTAGTTAACCAGTAATTCATTTCAGGATGGCTGGGATTTTCTTTTAAGGAAGGTGAGTTCTCGGGGTCAGTTACACATATGGGTCTTATACATTCAGTAACCTATGAGGGGCTCCTGCCTTCACTTAGCAGAGCGTAGTGAAAAACAGTGGTCCAGTCCTCAGTTAATGTAAACCAGTCTCAGACCATTTACTTCAATAAAGCAATGGCGATTTACACGAATTGCGGATATGCATGGCAAAATCAACACAGAAGCCAGTATATAGATCATTCTTTCCCTTCTTACTTTTTAGGAGGAGAGAGGAGAAGTGCCAGGGAATTTACAGGAATTTCTACCATCACCTCTATCCCACAGATGCAAATGTGTTTTTAAGGATACACACTGAGAAATGCAAACCCTTAAGTTTTGTCTGTAACATTCACTTATTCTGTACATAAGCATGGAGTATTTTCTATTCCTACCGGTACTGTTAAGGGCCAGTTATATATCTTATTATACACTGATAACAGTAATTTAAACATGCCTGGGCAAGCCCCTGATGCTGAGGTCAAATGGCAGAGAGTCCATACTATTAGGCTTTCTCAACATCTAAAACAGGGTGGTAGAACCAAATTGCCTACCGGGAATGGTTACTGGACCACACTCGGGAATCTGGGGGAAAATATTAGTCAGCTTGGGACGGATGTCCACCAGGAACTGTTTTAAAAATCAGGATAGCACATACAGTCATGTTTCAATGTCTGGGAGCATGCAGTGGCATGGTTCAATTTAGTCATGTGGCCGTAACAGCTGATTAGTCTCCATCTGATTGCAAATTTCAGAAAAGGGATTCTGTATATGCAGTATGGTAGTTAAGAGAATTTCACTGCCTGCATTTATTGACATGAGTTCTTATATACACCTATGATTAGCAGTTTTTATTTCTTCTATGCTTACAAAGACTCTACACATACACAGACACGCCGCTGAAAATGCAGAAGAAATGTGACTTACTCAAGTAACACATTTACTCAAGGAGCAGGAAGGCATAGCCATTGCCCAGTGAGCAGAGCTTCTGGTATTTTACATTTCCCATAGTTTTCAATTCAGAGTGACTGCTTTCATCACTGCAGTGTTAGTATCTTCCTGAAAGCCAGCCTCTGCAGCAGGAGACAGCTATGCCATTAAAAGGCCAAAAATTAATTATTCAGTCAGGAAACACTTGCCTTCAGACCTCAAAGGAGTCTTGGATCCACACCTGACAATTTCCCCTTGCTCAGTATATAAAGCATCAGTACACTCCTATTAACTGGTTTGGCAATATTAAGTCTCACAACGCGTTAGTTCAATCCATAGCTGGCTTTGAGGTCGGACAGTAGCCTTGAATGAGGCCGGTGTGAAATCACTCCCTAACATCATAATCAGAAACGCTGGAACAATATGTTTCTCCCACCAGACAATCATGACAGAGCTATTTCAGATGTCAAAGAAAGCTGGCACCATTACTTGCTTTCTGCTGAGATACTCTGCCTCCCAAGGAACAAAACCCACATGCTGGCTCTGCCTTTGAGAGGAGTATTTCTGTTCTCTTCCCATTAGAAGTTGCAGATTATCTTTGGTTCCAGCGTTGAACTTTTAGCTTGCTATAAAGTTAATGTGCTAGACAACGTTCATTCCAGGCAAGGCTGTGGGGCTGTGTATTTTCTGCCACCCCCCAAAAAAGGCCATTATCTGTAATTACCCATTACCATGCATAATTATTTCTTCTATTCTGGTCTATGGCCCCCAGGACTTTATGCTGTTACAGCTCACTGCATTATCTTATCAAATTTGTTAAGGAAGCTTTTTTGACCTTTTGAGCACTTGTCACAGCACACACACAAGCCGGCAGTAAATTGTCTAAGCATGTAGTGTGTGATTTATTATTTGTACCCTGCATAGCGATACTGTGCTAAATATTACACACCCACACCTTCCCTATTCCCACTCCCTGCTTTAGCTAAAATGAGAAGAGGAAAGGAAACCTCTTTAGTAAGAGAAGGAAGGGAACGGGAAGAGGCTGGAGTCTCTCAATGGGAATTTGAGAAACACAACAGCAACACATGGCTAAACGTGAACACCAGGCTCTGGAGAAGGTCCCAGCTGCTCTGCTCGCCAGTGCCACCTTTTCTCTTTTTCCTGTCCCTCCACAGAGTCTGATCTCACCGTTCTGGCTTCTTTTCACACCTGTGTAACTCTGTTGAGCCCCACTCTTTCACACAGTAGCTCATTTACTGCTCCTTCAGTAAGCGGAGAGGGGGCTTTAAACACCAACCCCCTCTAATTTACAGCTTCTGTCAATGCAGTACAGGTTCCTAAGAGACAAATTTGGTCCAATATGCAATTCACGAGGATTGTCCTTTATGTACATTGGTGTGAGTGTGCGAAGGACCAGGTTTTTGTCTCCATTGCTCTCAAAGCTCCCAGTGAAGGACCAGACACTGAGCTGCATGCCCATACCATTTGCTTCAGCTAGCAGTCTCACCGCACTACAAGTCCACATGTTATGTCCCTCTTCTTTGTAAGGACACTGGAATCGGACCCTGCAGAGCAACAGAGCTCTCAAGAAAAAAAAGAGAGCTGACTCCTTCCATCCTGATTTTTGTTTTCCCCTTAGTCCTCTTTTTATCAATATACTCCAGAGGGTGCTTTATCTTAAAACCTCTCTTTCAGGCGCTTATGTGTATAAAACTCTCAATCCACATCCCTATCTGAAAAGAGAAATTTAAGAAATTATCATTTGGCAAATACTAGTAAAAAAAGAATTTTTATGCTTTTGAACTGTGTGATTAAATAAACTTCCCAAATACAAGAAAATCTGAGGTACTTTTCTCTCACCATGACAAATAAAAGGAAACATCAAGGATCAGATATTCACTTTGGACTGAAAGTGCACAGTGTAAATTACTGTAGCACGAGGTATGTAGAGTCAGGCCTTCCAGATCTGCCAGTGAAAGCCTTCTCCCTAAAAGCAGAGTGAAAAAACAGGGACCCTGGATTCCTGAAAGCATCCCTGAATTCAGGCCCTAAGAGAGGGCTACCTGAGCCACTTACGTGAAGACAAAACCCCTCCCTGAATTTCTGCACGGTCTGCAGACCTCTGGCCCATTGCTCTGTGCTGGCTCTCAGGCAGCAGGGAGGTGGAGACCTGAACAGCAGTACAAGGAAGAGAGAGTCACCCTGCGTTGAAGATGAGCCACCAAATACAGGCAAAGAGCAGGGTCTGCAGAGCAGCAGGGGAGCTTGCACTTGTACCCCTGTCCTGGAGCCTGGGTTCTGAGACGTATGGGGCTGTCCTACTCTCGTTCGCCTACGGAAAACAACCTCTGCAGTCCTCCCAATTGTTTGGACCAGCAAGCTTTCAAGAAAAGCATGTTTTTTCCTCCCTCCCCCAATTGCCAGCAACACTACAACCCCATCTCACGCTCAAATGCCAACTCCAGCGGTTCTTTTTCCTCCTTGTTCGGGATTGCTTGCCCAAACAGCCCTGGATGCCCAGCTGTGCTCCAACTAACATCTATTAGAGGGAGAGGTCAAAAAAATCTGGTATCAGCCATATCAGACGTGTGAGCTAAAAGCATCTGTGTCTCCAGGCTAAAGAGAATAAATCATAGCCAAAACAGCTTATTGCCACCGCAGTCCATAGGCACCCCTCCAACCGTACCCAGGGAATACAGTTTCTCAGCAGAGATATGCCCTTCTTCCCAAAGCAGATATACACATTTAAAAAAAAGAGAAGAAAAAAAAAGAAAAAATGCACAGTCCAACAACTCTGAGCCTCTTGCAGGCTCCTGGCCTCTTCCCCGGAGCTGAAGTGCACAGGGACTGATCTACCCCACCTCCTTATCACGGCTATGCCAATTCCTACCACGGTTTTCACCTCTTCCCACTGCTCCAAAACAAAACAACCAGTCATTGCACTTTTCCTGCAGTGGCTCTCTGACAGCTAGGGCACAGTCAGGGTGTCCTGCAACACCCCTCACCGGATGAAGCAGCTGGCATTATCGGCAAGGAGCCAGCATAACGGCAGCAGTGTCTGCAGGCGCAGGGCACGTGTCCTCGGGGCAGGAGATGGCTTTATCCGTGAAGACGTCAACAGTTGCGCTCTCCTGCTCCTCAAGGTTTACTCTACTGCCATAACAATACTCATTTTCACCCCAAAGGAATGAGTATTACTTTTTTCTTCCCCCCAGGAATAATGCTGGAGTCATCATTTGAGCAGAGTGGAATAAGCTTTTCCAGCTCCGCCTATAAACACCTATAAACCAGTCCTAAGTGGGACATCACATCTTACCAAGAACGGCATTTGCCAGAAAGAGGCACTCTAGGATAAAAGTTAAGCAGCAAGGACAGCACATTTCAAGAAAATCTGTGAGATCCTAGAATTAAGGCTGTTCATTATCATCTTGCTTGAGCCCTGCGGTGGACGCACCCAACGCACAAGCTTTTCATGGGATTCTGCATCCACGTGATGCTTCTGTTCACAACGTCAAAACCCATCCCATGAAATGGCACAGAAAACTTCAATTTGAGCTGGTCTAGTCTAGCAAAGGCGCAAGTCATTCAGAACAATCATATGGGGATTAATTAAATCTTAGATGAGGGAGTCACTAAAGGGCAAAATAAACTCCTGTTTCTCACCTCAGGATGTGTTTTCCGGTCTTTTAATCATTCCTGCATCTCCTGCCTAAGCCCTTCCAAGTTCAAGCCCGGGTGTGCTCGTTCAGACCATGGCTAGATCCCCACCACCAGCTACAAAGAGAAACCTAGGGAACAGCACGAACAGGGCAAACAAACGTGACACCTCCCTCGCCCCCTCTCACAGTCTCCTGTTGTTTTTGGCTCAGTGGCGTTCCTGAGCCTGGTATGGTACACTTTATTAATAACCACCAATGATCTCCCTTCCAATATCCCTTGGGAGCCCACTTGCCTGTACGTACAATGTTACCAGGGAAAGAGTCCCACTAGTCCCACAGGCACCTTGCCAGTTTCAGGCCCAGAAGACACCAAGCCTCCTTCCCATCATCACAGGCCTGTCTGAAAGGGCTGTACCAGTTCTTGGTCATCCTTTTCCACCGGGAAGCACTAACATTCAGCATAATACCCTCATAGCCACCAGCTCCTCTGCAGTGACAATGTTTCTCAGGGACAGACTCCTCCATTTTTCACTTCTGGTATATTTCACTTCCCGCACATTTCAGTCTGCTGTGGACTGTTCTGCTGTTTTCACAAAAACTGATGTCAGGCCAAGGGATTTGTAGCCACCCATCCTACCACATTCACTTTTCTTAAACACTGGCATGCCATCAGCTTTCTTCCAGGCCTTAGGAATTTCCTCAGTGTTAAAAGACTTACTGGAAATCAGCATTAACGGACCAGAGAGATCCTCAGCCAAGTTTTGTGCTGGTTTTTTGGTTGGTTGGTTGGTTTTTTTAAATACTGCATGCAAGTAAACCAATCCTGTTGATTTCAGTTACTGCTGGAAATGAAAGCAGAATGTTACCATCTCCAGATATTATTGCTGTCAATATCATCTGCCTTTCTTCAAAGCAAAGACCAGAAAAAATTATTAAGCATTTCTTCCTCTCTTCCACATGTAGAATTATTATCCCATAATGGGTCAAATGACTTGTTAACTCTCCGTGTGTGTGTTCTTAAATACAAATAAAAACCCTCCTAAATTTAAGATTTTTAGTTAATTTTAAACTTAACACAAAACAATTTTTTTCAAAGGAAACTCTGTTTTGGGAGGAAAAAGCAAGGAGGGAGAAATCATAGCCAGAAGGCTGCAGCTTGGCATAGTAAGTTTCCCAGTCATACACACAGCCCCAGTCCAGCTCCAGCTAAGAGGAGCTGAAATACCACCACTGATTTCAGTAGAACTGGAGAGGGCACATTTTGTTCACATTTAGCATAAACTTAATAAAAATGATCTGCTGCAAACATTTAGCATGCAACTTAAAAATCCTCCTAATACAGCTGAAGAAATAAAACCTACAGAAAATAATTTTCATTTCCACATTTAATGCAAGCTTCAGAACCTCAATAAGATGTCTACAGCAGCAAATTCCACTTTCAACATCTTCTGCCACTGACTACAGCAGAGTACTTGATCTTTTGATGTGAGCAATGCTTGCTCCTTCCTTACTTGCACTTTTGGTCTTTATAATACGGCTATAGTGATCATATTCAGATCTTTATCAGCAAAAAAGAATGGCTTCAGTAAAGAAAAAGCATTCAAAATCTTTGAACATGGCTTTGAATCTGTGAAGATGCTAGGCACTACTTTAATGCTCTGGCATATGTTTGTTCATGCTGAACTGAGACAGCAGGATTATTTACATATCTAAAATTATTAGCATGCATGACAGCTAACAGGATCAGGACCAATAAAATTAGTGCTTCAGAAAATTAGCAGCATGAAAAACACATGCCATTTTCAGTCTTCAGTGTAACAGCTGGAAGTACGACTACTATACATGTTATTACTCATCTTGAGATACCTGATTTGAGAAAGAAATTTACAAATATTTAACTCGTTGCATTCAGACATCCAACATGCTACCGAAGTGTGTAACAGGAGCAAAACTTAAAATCAACACAATTTTAAAAAAATAGAGGAAGAAATTAAAAGAGAAAGAAAATTAGGAAAGAAAACCAGATTTGTAGATAGTGATGGAAAACAGCCCAGACACCTGCAGGCACAAAGACGCAAATTGAGAGGAGGAGAAAGAAACTCAGTGTGGATTACGTGTAAAGGGATTTAAGTCATTAACAAGAGATCAAAGAGAACATTAGAAGGGAGGGAAGGCTTTACAAGTGTCTGAGATAGGAGACCTTGGAGGAAATATGACTGGGATAAAATCATTATGGCTCACACTAAAAATAATAAAGGGAGTAGGACGATGGTTGGAATTAGCTGGAGTCCATGCTTGGTTATAAGCTATATGATGACAGAAACCCAAAAGGTTTCTAAAAAAGACCAACTAGAAATAACAGGAGGGCTTTTTCACTCTGTCTACCTAATACGTGATGGAAAAACTAATACCTGGAGTGGTAAAGAACCATTGTAGACACCCACTGGGCCTGGACAAGTGAGCAAAAATCACATGCAGGTGCATCACTTTTGTACATGATTGCCTGTGTTGCATGGATGCAACGACACTTGCACTCATAAAATCTGCTTCCATGCAAATGCAAATTGATCACTAATGAATTTTGTTCATGCGCAACTCATAGAAAGAAATGCACAGCGACTGTAACTACAGTGGCTTACATCAGGTGAGGTTCAGTTGTGCCCATGATGGTAGGCATCCAAGTCAGCAAATGGTGACCTATGCTGTAAGCAATAGAAATAGTATGAATAGAGATAAGAGACAGGAATTGAAAAAAAAAAATCATAAAATAATTAGGCATCCAATTTCATTGCAAAGGAAGAGAAGCTCAGTGCTTAACTGACTGTCTGCAAGCTCTTCAAGAAAACATAGGACAAAAATGCATGAATGATGTTTGTACTTAAGTAACTGAGGTATTCACAACTCTGATTAAGACTAGCAGGTACTCAAACCCAGGAGAAAGTTAAGCAAACTTCAGAAAAAGGAAAAAAAAAAAGAGGAATTAGAAGCAGCATATGAAAAACCGGTCCTGCAAGAGAAACCTTCAAAACTGCATTTTAGTCCCCATGTCATTAAGTGACACATCTACTGAAAATGGAAAATGAGCCAACAGACTGAATTAGGAAGTTAGTTGATAAATGAAGCAAACAAGAGTAGTCTTGAAGGTGTAAGGAAGCACGTGAAAAAAAGAAAAAGCAAGAAATCACAGTGCTCAGTTAAGGAAGCATGCAGTACTCCTTCACTCCCCACTTCTATCTTTTCTAAAAACAAAAAGAAAGCCCCACACATTCAGATAAGTTATAATAACTGTTTCAAGGACACAGAAAGGAACAAGAGGTTAGCTGCAGATAGTGTAATAATGTGCCCACGGATAGAAAATTCTTAGTACATCTTCTGCTCCTGCTCCATTCCTTATCGCAGTGCTCATAATGACAAACGGAAAGCACAAGCCGGCACAGATAACTCTCTAAACGTGAATGCACATATGCAAATGTCAGTGTGACGGAGAAGAGCTTCCAAGGCACAAAGAACAATAGGGGCTGCCCACCAGCCCCGCTGGCCTTCAGTGGGAAGGGAAACCCCGGGCACCCCAGTGCTACAACAGTGTACATGGTAAAGTCTGTTCAGCACACAGCACACGCCGCTCAGCAGGAACCTTGCTCTAACCAGTAGCTCTACACCTGGAGACCTCACCTGGTGCGAGGAAAGTCAGACAGAAAGATGCTGCAAACACAGATGTCCTAGGGTGAAAGATTTTGAAAAAAACAAAACAAAACAAAATAAAACGAAGCAACCTACTCCCAATTCTTTAGGGAAAAGCAGCTCTTCTGAAACGTGAAAGAAAGATGGAAACACCTGCTGAGCTGCCTGTGGGTTTTCACCTCCACCCCTCTGGCCAAAAGGCGGTCACAGAAGCCCGGGGGCCGAGCAGCCCTTCTCTCCCGAAGTAAGCGGTTCTGGGTAGGTCACGGCTGGTCCCCCAGCACCCCTGCTTCCCCGACACGCTGCAGAAAGCTCTCCCCAGCCCCTGCCTCTGGTGAAGACAGTCCTGGACAAGCCCCACAGTACCACTTGCACAGAAAAAGAAAAGCAATCTTCTCTGAGGTTTTCCAAATCTTTTTACTCTACTATTTATTTTTACACTTCCACTGAAGCTTCAGACAGGATTGAAAGCCTGAAAGGAAACATAAAACTTCTTCATTTAGAGACTTAACTCTGAAAATTGCCACTAGTTCTATCTGTTTCACCAACACGACAGAAATACCACCCTTTTGACAGAGTCTGTGCCTCACTGAATAAACATATACAGCGCTTCAGACATTAGCTCAGATAAAACACAGGTACCTACACACACACACACGAAGCTGCAAAGACGATGAACGAATATTGCTTGAAAGGAGGAGCAGGGAAAAGTGCAAGCTTTGCAAGCTGCAGGCTCCAGAACTGGAGAATTAACTGGAAACATCTACTCAGGGATGCAGAACCCGGTAACATTATGATTTATTTAACACAGTCAAACAATGGCCAGAGGCAATGAATCATATAGGAGATGACAAAGCTGCAGGAGATTTCCGTCATCTAGTTTAACCTGCACATTGATCAGAGTTTACCCCCATATTAATCACTTGAGCTCTTAATCTAACACACTCTTAAACACCTCTCCTGATTATGCTTCACTTACCCCCTTGTCCTTATGCAGGTCACTCCATTGCTAATTGCACTTCTAGTTAGGAGAAAAAGTGTCTACTGTCTAATTTAATTTTGTCTTTTTTAGTTTCAAGCCGTTGCTCCTTGTTATGCTGTCTCAAGCACTGTAAATAATCCCTCCCCCTCCTCCATATTATTACCTCTCAAATATTTATAGACTGTTATTTCCACCCTTAGTCTCCTTTTCTACAAGCCATACATCATTTTTGTCACCCTTCTCTCTATCCTTTCAGATTTATCTATGTCCTTTTATAATGAGATGCTCAAAACTCCTTTGCAGTGTTCCCAAGTATGGCGAAACCAAAGCAGTGGAGAGAGGCAGAAACGCCCCCCCCGCTTCACAAGCAATGCCTTTTTAAATAACTCCGAGTAAAACGCACGTGATTTCGGTAGGAACTGAAAATTACAAAGCCATAAACACCACACTGCAGAGTGCTTAGTTCATCACATAGTTGTATCAGCCAGAAATTAAAAAAGCCTATTAGGATAAAGTTTTATCCTAAAGCAAGGAAAGATTGTTCAAAGAGAAACAATCCCTGAATATTTACTTAGTCCAGCTTGAAAGAGATTTAGCAACTGAGAAAATCACCATACAGGCAGAAGACCATCTCCAGCAACTGCTTCCCAAGACAAAGTCTAACTTGTGCTGTGGAAATAATGCCAATGCAAGAGAGGTGAGACAGTTCACAAACTCTTACAAGAGACACATGCAAATGTGATTCTTTTTCTCTCATCTTAACTGCAACCAACTGGAGAAAAACAGATTATTATGGATGGAAAGGTATTAGTTATCCACAGGTGAAGGATGCAGCTGTTACAATCCAGTAAAGACACATCATGTTCAACTACGCTCTTTTCTGTAGAACAGACATTTGTTGGCTGTGGGAGAAGCTGGGGAAAAGCACCAGGAAGCAATGGATGGGGCTGCTTGGCTCTTGGTATCAAAAGGAGAGTTGGCAGGACCAGGAGGCAGCCAGCAACTAAAACTGGTGAAGAAGCAGTAGTGGGTGCAGTGGGAGAAAATCTCATTAGAAAGTAAGGAGGACTTACTTACAAAAGGAAAGAGCAGGACGATGTACCAGTAACCACTGCAAACCCACCAAGACCTCTGAGGACATGCAGCCAGCACATCAGCCCTGGCACAGGCAGGCAAAGCAGCTAATTCCTCCTTCTCCTTACTGTTCAGCCCTGCTGAGGCTGCTGCCACCTGAACCACCACCTGTCAGCCACCATGATGCTAATTTTCTGTTGAAATCTACCATAGATTTAGTCATCAAGTGTTTTTAGGTCAAAAGAGTCAGGATTTCTTTCCCAGGCTTGCAAATGCTGATCAGTATTGAAGCTGGCTGAATTTCAAATTTCAATATGTTGACTTAATACAAAAGAGCAGGGCTTTCATAGATTCACAGAATAGTTTAGTTTGGAAAGGACCCTTGCAGGCCAGCTGGCCCAAACTCTGCTCAAAGCAAGGCCAGCTTCACAGTTGGATCATGCTGCTCAGGCACCATCCAGCTGCATTTTGAGTCTCCCCAAGGACAGAGGCTCCACAACCTCTCTGGGCAACTTGTTCCACTGCTTAAGCACTCTCATGGTGAAATGTCCATGGCAGCTTCCTCATGTTGCCCATCAGTTGACTAGAATGAGACTTCTTTGACAAAACCAAAATTCTGACAGCGTATGACACTATACTGTAAAGACTTAAAAGGATTTTCTCTCAAAAAGAAAATTTCTCACTTTTTTTAAAACCAGGCCATAATATCTTCCAATTATAATAACTTATTTTTTTACGTCATTACCTATGCAGCACAACATCTGCAAGGTCACGGCATCAATTTTTGAAATCACAGTACAGTGTCGTAGAAAAGGTCAATGCAAAAGATAATCTCAAAAAAGCAAAGGAAGAGTAAAGAAGACAAGGTAGGGTTTTCAGAGGCATCTGGGGCACTGCAAGCTCAAAGGGATCTCAGTACTATCATTCATTAGGCATAGTATTACTGCTGACCCCACTACAGTCTGTATTTATGAGCAGATAAAAACCCATCTGTTGCTCAGAGTTTCAAAGTGAAGGCAGCACCTACTTAGAGAAATGTGAAAAGAACAGTATTTTGTTTCCGTCACGCATAATAAATGTCGCAAAGGGAAATAACAAGTGCAAGCTTATTACTCACAATTGCTGACAATGACATGTTTAACTTGTTAACCAGTGAGACTAGGAAGGCACCTGAACAACGCCGTTACTAATGGTCATTGCAAAGCCAATGGGAAATTGACCACGGCAGAGCGCAGGAGCTGGCATTTAGCACCATACAGTAATCCTGTCTATATTGGGTGCTTCTGAATGGGGCCAACATGAGCGCAGAGCAGGAGGAAGAAGGGGTGCTTTAAACCACCTTCCAGTCATCAGGTGATCCATGTCGCAGCCACCCCACCCCATCCGCCAAATGCCAAACATGTCCCTTAGTTTGTGACGAGGACCAAATAACATGGAGGAAAAGTGAAATGCACTGTCTGGAAGACCTGCACTGCACTAAAGGAAGGCCTTTAGTATGAGCCGTCCCCCAGTGATTTCTTAATATTAAAATGGCAGAGGTACCAAACTGACGTGGAACAGGGAGAACCCAGGTTTTAAAAACTGTATGTCTGAAAGGCATGTTTTAAATGCCTCATCATAGTCTTTCCCTGAGTTTTGCACACTAGTTAACCTGACAAGATGTACTTACCCTACAGAGGGAAGGACAATTACTTTAGATGCCCTGGGATCACAACTTTTTGCTGCTCTGTACAATTAAATGATGGCCTTGCTCTCAGCAACCTGCAACTTTTTAAGAAAAAATGCACAGAAACTACAAAATCTGTTTGCAAGGGGTTCTGCTAATACCCTGTGACCACGGTCTGCTCCCTTCCAACTACCCTCCCAACTCCCAGTTTGCTTTTGAGTGAGGAAGATACACTCCATCCAATGTAAACACCATTTCCAAGCTTGAGATGGTAAATGCACAAACCCATACACTATGACCATGATAATTCATTTTTCCCCTTTTCAAAAACAGCATGTCATGAAGGCACCTGAAAAATTGTCTCTGGTCTCTCCAGGTGTCACAATATTTCTGATCTGCCAATAAAATGGATACAGCGAGGAAAGACTCTTTCTCTGGCACTATGTCTGATTTGTGTGACTCCTTCACACATTACTCCTCTGCTGGCAAACAACACTCTGCGTGATGGGAGTCCAAAAGAAAAACTGCTCTTGTGAAGCCAAAAACTTACCGGAGGAACAGAATTACCACTGTCAAAACCATCTCTTGCCCAGTCTAATGCATGTCGTACAGGGCAGGCTGCACTCCCAGGAGCCACCAGCTCCCCTGGGGCTTGCAGGGAGCTGTTGACTTCCCCTGCCACAAAGGGTTTCACTGTAAATTCTTGTAAAATCAGCATCTCAGCCTACCAAACTGAGACACTGTGACACTTGCTCCAACAGGGTCTCTCACTCTGCTTGCAGTTGAGGGTGCCAGGAAAAAGATAAAGCAGCAATGCAAGAATCCTTCAAGTACCTGGTCCTGAAACAACTTGACACCTGAAACAAGAACTTCATGTCACATCACACCTGGCTGCTTCTTACCTAACAAAAGGCCTTTATATGCTAAAAAAAGAAAGCATCTGAATATTTAAGCAGTATTCCTCACTGAAAAGTCAGACTTTCCAGGGTGAAGCCTGTACTCTGACATCTGATGAAGCCACCCTAGGGGTCTGGCTGAACGCAGACCAGCTTCGGAGCCAGCACGCAGTCACTGGTGGCGTTAAATCCATACCCACGAGTATTTACACTGCCTTCAACAGAGGAACCCACCAAAATTATTTGAGACAGAACTTTATGCAGGGCAGTCGCTTTTGAGCTAAGCATGAATTTCTGTTGCTACTTAGGTGCCTCAAAACAAAATTATGATCCCAATTTCCTATTCATTCCCAGATTCTTCCATTTCTGATAAACAAAGCTGACCCTGCCTTGATTCTTGGCTGGAATCATATCTTCTGTCTGGAGATGAAGCTGTGTATTTTAAATGTTGTCACCCTCACACAGTTATTTAGTAAAATGCTTGAGAAACAATGTATTTGAATTGCTTACAAAGAAAAATCCACTCTAAGAAAGATGACCGCAAACCATTTACAACTGCTTTGACCAAAAATTTTCAAACAATTCATATTACTTTACAATTAGGCATTTTCATGTTTTCAATTTTTATACAAGCATGTGAATTGCCTTAAGCTTGCTTAATGAATGTTTTTCATTAAAAGACCGTAATTTAATTCAATTAATAAGAAATTATTAAAGTAGGATTAATAAATTAAATACCTCCACTGACATTTTGAAAACATAAGATCAAAGCTTATGCAAATTTTGCTGACAGTAAGACAATTTAGTTTTTTGGCCTTTCTGTATAAGCAAGGGTTTTCTTGTTCTCCTGAGTTACACACAATCTCTATATATTACTGAATATACTACTTTAATCTTTAGCTAGCTTTTTCCATGTCTATAGACAAAGCATGCAGTAATCCAAATATGAAAGGAGTAATTGCATCAATTCAAAGGTGACACTAACATGACTGCAATAATGAAAACAAAAAAGCTAATAAAAAGCTATTTATTGTTTTATCAACCACTTCTTCTAAAAGCTTCCCAAAGAAATTCCTCCACATTGGTCTGAAACTGCCTGTCTGCAATGGATGCAACAAATCCATCTGACAAGGCTTTAAATGGCCTGCAAAACAGAGTGATGTCGTTTGACAGACACACATATGCACTGTCCTTTTATTAGTTAATGCAAGGCATTGTCCACCTTAGAAGCATCTTTTTAACCAGGAAGTATATTCACCTGTACTATTGACATGAGCACAGATGATTAAAAACGAATGAAATTTCATTCTTCTTTCCTCTATGTTTGTTTGCTTTTTTCTTTTTTCTGTCTACACAGCAGAAATCAATTACATCAGTTTCATTTTTATACATATTCAATTGCTGTATCTGTCAGGCATAAGCTCTGCATAGGAAAAAGCATTTTGCCTAGAGTCTTCACTTCAGCACCTTTAAGTCCCCATTGTGCTTATCTATGGTTTTACTGAATCTGCAGACAAATATTGTTTGGTTTTTGGTTTTGATTTTTTTTTTTATATGCAATACAGTAAGGTGTAGTACAGTGGAAGGACTGTGTCAGTCTTTTATAGTTCATCACACCTGGCCACACAGAACAGATGTGCCACCACATCAAGTCACATAAGGTGGGCAGCTCTCTGGTGCTGGAGTCAATAACATTACCCACACACTTGGCTTCTATACAATGCTGAAAACTCTCCAATTTTGAAGAAGATACACAGCCAGCCAACATGCAGTTGCCAGGACTGTGGCAGGAGCACATATGTTAGGAGAAAGGAGAAAAGCTCCTCATAAATCTCTACTTGCAGGTATACACCCTATTGAATTCAATTACAGTGCCAGTCTATACCAAACTTATTTTGATTTTCAAGTAAAAATAACCAACTAAAATATGAAAGACCGATCCTGGGTTCTTCCCTTTTGCTAACCGTACCAACACTGTAACACCGTTCTCGGGGAGGGGACTCCACAAGCCCTCTGCTGCAGGCAGGGGAAGAGGTGCAACAGCAGGCAGGCGTAAGCAACATCAGCCCTTGCCCCAGGCAGCGAGCATCGCCCTCCCAGCACTTTACCTGATGGCGTGCTACCTGCTGTCATGGTTGTACTCGTCGAGTGCGTAGGGCTGCTGTTTTCCAACAGAAGACAAGAGCTGCCACCACTGTTCTTCTTAGCGAACGTCTCGGGGGCACTGGGCAGGGGCACCGGGTGGCTGATTCCCAGTTCCTCTTCCTGAGCTTGCTGCCTTCTCAGTGCAACCTGGGAACAAGAAGAGAGACGTAGGGCATGCTCTCTGGCTTGAGCACAGTTTATAAAGGCAACAGTGAGAGACTTGAACTCAAGGCTGTTTTTTTCCTCTTGGTACTCTCTGCAGTGTTGACGTCATGATCCAGCCAGCGGGTAGAGGAGGATATAAAGGTGGTTATAAAGCTATTTAAAACCAACTGTTTTTTTCTGTCCAAACCTATATGCACAAACCTATGAAATGCTGGTGCTACATCCGTCTCCCTCCAACAAGGCCACATGAAGACATTAAAGCTGACTGTATTCACCTGACACAGTTGTGCTTGGGCAAAGCATACCGTGAAAGGCATAAAGAGTCACTACCCTCCTCTCTGCTGATACACAGCTGCTGAGGATAAGAAATCCATTTGCTTTCAAGGCTCTGCTGTGTCTCTTCATCAATATAAAGCATCTCTTTATGAGGGCTTATACTTGCAGTCTGCTACTCTGTCCAAGCTTGCTGGGCTCCCTTGCTGGTTCTTTGCTGGAAATCTGTCCCTTCAAGGGAATTTCAGTGCACAGTACACTGTACACAGAGAGCTATCGTGGCAGAAGCACGGCAAATGCAGGGAACCATCCTGCGAGCACCTCAGCTAGTGTCACACACAGCAGACAGCTGGCCAGGCCTGGAGCAGTGGTTGCTCCCCATTACTTTCCCAACACTGATGTTATTCCATAGCTTAGCTGGCACGGGCAAAGCCCACAGGCAGTATACAGTCTGGACATGGGTGCAAACCAGCCACATTCCCTGCTTACTGAAGACAGAGAGGACCCCTTCTGCTTCATCTGAACTGGCACATCAGTTTTGCACAGCCATCCTCCCATGCCAAGCATGACATGTTGTCCAGGCAGTAAACACGATGCTGGGGGCTTTACAAGGAGCTACCCTGCAACTTGCCAGGTTTGCATATGTATTTGAACCTCAGAAATCTGTCCCAGATTACAGACTGGGATCGTGGGCTTTTCTTTCTGGAAATACTGCTGGGTAACTTGGAGAGGATTGCCCTCCATTTCCATGTTCAACAGCAACATTTTTCTAATACAGATGAGTAATACCATTAGAGAAAATAATAATAGCTCTTGCAATAGAGACATCCCAAACAGGGGGTGTAGACTTGCAAACACCACAGGTAACTTTGACTTCACAAGCCAATAACCTTGACCTGCAAAATTCCACCAGCGCGAAGGGGCTTATTGCAGAAATATATCAAAAGGGGGAAAGACAGACTTTCAATGTGTAACTCCTACACAGATAAGGTTCAGTTAGGGAGGCTTTCAAAGCTACTTTCAAACACTAGGCAGGGAAGAGAAAACCCCTTGGAGGGCCACCGCCAGGCCCCGCTAGCAGGAGGCATTCCGCCCGACAGAAGCTGCTGGACAGCAGAACAGCCTGTGCAGAAGGGGACACTTGCGTGGGCAACACCCCATTTTGGGCTCCCTCCCCCGAGGCAGGCAGCAAAGGGATCCACATTTATTATTCTGTGGTTCACACCGGGCAAAGAAAGTGCACATAACTTGGGTGTAATAACAATTTCTGGACTGCCATGCCACCGACAAGGAGGAATTATTTAAATGAATGAAAGCTCCTCGTAGGTTCAGAGGACATTTAGTATACCTGCACTGAATAATTAAATAAAAAAGTGGGGAAGGATTTCATCCAGGTCTGCTAAGGTTTTAAAAACCTGTCAGTGGGACATTCATTTCATGCAGGATCGCAAAGCTCTAAGCGCACGTTAGTTGCAAACTGGGTCGGAGGGTCTGATACCGCTGCCTTTACTTGCACCAGTAGTCCTAACGCCTTCCCCTTAATTCGTCTGCAAGGGACTATTTGCACCAACGAGAACGTGAAGCCCTAGCCAGAGCTCAAGCACGCTAGTAGCCTCTACACTCCCAGGACTCCTCTTAATGAAGTTTTCAAGATAAGGATCACAAGGACTAATACAGCGGTCATTTACGTTGCCAAAGAGTTGTGACTTCAGCGGGACTACCTAACGAAAAAAGTTATTCCTACACAGAACGGGGTGCAGCGAACCCTATTGTGTCCTCGTTTAGATTTAAGATGGCCCAGGTACACGGCTATTTACAGAGCTGCTCGACGCAAAATCAGGAACAACGCCATTAAAAAAAGAAGTCTTTTTAGAAACGCACTCGGCTAAAGCCACCTAGCATCAGGAAAAGCAGATACACCGAACCTGAAACCACCAGTGGAAAATATTCCCGCTAACCAATTAGTTGGCTAGATTATTAATTATCTAGTTAAAAACAAGTTGAAAAGCGGCAATTTGGCGTTAACTAGAAGACTTCCCCTCCGGAGGCTTTAAAACAGCTCCGCGCACTCGAGGACCGCCCGCAGGCTTCGGCTCTGCCCGCCCCGCGGCTGCGGTGCCCGCCGGCGTGCTGCCCGGCGAGCCGCCACCGCTCCCCGCGGCCCGGCCGCCGCCCCGCGACTTAAATCCTGCCCGCCCCCAGGGCATCCCCTATTTTTATGGAAAAAAAAAAAAATTAACGTAAAGGCAGCGAACAGCCTCATTAATTGAGGAGGACGGCGGGCTCACTCCAGCCCGGGGCGAGGCTTCCCCGCGGCCGCGCCGTCCCGGAGCTACCGCCTGGCTGCGGCGGGCACCAGAGCCCGCCGGGCGCGGAGGAACGGCCCCGCCGCCGGCAGAGAGCCCAGCCCGGCCCGGGCAGACCCCGCCGAGGCGGCGGCGGCCGGCGGGGGCCGCCCCGCGGGGCTCACCTGCGCTGCCATCACCCGCTGCCGCTCGGCGATCAGGCTGCACTTCTTGCACTGGCAGTCCCGCCACATGCAGAACCGCTTGTGCCCCTTCAGCGGCGAGGAGTAGCCGTGGTTGCGGCAGCGGGCACACTTGGGCAGGCGCGGCGGCTTCTTCCCCGCCGCGGCGGCGGCCACCCCGTCCGCCGGGGCGGCCGCCATGAGGGCCGCCGCCTTCCCGAAGCCGCCCGCCTTCTCCCCCGGCCCCGCGGCGTCCGGGGGCTTGCTGAAGGCCGGGGAGTCACTGGGCATCGCGGCGGGTTGGGGGCAGCCGGGCGAGGGGTCGGCGCGGCTCTGCCCTGCCCCGTCCCGTCGCGTCCCGTCCCGCCGCCCCGCACGTTTTGGCGGGCGGCGGCAGTCCGGCGTCGCCCCTCCCGCCGCGGCCTCCCCCCGGCCGGTCCCTGCGGCCGCGAAGGCCTCTCTCCCCCGCGGGGCAGGCGCCGGGGGTGGGGGAGCGGCCACCCCTCCCTACCCGCTCCTCCCTCCCGCCCGGCCCGGCCTGCGGCGGCCGCACGGCGGGCAACGGCGGCCGCCGCCCCGTCGGGTGGGCGGCGGAGCGGTGGGCGCTGGGCCGGGGCAGGCCCAGAGCCCCGGCTTCGTGCTGGAGATACCGGCGGGCTAGGCTCAGCCGCGCTGCCCGCGGGCCCAGCACGACAGCGCGGCCCTCACCCCGCTGGAGGCGGCTCCGCGGCCCACGGCCCTGCCTGGCGGGGCAGGGGCCGGCGCAGGCCGCGCCGATGGCGGTGCCCCCCCCCGCCGTGCTCCAAGGGAGCAAGCCGGGATCCGGAGAGGCCGTTATTAAGCCCTGTGCTCCCCTGGGTTGGGTGGGTGACCAGCATGGCCTGGCCCAGGGAGAGCTGTGACCCCCAAGTAAGACACTCAGTTGCTGCAGCTCAGCTGCTCTCCTTTGTGAGGCTTCTGGCTCCTTGCGGGACTGCCTCTCCTCGTTGCAGGTTACCTGACTCTCATGTCCCTAAATGGGTGTAAATGCACTTCGATCAATACCTGTGTGGGCAGGTGATCCCCACAAACACAGACAGACTGCAGTGACAGCTCAGTAACCATCACTGCCGGAGCAGGTGTGGTGGCTAGCGCGGGTAGACTCTGCAGAGGATGGCAGGAGAAGATGCTTTTTCTTTTCTTTTTTACATAGGCTCCCCTTCCAACTTGGCACTGTGTGATTTATAGACCCATGCAGCTCCACAGATATTATTTACAGTATTAATATTTCCTCTGTTACACCTTTAAATCTTTCCAGGCTCAACTTTAGATGACGCTATCTTCATGCTGAAATGAAACTATTAAATTACATCTCAATCTAAGATGAATGACAACTGTCAAATGAGTGACTCAACAGAGATGAAGCAGAAAGCAGCTGAGATTATGTGAGGCTGATTTATAAAGATTGCATAAAGATTTCTATAAGCCCAGCTTCATGACTCAGCATATCAGATGGTAATAAGTTACAGTAGGTAGAAATTTATTTCTGCTAGAAAAAGCCAAGGAAAGCTTCTCTCTCTTCGAGATCAGCTATCTCCCAGCTAATTCTGCTCAGACTGAGCCTCCCTGCTGGGAACAATCAGTGTCTGAAGAAAGCCCCAGATCCCTGCTGCTTGGTGCTTTCCATTAGCATTCACTAAATTACATTTAAAGAACTTTTCCCTTCTTGGCACAAGGTAGGAGACGTTTATGGCTCTTTCCACCCTCCGGAGAGACCACGTTAAGACACTCCTCTTAAGCCCTGTTCTCAAGCAGCTGGATGGTCCTCAGGTGAGATGCCAGCAGAAGCTGCGTGGGCTTTGGTGCAGGGGTGTGGCAAGCATTGAACTGGCAGAAACTGAAACTTTTCCCTTGCGTCGCTTTGCTGGGACTGACATTTCTGATGTCAGTAACTGCACATTTTCCTGCAAAAGAGGAGAAGATGAATACAATGATGTTTAGTGGAACAAAAATATGATTTGCCTATACACCTAATGATGTATATCACTAATATTGAAGGAGGTGAACAATGCAGACAGGCATGCCTAGCCTCCTATATTGAAATGTGGAATTCCTCCCTGAACAAAATCAGTTGAGATCTTCTTGACTCGTAGGGGCACTGATCAGGCTCTGAAGCTGCTGCCTAGGAGCGAGTCTTGAAAGTGAAACTCCAGCTTGTGAAGTTCTGTGCGTGGCTGAGCACACCGCAGGGATGTTTTCAGGTGCTTGAATGCAAATTGCCTTGAAGTCAACTGAAAATGAAAATTAAAAAGGAGATGAAAAGAGGCTAAATCAAAAGAACAAGAAAGGCAAAATAAAATAAAGACCAAGAAACTGAGGTATGAAAAGGTAGGAGAAGAAAAAGCACATCAGAAATGACAGAGGAGGAAGAGAAAAACTGGAAGGAATAAAAAAAGATAGAAGAGAAGCACAGTGCATGAAGCAGGCAAAGACAGACAAAGGAGAAATAGTATCAGTCACCAGCTGCTTATATGTGACTTTTCACTAGAAACTAAGTGGGACAGCCAGCTCAGAGATGAATCACAAGATGCAAAAAATGCAACAGTTCTAAGAAGAACGTTAATTCAGCTGTCTTTTATAGAACTAGGATTTTCTACTGCTTTTCAGGCTAACTGCACAGATCTGTATTATCCATGTTACAGAACCAATTGGTGAGGAACAAAATATTAATGTTGCTAGTACCTACCTACCTAGTATTTTGTGTTCTGGGTGAATACCACCAAAATACTTAGATGCCTGATGAGTACAAGTACATGGCCGATCCTTTAACGATTAATTGCTTTGGTTTTGCTAGGTAGTTGCACTTTGAGTATGGTTTTAGTGTGTAATATTTGTCTCGGATTTTTTTAATGGGTGTTTGGTGAGGATGACAACACATTACTGGATTTGACATCCGTTGGAGTCATGAAGGAATAGGAGATGGTTATAAACTGCCAGCAGTTCTAACACGAATCAGAGCAATCTCACTGCAAGTCTTCAGGAAATCATAGTCATTCATTTAATGTAAGTCTGGGCGTCTCTGAGTTGAACCCAGCAATGATGTCAGTGACTAAACATCACTGCAGTTTGCCAGCACCTTTAGAAATAACTGTAATTAATGTTTCTGGTGAAAACAAACCATAAGAATCATAGAATCATAGAATCGTTTGGGTTGGAAAGGACCTTTAAGATCATCAAGTCCAACTGTCAACCTAGCACTGCCAAGTCCACCACTAAACCATGTCCCTAAGCACCACATCTACACCTCTTTTAAATACCTCCAGGGATGGGGACTCAACCACTTCCCTGGGCAGCCTGTTCCAGTGCCTAACTACCCTGTCAGTGAAGAAGTTTTTCCTAATGTCCACCCTAAACCTCCCCTGGTGCAACTTGAGGCCATTTCCTCTTGTCCTATTACTTGTTACTTGGGAGAAGGTAGTTGTAGAGAGCGATAAGGTCTCCCCTCAGCCTGCTTTTCTCCAGACTAAACAACCCCAGTTCCCTCAGCTGCTCCTTGTGGGACTTGTTCTCTAGAGCTTTCACCAACTTCGTCGCCCTTCTTTGGACACGCTTCAGCACCTCGACGTCCTTCTTGTAGCGAGGGGTGCAAAATTGAACATTTGAGGTGTGGCCTCACCAGTGCCGAGTAGAGGGGGATGATCACTTCCCTAGTGATCAGTGAAGAAGGATCAAATGACATTTTTCCTTTTTTTCTAGGTAGCTGATAGTTATCGTTTAGCTTTAACTTTTTTGCATAAGTCTTTAAAGTACAAAATGTCATCTGTTAGTGAGTGACAGTCTGTCCTTTGCTGATGCGTGCCTGTGGCTGATCCCTTGAACCTTGCAAAAATGTTTTATTTGCTAACAAGATCATCATTTTGAGGAACAGATGTGGGCAAGCCATGTCCCCACCACCACATTTGACATGACTGAGGATCTCAGTAGAGAGGTCACAAATTAAAGAGGACTCAATTCTGACAGCACTGCCTGGAAAGTGAAGACCTTTAGTTTCACAGAAGTCAGCAGGGTTGAGTGCATTTAGTAAGTCCATCTTAGAGATCTGCTAGATCCGATTCTGTTTACTATTTTTTTTGCTGTCAGTGGGTCAAGCCAGAGGGCTGTGCCCCTTTTGTTCACAGCAGATCTTTTTGACTCTCACAGGTCATTTTATAGACTGTATCACCAGGGCTGGTTGTGGATTCCCACCAGAGCCTCAGCTGCAGGAGTGGTGAGGGGTAGAAGATAAAGCATTCACACTGCCGGTCCACATTGTTTGAAAACATCAATGTGTCCATAAACATTCTGCACATTTAGAACAAAATATCAAAGACAGCCAGAGGGAGTCAAGCAAAGGAGGGAAATGGTGCCAGCACGTTCCCCTGAGGCACTGGCAGGGGCTGGGAAACTCCTCACTGCAGGACTTTAGTGCTTGCCTGCAGCTTTGGGTGTCTTGACTGCCCTACAGCCATCCAGTTAGCAGAATAAACAGGTGTACAGCTACCCCCATCTGCGGTCCTGGAGCTATGTTAGTCCACAGGTGTCATCTGCTCATGTGAGTCATCGGCTTGGTATCAGCTGGTCTGCTTGTGCGAGTAGCCTCCCCTGCAGACGTAAGTACTTGCTGGAGTGACAGACATGATCGTGACGACTAAACCGATTGAAAAGATATTTCAGAAAAAATCCAGTAGGTGGCATAAATAAGCCATGCATGTTTTGCAGTTTCACTTGTACACTTGTGCCATTCTCCTCTTTCTTCCATTCGTTCCTTATTTTAAACCTCCTTTACCTTACAGGAAAGCTGAAGTTTTGTCCCTTGGCTCTTAAAACACAACCCCACAGGCAAAGTTTTGTATTCCAGGTGGAGAATTTTCTTGACACTTTCTGGCAGCATATAGGGTTTTTTTTTGGTCTGTTTCTCTGTTTGTGTTTTGGCAATTTCTGTTCTCAGCTTATACCTCTAGAACTGCCTGCACCACAACAAAAGGTAAGGGTTTCTTAGGACAGGCAGATCCAAACCCAAACCTTGCCTTGAAATGCTCAATATTTACAAGAGTTTAAAATCAGCCCTAGAGTTGCTGACGCTTCTCTGTGATACTATCATAGAGTGTTGGCACTCAAGATAGATGAAATCTGATAAGCCACTGATGGCTTTTGCCAAAAGTCCATTCAATCAAGCTGAATCTTCCATTCAGACATAAGATTTCAAGTGCTTCATTCTTCCTTGCTCCAAAAAACGTTTCTAGGGCATGGGGCCTGTAAGTGTAGAGAGCCCTAGTGTGCTACTTGGTCCTCTTGTCCTCAAACTCTTTTTTTCCTTTGCTGTCTTGGTCTCAGGGGTTCATGTTCACTGACTGAACAACTGAAGCAGTTTATAGCGCTGCCACCACTCAGGTATTTGCTGCTTTTCCTCAGTGAGAGTTAGGAGGGTCCCTGGAGAGGGTGTCTGCAGCCTCTCACCAGTGAGCTCAGGGATGTCTTTCTTCATCAGTCTGAAAAGCTGCTGTGCCCAGCTCCGCTTGCAGAGACCACTGGTTGTTGGCAAGGTGGGTTGAAATGTGTACGCTCTTCAGCACCCTCAGTTCACGTTCTCTTCTCTTGGTGCAAATCCAGACCCCCTGGGAAGATAAGGTGTGACACCCATCCAGGGTGCAAGAAGGGAAGTTGGCAGGGGGCAGGGAACAGCATCAGCTGTATCCCAAATTAGAGAACAGGCCTGCCACAGCAGGTAACATGCCTTAATGGCCATTGAAGTGGGAGTTTCATTCACACGCTGCTTGCTGGTGTTCTCCTGATGTGTGGAAAGGGAGCCTCCACATCAGTAACTTCAGATGAGCTACAGCTGAGAAAAGCCACCAGACAGTCATAACCTAGAGTTTAATGGCCTAAATGTCTGGGTTATGGTAAAAATTATTTATGTAAAAATCAAGAAAACCTGCCTGTAACAACGGATGGCTCTTCGCCTTCATAGTTGTGAGCCCAGCCAATGATGCTGGCCCACAGCGCTCAATAAAAACACGATTCACTGGAAGCAAAATTCACTCTGTTACATCGTGCCAAGTACAGTACAAAAGCAAAGCAGTTTTCAAGTACAATGAAACAAATAGCATGGAGATATTTAAAAAATGGATATGTTTGTCACATCACCGCTGTGACTAGTTTTACCATTAACAGGGATAAAGAAAAGAAAAAAATACCATTTTTTTCACTAACATTCACCATTTCCTCATTTGTTCATGCAAGTTGGAATCATTTCATTGCAGATTTAAAGGCTGAAGAGAACACACTGTCAGCTCCTTGGAAATTTCAATCATTGTTAATAATTGACTTGGATAGCTATTTGGAAGCATTATTAGGTCCGACTTATAAAATACAAGTAAAAAAGTGAGTATGGGGAAACCAGTGGATTGCTTCTTCTCAGTCTTGATTGTTCATTTTAGGCACACTTAAAAATTAATTGGATCCAGTGACTTAGAACATTGAAGACTCTTGCATGACTCATTAAGCTGACATTTCTAACATTTGTAATTCACACTGTAAGAATGATAGAATCACATAAGCCATCTATACATTCGAGCTACTTCATCAGGGTAGGACTACTGCAGAGAATGCCCTTAGTTTTGAATATCATCATCAATTCAGCTCTAAGACATCTGTAATGGAGCTGAGTTTGATAGACTGCCAGAGTGTGAAAAACTAAGCTCCAGCCTCTTAAAAAATAGGCAACACAATTAATTGCTACTTTTTTATTTATGGTCTTTAATCTTTTAATGGATACAGTTAAATTCCCACTTCATTGAGCAAGCCCATTGGTATTTAAAGGAACAAATAGATCATTTCAAATGATAAATCACTTGCTTTATTACCTATGCTTTCTTTTAAATTGTGCAAGTTTTTATTATTCTACGTTCTTGATCTTCAGTAACCTAAAACTGCTGGAGATCCGTGATTGTGAGGGATAGCTTTGACTGAGGTAACTGAAGGGGCAGTTTTTGCTGTGTCGATTTATTGGCTGTCCAATTTATTTAATTATTTGTGCATTATTATTTGTTGATAGAAGCAAAAGTATTGTTACAACAGCTCCTTCTGAATTTATTTTCTTCTTCTTTCTTTAAGCCTAAATAAATAGAAAGTTGTTGTTTTTTTCCACGTAATATTCTGCTCTCAGGGGAGCACATTTCATTCTGTGGGACTTCCCATTAAAATCAATCAGTCTAGCACACCTGTCTAAGAGCAAAAAAGTTTTGTGCTGGTCTTCCCCCATTTCTTCCCCCTTCCCATGTGAAGTCTTTCAAATCCACTGAGGAGGTGCAGGGCAAGGGGGGCAGGGGTGTCAGAATTGCCTCCAGCTGCAGCTGAGCTCTTCTAAATATTTAAACAAAGTCAAATGACTGTTACTTAATCATCCATGCTGTGAAATGACTTGATGTGAGCCACTGCCTCTCCTAGGCTGAGAAAGAGGGAGAAATCTTCCCTGTCAGCCTGACTCTTCCCCTGCAGCCTCTCCGTCTGCCGTCACCGCCCCGGAGTCCCCAGAGCAATCGGGCAGTTCAGAGGTGGTCCCCAAATGCTGCAGAGTATGGGTCTCCCCATCTCCAAGGGCTCATGGGCTCATCCCTCCTCCATGCCACGAATCCAGTTCAGAGGAAGGACCTGGGAGATCTGGGTCCCAGGGGACCTACGCCTCTCAAGTAAGGCTTTGCTTAGTGCTATCAAGATAGAGATAATCAGAGTACTTAGATAGTTGGCTTCCTTAGGTAACAGTCGTCTTCTATCACTTGCATGTCAGTCAGCAGTGTCAGGTTGATGATCTCTGTACATCTTATACGCACATTGGCTAATTAGGAGTGATTGAGTTTCTCTAATTCTGTTGGCTAGAAGGTGCTAAGGAAGATGACACATTGTTACAAATTATTTCAACTGTCAGGCTATTAATTTTAATTAGGCTGGCTTTCTCTAGACACAGAGATGCCTTGTCAGGTGATGGGAACATTGTGTGAAAACTAATTAGTCAGACATCTTAATTTTCTGTCATCCCTATGCAAACAGTGTCTCTTGCAGCTGCCAGAATACAGGTGTTCTGAGCCCAGCTCAGCCATCCCAGCTAAGTGCATGCAAATATTCACATTGCCTGAGTGAAATCTTTTTAAATACCCTTAGAAATTGTAACAGGTAACACATAGTAAGGTTGAGAACAAACATAGCTTCACTGCATGGTTGTTTAAGCTATTATTTTCTCTTACCTGTTTTTAAGAAGCTAAGGCATGGAGATTGCCTTTTCACTGGCATGGGTAGGTATCACATGGTAGGTGATAGCCTGTTTTCCAGGTTTGTACCTGCCTTTGAAGAACCTTTTTCTTTCAGGCTTGAAGAAAATAATACACAAACCTTTCTGCAGTTGGAAGAGAGTTTCAGCCTTGATCCTCAGCTGCTCTAAGTTAGGGCAAGTGTCCCTTTTGATCTGGGTGCTGGCCAGGGGCGGGGGGGTGACATGTTTGTGTGTTTATCACACTTCAGCTGGAAAAGGCACACCTGAACACCAGAAACACGTCTCCTGCACCAGGTGGCACAGCAGGTGAGTTTCTTATCATCCTCAAGAAAATCATCCTGTAATTTAAGGGAAAGTGTAATTCCTGGAGAAGAGGCAGATCTCAGAGCCTGTGTAGCAATCCTAATATTTCTTGCTCTTGGGTAGACCAGTTCTTCACAAGCCAGAAACTGCTACCCCTAGGGATTTCGTAGAAGGTAATGTCTGGCTCCTGAACCTCTTCCATGGTGATTTGGTAGAAGAGCTGTAGGGGTTTCATGGTTTAGCACAGGGTTACATGGCGAGGTTCCTTCCTCTGCCTAGGGAGCTTACATTTCTGTTAGCAGGTGTTTTGCAACACTCGTTGCTTCTTCCAAAGGCAACGCTGGGGCACAGGCCACAGCAGTTTTCCATCTCCTGACCCCGGATCTCAGGGGAATACTGCTGGGCCTCCTTGTCAGCACAAAACTGGGGTAGAAAGCAGTGGGCTCCTAATTCAGTGCTAAGTTAGTTAGAGAAAGTAATTATCTAAGACGAAGACTTGTATATATTGGCTCGAACATGCAGGCCCTGAAATGCCAGCAGTTGAAAGGGGGCTATTAACAGAGGAGGACAATGAAAGAAACGATACCAGAATCCTAAAAAGAAAAACCAAACCAAAACCCCGTCGCTAACTGCTCTGTCAGAGCCTGGTCGCTTTCCTCTGCCTGCTTGCGCGGCGCTGGATTTATCCCGCCTGCAGAGGCCTCCCTGCTCCGCAGAGCCGGCCGCGGGCCCGGGGCTCCCCGGCAGCGCAGCGGGCCCCGACGGGGCGGCGCCGGCGGGTTTTGCTCAGACGGCTTACGGGAGGGGTGTGCAGGCTCATCTGCGGCAGGCTTTCAGAAACTCACAGGCATACTCACCCGTGCTCATATAGCCACGTGTGTCTCCTTTGTCTCCAATTCTTGACCCAATTCTGACTAAATACAGGTTGTCCTACGAAGGCCAGAATGGGCTGTTATCTCGTGACACAACAGACAGATGGTGACAAGCTCATACTAATTTAAAAACTCACCCAGGGTTCCCAAGAACTAAAACCCATTTTTTTGCAGAACTTTCTCACCTTCAGCTGTATCTTTTTGCTTTACTGCCCCTTTGCAAATCATCTGTACGGCTTATTATTTCAGCAGTCACATACTGTGGGATGTTTTAATTCCTTATTTACAGGATTTGTCTCTTAGCAAAACAAAACTATCCTTTTAAACTTCTTCCTTATTGTCAGCTTCCAACTTGTAAGCAGCTGTTGTTTGTTGGGTTGATGGTGGCAGCCTTTGGAGCCGGCTCCCTGGGGCCAAGTTGCATTGCATCTTCCAGGGTCAGGTGCCTCTCTGCTCCATCTGAACCAGACAAAAAAATGCACCGACCATTTTTTGCCCTCATCACTCTGCCAACTCCAGTCCATTTTTTCTCGCATTGCACTGCCAACTCTTGTTTAATTCACTCTCTGGCAAGTTCTCTTTCAGCATTACAGATTTCTAACTTTCTCTCACTCCCACAAACTTACATTATTTTTCCTCAGTTGTTTCGGTCTGATTTTCCTAAACCAAATCTCATTTTATTATCATCCTGTGTTTCTAATCTCTCTGAATCTCTTTGTAGAGCTATTCTACTCACACTCCTCCCAAATCAGCATCCGCTGCAGAAGGCATTAACATGCTTCTTGCTCCTCCTGCTAGGCTAGTGATGCAGATTAAACCACCACAATAAAGGGCCTCTGAGCAGATAGATGTGGTTGGACTGGAAAATTCTCATGATAAATTTGCAAGAATGAGTGCACGTGGAGGGGGGGAGCCATTTCCTGGGCCAGCCCTTGCCTGCTCAAGCCTCCGCAGCACCAAGAGGTTGTAACTGGCTGGCTCTAAGTCCCACTCACCGCTGGGACTGGAGAAAAGTTGCTCTTCTGGCCCCAGAAAATGCCCAAGAGCAATGCAGGGGCACTACAGGATGCCTGCCAGAGACAGCAAGTGGCTTTTCATGTCTCAAAGAAAGGTGCGATACCGTGGCCAGGAAGCAGAAGGATCTTTATTAATCTGCCTCTTCACCATGGCATGCAAAAGAAATGGCATATCTTCATCTCTGTGAAGTTAATGTGGCTGAGTGAGGAAAGACAGTATTACAGGGGGAGCATGAGCCACTCTTTCAATCTGTGGCTAGCCAAAGCTCTTAAGGAGAAGGCAGCAAGGGCTGTTTCTGCAACAGTGGCTAAAGCCATTAAGTGAAAAGCTGAAGAAAAAAATTACCAGTATATCTCCTAGAAATATCTCTTTGCTGCTTCCATTCAGATCAGCACTTACAGATCATACAGAAGCACGTGCCCTGCTTTGAAAAAATGTTAGCCCTTGTGTTATCTAAGTAATAAACCTGCAAATGGCTGTAGTGGTGTTTAGAGGACATGGAGATTGACTTGCGCTATTCACAGCTCAATGTATTTAACAATACTCTGCTTAAGAGTATAATGATGCCCTTATTTACAGGTCTGTACTGTAGAGGTCTTCGAAGGGCAGTTTTGTATAGCAAGAATTATTTAAAAGGCAGTTTATCTTTGCTGGTGCTGGCTGTGTTGGCTAACCAAACAGAAAACACACAGACGTGGTTCCCAATGAGAAGTGGCCAAGGGGAAAGACTACCACTCGCCGAGTGGCACAGGGTGAAGGAACAAAGCGCAGGTGGGTAAAATGATAGAGGGAAAAAAAAGGTCCATCAAGCTTGTCTCCTGTGCCCCCCGCCCCCCCCCCCCCTTTAAGGCCCCAGCTGAAGGGCTCACAGCAGGTACCAACTGCCTGAAGGCTCCCATTTTCCCTGATGATCTTCCCATTCCTGAGATCTCTTCAGGGATCATGCATGGGGTGGGTGCATGGGTGTGAAGAAACATGCTGATCTTTTTCTTTTAGCAGGAAAAGCTGAAAGTGCATATCATTAAGGAAGCAGAACACTTACAACAGAGCTTTTGAGGCACTGAACTCATTAATCACCTATAATAAAGAACTGTCTGATATATTGACCAATGTATGTATACAGCCATAAGGTAGTACTACGTCCAGCATGATTTACTCACGTGCTTTGTTCCCATTGCCTAAAAACCTGGCAGGAAAACAGACGTGCTGTTTTACAAACAACTTTAAGACATTGTTACAATCATCTTTGGGAAAAAAAAAAGTTATAGTATTTCCTGCATAGTATCTTATACAGAGGTTCCCAAATATTCTTGCAGATAGCGTGCAGTTCTGCAGCTCCTTAACAGCACTTTGCTGTCCAGAGTGTCCTCTTCTTGTTGAGAAGAGATGAGGTACTGATCTGTTGGATCATGTCATACCAACCAAGCAGAAAGTGGAGCAACTGATGAAAAAGACAGCAACTAGGCAGCTCAGCTCTAAGCAGGCACTTCTGTTCAGTGTATGCATGCACAGACACACAAAAGCCAAAGTGAAGTGAAACAGGCAGGAATTTTTTAACTGACTTCCCTAGGCATTGCATTAGGCTGTAGGTAGTGAAGGCTAATACTTCCACAGTTCCCAACTGGAAAATGAAACAAACCTGAATCTGGGTACCCCTTTCCTCTAATCTCACTGTGGCCATTTCTGAGAGGGTTTAATGCAAAATCCTCCTTGCATGTTTTCCAACATGGCTCCTTGACCTCCTACCTCTGTCCCTTTTCCCATGGCTCTGAGAGGCAGGCCCAAGCATCCCCATGTGAACTGAACGTCTGAAAGCCTCTCTTTTTAGCGAGGAAATGCTGGTAGTTAAGCTTTCGTTCGATGGACCTGGATGCAGGCATAAGGGCAGGAAGGGATGAAGTTTACAGACCCACATGCGGACACAGAGCCCAGTGAAGAGGGATGCTCGCAGCTGCAGTAAGAGCGTGAACGCTGTTTCAGCCAGCTCTGCTGCTGCCTTTTGAAGGCAGGAGAACGTCTGTAGCCTTTGGGCCGCTTCCATCCCAGCAAACAGAGCCAGTCCTGTGTGTCAGGGATCGACGCCAAGCCTTGCATTATTCACACCATAGCTGAACTGGACCCGGACAGCCAGACTTTTCAGCCAAAAGTATGAGACACCAGGAGAAACAGACATAAAAGCTATTTCTAGAACAACTTGAGTTGTTCCAGCTGTATCAAGAAGATAAAAACTCTGAAAATACATCTTGCTCAAATGCCTTCTTCAGTCATTGCATTTAGATCAATATTGTGTTGGCTAATTTCCATCATTTTAAATCTCGGTACCAGTAACCCTTGTCTCATCTCTTAGGGTGATTATAAGTGGCAGCTTCACTTAATTTATGACAGTATAACTGGAAAAAGACAGTGACATATATTACAGTCTTGAAGAAGTGCCAGAGCTTTTATATATTCACTGACAGTCGGAGTTCAAAGGTGATGACAACATCATGCTTGGATATACTGAGAGTCAATCATCATCTGATCTGAACAGAAAAACAAATGCCAGGGAGAATGTGTAGGGGGGAGCTCAGTTCAGAGCTGGTATGCATGGTAAACCCCTTAATACCAGCACCTGTGATAAATGCTATCCAGCATTAGCAGGTGGAATTAAACTTGGCTTGCAGAGAGCATCAGTGGATACAAATGCTTTTGGGAACTTCTTAACTATTTCCTGGGGAAGGGCCTGACTTCCACAGTGTGAACTGCTTCAGGTGTCAACCTCTTGGAAACAGGAGGACCATCCAAGAGAACAAAATGCTAAGGGAAGTAATTATTGTTTCTTCTTCTTTTTCCTTGTCTGTCTTTTTTTTTTTTTTTTTAAACTGCTCAATCCATTAAGTCTTCCCAGTAGGATTTTAGGCCAGAAATGACATTCACTGACTTTAGTAAAATAGTCAGTGTATTCTGTACTTTTCACCTATATCCACCAACACATCCTAAGTTTTGGTTGCTTTTGGCAATCTTCCTGACATGGCATACCACAATGGCCTACTTCACCATACAGCTAAAACTGGGGGCACTGTGCTTTACAAGGAATTTTAACCCAAGGCAATGAGCTTTTGGGAAGAAACTGAACATTACACAGAAATGCCAAGTCCACAGCTTCATCTAACATTTTCTAAAGCTCTAGGAGGCCAATTCTGGGTCAGCCCTTCTGCTTACCAGGAACATGGCACCTAAATAAATCCAGGAACACTGAGTTGCATAACCTGACTCTTGCATGCAGTTGGAAGGGTCAGATTCCTTCCCAGGCTTCTGCCAGTCAAGGCCATTAGAAAGCAATGCAATCACTTAGAAAATTTTAACCCCTAATGTGTTGGTTTTTGATATACCAGTTCTCTACAGGGAGAGGCATAGGGAGAGAAAAAAAGGATTGTTTATTTCTGCATTCCTCTTCCTATCCTTATTTCTAGGTAAAAAAAAAATGTATTAAAGTACATTTGGTGATGCTCCCCATGTCATTAGTCACCTAAACCACTGGACCAGTTTTTTTAAACCCTTCTACGATAGTTGCGTGCCCAGGACTCCCATCGCATGCAGGACTCCCATTGATTTGTGCAAGGAGAGACAGGGACCTGTGCCAACCCGGAAAATAACAGCCACGGCCCTCTGCTCTGAAAAGCTAAATTCACAGGCGTTTCAATTTTTTTTTAGCCTCAGGCTGCAGCGTGTACAAATACGCGTGTGTGCAAAGAAGCACAGTAGCAACGTAGTAGTGCAGCAACAAAGATCATTGTTTAAAAAAACTATTTTTGGGGCAAAGATCTATTGATGTTACTAATTAAGGCATCTCCTACAGCAATACAGTGGCACCACTGAAGAGGACATTTATCAGATGGCTCAGCATAGTCTTTAACAAAGACTGTGAAGTATATCTACAGGCTTTAAAACTTCTGTCATAGAATCATAGAATATCTTAAGTTGGAAGGGACCCATAAGGATCAAGTACAACTCCCTGCTCCTTGCAGGACTACCTAAAATCACTGTCATGAGATATAAGCCAGAGTTAAAGGTATGATTACTAACTTCCTTAAAAAAGCACAGCTATAGAATCACAGAATCATGGAATTGTTTAGGTTGGAAAGGACCTTTAAGATCATCAAGTCCAACCGTTAACCTAGCACTGCCAAGTCCACCACTAAACCATGTCCCTAAGCACTCACTACATCTACCTGTCTTTTAAATACCTCCAGGGATGAGGACTCAACCACTTCCCTGGGCAGCCTGTTCCAGTGCCTGACTACCCTTTTGGTATTTTCCTAATATCCAACCTAAACCTCCCCTGGCGCAACTTGAGGCTGTTTCCTCTCATCCTATCGCTTGTTACTTGGGAGCAGAGACCGACCCCCACCTCACTACAACCTCCTTTCAGGTAGTTGGAGAGAGCAATAAGGTCTCCCCTCAGCCTCCTCTTCTCCAGGCTAAAATAGACTGCCTTTAGTGAAACTCGTGCTAAATAAAAATTATATTTTTGGTAAAACTGAAAGTAGAAACCTGTCCCTGGTCCAAATTCTGTCCTGGCAATATAATGTCTGTCTACTAGACAAGAATTTAATCCATTAGATACAGGCAAGCATGTATGAATAAGTGAACTGCATTTTCTATAAAATTAGAACAAGTTCTGGAGAGAGATTAAAGCAGTCATCCTTTTTCTCCACTTCATCAGCTTGATTTGTTTAACTCCAGCACAGTGTGTGTTTTAAACTCATGAAGACAAGAACAGATTATCCTGATCTTGCTTTCCAGACAGTTGTTCACACTGTGGCAAGAGGTGGCGGATCAACAGATCTGAAAATGAAACAAAAGCCACTTGTGCCATGCCCAAGGTGAGGCATGAACGAGAAACCCACCTGGCTCCTAAGCGAACGAGGAATTTATTGGGAAGCCTGTGCTGGTGTCATGCACTGCGTATGACCAAGTCTCTGGTCATCGGGTGGATGCACATGTGGGGCACAGCTCAGCTCCCTGCTACACAGGACAGCCTGCACCCACCGCCTCTGACTGAGCACGGCTGGCAAAGCGAGGGGCATTTTTTTCTGTTTAATTTTTTACAGCTCCCATTTTTTTGTGTTAATTTTTTACAGCTGCCATTTTTACCGCTGCCATTTGCTGTCAGTCTGGTGTCAGAGGGAAGACCTTATTTTCACAGTAATTTGGCAAGTTGGTGACATACCTCTTTAACTAGCAAGTAGGACCCAGGTGAGACAGCATCCACACAAAGTTAGAGGCCAAATGAAGACTGAGAAGAAAAGTTGGCCAGAGGTGTGCAATAGTAAAAACTGACTGACCTCAAGGTGTGTGTGGGGGGTTGTTGTTTGGAACTGCTATGTTAAGACATGTGTGTCCCCCAGCAGAGACTTCACCTGCCCTTTGCCCAGGGGACACTCCCTAGCACTGGGGTACCAGCCTGGCACTGGTATCATACAGTACCTGCAGAGCTACACCAAACCAGCTCTGACAGAGCTCACAGAAACTTCATGCGGTCCAAGCCACCAATCCATGTAGGCCAAGTAGGATAAAGATGGCTTTGGTGGGTCCCCGTTTCAAAGGGACCATGGTTTCCTACATAGTTTATGTAGGAATAGAATATGGTTTCCTTTATCCTATGGGATCCTTATTATCCTGTTTGATAAGGACTTTGGGAGGGAAAGAGGAAGGACACAGAGGAACAGAACTGTAGGTCCCTTGAAGGAAGGCATTGAAGTGTGTTTCTCTGTCTCATCAGGTAGGTCTGAACTGACAAGGATACAGAGGCACTAGCTTTGGACTTGCTCCAGTGCCGTCTAAGAAGCGTCCCCTTCACCAAGCTGCCAAGATTGTTCAGAAGATAAAGCTCAAAGGCTTTTATTTCAGTCGGTAACTACTTTGCAGAGAGCTAGGTCAAACTACTTGAACACCATCCTTCGGTGCCTCCCTGTGATGCTGCACGTGGTTGAGAGAGAGGCCACTTCTCTCCCAAACAGCAAAGGGTCCAACCTTCGCAAGTGCAAGACCAGCAAAGGCAGGTCATCTTGAGCAAAGCTTTTTACTCTGCCCGTCAGCAGGAAAAAGCTAGTTTGGGCACTGATGCTCTTCACATCAGCAACCCGCAAGGCTTGAGCTATCCAGTCCTCCCTGCCTTGACTTACCAATCTATATTGTTTTGCCTCTGCAGTGTAATTTGCAGCATATCTCGATGATGACAAATCACACGTAAAACAGGAGAGGAGTAAAACAGCATAATGAAATTTTATTCTGAAAATATGGCAAGAGTCTAAGGCACTTCAAACATTTCAATACATATGACTAAAGTGAATGTGACAAGGTAATAGCATTCCATAAATATGCACCGAGAACTATGCTCAGTTCCACTCAAGGGGAATATACAGCTGGTACCTCTAATTTTACTCTCCAATAAACATGTATGGAGCTTATAGACTGACACAGTTAATAAAAATATGGTAACAGGACATGTAATTCTTCATGTAATTTTTAATTATTAAGGAATATAAAATGTTGAAAATACTGTGCGAGTTAATTTTATAGATACTAGTATCTTTCATATAAAAAGTTATACATTATCCCCAATTAGCAACAATTTATTTAGTGAACTTCAGACCTGACAAGAGGCTCTATCCCCAATACCTACCCACTCACCCACCAGCTCAAGATCCATGGAGCTGACTATATAAGCAACTGCAACTTCTGAATTTCAAAGTAATTAAAAACATCAAAATCATGTTGGAATGAAATTTATGAAAAGGTTACTGTGATAAAGTCTAAGCACAGTAAATATAAGTATGTTTTAGAATGATTAAAAACAAGCCACCAGGACACCCCTGCATGGATAGCTTTAGAAGTCTTAGGCTGCACATAACATAGGAAAGGGTAATCTACAGCAAAGAAAAACAGGATGTATGCCAGTGTACAGAAAGACGAGTAGGTGAGCAAAAGAACAATTCTGGCTAAGGTTCTCAGCTGAGCACCACTTAACTATATGCTTGCTTCAAGTTTACAGTTTTCTATCTTTAGCACTAGATCTCTGCTTTCACTTTGCTGGTGAGTTCAGGCACAAGACAATTACATTCAGTATCTGTCTCAGTAAAACAGTAACATTTAGCAGCTTAAAGATGGCATAGAGATTTTTACAGATATTCGTGAACTACTACTCAAACGTTGCTCTGTGGGTGGGACCAGGAGATGTCTTTCTGCTAAGCCTAGGAGTGCCCTAGAAAAGAGGAAAGAACAATTAATCAAAGAGAAATTATTCCAGCCAGCCAAATGAGAACACAACACTCAGAACACTCTGTTTAATCCCTTGCCTTTAACTGCACAGATTAATCTTTCTTTTTTTTTTTGTTTTAGGAAGAACAGTGCCAGCTATCATACAGCCTACTAACCGAGAGTGCATGTTGTTTAGACAGTGAAAGGTTTACCAGCAGTTTATCAGAAGGGTGAGTCAGGGCTCTGTGAGCAGGTGGATATTTGCCAGAACACCTAGGACAGCTGTAACTCCAGAAACAGCTGTGTTTTGGTGACCAGGTCAATAATTAGCATTACAATGATGCAACAGCACCCCTGCATGCTAGCCAGAGTCAGTGAACCTTGCTAGTGTGCTATTTTCACCCCCAGATAAAAGGGAGGAGGAGGTATCCTTCAGCCAGGATTCAGCCTTCTGCAGACAACCTATATTTAGAAAGGTACATTTCACTTACCAGCATAAAAATTATCCTGTGAATAAACTTGAAAATTCACGTGCTGTATGGCTGTACACCTGCTGGAGTGGGGGGTGGTGGTGTAATTTTTTGTTTATATTTTACTATTATGTTCAGGAGCAGCAAGTTAAAACGTAAACTGCAAGAGGTTGTGTACTAACCGGTGACTGGGTTTTGGAAAAGTTGACATGGGCATAAAGGAGAACCGCTATGTCCTTATGTCCAGCTTCCAGGGCTATTGAAAGTGCTGTGCTGCCATCCTGAGAGAAGGAAGGAAGGAAGAAGAGAATTAGTGCTTGTGTGCATTAACAGACCTCTTAAAAGCCCCATCAGCCCACTGAGAAGGGAAATTACGAAGTGGAGGCCCCACTGCTCAGACAGACAGTTGGGTTAATTTAGAGTCTTGTTTAATTTCTTTTATTATAATTAAGTGACAATAAGCCTTGCACTGCTGTTTTATGAGGCAGTCCAATTGTCAGAGGCCTCATAATTTCTCTCAATGAGGAGTCTCGATTATTGCCGAGGAAGAATGAACACACCATTATCACAATAACGTTACATGTAGTGCTGTGTAAGACCAGCGATTTCAGAAGATTGGTCTGTCTGAGAGAAACTACAATGTCAGTGAGGAGTGGAAGAGAAGATAAGGGAGGGATAAATGCTAATCAAATATGATAATTGCTGTGTTATAATGATAATGGTTGTGTCATAGCTCCCATTAACACTAAGAGCAGTTGCATTCATAATTCCAAATGCTCCTTGATGGAAGTCTAACTACAAACAAATGGACTTTCCTGGTCCACTACTATCACTGCCATTTCTCGGAAGATAACCTTTCAGAAACTGTAGCTGTTGAGGCTGCTAGAAGCAAAGACTGCTTTTGCTTGAATATTGACCTGTTGTTTTCCCTTTAGACCATGTTTGGTCCAGGAAGAAGCAAACATCAGACAACCTGCGATGTGAACCTCTGAGCTGTCACAAAGGCACACTTGTACGAAGCTGCCACACCCCTAACTCTGCCTTCCTTGCTTCCTTCCCTTCTGAAATGGGTGCATCACATGGCTACAACCCCCTGCTCTCCAATGACGTTTAAAATTACAAGGCAGGCAGCTACAACCTCGGCACAAATCTCACAGTGGCTTGCTGGTCCACTGCCTGGCTTTTGGCTCTTGTGCACAGAAGTTTCCACAATAATGCCAGTATGTGATATGTCCTCTCACAGGGATCGCCTCTTATGTTGGCCCTCTGAATGGAGCACATTTTCCAGCCACTGCTGTAGCACTGGTATTAGAGAGGTCGGCACCAGTTTAAGGAAACTGTAAACCCTTTTTCCAGCATGGGACACAATGGACATCATGCAAATGGAAAGTATTCCTATGAGACTACAAGGAGCAATTATACATAAATCTAATTGTCCTGAGCAGACGGGGAGCTAGAGGAGCTGTCCACTACAGTGTGATATAATGCACTACAAATGCACAACAAATACTCCACAGTCAACACCAGGAAGAGCCAAGTTCTTGAAGAGAGATGCTGAATCACCATCAGAGTAGCACACATCAGTAGGATGAAGCTCAGTTTACTACTGATCATGCTGACTGGAAAAGCATCACTGTCACATTCAGGATAGCTAGGGGAATGCTAAAATCTTGTAGTCTCTCAGCACAGACAAGCCCGTTATAAAATGAATAAGCAGCAGACAAGCTGTGCTTGGGAAACAGCATCAAACTGCCTACAGGAATAGTTAAGTGTCATGTCCCCATAAAGACTAATTATTGACTTGGTGATTAATAGTGCTAACAGCATCCAGGCTGTGGTAACCTAGATTGCCCCCAAAAGCGTTTGTTACACTGAGGCCTTCTTACATTTTCCCCTCAGGCCAGCTGTTACACACTGCTGGCACCATTGGGCAACTGAGCTGGCTCCAGCAGCAGGTGAGTGAATGAATGAATAGAAATGATGTCTCTGCCTTTCTGCAACAGCTTCAACAAATGACCACCCGCTGCCCTCCCAAATCCCAAACCCAGGCTCCATTTCAGTGCTCAGTGGGTGAAAGCAATAGGAAGAACGGAAACGTACCCAAGAAGTGATGCTGTTAATGGAAACACAGTACTGGCAAGAAACCAGCTAAGTCAACATTTTCAAGCTTGAGAAGTTTACAGATCGAATTGTCTGCTGACACTGTAGGCTGCAATGATCCTTGCAAACAAGAAATATGCAAGTGTCTCACTTGGCACTGAAGTCACAGCCGGTTTCTGTTTATTGTTAGGACAATGTAGCTTCATGACTGAGACCAAACCTGTACTCTCAAAAGTTATGGTGTAGATACTGTGTGAACATCCTGTGGAGAGAACTGTAGGGCTGATGTTTGCAACGGACGCAGGAATCAACACAGCAAGGCCGTTAAGTCACCAGATAAGGTCCTGACTGAAAACTGGAAGATTTCTGGGAAAGGGGGAAGGAATGTGAGAAGGGAAAACGTTTTACCATGAGCTAGCAACTGATTTATCTCTTCTGGCCATTGCACACCTACAGCTAGCCACAAAAATAGTAGGTCTGTTAGAAAAGCAGAGATAGCCAAATAATCACACCACTTGCTACCACTTAAGCAGAGGATTCATGCATTTGGTACTTGAGCACTTTGAGTCAGAGATTCACATAAGTAGATTTCAACAGCTCTCCACTGCATCAAAAAAACTGAATTGGAAAAACATTCCAGGGTGGAGAAGCTATCTGATGAAGCACTATCTGGAAAGGCTACTCACATTGTCCTCCAGGCTGCCATTACACCCAGGCTGAGCCAGCAGAAGTTTGACAATCTCTACATGTCCATGTTCACTAGCACACATCAGAGCTGTAGAGCCCTCGTCGTCCTGGATATTGACGTCTGCACCACAGGCCAGTAAAGCTTTAACCATGTCTATCCGCCCATGACTCACAGCTAGCATCAGGGCGGTCTGACCAGCCTGCATGTAAAGAAGAGGAAAACCTAAATCACCACACAGACAATCAGTGACAAAGCATGTACACTTTTTTTTTTGGCACTGTGCTGCTTCTTGGGGGCGGGGAGGGGGGAAATGTTATTTTGTACAGCACTCTCACGGCTCTGCATGCCATTATTTAAATACCTTTTATACATAATATATCCCACATTCACACAGCTATTTATTAAATTAAAGGAAGATACTGGATCTATTTCCAGACATCTGGAGTTCCTTGGAAGGAATTAAATGGTGCAGAATTTGTAAATGCCTCCTAAAATTCAGTAATGGTTCTTTCATATAATATTCAATCTTAATTTTTTAGGAGAGACCCAGACCTGAGGCTCAACTGTTCTTCCACGGCTTCATTTTGTATACAGCAATCAAAAACATATACACAAACATCAAAGACTGCAGAGAGTGAGAAAGACTGAGTGCAAAAGCTGAACCGATGGAGCAGGGATGGGAGCGTGGAAGGAAAGACAAAAAGCCACAGGAGTAGGAACAGTGTCTCATGAACTGTTTGACTGACCTGGCTGGCTTTAGCATTCACATCCCCACAGCTGAACAGTTCCTCCACTATCCTCATGTCCTTCTCTGCTTCCACAGCTGCAAGCGCAGCAAGCATGATGGGAGTATAGCCGGCCTTGTTCTGATGATTTACGTTACAGACATCTGCAGAGGGATGAGATAATTTCTTTGGAAAGCAGGAACCCAAAAAGCAGCAATTGTGCTAATGAACTGAATAAACTGTTAGTAGAGCAGCCTATAAAAAGAAAAGGCAGCAATTGCTCTCATAATGGAAGTAATTCAAGGGAAAGTGGAGAAGAAAAAAAATAAACAAGGGTGCTCTTGAGCCTGAGGAAGAAAAGGATTCTCTTCTACTATGTGAGCAACACAAGGGAGATCACGAGGCCATTTTATATGTCCTCATTTAGGGCTTTCTTTGTGCGTTTTTCTTCTTTTGCAAAAGCAAGCTTTTTGAAATTTGACGTGACCATTGGGGCCATGGGTCTGAACCCCAGGAATACCATCAGGAGAGTCTTTAAGCTCCTCTCCTGAGGGGATGCACACTGCAAAACAAAAACGGCCCAGCAATGCGCTCAGTGGAAAAGCTGTTTCTCCTCAGCACAAACATTTTCCTGTAATTGGTGTTATTTTAAAGATCTGCAAGGGTACTTGGACATGTTTTGGAGCTGCAGAAAAAACCTTTCAATTAAAGACTATTTCCAGCTCTACAGAGTATTTGACTGTGAACAAAAGTACTCTGGGAACAAATACAGTCAAGTCCTCTGACTACTGCCAGCAGCTGACAAGAGTTCTCCTTTTCATTCAAGTCTAACCTCCAGTTTGTCTGTGTTCCTAAAATTCTGCAGAAATCCAGCAGGGCTTATTAGTTTACCAGGCAGCAGGGCTTTCAGTGTGCTTATCGTATTGGAAAGCAAGGATTCAGACTTACATAAACAGTATCTCTAGACTTGGGGTTAAATTGCACCACAGGTATCTTAACAAGCAAAAATGTTTCAGGAAATTCTTCAGATTTATTGCCAAAGGCTTTTTTTTTAAGTGGAAAGAACATTGCAGAAGTAATACTAGTGCAGATATAAGAAAATGCACATTTTTTCACATTCCAGACATATCACCCATGCTACCTTATACTCAGTAGCCCAACCTTACTTTCAGAAGCCACTTCTGGGAAGCCACTGAAGCCACAGAACATGACACTCATGCACACTCTCCTGTAACATGCATAACTTCACGAGTAATGAATAATTATTGGAAGTGATGCTCTCCTTACTAGACTACTTCAGCAGAGGTATGTTTTCTGAGGTCATATTTCAGCTCCTTTTCTACAGGGCTAACGAGCAGAGCTGTTTTCCTATTTGTCCTCTTGGTAACATTGCATGGTGATACAGAGGAGTCTCTTGTCTCATCTGCTCTTCCCACCAAACACACAGATACAGAGCGCTTGGACCAAGAATCTGCCTGTGATATAACCACATTGCAAAGTTGACTGTAGTGACCGTTTAGACTTGGTCCAGAGGGAGACTGTCAAAACCTGAAGGAATTTGCCTGTTTGCAAATATCTTCCAAGTGCTGGCATGTGCAGTGTGCTCCCATACACCTGGCACTAGTCACGGTTGTTGGGTTTTACAGCTAAAACCCGCTGTCTTCATAGGAAGACACCAGCTGCTGTAAACTACAGCAGTCCTGACTTCCAGCAACAGATGAGTGTGCTCGTGCTACCGTGAGATACCCAGGGAAGTGGAGGGGCAGTTTCCTCGCAGGGCTGTGCTGCAGAGCCAGCCTGCTGCATTTCACTGTGCTCCTGACATTCCCTGCATTCCCCCACCGTGACTCACTCTTCCCAACAGGCTGCCTTCAAACAGGACCAGAGATTTCAAAGCGCTCGCTTTCCTGCTGAGGAAGTCTTTGCAGTGACAGACGTGCTGGGTTATCAAAGCTGAGATTTGTATCATTAATATCCTTGTTTATCTGATGTGACCCTTCTGGATTTATAAATATTGCTAGGCTTACACTCAGCCATGTCGTTGGTCTAGTTAAGCTTCACAACTAACTGTGACAGGTTTTATAACTAGTTTAGGGAGCAAAACTAGGCTTAAAAAGATCACATCCTGCTTGGGACCAGCTCCAACGTGTGACACCTTCTGCTGACTGCCTTCTGGCTTAGCCCATGCCTGGAGTCTCCCCTCTGCCACTACCCTCTCTGCATGTATGTGGCAAGGGGATCCAGAGAAGGAAGCAACAACAAAAGCAACTAAATGAAGCATCATCACATTGCTCACGGCAGAATGCCATATTGCTCCAGTTTCTGAGGAGAGCAGTACAGACGTGCCAAGGTGGTGGCCAGAAAAAGCTTCTGTACTGCTCTAGTAAGATAAAGCTAGACTAGTTTGGATGTGCATACCTGAATGCATCTTCCTCTACCAGCACCCTACCTTTGGCTGAGCAGCAGCTGCACTGCCTCCAGAGAAAACTGCTGGAGGCTGGTGCTGCTCAACTTGGACTACAGTCCAAGAGTCAGGGATCTACCTATCTGTCCCAAACACTGGTCAACTCTGTATTACTTGAGTGTTTTTTTAACTTCTTCAAGAGCCATCACCATCACCTCCAAAGCTAGCACTAGAAACAAGGATTCTAGACTACCCAAGTGAGCCACCATGTAACTGTTAACAGTTGAAACAGCTACTGGAGGAAGCCCAAACTTGACCTCTTGTTCATCAAGAATTCCACCCGTAAGGATTGCAAAAACCAAAAATAATTAAAAAAAATATGCAAACAATTCAACCTACTTGCATCCAGAAGAAGCTTTACAATTTCGAAGTTAGAATGTGAGACGCTGTAATGCAGAGCTGTGTTTCCGTTCCCATCTGCCATATTGATGATATGTCTGAGGACAGCAGGAGAAATCTCTTCAAAAGCAGTTATGTAGTCTCCAACCATTTCAGGGACAGCTGACTTCTGACTTGAGACACGAAACCACTCGTGCTGGATGGTATTTAAACAAAACCTCTGCCAAAACCAAGACAGAAAAATTTACATATGGGCAATCTATTTAAAGGATTTTCCATCCCACAAGTCGGCAATGCAGGAGGTCAAGCCTTTTTTAGTCAAATGTGGGAAGAAAGTATTCAGCTCACAAACAAGATGTACGGACTGAAGCCTCCCCTCTGATTAAACCCCTCTTTAAAACATCAGTTGTTTACCTCCTCTCATTTCACCTAATTTTCAGGAATGGTTCACCTCTGAGGGCACAGGATTTTAGGATGAGATTACCCCCAGAATGAGTGGGTATCAAATACTGCTGAACAGGAAAAAAAAAGACTTAGAGTAACTATTTCCATGAAATACTTAACTAAGTTCATAAATCACTGACGAACCCAAGACTAAGAGCAGTGGGAACACACATTTCTCAGGGACTTAAAACAACAGCATGCTAAGTCAATTAGGCCCAATCCCGAGGCATGAATTATCACATGCACAAAGTACAGGAGAACTGGCTGGGCAGCAGTTCTGCAGAAGAAGAGCTAGGCATTACATAGGATCACAAGCTGAACCTGAATCAACAACATCACACTGCTAAATGAAAAAGGCAAATACTGTTTTGGGGTGAATAAATAGATTTATAGTTTGACGGCATCTGATGCAGTCCCTTCTCTCTGCCTAGCACTGTGAAGGCAACAGCTGGACTACCTTGTTTGGTCCAATCACTGAATGACAGGAAACATTCTCTTGAAATGGTTTCAAAGGTGAGCAGCGGGAATGATTAGAAATCAATGAAATCTGACCTACGGGATAGACAGGAAGGACCAGAGATTCTCTGCTGAAAGAACAGCTGGGGAAAGGAATGCCGTAACATTTTCACAGTGCAAAAGGCTGTTGCAGTGAGAAAAGAAAGAACCTGTTCTTCACCTGCAGGATGGCTGGCTGTATTAGTAAGGGATTTGAGCTGCAATGAGAAGATTCAGGTTAGATATTCAAGATAAATTTTCCCATTGGTATGGACTAAGGGTGGAGGGGTAGAAGCCTCTTAGGCCAGATAACTGTCTATTGGGAACAATGTAGGTAGAGCAGATCTAGCTGTAAGCCAAGGGGGCTCCTGCCGTCACTGCCAGCTCTGACTTTCTGAGACAATTTCTCTAACCTGGAAGGACCACCATGTCCTTCTTCTCTTCTCTCCTTATAAACCCCGACCTGCAAGGCGGCCTGTAAGTTCAAGGACAATTTTGCAGAGAAGACACTCAGCATGCTTCTCTAGCCTCTAGGGAAAACACAGAGGACCTGTTCCGGTAGTTCTAGACGGGGCCTCTGTCTGGTAGAGGGAGAATATTCTACACACATCAGTACTATGTATGTATCTGTACTACATATACATATACACAGAATATTCTACATCAGTACTACTGTAATAAAAACTTACAAGGTCCAAACATTTGAGTTAGGAGACCACGTGTGTTGTGAACATACAAAGTTGAAACACAGAAGTGGTCATAAAGTGGCACAATATAATTTCTTTTAATTTATTTCAGGCACTACTGAGTGCAAAATACCACTAAGGAATTCTTTTTATGGTCACAGTATCACAAGCATTATTAAGTAAATGGTACACTTTTTTTATTCAAGTAAACCATTACATCCCAAAAGGAGCAGTCCGGAGCTCTTTCTGGTGTAAACGGCAGCTACAAGATCTGAGTATGCTGGAAGAGGCTGGGACAGTTTATACAGATCCCTAGCTGTACTGAAGTTTACCCTTTTTGGACAAGACTTCTTTATCAGTAAACAGACAGAGAACAAGAGCTGATTAGTCTGCAGTTTCCAAACACAAAGCACCACTTGTGCTGGCAAACACTTTACACAAAAGAAAGAAACATGTAAATTCAAATTACACTTCCAAGGCAGAGATTATCACCTGGTTATGCCATTTTTGACACTTTCAACTCTGACTGGGCCTGAAGCATTTGCTGTTTGAATGCTTAAACTACTCCTGAAGGACTGACACAGGATTAAAAATGACCCACCACAACTGTATTAAACAACTTTCAAAACATTCCCTGGACCACAAATGTCAGAACTGGACATAGCCAATATTTGTGTCTGTGTCTTACAGACAATATTATTGTCTTTAAGAAGCTGCAGATGCACTGCGGTAGAGGGGACTGGCACTGGGTTGTTGCCTTTTACATCACCACACAACTGTAACAAATGCAAAATTCAATTTCATATCACTAAGCAGTGTTCCTTTGCTTTCAGACTGCCCTCACAAAATAGCATGTGCAATTCCTATATGAGGCATACAGGCAGTTCCTATATGAAGCAAGTACAACCTTCTTTCTTGAGACTGAGTATTAACAATGAATCCTCTTTACTCCTTGCTGCACTGATAAAAACTACCGGCACAGTCAGTGAGACAGAAACAGTACCCCTATTACTTAGAAGGAGGCTGAGCATGTTCAGTATCAGAACAGACTCTGAGCTTTTGTCATGAGAAGAAACAGGCTCCTCGCCCTCTTAATGCAAGGCCTGAGCTGTCCACAGCAGTGTTAAAGCAACACCTACAAAAATAACATGGGAATGCACAGATGTGTTGAAACTGCACTTTCACGTTACTGTTTTTGTACATGCGCCTTGGGATGACAACACCCCAGCACACAAAGCTAAGTACGTTCTCTGGACAAAAGTCTCCTGATAGAAAAAGCACTTTGTGACTCTTCCAGGAAAGATGAAGTCCTCTTCTGCCTAGCCACTGAGGTGCTGGTCCTGCAAAACCAGAAGTTACCCCTCCCTGAAGTTTTTCTGTTGTAGCTCAGAGAGAATTTTGCCCTGCATTGCTTACCACATCTTTGTTGGTCAATGCCTTGGGGTCATCAATGTTGTTTCTCAGCAGGTGACAGGCAGAAAGCATCTTTTCACTTAGTTCGTATCTGAGGGAGACAGCAGAATACATGGCACATTTAAATTTTTCTCTCCATGTTTCAGCATAGAAACATTTACCTTTCTGAGAGTTGTGTGGGAATGAATGTTTCCAGGCAAGCCACCAGCTGCTGCAACGCAGAAGCTGCTCTGGCAGCTCTTCTCTGCGGGGCCTCCCTCCATGGCGAGCGGAGCTGCAGGTGGGGCTGCGGACCTCCACAAGGAGGAAAAATGTCTTTCCCAGATGTACGCGGGAGGAGCAGCGGGAACAGAGAGCAGGCAATGCATCACTCCTGTGCTTTAGACTTGGCAACCCTTCCAGTGGAAATTCTCACCTACTCCTGTACCACTGCAGAGCATGTATTACATACTCTGTGCTTTGATTACTTGATTAACAAGAGGAAATTCTGATAGTTGTGACGGAAACAGAATTAACAGGTGGGAAAGGGCACAGGTGGTGCCTCCCTGCCGGCTTCGGTTTTATTCCGCTCACCAGAACCAGACTTTCTCATCCTGTCCACTCTGGAAATTTACTCTCTTTCTCCAGTCCCCCTTCATCTTTTCAATTTTGCCCCCTTTCCATCACAAATTTCAAAACTCAGGGAACAGCTGAAAATAAGAAGGCTCGTGCCTGTGCCACGTGGCACGCCAGGCTGCGGCCAACCACCTCTGCCTACAACCTGCCACAGAGGATAATGGCAATTTTCCAGGAAAATTCTCTCAAAAAGTGGAGAGGCTAACACACTCAGTTGTGTAAGGCAGGCATGTTAGCCCTCCAGCGTTACAAGCCAGCTGCTGGTGCTTCCAGAGCAATGAAATACTCCACCATCGCACGGACCATGCTCGGTCCCACGTGGCCATGTGCGCTGCCTCTTCCCCTTGAAGGGCACTGCCAGGGCAGCCAGCTTGCAAAGAACATGCTCCTCAAGTACACGTGGCTATCAAAGCTGTCCTGGTGCCCCTCTTCACCATCACCGCTTGCTAGGGTAAATATAAATTAGAGAGCTCCTTTGTAAAATAACAGGCTATAGTACTGTTATAAATAAAGCTCAGGGCACTTTACTCACAGCTCCAAGGCCTACGAATAGCCCTTAATTATGAATTTCTGCATGTCTTTTATTTAGCAGTTGACAATTACAGATAAGTTTCATGCTAAGCTGTATCTCCAGGGAAACATGAGATATTAGTTTTGTCTTAGCTCTCTTACTGTTAGTATTCCACTTATATCATTTTCCAAGCTAGCACACTTGTAAACATCTGCCAAACCCAGTATCTATAAAATATCCCTTCACTATGTTTATAATTCCTTTTGTCCATTCACTAATCAAGAACCAGTAAAAACTCACCACACTACTGCTTTCTATGGGCAAAAAAAAAAAAAAGCAAGCCTTGCCTGTCAAATGCTACCTTACCAGCTCTTTACCAGCAACTGGAAAAGTAACTTAGACATGAAATGCTGAACAAGTGCATGATGGCAGCCTTAAAGTATATGATAATGTATGATCCACATGAAGTACATGATCTCAGGATTGGACGACCTCCTTGCTGCTGTACCCCATCGTCTTATGGAGCTGTACCAGCCATGGCTGAGATGCTGTGGAAGGTGCAAACGGAAGATGTGCTCCCAGCAGGCTGTTGATCAGGTCAGCATGGTTCAAGACTCATTTGCTTGCTTACTTACTGTTTTACAGGCCAGGTTGTCAATAAGGCATTGCCTGCTCCCAAATGAGTGCTGTTTGTGACCTGGTGGAGCCTCTGCTGGGGGGCAGCTGCCTGGGTCTCACTATAAATGGACCATTTAAAGCCACTGGGATCAGCCACTGGAAAGGACACTCTCCGAGACCTTCTCCCTGCTCACACACAGTCATTTTGCCATGAAACCTCCTCTGGTTGCCCTCTCGAGGAGGAGGGAAGTGGGCAGCAGTCAAGCAGTGACGGGGGCTGGTGCTTTCTCCACCAGCACGGGCACAGCCCGCAGGTCGCAGTGTACAATGAGGCAGCAGTAACCCCCCCTCAGAGTTCGGGAGAGGGCGAGCAGCCTACCTCTCTCTGATTTCCACCTCCTCGGCCTCGCACTCCAGCGGGGGGCTGTACTTCTCCGCCCCCACGGTGCAGACCTCCGGGGCACAGGGCACGGGCTGCCCCTCCTCTGTGTGCCGGCTGTGAGGGTACTCGTGGCCCTCACACTCCTCCTCCGAATCTGAGGAAGAGCTCTCCTCAGAGCTGGAGTCATCGCTGGACGTCGTCTCGTACCTGGGGGAGAACGGGCAGGGGCAGGGGTGCTTGCTCAGCACCGTTCAGCAGCGCTCAGCACCCACCTGCACTGGTGCAAGTTGAAAAATGTCTTGCAAAGGCTTAGCCCTCGTGTTTTCTAGTCAGAGACTTTTTCTACTCATTGACAATCCAGAACATTTTGATATTTTAGGTGAAATATAAGTGATTTGGACAATCATAATGCTGATTCTAATGAACTGTCTTATCTCACCAACCTTAACAGCTGATGAATTAATGTATTACGCGTATTCTTCTAATGTACAACAGTGATTTATGAGTTACAACATTCCCCTACTATAAGTAATAATACTTTTAGCCAATATGTATGAAACGAAGTAATTGCAATATTTAGGCTATATACTGCACAAAGTATTTGTACTAAAGAAAAACTAATCTCAGGAAAGGGCTACAAAAGCAATATAAAAACAATTTGGTGAAACCATTTTAAAGTTCTTTGCAACATTCTGCAAGGGTGATATTTTAAAGGAAGATAATTTTCCATACTGTTTCCTGTATTTGTGTAGCAAAGTTTCTGTATTTATGTAGCACAAAGCCAGAAAAGTTAATTCTTATGCAATGCCATCTCTTGCTGTATTGTTCAATAGTACAATGCTGTGCTTGTCAGCTGCCAAATATGTCCTAAAATTTTCCTTACTAAAATATTGCCTGAGAAATATTGCCTGGCTCTTTGAGTTTGTTTCACTTTCCTGTGTTAAATTTGGCAGCAATCTAATCTACAGGTACTTGAGACTGATGCCATATATGACTTGCAAGCACAAAAGGTTCGCAGAGGATTAAGATGAGCTCAGCTGGTTTGTTCTTCCCTCCAACCCTTAAACTCAGCAGATGTACCTCAGCCCGAAGGACAGGCCAAAGCCATGCATAAGCTCCTGGGTTCCTCCTTTACTTCCCACTGTGAAAGTGCTACGATGGCAGGTTTTTTTGGAGACAGGTCTCTTACCCGCCATTAATGCCGACAAACTGCAGGCTCTTCTTGGTGTTGCTCAAGTCCTTTTTCCCGTCCCTTTTCTTCATGATAGATTTGAGCGTGTTTTCATTATTAGTACATACTGTTGAAAAGGGAGACAAAGCACACATATCAATACAAATCTGTGGCCGGCTTTGACTGCAGCAGCTTTAGACAATTTTTCAAAACTTTCTGTTTAATTTACCAACTGAAGCTGGGCTTTCTAATCTTTTTATACATACAGTCATGGTGTGAGATGCACATTGGAAATATAGAAGGACACTTCCAAAAACAACTCTGGAAACAGAAACCAGTTTAGCCTAGCTTTCCCATCTTCCAACATACTGCTAATCTTCATGATGCTTTAGAAAACTTTAAGAAAAGACACTTTTTTTTCCTTTGGTATTTGTAAAAGACTTCTAACATTGAAATGGGTTACTCTGTTACGAAAATTTTAATTCTTGGTGTCAGATGACAGCAGCTCATTGCCACAGCTAGCATTAGTACAGACAGCACATTTAACAATAACTTACTCAACAGGGTGGGGAGGTTCAATCAAGGCTATTTCTTTAGATTTTAGTATTCGCTGGAACAACTTTTAAACCAATCTCTAAGCATAAGACAGGCAAAACATTAATACAAATCTAAGTTTAAAAAAGATATTTTATTAACCCTTTCTCTCAGTACATTTTTCTTATGAAGACACTAAATGGCATTTCACTGATGTGCTACAACCTGCCATTTAAAAACTAACCCCTATCTGCAGACACAGGGTCTCACACTGTCACTTTCCCCATAGCCACATCTTTCCTTGCTTTCGCAATTTTGAGAATCCTGAAAACATCCTTTAACTGTATTTCGTATTCAAACGCCATCTGCATGATGAAAGGTGAATGTGAGCCAGTTATTACCATAGAGGCCAGAGGCAAGCTGGTCATCTGTCAGGTTAATTGGAGCGAGAGTTTTGTCCTGAGAAGAAAAGGACTTCCTTCCCCGAACAGCTTCCACCAGGGGAGTCTTCCTCTCCTCCTGAGCAGGCACAATGTCCTGCTCCAATTTCAGCGTTCGCAAATTTGAAGTTAAGTGGGCGTTTGCAAGTTGACCATGAGGTATGTACTCCAAAGTAGCACCTGCCAGAGAAGACAGTAGGCATCACAGAGGAGTCAGACCAAAACATTTCCGTCGACACTGTGATCAAGAGGGGTAAAAAAAAAAAAATTGGAAAAAAAAAGGGCAACACTTGTGCTCTACAATACTCTTTTCTGAGGATTCAGTAGGAAAAGGGTGTGATTGCTTTCAGAAAATTAAAAAAAAAAATAGCTGTGAGTTTTTCTTTCCATGAAAACATACAATACAAAGAAAAACTATAAAGATATTGGCTTTAAAATGGATGAAAGGAGTGCTCCTTCCTTTTCCTTCTCTTTCGATACGGACAGCGACCCCAGTTCCTGCCACCCGGGCTCAGGGTGGACTTGCTGAGCTGCTCCTCGCCGACATGCCTGACGAGTACATTGACGGACTCCGCGAGTTCCTTCTGCAAGAGCAGTGCCCTTTTTTTCTTACTTTTTTTAAGAAATGGCATTTTCCATGAAAGCAGAAACTTTTCAGGAAACTTTCCTTTTTGCCAGCATTCCACTAATTCTGAAAGTTATATACTTTATCCAGTTACTGAGACAACTGCAATACACTCCCACCCACTGCATTTCTTCCTGTTTTTTTTTTCTTTTCAGGATTGTACTGAGGTAGTAGTTGTATTCAAATCAAATTCCAAATGTTTGGGTTATAATTTTTTTTCTGATTTGCTGGCATCCACTCATTTTTTCTCTTTGTGTGTTTAAAAGGCAGAGCTAACTACGCACAGACTTTTACAGATTCCCCTGGAGTTCCTCCAGCTGTGCTATTATGACTGCTCTACAAAGCTGCACAAATGCTTTTGTTTGTGGAACACACTTGTTTTTCAAACACACATTCTTCCTTAAGTAATCTTGCTTGCATTTCAAGGAAAAAAAAGATAGCATTTAATTTACTTTAAACACTGTCACTTCTTTCTTTCAAAACTTGCTTTAATCACTTCTGCCTCCACAGTGTTTTTCCTTTGTATTTATCAAGAATTAAGCCACAGCCTCCTCCTTCAAACAGTGCTACTGCACAGGATGCTAACATATTGTAGTAACGTGAGTTCCAAATATTTTAGAAATACAGCTGACATCTTTATTGCTTTTGCTAGACTGCCTTTCCCCCTTCTTGCTTCACCTCAGGTTATTTTTTTTTTTCCCTGTAACACGACATAATGAAGCTGATTTTTCCAAACATTGTCACTTCCCAGCAGCTTCCTCCTCTTTGCTCCCATTCCCAGCCAAGTCTCCGAGTTCCCAACCGAGTCTCACCCCACATGCATTTCCAAGGCACCTTCTCCAGCAATGAGACCTATTACCCGCTTCCACCATTGCTGATAGTTTCTCCAAGCTACAGGGAGAAGCCGCCTGCTGGGAAGGGCACACGGCAGGGTATTGACAGACATGCTTCTACAGGTATAGCCAAAAAGCTTCTGCCCTCTCAGGGAAGCACAGGGTGAAGGTGGAAGCCACCCCAGTGCCCCCTATGCAGCAGCAACCCCTCTAGAGATGTGCCTGTGTGCTTGGGACAAAATGGGCACCCATGGAAGTCCTGCCCTCACTTCCCCACCTCTCCTTGCTTTGCAGTGGTGACCGACTTCGGTCAGGTCTCTTCCCGGCAGTGAGCGCCATCCCTCATCCACCAGCTAGGGAGAAGAGGGCTGCCAAGGCGATGGAGTGCCGAGCCAAAACCAATGATTTTTAAATTCCCTTAGTTGAAAAACAAGGAAACTGCCTCTCCCTCTGCTTGCTTGGAGCAGTGACAGCTACAATTAGAGAGTACCAAACAGAGTAACTGCTTCCAAATGCAGCTGGTGGTGTCTGCCTTGGCTGGTTTTACCAGGTCACTCCTTCTGCTGCAGCCTCACCACCGAGGACACGGGGAGGGAGCAGAGGGAACCTGCTCTGAAGCAGCAGAGCCATGCAAGGCCTCCAAAGCTGCCTGGGTTTACTGTCAGCTGAAGTCTCCGTCTCTTCACAGTCCTCCTCCGAAGGCAGCTGTGACAACCGCAGCATGCCCTGGGGATGAGGGTGGCCTTATGTGTGCTGGAGCTGAGGGCAGCTGGCGGGGCTCTGGCAGGGCAGAGGGGGCATCCTGCCTGATGTGAACCGATGGCACCTTGGTGAGCCCTGTCATACCCCCTCAGCAACGCTTGGCCCCCCAAAGCCAGAGTCCGCACTTCCTCAGGTGCCTCCCTTCTGCCCTGGGACACAGCTGGGGAGGGAGCTGCAGGGTGGGACAGAGAGAAAGGAGAAGGGCAGCAGCAGACTTTGCTCCCCTGCCTCACAGTCTCTCCCCTAGCTAAACCTGCCACCGGTGCGACAAGAGCTCAGTTGGTTCCCTCTTCTGGTTCATCCCTCAGTGGCTGAGAGGCACCACACTGAGTTCAGGATCTGGGGCATGTTGTCCGTGCCTTCAAACGAAGAAGAAGAGGTGTCCTGCTCAGCCCCCCGCACCTGACAAAAGAGGCTTGAGGATGAGCACACAACAAGTAAGTGTGCATTAGACAAACTGGCCAGTACGCTCATTCTCCCAACACAGCTGTTAGCTACTTACACTTACTGCATCTACAGTACTCAAGGTTCAAGGAAAGACCGCTTTGGGCTCAACACAGCATTGATGTTGCAAGCCATTAATTAGCATTTAATGTCAGCTCTCAGGCCTTCCTCTTTACAAGACAGCCAACATAGAGACGTTTGGAGAGCAGCAACCTAGTGCAAATTAGTTGGAAAAAACGGATGAAGGAAGCCGCTGTAGTACCCAACACTATGGTCAATGACTTAACAGATTAATCAACTGCTGCTCTCTTCCTCCAGCAAGGCTGCAGGGTCACTGTCAGGGCTGGAAGCACCACGCGCTTCTCAAGTGTGGAAGTGAAACCCTGGCTGAAGATCACCACCAGTCCACACAGACCTTAAAATAGCCTCATCATCTCACCTCACACAGATCTCAAGTATGCTTGCACAAAATCCTTCTCACTGACACCGGGCCACCATGCACAACACTGGCAGTAAATCAGCCAACAGGTTCAACACTTAGCCAGCCGCTGCCTCCAGACAAGAGCCACTCGGGCAGACTCACCCTGTTCATTTTGGTTAGTTTACTGTTGCGAGCAAATAATGCAAATTTGACATAAGTTTCTAAGTATTAATATAACATAGCTAACCACAGTATGGAGCTGCCAGAAATTTCTAAATGTATTTTGCAATATACTAGTGGGTCTTGGAAAAGTTGACAAGTAATTTAGAAGCGGAAGTATGACAAGACAAAACAAAAAACTTACAGACTTCAACTGTTCATAAACCCTATGGAGAAAGCTACTCTCATCAATTTCAGAGGGAAACAAGTGACTGAAGCATATTCAGTGGTTTAGCCGAGGTAATGAGAGCACTTGTTTTTTAATTTTTTGGAAGGAACCTCCCCTCCTAAATCACTTGTACTTCTTTTGAAAAATCTCATCCATTTAAAACAAGGCTGACAGCAAAACTACTATACGTCAGCAGCAGATTACCCATGCCATTTCTGGCACCTATAAAATCCATTTATTGTTATTAACATGCCATTTCCCTTCCTAGGTGCAGACCTTCCCTCCCATTTATGAGAGCATGAGTATTCATTAATAAGCTGGTTCAGGGAACTCACTGGGTGAGTTTTAAACAGTGTTCTTCCCCTCAGTTTGTGCTGAACTCATGGTAACAGAAGTCTGGCCTTTACCTGCTTTTGAAAAATTCCATTTAGTCTGATGGAAGCAAACCTAAGTATTACTATAAAAACAATTAAGCTTGACAATACTTTTATACCACTGGAAATCAAGAGAAGTGCAAACAAGGCCAGGGGAATTAAATACCATCAGGATGAGAACCTAGCTCTCTGGCTGGAACATCACAAGCTTCTAGCTAAAAAAAGGGCACAAGCTTCCTGCCTATGTGGTAGCTGCACAGAGATTTTATTTTTAACCTGTTGACCAGTACAAGCATTATTTGCAGAATATGTTCATAACAGCCAATGATACAACTTATACACTCCCTATTAAAGACAGTGCATAAATGTTGTCTGGAGCATATACAGCAAGGAAATACTTCTCTTTCACACTGCATGATTTCTCCAGAGAAGCAATAAGCTTCCTGTGAAATCACTGTAACTGAAGAGCACAAAGTCTTCTCCAGTGGTCTGAAATCTTATTAAGTTGCTTTACCCTTAAAAAGCTATTTTTTCACATAAATAATTTTTAATCCACTTTCCATTTGGTCTACACATCAGAACTATTGAAGAGAAAAACCCATTCTACTAAGGTAAATAAAAAGGCAGTGATGAGCAAACATGTTATGTTTAAACATTTACAATGATTGATATTAACCCATTCACCTGATAAATGTGTTACCTTCAGAAGACTAAGCGTAGTTTCATTTTAAAAGGCACTTTTGAGCCATTCCAGGTTAGAAGTCAGTGAATTTAAAATTTCATAACAAAAAATTGCCACACGTTAACTTTTTCTATCATAAACCTACAGAAGCCAGATTCACTTGGGGCCCAGGCATAGGTAAATGTTGCAACTACAATTTGGCTCCAGGGAAAACGCTCCTTTTAACAGGATGGCTCTTTTAATAGGATTGCAAGAACAATCTCAATTTCATTTTCACTCTCACTTTCTTTGTGTTGAGAAGCTGCTTTCTGTCCCCAAACTAGCTTGTGAAGCCAGTTTGTTGAAACTGGAAGTCAAACCCAATTCCTTTAATTGAACAAGATTGAGCACAAAAAATTACAGGTCTGTGAAGCAGCTAATCATATTATTTATGAAATGCTCTCTTTTCCAAGACAACTGCGTGTGAAGCTCGGTGAAAGCTATCCTTAATTTCCCTGATGAGTGGTGGATCAAAGCATCTCATGATGCTGGGCACAGCAGGAAGGTCATCTCAGAGCTTTTCTTATTTCTCGTTTATGAGGAGTTGATCTTCTCAGCTGACGCTTTATTGCTGCTGAAATACAACACTTCCTTGGAAAAATGGGAATCTCCTGCCATTAAATATTGATAGGTGTGCCTGTTACCATGGGAGTTGAACTCTGAACAAAGCTCAGTCCCTGAACATCATGTCCCTGTGCTGCAGCGTGGGGAGGGAACTGGGGTTTTACCAAGTCAGTCTAATAGACAGGCTAGCAGGCTGGAGCTTGCCACTCTCTAAGCAGCAAAAGATTTGAAAGAAAAAAATATTTATACCATAGCAAATTATACTCTTTGTTAACTGAAGCAGAAATGAGGAGATAGAGCAGCTTCAGATTCAAATACTCCATGTAGTGCTGCCACAGAATGAAAACAGCAGATATTATGATGATAATAATGATAATAGTAATAAGCTTGTGTTAACACATGACTAGGGACTGTATGTCAAACCTCTTTAAAGAGGTTTATGGAGTTTCACTTGAATAATGTCTTCATAGGACAATTACTGACCAGGCCTCTGCTTGTCTTCTGATATAACTGGGTGGGTATTTAAAACAGAAAAAATCCCAGCTAAATGCCTCATCTCCTAATATAGAGGTCGCTACCATTTTCAAACACCATAGGTATTTGAGCTTTATATGTTGCCACAACTAGCAGGTCAACAGATACCACCTGCCATATGAGAAAAGCAGAGGAGGCACTGTATTCTTTGAGATGCCAGCCAGACACACGTGAATACACAGTACTCATCTGGCACACGGGACCATCTGCATGGCCGTTTGCATCTGCTTCATGTACATCAGTCACCCTCTCCCCGGCAGAGAGACGGATGGATCCTGTGTGTTACGCAAACAAGCACATCTGTACAGAAACTTACCCTGGTGATTACGGCATGCATCTGTGGCAGAGTTGAAGCTGAAGGCTTCATTTACTTGCCTAGATGTAGACAACCAGTGAGATTCGTAGCGGCCCACAGCTTTGCAGGGTCCACTGACATGCCTGTGCCTTCAACGGCACTGGCTGCTGAGCCTCAGGCAAGCCTCAAGTCTTCAGCTGCACTAGCGTGGTCCATGCTGCCAGGAGGGGGGCTACCAACCCATCAAGCTACACAGTGTTTGAGAGAAAAGGCTACAAACTTTGTCAAAGAGAAGAGCTGTAGAGAGGAAACTGCTTTCTTCAATTCCCTGCTGGTTTTGCATTACAAATGATGACATAGAGAGAGACAACCACGGCCACAATACCTCACTAGTCCTACACACCAGCTTTGGACAACCTTTGGACAAGGCTTCTTGCACCACCATCATTCCTTTAGTCTTTCCATCGTCCCTCAGCCTGCCTCCCCAGCTCTGGGTGAAAGCTAGAGTTGAAAACCTTGAAAGATCTTTCCACCAGATGGCACATCACGTTTTCCCAACCCCCGAGACTTTCCAACACCACTTGCTTCCTACTTCCTTTCAATCCCTCAAGTCTTAATTCAGGAAGTTGCCTCCTTCCTCACGATGATTAGTGTAATGCTTCCACTGGGGTGCTCAGTCAAGATTGCTCCAAAAATTGACCATAAACCTGATACTCCAAAGATCACTGAGGCAAAATAACCATGCATTTTCAGGTCAAATATGCTCAGGTAATTTTTCAGGGCAGTGGTAGAGCAGCTGTTTTTAAATACCACCCTTGCAAACTCCTTGCCTGTGAAAGACATCCACCTAAAATACTTGTGAAAAATCCGTGTAATTAAAATCCCTACGAGTGACATTAGGCCTCTGGCTGATATTTTGCAAAATGCATCTCAAATGTAACTTTCTGAAACTTCTCAAAAATTTTGTGACAATAAACAGAGAACCTGAATGTGCTCCCCTCTCTTAGTCCTCCTGTATGCTGTCTGGTCTAAGAATAAGGATCAGTTAGCATCTAGGTTTGTCACCCACGCCCATACAATCCAGCTAGACACAGACAGGGTGCCAGTGCTGGCTAACGTGACTTTGCAGAGTGGAAATCAGCTTGTCTGGCCAGCGGGTTTGATTTCCCTGACACCGCCAGGGCTTCTGAAAGACCGTGCATATGTAAATAGGAGTTGCTTAGTTACGGAAGTGAAGGTGTTTATTTTGCAACAAGCAATATACTAATTGCTAATAGACCCGGTTCAGAGATCATCTCAGATGTCCGCTTGGCTTGCGTCTAAGGATGCCAGCTGCAGAGCCAGCCCGCGTCCTGCTCAGCAGGCTCCAGCTCTCACGCCTGCATCTCCATCGCCTGCCACAAGCTGTGTCACAGGCTGTGAGACAGCAGACGCCCCTGCAGCACACCCCCATCTCCCCAGCACTGGCAGGGAGAAAAATCTGTAAAGCTGAGAATTTAACTGATGTGCACCTCAGGTATCAGAAGCAGTATGGACCACTAACCCTTTCACATGGCAAACTGGTACCCAAACCGTACACCTCAAAGCCAGCTCAGGTAGTTTTGCCCCGAAAGGACATGACCTCTAAGAGGCGCTTCCTAAGGATGCTCTTTGAATTAAATATTAAAGACAACACTACTGCTGCTAATCTGAAACCAGACACTTCTGCCTCTATTTTCAGCTTGTTTTTCTAAGAAACTGAGGCTTGCGAGGTCATGCTTTTTTCAGTAACTTAAATCCAATTGCGCATTTTAACCAAATTGGACTAGAGACTCAGTGCTCTGAAGGATTTTTCTATTTATAATAGCTTTAGAGAAATCAGGCTGAGATGCTAGGCCTGGAGAAAGGGGTGCTGACTGAGTTCACACAGAAGACACCTGAAAAGCTAAATCCAAGAGACCTCAATGTCAGGAAAGACTTATTAAAAGCTCACAAGCTATTGTGATATACTGATGCATGGAAAAAAAAAGGCTTTATTAGTTCTAGTGCTTACAGAATTATTTAAATGCGTGCTTCATTCAGCAAAAATCCCTTTACAGAAAAAAGTAACATGTGACCCGTAAAACCACAAGGACAGGCAGCAGGACCAGCAGATAAATGTAGTAAAGACAGTATTTTTGAAATTAATAGAAAGAGAAGGGGAAACATTTCAGGCTTATGACCTCTTTCCCACTCCAATTCTCCATGGGTCTAAACTGTTATAGCCCAGAGCTTCGTTTATGCATGCAGTCCTGGCATGTAGTTCTCACCAGGGACTAAAAATAAAGAGATTTTACATTCAGCATCCACTGCTAAAGATAATGGCATTACAAGTTAAAATAAAATTATTCCAAAATAATTTTATCAAGAATGTGAAATCTGAATCCGCGTAAGAACATTTTTAGTAAAATATGATCCATTGCTCCACCTGTGTCTAAATACTTTCAAGTCTCTAGACTACACATTTGATACCACGCAGTAAAAGCAGGAAAAGGAATTGAGGATTTACAGCTAGTAAAAATTCTGGTTCACTGTTTTTAAGGACACTTCTAGTGTCTGCTAGATACTCTTATTTTTATAGTATCATTACTTATAAGAAGCCCAAAATATAAAGTGCATACCAGAAAGATAATAATATTGCATACACAGTATCATACTGCATGTGTGCAGACAGGATAACATACATTTTCTTTACCGCTACATAAATGTTGCTTATTGCTTTACTATGGAAAGCTAAAATTTTTACTTCAGCTCATTTAATGGATGGTTCCATTTAGTGCATAAACACTGAAAAAAATCAGATTTACCAAGCTGCCTTTTAACAAAAACAGGTAAATTTTAAGACAGTAAACAAGCTGCAAGAACTTTATATAGCAGTGCATTAGCCAACAATATTATGCTGACGTTAAACAGTATTTACTCAGGATTTTTTTTCCAATTCAGCACCCATGATAAAGATGAATTTGCACAAGTTCTTCCTCACTTCCATAACCTCTTCTTTCAGACACTGTATGGCAGGACCAAGAAGACGGTATCTAACAGTCACTGCTAGGCATTACATATTGGTTTCCAGTAAGCCAGCATTTATAAATTTAATAGTAATGTGGTCGGATTCACCAATAAGGTATTAGAAAAAATGACTAACTTTTAAATTAGACTATCAGATAGCCAGAAATAATAATAATAAAAAAGTAAGCAACTTTACCCTAGGGAACAAAGAAATCCCTCAAATTAATTGTATAGATTTTAAAGTTAATAAGTGAAATGCAAGGAGTATTTAAATCTCAATTCTTGCCTTTCCTGAGTGTCACCAAAACCTCCAGCAGTAATTACAGCTTATGCCTTTCAAACATGAGGCTGTAATTAGGGATTAGGACAAACAGTTATTGGAACAGAGAAGATGCAACATGTGGTTTCTGTGAAGCACTCTGGAGTTGCCTATTATAAAGCAATCAGCCCTGCTGGAATGGGGAAAGCACCCCACAGCTCTCTGGCTGACAGGCACAAGGAATGAAGGCAATGGAAGAAACACTACAAAATCCAGGGAAAGGTCTGTTGAAGCAAGTCAGTTTGATACAGACGCCGAATGTGACTTTCAACTCTGCCAAATCTGACACTGTAGTTTTTAAAAATTGCATGCCAAGTTTAAAGGAAGGACAAAATTCCAAACCCACAGGCATTAACCTCAAATTAACTCTTAAAGTTATAAAATGGAGTCAATACCTTGCATGGCAGTCAAACCCTGCATACTTTTAGACACCTCTCTTGCATGGTCAGAGTCATCATCATTGGCCCCTTCAGAGTCTGCTGGACTAGGAGAGGTAAAACCACCTCTTGTTTTTCAGGTACCAGTAGTGGGCTGGAGAGAATATACCCGACGGGCACGTCCAGCAACAACGTTATGTTCTGCGTTTCATCGGGGAGGATTACACACTTGCTTCCAGACTAAGTGAGAGCCTAGGAGGTGACTGACCTGCGGCGCTGGCAAGGTGGGCTTACCTGACGCGGTGCTTCTCTCCATGCACTGCTTTTGAAGGTCCAGGCTCCGCAGCTCCTCCGTGCTGGCGTATTTCATGACGGAGTTGATGGAAGTGAGGGTGCTGATGAGCTGCGAATTGAGAGATCCAATCTGGGAGTGGGGCTCCCCAAAGGCTTCTGCCAATTCACTGTAATTTTCAGCAAGCAGCATCTGCTGTTCCTGCAGCAGCTTCTGCACACGCTCAATGTAGTGATCCAAGCCCGTCCGCAGCTCAGGCGGAGGCAGAGGGCTTTCCAACAGACCACTCACTGGCTCGCACACAGAGTCTCCACCGACACCAATGCTCCTGGTGCCAGCTGGCACAACCAGCAACGGAGGGGGTCCGCAGGCAATGCTCCTCATTTTAAGACCAACCAGGTAGTTCTCATGAACGTTTATCTGCCCAACACCACAGTCTTTGGTTTTTATTGCAGAGGGCTTTTCAAAGCCAGGGTGGCTAGAGAGCAAGGTGCCCACTCCAACTGAACGCGTTTTAGCAGACATGTGTATGTCTTTCACACGGCCATCTCCTACCGCCACGCTCCGCGTCTCCACGCTCTCCGTGTTGGTCTGTTTATTGCAGCTGCTCAGAGAGGTGTTTGTCCCACAGTCTGCCAGGGAGGCTGTCTCTGTGCCAGTGCACTGGCTCACCATCTCCAAAGCGGTGCTGGTTTGCTGGCTAGTTGTAGAAGGCACAGCCATCACCGTTGCCTCCGCCCTGCGCACAGCCTCTGTGGCTGTTTCGCGGGACACACGCTCCTTGGGGGTGCAAACCACCACATCCACCGAGCAATCTCCGCAGCCCACAGACCTCACTGCTCCGACCGACTGTGCCATCCGGCCGGGGCTCGGCACGCATGCTGGCTCCTCCGTGTTGACGCCTGTCTCACAGACACTTGTCTCTCTGCCCACTGCCTTATCACGCAGCTCAACGGACCTCCCCGTGCCCTGGTCTCGCACCTCTGCCCTTTCCCTCACCAGCCACCGGCTCATCAGCAGCTCGGGGCCTGCAGCCACGCTCTGCACGGCAGGTCTGCAGGAGGTGCCGACGCTGCTCGTCTGCAGGTGGTTTCCCACTGACGAATCGGCAACATCCACGTGGTCTCCCACCATTTGGTCTCTTGTTTGTATGACAGCCTCCACCATCCTGCTGATGACATGGGGCTGAGCCATCACGGCTTTATCCACTTTTTTCCTAGACCCAGCCGCCTGCAGCTCCTGTTTTAATTTGGTCATTTCCCTGTCATGGGTCGTTTCCTTTAACTGAACCTCTAGCCTGTAAATCTTCTCCTTAAGGGCTTCGATGGTCTGCTGCTGAAGCTCTATCTCTTTCTCGACCTCCGTAGACAAGCCAAGCATGGCCTCTGTCACCCCAACCCCAGACTCCCTCATTTCTTTCTCTGTCCCCACAGCTACTTCTCTGTGTTGCCTCGCAGATCTGTTGTATGTGATCACATCGTTCATGTTCTCATCAGCACCTACAGCAACAGATCGGGTTTCTTTTGTCAGGCTTTCTCTGTTCACCCGAAGGTTTGCTGGACTTTCATAGTTGCTATCCTGGATTTTTTTCTCCAGGGCTTGCATCTCAGCAGTCAGCTGCCTGAACTCCTCTATCCTCTGAGAGCTCTGCTCCACGCTCTCCACCTCTTCCTCACAATCTATATACAGTTCTCCACCTCTTCTCACCTGAGACATGTGTTCCCACTGTTCTGCATTTCCCGCACTGTAGGATCGCTTTCTGAAACCGTACGTGTCATTTTGAGTGGCTTTCCTCTGGTTTTTGAGTTCAGCCATCATGTGCCTCTTCTCTTCCTGTAACACTGAAATTTTGACCTGCAGCACAGGAATGGTCTTGACTTGCTCCTCGAGCTCCTTGAGACGCTTGAGGGCAACTGCCATTTGCTCCCTGATGTGCTGCAGGTGCACCGGGCTCACATTGGTGACCGGTGTGGATATTCCCGAGCTCATGGGGCTGTGACGAATGGAACTGCCCAAGGAGGGGCTGAAGCAGGCACCGTAGTCGCCGTTCCCCTGATACCCATTCTGCAGCTGCTGAGACATGTGGCCGTACCCGCTGGATCCCACAAAGGAGGGGAGGGAGCTTGTGGAGCCCATGCCTCCAAAGCTGGAAAGCCGGGGCCTGCGGACATCTCCAGGCGTGACCTGCATCATCCTCTCCTGCTCGAGTCGCCTCCGTGTTTCCATGAGGGTTTTTGTTACATGGACGTTGTGCCGAGGAGGCTGGGGGGAGGGAGGAGGAAGCTGCTTACTCTCGGGGACGGTTAAGTAGGAAGGAGATGCTTCGAAGGAAACCACGGGTCTCGCAGCAACGGACGAGGTTACTTGACTCCTGGCTGCCAGACAAGACTGCTTGTTCTCATCACTGTTGGATGAAGAGAGAGACTCCGTGGAGGTCCAGCCACTGCACTGGCCACCAGAGTTCTTGGTACCTGCCAAGGCTGGTACGGCTCTCCTCTTCTTTCGGATGTTTAGTTTCTTAATGGTATTCCCCTTTTGTATATCATCCACGTATTTCAGAAAATCCAAGTCTAGCTGGTAGCCGTAAGGTGTTTCCACAAAATAGGGGTCTTTCCGTTCTTTTTCATCTTCTCCATTTATAATAACTTCCTCTTTTTCTGGAAAAGAAGAAACAAAATCAGCATTGGAAAAGAAACTATGTCTCAGTAAACTATGCACTGAAACACAAGAGCAGAAAGATGGGTGCTCACAGCACGCCGGAGGCAGAAACTGCTGCTGCAGCTCAGCGAGCAGACCAGCTTTCCGCTGACTGACCCTCAACACTAAATCCCGATTAACTTTTTAAAAGTTAATCAGTAGGTTTTCAAACGCTGAGAAGTGCATACCCACATAAATGCGTACACGTGCACACACACAGAGAACATCTGTTAACAAAGGGGCACAGAAGTGGTGCGGCTAGTAGCTCAAAGCTGTCCTTCCCCGAATCCCTCGTCTTCCCGTGTCACACCAAGCTTTCACACACGCTAAGCTGTCACGTAAAGACCGCAGGATTACAACGTACTGCACGAATCACCCGGAGACCAACTTCTCCAGAGGGTGCATTCGAGCAGGCGACAGGAACTCCGACCCCGCTCCTTACGCAACCGATGCCATTAGACTTTACACAGACCTGCAGCTGGTTTATGGCTTCGGGAACTGCTGCCGCAAGAGCAGCAATACCAGTTCCTCTCACCTCAGCTCACGTTACTTCCACCAGCGCCTCTGCTCTTTCATTTTCAACTGCAGGAAGCCCCCAGCACCAAGACAGGCAGCAGGACCCCCTTCCAGCGGGGTCCCGAATCCCACTGCTGAGGGAGACTGTTGCCTCACACCCGAGGAAAACCCGCCCGCCCTCCAGACACAGGACTCACCTGTCCCCAAAGCAATCTGAATAACATTTCACCAGATCTGCTGGCCTTCCTTGGACTGAGTATTTATATGCAGTGCTGCTATACAGCCTGCTCCTCCCGCCCCAATTGAGTGGGGTGGGGTGGGGGGGGGGGGAAGAGAAGAAAAGGGAAAAACAACTGTTGCGAGTTATGAGCTGGAGGAATAATAAAAGCCAGCTTTCCGGTTACCTGAATTAGCCACATGCCTCTGCCCCCACGCTGCAAATTTTCCAGCCACGTACGGCTGCCCCAGCTTCATGTGTCACGGCCCGAAGCCCTGCCTCCCTCCCGCCTCCCTCCTTCTTCGCCCCATAAGGAAGAGCCGCCCGCGGCCGCGCAGCCCCGGCCGGCCGCGCACACCGGCCCCGGCGCCGAGCTCCGGCACCGCGGCCGCCCCGTCCGTCGGTCCCTCCCTCCCTCCCGCCGGGCCGCGCCCCCCGCCGCCGCCGTCCGTCCCGTCCCGTCCCGTCCCGTCCCGCCCGCGGGGCGCAGCGGGGTGCTACCGTGGCTGGAAGCGAATTTCGCTCTCTCTTTCGTTTTGGAAAGGCGAGGTTTGGAAGCCGCGTTCCTCTTAAAGGAATATAAGCCTCAAGAGACGGGGAGGGGGGTGCGAAAAAGGGGGGGAAGAAACTCCCGACTTACTGCAACTACAGGAAGTGACTTAATGTTGTACTGAAAAGGTTCAGGAGAAGGAGGAAAAAAAAGCTCCTGTTTTTCCAGTTTCCTTGGCATGCTTAAGAACAGCTTTGACTACAGACAGTATAACTGCTTTCATGGCAATCCTTTATGCTTTTGGCTACCACAGGACACCCCGAGCAGCAGACGGGAGGAGGATGCTGCTCAGGGAAAAGAAGAGGATGGAGACCCAGACACGGGCAGGCACGTGTGAGAGCAGCAGAAGTGGGGCTGACCTGGGCGCATTGGCATCTCGGTCCTGCAGTGTGGACAGACTGTTCGGCAGACACAAACAGCCTCTCCCAGACCACATGTTTCTGCTGAAAGACCAGTCTCAGTATGCTGTGGTATTTACTTATAGATGCACCCAAAATAGCCATCCAAATACCAGAGTGGAAGCAAAACTACATGCATACACACATGCTTCAAGCACATACAGCTCCTTCCAACAGGACTGCCTCAATGTCAGGCAGGGAGAAAGTCTCCAGGACACCCACTGACAGGGAGAGAATGAGACAGAGCATACTCTCCGAATTACTCCTCTCCCTCCCCAAATTCAGTGCTCTGTTCCCAGATTCTCATCCTGGCTCCATTCCCTACAGACAGACAACTCTCCTTTCCACACCGCACAGCTCCTCATGCTATGTTGGTCACCCCTCCTGCCCGCCTGCACCCTAGGTCTGTCCCCACTCTCACACTGGCCCCCCATCTCCTGTAGTCTCCTGGTCTCTTTCTCCCTTTTCCCCACGCTTCAGATTTCTCACCCATGTTATCTACTTACATCCATTTCCTTGCTCCACTAATTCCAACCCAAAATCTGGTTATACTCTCGCCCCTCATCCCAGGCTTGGTTCTGGTCACTTCACCCAGCCCATGTAGATTCAAGCTCCATCAATTTTACCTGTTCTCCCATTTTTCCCAGTTCCTTTCCTCTGCTTGTCTCGGTCCTTGTCTTCCTACACAGCAACATGTCTGATTCTCCCATCACTACACCAGTGAAGTCAGGCAGCTCCTCTAAGCTGTCCTTGGGCACAACACGTAAGTGTTGGATGGGGGAGGGAGGAACAGACTCTTTGGAAGTCCCAGGACTTAAGAATTAATGCATCTTTGGAAAAATATTCATAAAACCTCTAAAAAGACATGCAAATCTCATGTTAAGTCATGAGAGCCAAACTGGAATCTCAGATATATTTTCTTCTTCTTCATGGAACGGTATTAAGATTGCTCAACAGAAACCCATGAAAAATAAATAATAATAAAAAAATAATCACACTGACACTGAATCCCTCACTAAACCTCTCCACAACACCTGCAGGCAGCTCAGTGTCTTTATAATGAAACCCCTTTGGTCCTCAGCTTAAGCTGGCAGCACTACCAGGACACAGTTCATACCTGCTGCTCCATAAGCATGAGACTGTGTGCAGAGCTGACTGCCTGTTACTTCTCCTTAAAACAACACAGTGAGCACTCCACCAACACAATCCCAGTATTATGAGTTGATCTCCGGAGATCTTTCTTGATACCTTAAGACAAATGAGGATCAGGCATGCAATCTACCACCAACAACACAAATGGTTTTGTTGGTTCCAAAAGAAAAAAAAAATCTAATAAAAAGGAAATGAATAAACACCTGATAAGAGTGCAGCTCTTCTCCCTTTCAGCCCTTAGGTCCTGGATGAACCATGGATGCCCTTACTCCCTAGCTTTGGTGGGTGAGTACCAAGTGCTACACAAGCAGGTACCTCAGATTAACCTCAGAGGAAGCTCTATCTATTTGCCCTTCACCCAGAAGGCAAGCCTTCATGCCCAGAGACTTCAAGTGAGCAAAAGATTCCTACCCTATTCACCCCAACATATATTGCAGCAAATACCGGGCAGTACAAACACTCTTGTTATGTGTCTTGTCTCATCCTTGGCCAGCTGATCATGGGCACTGCTAAAATTAGAACTGTTGCCCAGTCTCTATAGTAGCTCAGGCAAATATTAATCTGTGTTACGCTAAAACAGTACGTGCAGATGCACAAACACATACACTTTCGTCTGTGAAAATGCTGCAGACGCTCCTGTTTTCCTCTGAAATGTCTTTAAATGCAATGAGACATGAACACATCATGCTTTTAGGCCAGTACCCATGAAGTAAAACACTCTGTGAAGCACAGAGGCCTCATTGTGGTGCTGTCATTATTAATGCATTTCTCCAGAAGTATGCAAAGACTTCATTTCCCTCTCCCTGCTGCAGGATAACCATGGGCAGGACACAAGCAGCATTTAAAAAATGCACTCTTCAATTCTCTTCTGCACTGATGGGACTGGCTCTGTCCAAACATTCCAGTCTTGCTAACTTCTGTTAAATTATATCCTATCCAATGCACTACACAAGAACATCAGTACATTAAAATATTGAGTCAGCCCTACCCGAGTCCACACTAATCATGTCTGCTCCCAGACCAGGAGAACTGGAAAAAACCAGGACATTTAGTTGATGTGCTTCAAGACTTCTGAGGGAGAGAAAAGCAGTGGAGATGTGAGCAGACATAGAGTTTTGGTTCTGCGAGCTATTGTAAAGCCGCCTTGGAGGGTCCAGGAAGAGCAAAGAGAAGCAACTGAAGATGTATTTCTGAAGCTAAAAGTCTAAGGTGCCTTGGAAAACACAGACATCACATCTAAAGCCTTCTCTCCCCATCTGGTTATGATATCTGCTCTAAGGCATTTTTATCTTGGATCTGACTGCTATTAAAGAAGTCTTTTCCATTGAAATAATGTTATGAATAACAGAGTCTCCTTCCAGAGTATGGCATAAGACAATTCAGAAAGAATGCTGCAGAGGAAAAATACACAGGCAATAGCTGGCATAAATGGAGTCAAATCAGTATTTTTATACACTCAACTTCAGTTTGAAAGGTTATCTGGGGCAGGAAAAGAGAGGACAAAAAAAAAAGGGTTCTGACTTTTTGATTCTTTACTGCAACACAGAAAAAATTGATGCTTTTCCTCTCCTCCTCTCACTCCCAATACTACTTTTGTTCTTTTCTCTTTCTGTTCTTCAGCATATATAAATGAGTATCAGCCTCGCATTCTGAAAAGAACCAGCACACATAAGGCTGAGCACTTGTTCAAAAAGCAGAATGGAATAATTAACAATTTTTCTTTCATTCTCCTTTTCAGGTGTTGGGATTTGAATCTAAGTTAAAAAAAAAAACAACAAAACAACTTGGAAAATAGACCTTAGCTTTGCAGAACACTCATTCAATTAGCTTTCTTTTGGCTAGCAATATACAGGAGATGCCGTGAAATTACTAACTCTCGAACAATTCAGCCTAGCTCTCCGGTATTTTCGAAGGTGGAGACAAAAAAGCCCCAAACCCAAACAATCAATCTATCAGATTTTTATTTTCTTTTATTCCAAGAACTGTGAGGGAAAAACTTACAGAAAGTTGTTTCTGTACTTTGCCAGACACAGCAGGAGCATGGAGTGTTTTCTCCCTTTGCAGCTAAAGCACACAGCGGCAGCGTGGAGCACGACGCAGGTGTGGCGTGCAGGCTGCCTCCATTGGCTGCCCATCTCCCACAGGGAGCAGAGCCACCGCAGCACAGCAGCGTCAAGCCAGGGAGCTGCCCACGACCATACCCCGCTGCTGGCCTGAGCCGCCCTTCCTGCAGCGCCAGGCTGGAGTGCCGGGATGACCCAGCTCAGCTCGTACAAGCAACGGCACAATTGCCCAGCACACTGCGCCATAGTGTAGACGTGGCTGACACCACCTTCCCCCCTTTTTCCGTTATGGAAAAACAACCAATAAATACCGCCTGGTAAGAAAGATAATCTGTTTTGCTATTGCTCAGGTACAGCTATGCCTAGAGCAAAGGGGATTTAACTCCTGATGCACCTGAGGCTGCGGGGTATGGGGTACAGTCCAAACCAAAATGCCAAAGGGATGACTGACCCTGCTACCAACCCCGCAGTTACAGGTGCAGAGGATTCTCCTGTTACAGAGGAATTCCATTTACTGCACATTTTACTGAAGAAATAAATCTCCAGAGTAAAAAGTTTGCTGCACATTTAATCTTAAAGAAAAACGAGGAGCAGGAAAATGGTAAAATATTTTTATAAGGTTTTTAGATTACTTTTTAAAATTTATGTGCCAATGCCCCAAGTGGGCAGCTGACTTTTAAATCCGACATCTAAATACTCAGTACTTTGGGCTGGGGGTTGTAATACAAAAATGGGGGATAGCCACTTCCCTAATGATAATAATAACAACAGAGAAAGGCTGAAGCTATGACACTGTGTAATAAATAGGTTTTTATTTCAAGATGTAGAAGCTCCAGCTCAGATGTTTGTAATGGCAAGCCTCACAGAAGTGAATTAAGGACACCACCTTAAGTCAATGAACATAAGCAGCAGCAATGTTGAAGAAAGATGGTTCAGAGGGCTGCTGTGTTTTGGTTGCACTGTGAATGCAAACACTAGGGCACTGGGCTGCAACGCCACATGGTAAAATGCAACACTGGTAAAAGAAGGTATTTTAAGAATGGATCTGCTGTCTTAATACCATGCTCTTTCTAGAAGTAGGATCATGAAGGCAACAGAAGAAAAACTCAAAACAACCACAGCCACAATGTAAAGGCCATTAAAAGGATCAAAAGCCTTTCCATCGACTTAACTGGGCTTTTCCATTGACTTGATCAACCCACCGTGAAGAGAGTCTCTCAAGCAGTTATGTTCCTTTGAACCTGAAAAATCTTAGTTGCTTAGCATTATACTAGGATTATCATTATAATAAAAACTTAATAAAAATTTATTTGCTTAGCATTATAGCAAAAACAATGAGCCAGCTCTCACCGTGGTACCAGTGATCAGATGGATGCACTAGTCTGGATGTCTCCCTGTCACCTCCTCCTCAAGGGTCAATTCCTAAACCACAGAACCATTTCTTAATCTTGTAGAATAGATTGTGGCTTTTCTTATTCTTCTCCCTTTGCTGCATGTTTGGTAACTATGTGCTGACTACTGTCCATAGCTACGAAAACCAGAGCATTTGGTATCACAGAGAAAATGCTCAGAATGCTCATCAGCCTGCTACCCAAAGACATTTTTATTTTTTTATATATATATATATATATATATAAAATAGCCTTTTTGGTGTTAGGAGGGGATCTTTCAAGGTTACATTACCTTTTTTTACACCGTTAGAGGTTTTCCTCCACATGGTAAAAACAAGTTACCTACAGAGTTTATACCTCAACATCATATAACCACAACTAAAAATTATTTCTGTGAGCTGAAAGTAAAAACCACTTTTCAAAAAACACACCTCCTAACCCTCTCTAGTCTTTTTAATGTCTAAAACTTTTACTTCTAGAATCTCTGAACTGAAAACTTGCAGCTCAAACAGAAGTTCATTTAAAATACAAAATACAGGCTATAAGAAAGTCATGCAAATTAATTAACCCTGAATAAAGAATGAATCTTGGTTATGAGAAATCTGTTTGGGGCGGGGGGTGAGGAGGCACAACCAAGTGTCCTGAGAGTGATTGCAATATGCCCCCCTTATCAAAATTCACATAATCTGCTTTATATTCTTGACAACTCCCTTATTTGAGGCTGATAATACATCTCCTTTTCATCTGCTCTTATTTTCTGAGAATAGCTCTGACAGTTCTGTGGTGGGACATCTCTGTATGCGCACCACCTCAAGGCCGCTAACCACGGAAACTCAAAACTAAGAGGCTAGTCTGTTTTGCCTCCATCCCGGTTTCTGACTCACAGGTCCCAGGGGAAATAAAACTACAGCTGGCAGGAAGCAGGGCATGGGTGGGAAGGGATATAGTCATTAGCTTATTCTGCTAACTGCCCCACCAGCAGCAAGGAAGAGCAGAGCAGAAACCATGGTGGGGGCTGCTGCTGTTGTCAACAGCACTGCCACATCTGGGTAGAAACTACTCTAAAAACAGTGGCCACCTGGGCAAACTGCTGTCACAAGTCAGCCTGTGGGTGCACTGTGGCTCTGAGCGTGACCAACAGGTCCACCATCAAGCAAGTCAGAAGCAAGTGGCAGCCTTAGTTGCATTGCATTGATGCATTTCCCAAATCATCCTCCACAAACACCACTTTAATCAATGTGCTGTGTCAAGAAATGTAACTGAAGAAGAGCGAGCTTGCCTTACATTGAAAGCAAACCACTGAACTGGTGACAGGGGCTTAGTTGGCTCAGCCACAGAAAATGCTCTCCCCTCAAAGACGCTCATTTCCTCATAGTACAGTTAGCCTCCTGCTCTCTCAGGTGTCACTGGGAAGAGCGACAAGGTGTCAACGGTCATCCTTTACTTTTGGCCTTGAAACAGGGGGGGCATTTCAGTCCTGTTTACTTACATTTGAAAACCAGATGCCAGCAAGGCAAGTCCAAACCAGTATGAATTCATTCTTTCCAAGCACCTGATTCCATGTGCATTTTTTTCATCTTGCACTATTTGTCTACTTGAGAACTGCCCTTCATCATTCCCTGAAGCATTTATTTCATTCATTTTCTACTGTGTGCACACTTACTGGCTCCAGGCACTTTTGTGACAAATTAAGAACATTCCATTTAAGGATGCTTTCCAAATCACACTAACTCAGGCCTGGCAAAATATAAGTTATGACAAACAGTAGATACCAATCACAAGCTCCTCGCAGCCTGGGAGAAAGCTATACGATGTGCTCTACAGACCACAGTACGAGAGCAGCTCAGTTTCAGACCATCATAGCCCTCCTTTCCAAAAATACATCCCAACAGATCTGGGCTAACTGGTTCAGCCAGTGATGCTGATGAACATGAGGTTGAGCCCCAGCGTTGGTAAGGCAGCTTGCTGTCCTCTGCTGCACAGGAGAAATCCCAAAGTTCCCCTACCTCCCTTGCCAACCATTGAAAATATGTCATGGCAGCCCCACTCTTTCAACAGTACCTCATCCCCTGTTACTTCACACCACTTCACTGTCACAAAAATGACAAAGGAAAAAATAATTATGAAAACCAAGGCTTGCATCCACATACTAGGATGGGCTTCACAAAACCCAGATAGAGGGCTGGCAAAGCAGAAGAGAAGTAAACCCCCAAATATTTTTCTTCCTTCCTCACCCATCCAAATCATCTCCTGACTCTCTGTGGGGGCCAAAAGGAGTCATGGATGCAAGCCAGGTGTTTGCCTGAAAATGTCTTTCAACACAACTGTGCATCAGCGTTACCTGCTGAAGCCCAAGCAAAGAAGGCTGTGTTTGTTTTCTAGCCAAGAACAACTGAATCACAAACCCAAAATATTTAGATTTATAATGTCATTACCCTTCTGTGCCTATAAATCTCTTAAGAGGTCAGAAGCGGAGAACAGATACATAGGGCTATTGTAACAGGAGTAACCATTGGGAAAGAACCTGGACTCCTGGGATATAAACCTGCCATGGAATATTAAAACTGATTTACAGTTTCAGTTTGGTCTTACAGCTGTGCACAGGGTGGAAAAAATGGAAGAATTGTCTTCTGCAAGAATGGTTCTACAAATATTTGTATTTATGAGTCCCGGAAGGACATTATTTTGTCACATGTTTACCTACATAAGGAATATGGTTTATGCTGCATAATCAGTATGATATTTCAAATACCAGGAATTGTTCCCTCCTACCCCTTTTTATATTAATCTAGTACTGATTCCTTGTGTGAGATAAGATGTGTGTTGCCTTCCAAACTTCAAAAACATAAGCAATTTGCATTTTCCAAAAACACGGAAAGCTTTTTCCCTGCACTTGAAATAGTTCAGACCGATAAACTGATTTTCTCCCAAAAAGTTTAAAAAGTGATCATCAGAGAAAATATGGAAAAGGTCATTATTAGAACTAATTCTTTATGCACATTCTAAATAGCTAAAAAAAGTGGTTTATAATTGAAAGTTTATGAACAGTATTCAAAATGAGCAACTTTAAGGGTAACAGCTACCCTTCTGCTGTTGAAATGGTGCCTTACAGTAAATAGGTGCAGCGCTCCCTTCACTTGGGCGTTCACAACACCGATCTCCCACTAGAAAACCTGCATTTGTTGAAGGAAACAAACTACTCCGTATGTAACGACAAAACCAAAGAGGCTACCAGAGGTGCGTGAAACCGCAAGTGCAAACTCCCATCAGACAGCAGCACTTGTGAGACAACCCAGCTAACCGGCCACTGTTAAAAACCGAAAAAAAACCCCATCCCAACTCAATATCCTAAAAGAACACCAAGGGCTGGTTTCAGCCGTGCTAGCCTGGGGTGCCCCCCATCCCCTTTCTCAGCTGGCCCGCAGCGCTAGCAGAGCCAGCCGCTCGCATCTCACCTCTCCCCCCACCCCGTCCGAGGGTCTCACTCACCGTTCCACCCAGAAGCAAACCCTTGGACAGTGCCGCGTTTAGTTTTTCAGGAAATTAAGTCTGAAGCACACTTTCCTTTGCCTTAAAGGGATTGCGTATTCCTGACACATCAGCAGGCAGGGAGCCCAGGGGTTGCTACAGAGCATTTATTTATACTCATTTGGAATTTCCTGAGACAGTCCCAGCTTGGCAGCCAGCCCAGCGCAGCACCAGTGCTTTCCTTCACCGCACTTCAGATGCTGCATGACGCCTCTGGCTCCCCAAGGGTTAAAATGCATGAAAAGGGCAGCAGGACAAAAGGAACTGTACCAAATGACACACTAAAAAGATAATTTTTTTTTCTCTGATGACGACAGATTTAATTCTCAAGAGGGAATTAAAAGTTCAGGTGACTTCTCTTCCACACGCTCTCCCTTCCTCCCCAAGCCCTTCACCCCCATCCCCCTCATTTCTCACTCCCACATGTGGACTGAGAGCACAGAAAGGTTCATTGATATAATTTGGGCAGAACAATTACCTCTGTTGTAACCACCACTGCCTGCAATTCTGCCTGCGTTACATTCAATCTCGTTTTGTTTACTCTTCTCGAATGCAACTTATAATTTGAAGGATAAAAATAAAAACTTCTAGCATAAAGTTACAGACACAAACAGGTTTTTTTTTCTTTTTCTGGAACACAGCCAAAGTACATGAGGTATCCTTCATGGTAGTACAAGCACTTTTGAAATGATGCACAAACTTATTTGATTTTTCCATATTCAATTTGTTGTTTCCACATAACAGCAGGTATTAACTCAAATAAAGACAACTGGGATTCCAGATGCAAAAAGCGTCATTTCTCAGCATCATAAAGAGGCTCTCAAAGACCTCAGTTCCATCTCTCTTCACGTCTGCTTACAATAGCAGTTGCTGTAGTATAAGCCAAACAGGGACTTCAAAAGTAAATGGGCAAGGGGAGAGGCTGATTTAACAAGGATAACAGTCCTAAGACTTCACAGGACTAAAGGAAGAGTTTTATTACCATGCCTTCCATCCAGATTCCCAAGAACACTTAAAATGAAAGAAAAAAAGAGGCATGAATTGTTGAAATAATTTCCAAGATGACTGCAGATTGGAAGAGTTGTGCTTCAAACAGAAGTGGGATCTTGTGCTGAAATGACAGGAGAGAGATCCAAGTACTCCACAGTGCCTTCAGCTAAAATGGCACAGGCTTCCAATAAAAGTGTTTCCTGAACATGTCTAGTGGCTTCAGTGGTATTTAATATGAAGCAAAGTAATATTTAATACTTACAGGCATCAGCTTTTGGACTATAAACTAGCTCCTGCCCTCTAGGTAATTTTACATTTATTTCCTTGAATTACAAGTCATTGATGCATACACTATAAAACATGAGCTCCCCAAAAAGTCCAAAGAAGCTCTCTAGACGTAGCCAACTTGTTGCATCTATGGACCATGAAGGTACTGAATTTTAAGTGAAGTTGGTTTGGTTTGGTCTCTGCTCTAACCACCCCATCCATTAAGAAAAGCAGCTTTCCACAAAGAGCGCTTTGGGAACAGCTTCTAACCATACTTCGAAGTTTCTCCTAGAAGACAGAAAAACTCTAGGGCAGCTGAAACCAGACCCACGCTTTCTGTTCAGGGAAACAAAAGCAAAAATTCAGCCCTCAAAACACTGCCTGGACCCAATGCAAACACTGCTTTGCGCTCGCTGCCCTTCAAGCCCCGTCTTTCTACCTCCAGAGCAAGTCACCAGCCAGGTGAGGACAAGCAGTATGCAGCAGCACTGGGTGTTACTGGTGGGCATCTCTAGCTCCATCAGCAGGTTCTTCACACCAGGAAGGGGAGAACATGAAAATACCCATCTACGTTTCTTCTGTGAAAAAAATTGTGACATCTGGGATAAAGTATGTGAATAGAAGGTGTGGCCAAAACGTCCTTCTCAAGAGTTAGGATTCTGCTCAGAGGAAAAAAAAATCTCTAACATTATATTATTTCATTTTTCTAAAAAAAGACAGCATGATATCCTGTTTAGAGAAGAACAAATTTTAGCAGCTGTCTCCACATGCTCCATCTGTTTATCATTACTCTGTGGTTTCAAGGGCTTGACATCTGAACGAGCCCTGCATCAAGTCACACACCTTCTGTGGACTCTCCTCAAAACTCAGTCAACTCAGCAGGCTGAAAAAGACTTGCCACAGGTGCAAGCAATAACCCATAACATGTATCAGCACTTCGTCCCTTGTCCAGCAAGTCAAATATGGAGGCATATGCCTGGGTTGGCACCAGTAAAACCTAAAGGCAAAGAGCACACATGTATTTATTCTCTTGGCCTTTGAGACCATTATGGTGCCAAATAAACTCATTCAGCTACTGTTTACAGTGGAAACAAAACTGAGGTCAGAGCACAGCTCCCCCGTGACCAAAAAAACCTGACTTGGTCTGCAGCAGAGTGAATGTAAGATTTGGTGTATGGGCAGCCATCCATCTGGTAAATTTTGATCTGAAGAGCCAGTTATTTCACACCCCTTTTAAAAACAAAAGGCAGAGAGGGAACAATGGATCTGTGAAAGGTGAAGGATGAAAGGCAGCCCTTTAAAACATTTGCCTGCAACAGACCGTTTCCTCAACACTGAAGTGGCTCTGCTTGGAAAGAATGAAATAATCTGCCCAACTACAACGATCCAGTCCAGGGGAGCGCAGAGCTTGGCCTGACCTACCACTGTCAGGTTTATGTTCATACCCCCAAATACATGGCTGTTGCATTTTGGTGAAGGTTGGATATGGTGTTCTTATTGGTTTTATTTTGGTGGATTTTGTTTTGGGAGAAAGGGGTGGCATTGCTGTAGGTTTGTTTTTTTTTCTTTGCAGCCTTTCAGAATTTGGCAGCTGGTTTCCATAGAATGATTTAAAACTGCTCTAGCCATTTAGGTCAGACCTGAGACTGATCTGGCCTACCCACCTTCTACTCCCTAGCAGATTCCTCTGGAAGTGCATAAGAAGAAAGCAAATGTACAGCAACATTTCTCCTCTCGGCTTCCAGAAACCTGCGACCCAGAGACTTCCTGGGCCAGGGGTGGTCCAGGATGGGTTTTAAGTCACAGTGTCAAATGTTTATTATTGAATAGCTGGGAGCTATTCAATAACTGGGTTCAAAATGTCAGACTGCAGCTGATGTGTTAGTACTGTAAGGAGATCTGCCAGTCAAGTGCCCGGAGGTAACACTCCAAACTTCCATATGAGAGACTTTGCACACTACAATTAGGTCCCTCACTAGTTAGCATCTACCCACAGAGACAATGCAACTGAAAAATGCGCCCCGCATCATCATTAAGTGTCCACCTGGTTAAGCTTCACACAGAATGAACTTCAACTACTTGGTATTTTGTATGTCATGGGGCAAGTCATGATCTCCACAGTTCTCCCAACATAACTGCTTGGAAAACCTTATGGTAAGAAGTCTTGTGGTGGGAGTGAGTAGACCATTCAAGCCTTCAAATTTGGTGAATTTTTTTTCTTCTTTTGTTTAGACAGTCAGACATATTTGCCTACTTCTATTCAGACATGAGAACTGCATGAGCTAGCAACTCAGTTTGCAGCTCCCGGCAGGGCTTTACGGGACAGCTTTGCTTTCTCATTGTGCAGAGATGAAAAGTGAATGACATGGAACATGAACACAAGAGACAGGAAAAATCCATGGCTGTGAAAGAAAAATATGCATTCTTAAATCTGGAAATACATGTACAGGCTTCTTATGCCACAGACAAGGATGCAAAGTGAACTTCTTCCTGTTGGGAACTCAAGTGGAGGTGTCAGCCTAGCGACTGTCTCCTGGTGCATTTGAAAAAAGCAGACTGAGTCATTCGGGGTTAGGTGGCAGATCCTGCCAGCATGGAAGGCATCCCGTGTCCATCACTCGTCACCCCCCACCTCCCCACCTGAGCAGAGGCAGAGGGTGCAGGAGGGAACTCATGGCTTTGCCATGGAGACTGTACAGGCTACGGTTTTAGGCATCTCTTTCCCACTTGGATCAAGACTCTGCAATCAAACACCATGGATTAACCCAGAAATACTGCACTTCTACCCACAGTAACATACTGGTTATGCCAAAGGCTGAGGCAAGGAAAAGTGCCACACAAACTGGGGAAAAAAACAAGTGCCACGCATAACTAATGGGACGCATGGGCAAGACTACGCATGTCCATTATTAATGTGCCATGATAAACAGTGTGTGCAGTACATCACGCAGCAGCAAGATTGAAGGACAGTAAAGCTGGAGTGGAGCAGGAGATGCTACACTCAGTTTCACACAGAGATGTCTGTCCTGCTGCTGCTGTCTTGCAGTACCTGGTGTCTTGTCCTACAGGGATACGGGCTGAGATGGTCTGGCTGAGCCACGCAGGTGCTTGTAGAGTTGTAGCCTTACAACTTTTCTCTGCAAAGGGAAAGGGAAGTAATTTTCCCAGAATCATCAACAGTGCATTTTCCACAGCACTGAAGATGGGTTGTGAGGAAGCCTTTGAGCGTTAGAGTGGGGCACAGAGGAGGGCTGGATATCAGGGGGGAGGCGCAGGCTGCGCTCCCCAGGGACTGCACCCGGGGAGAAGTCCCTGCGTGTCCTCAGGGAGAGCTGGGGTGAGACCAAGCACTGGAGAAAGGGGCCGAGATGCGTATCAGGGAACAAAAAGGAAAGGACGAGCATCCTGGATGGCAGACAGGCTGTCTGAAGGCAGAGGAAGGGAACAGGACTGTAACTAATGATGGCAAGGGAGGATGGTGAAAGTCTAAAGGGCGATGCAGTGGATGCACAGCCTTGTGAGCACATTCAAGTACTGGCAAGCTTAAAAGCTATGTAACAGCCATCTGTCTCCATGTAGAAGAACAGAGGACAGGAGCAGAAGAAAATGATTCTAAAATACGCTTTTTTTTTTAACCTTTTTAACTTAAGGTATGGAAAAACATATCTAAAATTTTAAGAATCACAACTTCTGCTGGAGGGAGGGGGAAGAGGGGGAGAAAAGGCTTAGCCATGGACTTCTTGAAGTGAAAACACACTGTTGATCCTCGTAATCCCTTGAAACATGACTGCTCTGATCTTGTCTTTGTGACTCTATCATATGCAAATGTCAGTCCACATTTTCAACCACAACCATGTATTTTATTGTATTTTCTTGCACTGTACTTTTTTTTTTTTTTGAAAGCTGCACACTTTAGATTTATCAAGCAGTGTACATGAAGTGTTAAAACATGACCTGTTTGCTAGGATTAGACCTGAAATTCCAGTAACAGCAGCTAAGTTACACAAGTGTTTTCTTTTTATTATTAGATCTTCTGCAACCCATACGATGGTGCTCCAGGCACAGGGGTTGGTTGTGTGAAGAGAGGGTAGGGAAGGGGCTAGGAGTACATCAACAAACATGCCCCTCAGCAATAAGAGACTACTCCAGACCAGCGATGTCTGGTTTACATAGGGAGAACAATCTGTTCCCAATTATCAGTTAATTTGATCCTCACGCTAATCTGACCAAACCTTCAAACCCAGCTATTAAAAACAGTTTCCACCCCCTCCTTCCATCCCTCCCTCTCCTACTTTCAAACAAATACTGAAGGGCAATACAGAAATATCACAGACAGGTCCTGTAGGTTGAAGGAAAGCAGCATATTGTTATGAAGAAAAAACATACAGGAATATATTAATAAAAAAGAGGCAACAATTACATAGAACACTCATTACAGTGTGAGATAACTAGGGAGGAGAAATTGAGCAAGAAAAAGGCATGGGCTGTGAGAGGGGGTAAGGGTCACATTACCTACTTCCACAGGAAAGAAGGCTTTGCAAGTGGGGAATGGTAGACCAAAGGCATGAAAGAATATGATGGGATCTCACACTCACCCACCTCTCCAAGCGTCTGAGTACTTAGTTTTGTCAAAGTCTGTGTGAAGAGTCAGGTGAATAAAAATCTCAGGAGACTGTACTTAACACAGACTGAGTATGGGCTATGAAGAGTTTTAAAGAGTTAGAAAGAGGAGGGGGAGAGCCCTATTTGGACCCGTCTGACCTGCTAACCCCCAGACACTGCAAGCTGCAACATGCATCCCACAGCAGGGGTCAACCATCACTTTCAGCCAATATGGTAAGTGTGATTTCTGGATGAAATCAGAGGAAGGAATGGGAGAAAGAAAGGGGAGGATGGCCACAGGCACACCTCTGTCCCGAAGCTGGTCACACAGGGACATCCTGGCAGGAATCTGTACTCTGCCACCAAGGGGAGTCATGTTTCCAGAGGAAGGAAATGGAGATACAGCAGCAATGCCTCCGTGGGCAGACTGAACCTCAGTCTGCCCTCAGCCCCTAAAACTGCTGTGAAAACATGATATGGGAAGGGCTGCCCTTCTGTCATCTCTAATCCAAAGCCTTATGAATGGCACGAAAGGGGGGGAGGAGAAAGGTGGCCATTACAAGAAGCTTCCCAAGGACTTCTGCTCCAACAGTAACCCTTCTGCAAGGAACATGTCTAAATGCAGGCATTCAGTGTTCACCCACAGAAGACAACCAGCTGTAATCAGGCTATTTCCATCCAAGCCATTTCCCTGGGGGACTGTATCCTTTTAAAGGCAACAAAATTCCCTCTCTTCCCACAGGGAGAAGATTCATACACATTATTCATAAACTGCTTTCTGCAGGAGAATCTGGGAAGGGAGTGAGGAATACCGTAGAATAGTTTTGGGGAAAAATACATGCTTTTAGGTTAAATGGCCACAGGAAGATTTGCTGATTTGCTGAGGGAAGGAAGAAGATGCAGAGAGAATAATTTTTCATGTCTGGAAAAAGTTTATTCTTGGGGTTTTCCCATAACACGTGCCTGCCCTGTTACCGGTGCTTGCTCCTCACACAGCCCCACGGGCTGCTCCTCCACACAGGCACTTCTCACCCGACCACCACGAGATCGGTGCAAAGCAGTGACTTCCATCACAAGACCTAAGGGCTTTTATCACTGTTAATTGCCACCAGTTCAGTGAGGTTGCAACGTACCATAAACAGCAAGGCATGCCTGTTCAGTTCCTAGAGCATTATTGGCTTTAAAATACAAGATCAGGACCCTTGGCTGCCTCCGAGGGTGTAGAGGGCATGTATTTCCACAGGGAGCAGCAGCAGGCCACATAAGAAGGTCCAGGTGCTGCCCACGCAAGTGCATCTCAACAGCTCAGACAAGGAAAGCGTGCATTACACCATGAGCAAGCCTGTGTCAGAGAGGAATGAACACAGTCCTCTGTCCAGGTGAGATGTAAGAGGCTTCTGGGCAGCTGCAGAAGATAATCCAGAACAAGACACAAGACAGACCAATTAAATCTGTTCTGTTTCTCATGGTGCTTTGTCCTTCTGCAAAGCATCTGCATCTTATATGGCTTTGTGTCTTGGGCCATCTGCTTCCCACCACATCCAATTTCCATTTCTAAGGACTGGGCTATCTGGGCCAGGCTTCTATGTCCTCAGCTCCTAATGACACTGTATTTACTGTATCCTTTCTAACTCCTTCCTGCCCCTTCCCTTTCCAGTAGATTCCAGGCCTGAATAGCATTCTTCAGGCAACAAGTCCTACGTAAGAGAAGGTGAATGATCCCTGATCTGATAAACGCCTCTAGGTTGGGTAAATGCAACTCCATGTGTTTTCAAGCTTTCTGTTGCAGTGGCAAATGCACCCTTGGCTTACAGGTATCAACTAGCAATTGCAGAAGAAACAAGTATCAATTCAAGTAGAAAGTTGGCATTGGCTGTGAGATCATGTGCTCCATCTCCAGCCATCTGTCCTCAAGGCAGATCTGGCATCAGTGAGTGTACTACAGCATACTGATGGCAATTTTGATATGCCTTATGACAGAGCTGATGTGAAATCACTGGAGACTCACTCATCCTTCACCCCACAGATTTCAGGGTCCCACCCTAGCTTGTTTTTAAATACTGGGCACCACCAGAGTGACTCACTAGATCACTTGTGGGTGAGGCACGAGCAGGATCCCAGTTGACAGCCCTGCATGCCGTCTGCCCATCCAGAAAGCACAAGACTAAATGGCAGTTCAGCAAGCTCTCCCGATGGCAAGAGCCTCCCACCAGCTGCCAAAGCACACCTTCAGCATACGTCCGTCCCCATTAACTCTGATGGTTATCGGGTGCAGGCTTGGAGCAGGGAGCATGGTAGGCGAGCAAACCCAGGCTTAAATTGCCTCTCATCAAACAGCCCTGACTCAACCAAATTACCATTGCTTGCATGGCTTATTTGATAAAAATACAAACTCACCTGAACCCTGGTCATTTGCATCTGCTAAGCCAAGCGAACTCAGTGCATTTAAGGCTCCTAAGCTCAGAGCTCGGGGTGTCAGTAGCACCGCAACGATACCTTGGTGATACCAACCCTGCAGGAAAGCAGCGGAGAGCGGCTGTCAGCTGGGGTCTTGTGGCAGGCACCTGCAATACCCAGGACTAAAGGCTCTATTGGACTGACTACTACCTAGCAATCAAACACTTCCATTTGCTAACTTCTTCATGTCTGTAAGTTCCCGTGTACTGGCTGAGGGTCTGTAATGAAAACTGGTGGATATTCTGCTGAAATTAGTAATAGTGGGAATGTTCTGGTGCACAGCATTTTCTTCTCGGACTACACTTCAGATCATTAGGCTGGAAATCATGCAAAACTCCATGCATATTGCCCAAGACGATACACATTCGCAAAATCAAATCAGGAGAGACTCTAACTCAGATAATCCAGTAACTGAAAGGAAAATGCGTCTACAAATGTTTGGTTAAGAGTTGTTACAAATCAATGAGGAGGACGTGTATGATAAAAACATTTACTCTAAGCAAGAGTTTGTTCTATTTATTGGCTTCAATAAAAAGGGTTAATAAATCAGCAGGGGTTTTCATAACACTTTATAACAGTTGCTTAAGCATTTATATACCACCAGATGGAAAACACATTTATTAAACATTTGGTCTTTGAGTCACGCTGACGTTAACATCTCAAACAACACCAATTCAGGCAACAGCCTCTTGTAATGGCCTCATTCTCCGACTAACTCGTGCATAGTTGTAACTTCACTTAGGAGTCAAGAAAAAATACAAAGAAAATCTAACCAGAGCCCCACGGGGTGCTGCTGATTAACTGTGCATATATAAAACAACCAGAGGGACACCAGGCTGCTGCAGGGGAACCAACGCTCCAACATGGTTTGTATCTGCCACCAAACCACCCGCGGTCCCGCAGACCCTGGCGCGCTCTCCAGAGCGGAGGTGGATGCCCAGGTCTGCTGGGGGTGACATCTCCTGGTCCACAGAAGGCTGAAAGTGAAAGGAGTAAACTGGGAGCAAAGACACTTGATGCCTGCACTCTGGCTATTACAGCAGCAGTTCCTTGCTTTACAGGTGCAAAGAGACCAACAGTAAAAATGATGGTGAGTTGCTACGATGCCACTGCTTTAAGAACTGTGTAGGAATCTGATGGAAGTAAAGCATGTAGCTGAGTTGAACACACAGGGAAATAGCTCAAATGAATCCCTGTAACATGTAGTACTCCTGTAAGTAGAAGCATGTTAAAAGCAGGATGGGAAGGCATGGAAACACAAATGCTTAAACAAGAGTGTGGGGGAAGGCGCAGACAGAAGGGAGAAAAGAGAAAGGATCAGGGAAATCTCAGACACCATGTACAGAAAACAGTGTGCATTTGCTTCACAGCAAAGTAAAGAAAGGGTTTGTGCAACAGCCTTGCTATACTGACCCCTGCAGCCCGTCCCACTCAGGAAAACTGGTAAAGCTTTTCTTCTGTTAAAACGCTTTTTTATGTCCCTGTTAAAGAGATGACTGACAATTCTGCGGTCTCTGCATACAGAGCATGAGGTGCTTAGGGAAGTCAAATAAAACAGATGTTTTCATTATGGTTAGAAACAAATACGGTTTTTAATCCTTTATCTTTTTAAATCAGTCTTCTATGTTTGTTTTGCCACTTCCTTGTTTTCTACATCAGAATAAATGGAATTGGACTGGAATTTCACACCATTCGGTGCCTTTCAGAACATGTGTTTTGAAAACAAAGTTTCAGCTAATTAAGTATTAGTGAAAGGAATGAAAATCCAGCCAGAAGTATTTCCAAACTGCCCGGTAAGTTTTAGGCTGGTGTGCACTGTGCTTTTTGTAGCTGACTGGAGGATCTTTCTACAGATACCACTACGGAAATGTTTGCAGAGCCTCATTAAATAGATGATTTATGCATCAGTCCTAGCAAGCACAGAAGCTAACAATTACTGGAAGTTCAACCAGCAGTTAATGAAGACACTAATACTATTTCAAGAAACAATCACCTCATTTTTTTTCTTGTACTATGCAAAGAGAAATTAATTTGTATCATGCACCAAAACAAGTCCAGCCTCCCAATAGCTCCCCACAGATGCAGGGTATTTCCCAGCTCCTGCTGCAGCTGCTTGGATGAGTACATGACATGCTCTGGACTTCCACTGCCCTCCTTAACGCTGCTGAGCTTACCAGACTGAGCAGTAAGCTCACGTGCCACCAGAGCAGACTCGAAGCAGTAGTTGTGACTACCCAGCACGCAACCAATAAAATAAGGAATTTTTTGTGCAAGCACCAATTTATCTATTACTAGCGTTAGAGACCTCAGCTATTTTCTGAGCAGATGGCACAAGTTTAACAGAATCCAAAATCAGTACCGAGTCTCTAAACCGACTTCCAAAATGTGTAAAGATGAACAAATAAGCTTGCAGCTCACAGAAATACAGTTCACTACAAGACGTCTGTGCAATGAAACCAGGAACAGAGTAATAAAACTTTAAGTCAGCAGCAAACAAAACTATTGACAAACAGTACTGAAGACTAAATCATAGCCTCTGTTATTTATTCGCTACATTTAAAGTTCACATCTTTACCGAGATATGCAAGAGGCAGAGAAATTTATGATAGGTGGTTTCATGAAAAAGTCATCATTTGCTTTGTAGCTTATCTCGCATACACACTCACTGAAAATATTTACAGAAAATGTACTTCCCATAAACACCCTTAAAAAATTAATCTCTATAGAAATGCAAACTAGCTTGATCCTTTCCTTGAAACAAGTTCCAAATTCAAGCATTCCGCTACAGATTTTATCTGCAGCAGCAGCAGTCCATACAGGCTTGTATACTGAAAAAATTGACCGAAATGGCACATAGGCATAATCATTAACAGTGCAAGTACTCACATTCTCGAGTTAACCAAAGCAAACCACTGCTCCTTAGTCACCTCGTACTTGAACGCAGCTGAACATGTGGTCAAACTTGCCAAAATATTCAAGTAACATAAACGCAGCTTAGTAGTCCATAACAAGTCTTTCTAGTTCTTTTTCCTGTTGCTGATTGATTCAGAGGGTGCAGAAAACACCACCCCTGAAGTTTGTCTTTCCACTCTTAGAGCTCCATGCAATTAAGAAACTTGCTTCAATACCTCCAACGCCCAAATCAGTTCCTGCTCATCCAAAGGCTTTCTCTCCCAGACAGCACGGCAGGATAACAAATCACAGGTTATTTGCAGCCCAATACTCTGTCCATTATGAACTGCTGAGGATTTGGAGACATGGGTGTACATAGCTGCATGTTAGAACGCCGGCCCCAAGGGTTTGCAAAGCCAACAAGTCCTGACAGTCTCTGCAAAATGTTGTCCAATTTAGCTTTGAATTAAATACTTGCAATTCATTATAGCGTCTTTCTATGAATAAGGGAACAAACAGCTTCTACCCTGCAAGAAGCCTTGTTTGCATAACAATCTTGCAACTAAAACTTCATCTTGCATTAACACATCCCCAGTAAAACCATTTAGCTTCTTTCAGACTTACATGTCAGCTTACCAACATTTTCAATAGACAATTCTACTGCAGGGAGGGCAGAAAATTAGTACACCAATCAGTAACAGCCCATGCACAATTTTTCTTTCCTTGTAAGCAGAGGAAATTGTTCTGCATGACTTAAGTTAAAAGTGTATTACTAAAAAAAAGTCAAGTTACATGGGGGGTTTAGGCAGTAAATAAACAGCAACAGGTAAGTCACATAGCAGAGGTTTTGAAGTTCGCCTTCTCAAAAGGATTACAAAAGGTTACAAAAGGATATAGTTTCTTTCTTAGAGAATATACTTTTAATGGTATAAAAATGGGGGAGGGGAGAATATTCTTTTTCAGAGGTCTCAGGATTTAACAAAATTGGTAAATTTAGCCTTAAAGCATCAACAGATAAAAGCAACTCCAGTGTTTTCATGTAACTTCCACTAGCCTTTAAAAAAAGACTTCTTTTGAATAAACTGCAGATAATGACACTCCATATTTCTAATTTCCTGCACACAAAAAGCTTTAATCCCTTGCACTAATTAGAACAATTCTACAGTGAGCACAGTGAGTAGTTCAGGATTTGTTTCCGTACTAGAACATGCTTTCAAAGGAGGTTGGTGCTAAAATCCACCGGTTAAGCCAATTCTCAATATGTGTGTGTTGTGATCTAGCGAGTAGCATTTGAACACTGAGTGCATGAGCCTTGGGGGGAGGGAAGCTGAAATGTCTATTTACATGCATAACAAAAAAGATATTTAATGTTCCTTCCCAGGATATTCAAAGTGCTCCCAGCCACCCCAGCCTTCACTGATAAATCCATTTCCCATCATACCTACATTAGGAGCTCTCAAAAGAGCACCCACAAGCTCTTGCCATGCACTTGAAATTTTCCGTATAATCCCACTGTAGCAGCCTCAGCTGTAGTGGGCTAAAGCTATGTTTGTGCAGTGATCAGGAGAACAGGAAAATATTGACACAACCACAGGAGGAACGCTGCTGCTCTGCTGTTGTCAATCGTTCTGCAATCTCTGCCCCCTCCTGACCCATCAGTCCTCCTCAGCAACCTTTGAACGTGCCAAGCGATCTGTTTCAAAGAGTATCACCCAACCAAAATAGACATCTTGGGAGCTTCTTAAAATAATGAAAAAGTGAGATGAACTGAACACCTCCTCTTGATGTTACTGGAGAAATGCTTTTATGTTTTGCTGAGAAGCAAGAAACAAAAAGTAGCCTGACCCATAAAAGTGACCAGGAAGGGCTGGAGATTCGATGTGTAAGAGCTGGTTAATCTCACAAGTTAATTACAGACACAGGATAACAACCACATGAGTTTTTGCAGCAAACCCCTAGGCCTCTCAGAGCCTGGTATCAGCCAGTGCAGGTCCGTGAAAGTAGACAGCGCTGCATGCTGAACAACCAAGTGCTATCCCTTACGTCTTTGCAAACAACTTTCCACACTTTAAATATTTAAAAGATTATCGGGGGAGGTGGTAGGGGAACAGACAGACTCTGATCTACCAGGAAATTAATTTTCAGTATTTAGTTTTAGCTGCTGCTACTTCCACTTTTCTGCTACGTTCACAATTTGGTTTTTTTTTTAAATATTAATAATCCAAAGGGAGAAAAGTATTCCCGATTAGTTACCTGTAGCACTGCTGTTAGTATTTGCTGGGTAGGCCATGTTTGCTCAGTGACACATCCAGAGCTAGGCTGTTAGGTGTCATGCAAATGCCATGCATCAAGTCGAACCAGACATGCAACCTGAAACAGACGAGAAAAAGGCAGTTAAAAACGTACAATTTTAAGAAGTTAGGTACATTAAGCAGTAGGCATTTCTCAGTGTTTACAGTCTCATCTTCAGTGCACACTTCACCATAGCAGTAAATATATTGCTCTTAATCAGCATCCTAGCTATCACAAATCCCATCGCTGTCCTGGTGGCTGAAGTCGAATTGCGGTGCTCTTGACAACCTCCAAGGAGGACTGCTGCTCCATATCTCTCCTCAGTGAGGATGTAACCAGCTGAATTTGCAATTGGCCTTGGTTTTTTTGGTCTACCCCGAGCTTTTTTGCAGCTTGCCGCTAGGCTACCTTGTACCACAGCAGCTTCCTCACATTTGCTGGCACCTACGTAAGTGTTAAACTACCCAAAGGTTTATGCAGGCCAGGTTAGAAGATTTTTAGGTGAAGAGCACCTATAGAAGAGCTGTACTAGCAAGTAGGGGACCAGTTGCGATTTCCAAGCTCCGATGTCCCCCCAGGAGGCGAGGGCAGTTGGACACAGCCACAGCAAGCACATGCATCCCCACTGCCTGACAAACCCGGCGGCCGACGGCTGCTGCATGGAACCCTGCAGGGTGGGGGACCAGAGCTGGCCCAGACCCCAGGCTGGGACAGTGCATGGCTGACTGTGAGACCAGTCCCCTGCAGGTCCCAGCGGTGACAGGTTTACTGGGTGTGAGGTTTTCTTTCAACCCACATGTGGCAGATTCAACCAAGAAGCAGTGCTTGCCTGAAGCTCAGGCTGCGGGTACAGAAAAAGGACACTGTCACCCTGGGCTGGTGGCTGCCAAGCAGAAGCCAAGTGAGAGGCAGAAGCAAAACCAGCAGCAGTTTTGGCTGCTGGCTGGCTCTGCAATGGGGCTCCTGGCCCTCCTTCCCTGCCCACCATGGGGGCAGCCTGATCACAACCCTCATCCTCAGAGCAACAGATTTGACTCATCCGGGGCTGCAGAGACACCTACTCTTGGCTCGGCTTCAAGTTTTCTACAATCCAAACAGCGTTTCATTTTGTTGACTCATACAGGTGGAGCTTAGGTGTATGAAGAATACCCTCCTGCTTCGTCGACCCCAGTCTGACTTAGGCTGACAGCTCCTCAACAAACCAGTCACATTTTTCCAATTATATGTGATTTGGCTCTGACAGTATGTGCATGGAAGTATGTAAAAGCTAAGCAGATTAGCAAAGGAAAAGAAAATCCAGAAATTAATTAGTGCAAGCACCATGTGAATCTGAGTCAAAGGTATAGTGACTGATAGAGAAGCTGGCTGTCTCTTACAACTGATGGAGCTCCATCACACAGGCTAATATAGCTTAGCTTTCCCCTTCAAGGAACACAAGCACAAATCACTTCATTTTTAGTACAATCCTGACATCAATTCTCCAAGAATGCAGAAAGACCTCCATTGCAACTCCTCCTCCCCAGGCTCTGCCGTATACTTTAAATTTATGATCTCGTGTTCAATGGAGGGCAAGACATGAAGCTGTCATAAAGACTGTACAAGCAAAAGGCTACAAACAACAAAATAAAGCAGGCATCCAACACAGACCATGACGCAGAGAGGCCCATCACAAGATTCCAGGCATAACAATAATTATCAGATTTCTGAAACAATGAAGCATGGCAAATAAAAATAGAAAAGCATGTTGCTGGCTGAGCTTGCAGCCAGGACTGAAGTTTGAAATCTGCGAGCTTTTACAAAAATATTCACTACTTCCTTTCAAAGGGAGAAATTTTAAAGCATCACTCCCATCTCTGCCATTGGCATCAGGATATAAAGTTATGCTTTAAGTTCAAGAAAGGCAATTTTTACTGATTCACACCAAATGCTTACTGAAAAATTATCATCTGTCTCCATGTTAAGTTTCTCAGGACAGCCACTGTCTCAGGGCAGGCTGCACTTAGCTGGACATCAGACTCTACCAGCAGTGCACCCAAGGGCAAACAGGGCTGAATTTACCCACTTCTGATTTGTTCAGCACAGCTCTGTGCTTCTCACTACGACTGTAACAGACACGCTTCTCTGCTTTCACTATATATGTTTATTGTACACTGCTGCAGCAGAAGTCTTGCACCACTGTAAACCTAATGAATGAAGCACAGTAAAATACACATGCTGTCTGTCATAGCCCTTGCTTTATCAGGCAACTCATGTTCTGCCAACCTGCAGCTTCCTGTCCCACTTGAAGCAAAGAAAGCTCAAGGGAGGCTGCTCAGGAAACCTAACACAAGATTTGCATCCATCTGGCCAAAGTCCTGTCTCGGTGCTTCTGCAGGGATGGATGTTAGCTAGTTGCCTGAGCTCGCTCGGCTCACACCACCAGCTGCACCACTACTAATGCTTGTGCAAGGGGAGACGGTCAGAGCATGCACCCAGGGATGGGTATGGGCAGATTGGGTGGGAGGGGGCCCTGTGGGGGACCCACCTCTTTTAGGTGCAATGCAGTCCCAAATGAGAGCAGGTCAACCACAAAAGTGAGCCCTGACTTAAAACCCATGCTGCAGCGTGCCTGGAAACTCGTCATGGGTTTAAAAGTAAAATCTGTTAAGCTTCATCCCATCAGTTTTAAAAACACTAGTCACCATCACAGGCACGCATGAGAAGAACTTCCTAATAGCAAGAAGCAAATGCAACTGAGGTAAGAATTGACATAAAATTAATAACGACACTGCTGAAAGCCAAAACAGGGCCTCAGGTCTACGTTTTGTTGTGGCTTAAAGAGATGTAATTGACCCAGTACAAACTTCCTTCTGGGTACACTTCTATTGGTTTCAAAGCTCTGCGGGCTTAAGTACCTTCATTAAGAAACAAACTCACCTTCAGTTAAAACAATAATGCTTCTGAGCTTAAATGAGAATTAATAAAATAATTTAGGAAGCAAATTCAGTCCAACAGATAGGAGAAAAGAAAAAAAAAAGAGAAAAACATAGGATCTAATAATTTTCTACCTAAGTGGAAGAATTGGTTCCTTTCTTTTTTTTTTTTTTTGATTAAATGTAACTGCAGCTGACAACCTGCCTATTAAACAGCTGTTAAAGTATGGAAAAAATCTGATCTAATTCAGCAGACTCATGGAGGAAGGGAATTCATACTGCTTTGAGCCACAACAATACATCGGAATGGAATTTCCAAAATTCAATCGACACGTACATGGACTGTTTTTAGAAAGGTATCGCATGTGATTCCCCAGCAACACACACCCCAGTTGCTGCACTTTGACAGAAGTCTCTTGTGTGGGTAAGGCACAGGATGACACCGGAGGCCAGCTAGAATGCACAGAGAAGGAAAACTTAGCCTGCTCTACAGCAAAGCATGTTCTCCAGTACAGACATCTTACAAAAGAAAATTAGTAGAGGAACTTATATATTCCATTCCCAACTATTCAGCTTTCTGCCCATGTGTTTTTACATGCTCACCCCATGCCTGCCTGTGAATACTGTGATTTACAGACCCTAGGGCAAATGCAAAACAAGCAGAGACTAGCTATATGAAGTAAAATTGCTCAATGAAGCAGTTGTTTATAAAGTGTTTTGAATTAGATATTAAAACTCTCTTCTGCCCTGAGGTTCAACAGCAGAAACCTTAAACACACACGATCCTCAGTTTCCACAAACTATCACGACACCTCAGCTTTTACAGGTTTTTCCAGAATGGTGATTCTTTAGGCAGAACATAAAAGCTATGTCCTAATGCTGTCCTAATCACAAGGGACAAGAACCTTGCTCCTCCTCTATGCTGCATCGTGTCAGGTCAGCTAGACGTATGCTAGTATTTCTGCATCAGAAATATCTGAGTATATATACATCAGGCCTGGCATCCACACAGTGGAATTATAGACTCAAGAGGGACAGACCTTGCAGAAAATCCAGGCTCCTACTTTAGTCGGATGTTTGCAAGAGAGGCTTAAGACAGAAAACAATTGAGGTTTGATCTAAGACTGGTTGTAGAATGGCATGTTGGCAACACAGTAATTAGAAGAGAAATATAACTCAGCTCTTAACCCAGAAAACCAATCATGAAAGTCCTCCTGTCCAGAGGCCACAGTCACATGTGAGAAATGGTGATTGTGGAACTAAAGAAGACAGGCCTTGGCTTCCCAGGCAACGGGGCTTTAGGCTAAGTAGATATGCATATAACTTTTCTTTTTTTCTCATAGCATGCACAGACTGTTATGAGTAAACGGTCATGTCAAGCTCCAGATCTGCAGGTATCCTGAACCACTCACAGGGTGAGTGTGGCTGAGACACTAGGATGCTATTGCTTAAGATCTGGACTAAAAGTGAGAGCATTGTGGATCAGAGCAGTGCAGGATTCAAAGGTGCTGGCTCCCAGTTGTTCAGACAGATGCAGTCAGATGATGGTCCCAGGAGGGAAACCAGCTCTGCAATCCCGTCCAGCAAGTGCAAAACAGTGATTAAATAGGCCTGGGATAGAGGGGTTTGACAGAGCAAGTCGACTCACAAGATGCAACACTCGAGGAAGAACTGGTACTGCTCCATTCCTGCTATACATCAGTGCAACAAGACTTCTGCCTGACACTTCCCTCTCACATGTGGGTCGTCTCGGCAGTAGAACTTGCCCCGTTTCATTCTGCAAGATACTGATAACATTTGCAAACAAGAGCCAAGATACATGCAAAACCCATCTAAACACACGGATGGTAATTTCTCTAGCTGCAAGAAGAAATTGGCACTGGAAATCCCTCCTCCTGCTCAGCCAGAGGGGCAAGCACTTTCTAGACTTGTGCGGCTCTACAGGAAACAGGAATGTCTGCAGCCTAATTCGTACCCTCAACCAAATATGCCAGGTGCTATTTAAATGAAGCAAGGGCTGAAGCCAGCAACAGCAAAAGAGAAAGTATGTGCGGAGTTGCTCTGTGGTTGGTATCTACCCTGGGAGAATGACTGTGTATCTCACCAATATTTTCTTTTTAGTCTTACCCCTACTGTGGTTGTGTTCTTCTTATCCATATGTTTATCAAAACAGGTGGCCAATAAATTGAGACAAAGTTTGTAAGGGAGAAAGAATTTTTTTTTGTTGATTCTTTTATAATTAAAGTTAAAAACCAAGTAAGAATGGAGACATATGAGGATTTTTTTCAGGTCAGACACAGCAGTCAACTTTGAGATAAGGGTAAACTGTGAACGATTTTAAATTGCACTTAATTATTTAATCATGTAACAATTCACCCGTTCACATACTTTCCAGAGCGAATGTCTTTTTAATGTTGCATCCAAATCACAAGCAAAACTATGCCAGTTGAGTTGCTGCTTAAGTCTCACTAACTGAACAAAATAAATCACTAGCACAGGCTGTTTGCCTAGGCCACCCTAAAATGCAAAAGTAAAAATTCCCTGGGATCAGTGTTTGCTGCAGCCTTTCTCAGGCAGCAGTCTGTTGTGATTCAGCCTCCTCCATCAACAGAGATGATCCAGAGATGATTCTTACTATATGCGATATGACAGGCAATTTATTTTGGACGATACTTAAGCAGGGAACCAAAAAAAGCCACTTCTCACTATGGTATGTTTTTTTTCTGCAGGATCTGCAGTACGATGGGAGTGAAAGAAGCCTTGTAAAACCTTTCAACAGGCAAGTTAATTAACAAGATATGGCTACGGTCAGCATGAATTTACCTGCCTGCATTCCTCACTCCCTCCACTTATGGCATTGGCCTGTAAAAGTCTCTCTTTACAGCAGAGCTCCAGGCAAAAGCTGAGCTAAGCTCTGTTAAGAAGAGAGTGATGGCTCAGAAACTCTGGGACCTGAGTCAGCAAGCTGAAGAAAAGAACAGCCATAGTGCTCCCAGCCAAGGCACGTGCTTCCCTTCTGCCACAAAACAAAAAAAAAATTAGACCCGACTCTGAGCTTCGTTGCTTTTGAACCACAAACTCCCAAGTAGTGCAATGCCAGGCTCTAATTCTCAAGTTATGTTGGAATTAACCATTAGTCACTTTCATGGGGATGTCCTAAACTGTCTTCCCCCCCCATCTTCAGCAGACTTGCATTAAGCTGTCTGCCTGCCTTGTTATTTCTGCAAGCAGAGAATAAATGTACAACCTTCGGTAACATAAGGATCTGAGGGGTTTTCTTCTGCATACTTGAAGATGGTCTCCTCAGCTCCTGAGCTGAGCTTCTACAAAGCTTATACTTCACTCTCCCAAGCCACCTACCTACTGCACAGGAGCTAGGCTTTACTGGGAAGCTTTCGGTACAGAAAATGCCTCAGAAAATGGACCTATATGAAAATCTTCCAAAGGCACTGGATCCTTCTAGCTACCCTAAATAACCCAGCAATTTTCTGAATTTCCCCCAGTATTGCTTTGTCACGTTTGTTAGCGATGACAGCAATGCTCTACCATCAGCTGTTGGGTTTTAGTTTCCTTTCATATGGAGTTATCCCAAGTGGGCCTGGAGGATCCAGAAAAGAAATCAGCTGTTCTACGCAAGCCACTCATTGACTTGCTGGTACCAAGCAACAGGGGAAGGATTTCAAAATACTACCCAGCAGACACAAACACAACAAGCACCCTGTGGAGCCAGACAAAGGGTCCATCTAGATGATCTTGTTTTCAATAGTGGCAACAAGAGATACTATTTAAGGAGAGTACACATGCCTGATGATAAGTCCATGCTTCTGTGCTCTCCCAGCACCAATAATGATTAGATTGGGAATATCTAAAGGTATATCCTTACTGTGTCATTTTAATACCCACGTAAGTCACCTGTGAATTTGACTAGCCCTTTTCTGACCCTGCTGATGCCACCTGCCTCTGCTGCCTCATGGGGCTGGGAGTCCCAGGCTGTCAATACCCACTGCATACTTTTTTCTTGTTTTAAACTGATGTCCCACAAATTTTACCAGGTGGCACCAAATTCTTGCATTGCAGGGCTTGGTGAACATCAGTGGAGATTCAGCTTACCCACACCCTTTGTGATTTTATAAACCTCAGTCTTCTCTCCCAGCTCATATGGCAACTCCATCCCCAGATCATTTTACTTGCCCTATTTGTACCCTTTCATGTATACTCACCATATGGAAGACCCTCATCTTGAACAGCATCTTACTACAAAATTGTCTGCAAGAACGATCTTACAAAATGGGGTAAAGTACATTCAATACTTTTCTTAGCATAACCGAGCTTGGCCCTAACAACCAGCTAATACATGGGAAGGAAAACCTCAGTTTTAGTAATTTTTGTCAAGCACGTGAAGAGTTAAAACAAAACAGAACTTACCTGCAGCACAAGCAGCTTTCCCTAGTATAGGCCAGAGGTTGGATGCAGCCCTCCCAAGTATCCAAATGCACATCAGGTCAGTCTAATGGACTTTAGGTAACCATACCTGTTCTCTGAGATCCAGCAGACTCACTGTCAGCCAGGAGTGGCAGCTCTCACTATTTTCTCACTATCAGGATCAGTGTTCATTGGTAAAAGGAAGTCTTTGTATGGATTCTGTGCATCATAGGTGGCATGCTTTTGTCACTCCTGATAAAGAGGACACCCTGTCTATATGGAACTGGGCTAAAATCTTCTTGCTTTGTCCAGTCTGCTGACTTGGTGGCCCATGTCTAATGTGCAAGAGCATGATCTTCACTCATGTGCTGTGAGCCTGAACACAGCCAGGTATGTTCAGGTGACACCCATCACACAGTGCTGCAAGGCCCCCCACACCCTGCAAACGTTCTCAGACCACCCATCTCTTCTGGAAATCATTCCTGACAACATCACTGTCATCACGTTACATTACAGAAGGAAAAAAAAAAAACCTTCAGAAGACTGCACAGTGTTGTAACTCAGAAACTATTTTTTGTTTATATTAGAGGAAAAAAAATCAACTAGAAAAAGAAACACAATCCAGGGTAGAAAAAAACAACTTTTTTTTTTATACCTGAAATTCCTAATGGGTGATGTACAGGACACTCCCTTTGGTTTATGCCAGTGAATAATGAGTCACATGAAAGTACGTGAATCCAGGCCAGTATGATATTGCTATGGGTTGTAATGCTTGCTGTGACAGGGAGCCCAAAGGATGCAACTGGGCTATCCACATTTTTCTTGTGGAGAAGCGGGAGGGCTGGTCTTCTATGTCTTGAATTAGTTCAGTCTAAGCATTCTTCAAGAGGGAAATGAAACGTGTGCTGAGCAGCATTTTCATCTGCCATGACAAAGACCCGAATCCAGCACCAGTAACAAATGAAAAGGCTTCCCAAATAGGTGTTAAGTTAGGAGAGGAACAAATGCATACTGGGGATGATGCATGCATGCCAGCTGCAGTGTACCTGTGGCCTCCCAGTGCTGACAAGCCTGGAGCTACTGTGCCTGGCACAAGAAGCAGTTCCACCTTCTCCTCTACAGCATGCACATAAATGCTCATGACATCTGTTCGCTCAGTGGGGCAGGACAAAACACAGCATCCTTTTCACTCTCTTGGCTTTAAACATTATAAGTTGAATAATAGTTGTAAAAACACATCTGCAGATCCCAATACTTTAAAATGAATTTGCTTATTTAAAGTGAATTTAAAGGTAGATAAACTTGAAGGTTGAGATGAATAAACCCATCAAGGATGTTTATAAACAGCTCATGAAATGCTTTGCATCTAAGACAAGCTGCAAGGATTTTAAGGCACAAACTCTGGTAAGCAGACAAATTTAACTCTTCTACAAAGTGCCCAAGTATGTAGTTTTTGGTGACATTTCATACGCGGTGGCACAAGCATGAAACATATTTAGAGGTAGACAGCCAAATCTCAGTCTGTCTCTTCTTCTGATTTTAGGTCTGAGATGCTATACATAGTCAGAGCAACCATAAATCTGCTATGACAAAAGGGTGGTGTGCATTGCAACCATAATGCTGTGGGACAGTTGGTAACTTTAAAGACTTTTGTCTAGCAGCATTTGCCCATGTAGCTGTTCCATGGTGGTCTCAGCTGAAGGTGTATTTTTACGTGTAGCTCCAGCAGCAGATCAGCTTTGTCCCTATCTAGCCCTAAATGCTGCTTCCTGCCCCAAAACAAGACCCAAATCCCAGTAGCTCTTTTCCTTTTTTCCTTTTTTTCCTTTTCCTACTAAGGGTACTGTGGACTTCAGTATCAACCAGTCCTTACCACACAGGAAATTATACGCTTTTTCCACAGTGAAAATGGAAAATTCTAGGGGCAAGGAGACAATATTGCAAGGGCTGGCCTCTCACTTTTCCTCTATCACAGCTGACAACAGAGGACTGTAAAGTCCTACTCTCCATGTGACTCTACAGCCTGCATCACCAACATCCATCACTATTAAGTGCTAGACTGCATCTACAACCTCAATATTAATATGTACCCATTTCTCTTTAAGTTGCTGTGGCCCTTTGGAAACACAGGGGGACCCCGCCCCCCACAACCTTTCCATTGCACTGAGACCACAAACACACAGCTTCAGCTTGGCCAGGGAGCACACTCAAGACATCCTCCAGGATGTTTTCCTCTCCCACCCCATCACACAGCATCCCTCAGGAACAGCTAGCACGTGTGCACAGTTTTTCTTGCCTCCTCCCCTGGCCACAGACCATCTCTCTGAGGCTTTCTGCATTCAGCCTGTGGACTGCAAGCCTGCACACTCTGGCAGGAGGGACATGGGATTTCACAGCAGCAAAAACCTGCCAGCCACCCCACCACACACAAAATTGCCTCTCATTAATGAGCGTGCAAAGAGTCACCAAACCCAACTAACATTTTGACCTGGAGCTGGTGTAAACCAACTAGAGACCGTATGGCAACACCTGCAGCGGAGTGCAGTGGAATCAGGCTAGCTGCGTGTCTCCAAACTCTTCCTGCTCAACATCTCGTGGAGAAAGACTTGTCAGCTTTCTGCAAGTGTCATACTGCCTCTGCCTTGCATGTGGCAAAAAACATCTTGCTGCATGTGGCCACCTGCAGAGAACTTAACCACCCAAAGGAGGGGACCACAAGTTGGGGCAACGCACTTGTCCCTCACAGGGGGTGTTCCTCTCTGCCAGCCAGTCAAACCAACATTAAAACAACCTGTTCCTAATGCTCAGGGACTTCGTCATTTAATCTGAGTAATTTAAGTCAGCATAGAGTTCACATAACTTGTCTTCCTCCTTCTCAGTGAGAGGATGAGCTAAGGCTTCTATTAATCATTCAAATCATCTTTTCATTATCATGCCCCCCCTTCTTTTTCGAACAGCTGTACAGTGGCAAGTTCTGAGAGTGGCAGTGCACAGGAAAGCGTGCTGATCGACTAATTGCACAAGAATTTTCCACCTTAGGAAGCTGGGCATTAAAACTCTGTGAATTATGTCTCTGACCTACAAATTCTAATCCAAAGCCCTGCACCTGATTGCTGGCATGAGGCACACACCGCTCTGCCACAGGGTGCCAGGAAGGAGAGGTGCTCGCCAGCAAGCGGGTGTCCAGCTGTGGGGACATGTGTAGTACTACCACCATGCGCAGCGTCCAGGCTCGCAGTGCCGACACCCATTTTTGCACCAGTCAGTTGCATCCCAATAAACTCGGCTTTCATTCAAATTGTCTATCAGCCAAAACTACATCTCGGCGCTGACACACTCTACGAACAAGGGGCCATCTGTATCTCACAGCACACGTCAAGCTAGAATCAAATTTGTAATTCCCTAAATGACATATGGATCTGAAAGTCACCTCCCTATAACCCTGAGACAGTGGATCAAGTCCAGCACAACATGCAAAAACTGTACCTTTCTACAGAGATCCATAAATATGTTACCTTTAAAATCTTTTTGGTTAATTTATTATTGGATAGTAGCACATTAATAAAGAAATAGCAAAATAAGATGTATCTCTATCAGTCACTGTATAAGCACACAGACATAAATAGGTGGCAGTGCATCTTTCACCACTAACCAAACTCTGGGAAAAAAAGCAATACAAGAAATCAGTCTTCTGAAGAGCAACACAGCAGGATTGTCAATGAAACAAAACATCTTCAATGCGATTCACATGTTTCTTTGCAAAAGGCCAACCCTAGGCAGGAAACTATGTGGCATGTATGAAACTAAAACTAAATCAGATGTTCTTAGTAACACAAAAATGGGTTTCATATTCACTTGCATTATCTGGAGAGCAAAATAAGCTGTTGCACAATTATCAATGCCCTCCTCAAACCATACCACCAAGGCCCTAGCAGAGGGGCGCTTACTTTGTTGAGATTATTCCCACCCGCATCCCGCTTCCCCAGGAAGCTAAGCCATATTTCGAGCTCTCCCCAGCCCCAGTGGCCATGGATCTGTGATAAATACCCAGCCACAGTGAATGAACCAATACAGAGCTAAGAGCAGATCCGTCCTTGGAAGAACTGCAAATCAGAAAATATACAACTTATTTATACCTGTCCCCCTTTTCCTTCACTCCATGCATAATCAAGAACAGAGAAGCTGAATTTGAACAAGGTCTGTTCCAGTCAGATAAAAAGGAAAAGTTTTTAAGATTTAGGTTCTGGTTTTCTGGGTCAGAGCAGAACTTGAAGATCCCTTCTGCAGCCAGTGTAATTTCCCTAAAAAGCCTAAAAATACCCTTTTTTAGCGATACAGATAATCTTTTACTGATTTTACATCTTGAGAAATGTTTTTATAGGAGAAGGGTGTTACAGCAGAAGTTCTCTCCCCGGCTTTGTTCTTAGATAGGCTAGAGCTCTTTCCCCCCTACCTTACTTATTGGGAGGGAGGAACTACTTATTTTCACTATTTCTGTCACCAAGAATACGTGCACCTTACTCAGGGCTAACCAGCCCTAATTTTCACCTGCTCCCATTCCTCAGAGCAACAGGTCCAGTGCCAAAAAGCAAGCAATGGGAATTGTTACACTTCTATACATTTTTACTGAGAGGGAAGAGAACAGCCAGCCAGAAGTGTTACAAGGCAGCATGGCATGTTAGGATTAAAGGTGTTTGCAAATATTTTTCCTCCTCCGACTTTTAATTTCTTAATTTTCTAAAGCTATGTAATTACAATATGAGGAAATACCAACTCTTACCTCCTCTTACAGCTCCTCTCGGCTGTACTAGAATGACTTTTTTTTTCCGCCTCACACTACCATAGCAAAAGCAATCACAGGGGTTACAATCGACCTTCTGTTGACACATTTATTGCTAATTATTAATCCACGTTTTGCCCTTTGTTTCAGACATGTTGTATCATTAAGCAATTGTTAGGTTATGCAGGGAGAAAATTAGAAAGGCAAAGGCCCAGTTAGAACTTAAGCTGGCCACTGCAGTGAGGGATAACAAAAAATGTTTTTACAAATATATCAGCGACAAAAGGAGGGCCAAGGAGAATCTCCATCCTTTGTTGGATGCAGAGGGAAACATTGCCACAAAGGATGAAGAGAAGGCTGAGGTACTTAATGCCTTCTTTGCCTCAGTCTTTAATAGTCAGACTGGTTATCCTCAGGGTATTCAGGCCCCTGAGCTGGGAGATGGAGATAGGAAGCAGAATGAAGCCCCAATAATCCAAGAGCTAACAGTCAGCGACCTGCTCCTCCACCTGGATGACCACAAGTCTATGGGGCCAGATGGGATCTACCCAAGGATACTGAGGGAGCTGCCAGAGAAGCTTGCCAAACCACTCTCCATCATTTATCAGCAGTCCTGGCTAACCGCAGAGGTCCCAGCTGACTGGAAGTTAGCTAGTGTGACACCCATCTACAGGAAGGGTTGGAAGGAGGATCCGGGGAACTACAGGCCTGTCAGCCTGACCTCGGTGCTGGGGAAGGTCATGGAGCAGATCATCCCGAGTGCCATCATGCAGCACGTGCGGGACAACCAGGTGATCAGGCTCAGCCAGCATGGGTTCATGAAGGGCAGGTCCTGCTTGACCAACCTGGTCTCCTTCTATGACAAGGTGACCCGCTTAGCAGATGAGGGGAAGGCTGTGGATGTTGTCTACCTGGACTTTAGTAAGGCCTTTGACACTGTCTCCCACAGCATTCTCTTGGAGAAACCAACTGCTCATGGCTTGGATAAGTGCACTCTCCACTGGGTAAAAAACTGGCTGAATGACTGAGCCCAGAGTAGTGGTGAATGGAGTCAAATCCAGTTGGCAACCGGTCACGAGCAGTGCTCCCCAGAGCTCAGTACTGGGGCCAGTCCTGTTCAAGATCCTTATTGATGATCTGGACAAGGGGATCGAGTGCACCCTCAGTAAGTTTGCAGATGACACCAAGTTGTGTTGATCTGCTGGAGGGTAAGAAGGCTCTACAGAGGGATCTGGACAGGCTGGATCAATGGGTCAAGGCCAATTGCATGAGGTTCAACAAGGCTCAGTGCCAGGTTCCACACTTGGGTCACAACAACCCCAGGCAACGCTACAGGCTTGGGGAAGAGTGGCTGGAGAGCTGCCTGGCAGAAAAGGACCTGGGGGTGTTGGCTGGCAGCCAGCTGAACATGAGTCAGCAGCGTGCTCAGGTGGCCAAGAGGGCCAATGGCATCCTGGCTTGTATCAGGAATAGTGTGGCCAGCAGGACCAGGGAGGTGATAGTGCCCCTGTACTCGGTACTGGTGAGGCCGCATCTCAAATACTGTGTTCAGTTTTGGGCCCCTCACTACAAGAAGGACATCGAGGTGCTGGAGCGTGTCCAAAAAAGGGCAACAAAGCTGGTGAAGGGTCTAGAGAATAAGTCTTATGAGGAGTGGCTGAGGGAGTTGGGGTTGTTTAGTTTGGAGAAGAGGAGGCTGAGGGGAGACCTTATTGCTCTCTACAACTACCTGAAAGGAGGCTGTAGCGAGATGGGGGTCGGTTTCTTCTCCCAGGTAGCAAGCAACAGGATGAGAGGAGATGGCCTCAAGTTGTGCCAGGGGAGATTTAGATTAGATATTAGGAAAAATTTCTTCACAGAGAGAGTGGTTAGGCATTGGAACAGACTGCCCAGGGAAGTGGTACAATCACAGTCCCTGGAAGTATTCAAAAAATGTGTGGATGTGGTGCTTAGGGACATGGTTTAGAGATGGACCTGGCAGTTATGTTAACAGCTGGACTCGATGATCTCAGAGGTCTTTTTCAACTTTAATGATTCTATGATTCTATGAATACAGTAAATAAAAGACTAAGAAATTAAATTGCATGGTATTTAGAAATATTCTACATTTTCCTACTCAAAAAGCAGTTCCACTTTCAGGGAGAAAGGCTGCCACCAAGGTGGAAGCTCTCTGCAATCATTTAAGCTGGAGAAACACATTGTTGAGAAAACCATGATCTGATTTTCAAAGACTACAAAACTACAGAGTACAAAACCCGCTACAGTTTACTGATACCAGTACAGAATTACCAGCATGAAATACTAGCTTGTAAACAGGACAACAACTTTTCCAACACGCGTATTGGGTTTGCAAGGTGTTGGTAGTAGGGGGGCTACAGAGGTGGCTTCTATGAGAAGCTGCTGGAAGCTCCCCCTGTGTCCGACAGAGCCAATGCCAGCTGGCTCCACGACAGACCTGCCACTGGCCAGGGCCAAGCTATCAGTGATGGTGGTAGCATCTCTGTGATAACATATTTAAGAAGGGGAAAAAAAGAACTGCACAACAGCAACTGCAGCCAGAGAGAGGAGTGAGAATATGTGAGAGGAACAACGCTGCAGGCACCAAAGTCAATGAAGAAGGAAGGGGAGGAGGTGCTTCAGGCACTGGAGCAGAGATTCCCCTGCAGCCCCTAGTGAAGACCATGGTGAGGCAGGCTGTCCTCCTGCAGCCCATGGAGGTTCACGCTGGAGCAGATATCCACCTGCAGCCCGTGGAGGACCCCACACCAGAGCAGGTGGATGCACCCTGAAGGAGGCTGTGACCTTGTGGGAAGCCTGCACTGGAGCAGGCTCCTGGCAGGACCAGTGGACTCATGGAGAGAGGAGCTCACGCTGGAGCAGGTTTGCTGGCAGGGCTTCTGACCCCGTGGGGGACTGACGCTGGAGCAGTCTGTTCCTGAAGGACTGTATCCTGTGGAAGGGACCCACGCTGGAGCAGTTTGTGAAGAACTGCAGCCCGTGGGAAGGACTCATGATGGCAAGGTTCGTGGAGGACTGTCTCCCATGGGAGGGACCCCACACTGGAGCAGGGGAAGAATGTGAGGAGTCCTCCCCTGAGGAGAAAGGAGCAGCAGAGACAACATGTGATTAACTGACCACAACCCCCATTTCCCATCCCCCTGTGCTGCTCAGGTGGGAGGAGGTAGAGAATTTGGGAGTGAAGTTGAGCCTGGGAACAAGGGAGGGGTGGGGGAAAGGTGTTTTAAGATTTAGGGTTTTTTTCTCATTATCCTACACTGATTTTGATTGGCAATAAATTAACCTAATTTCCCCAAGCTGAGTCTGTTTTGCCCATGATGGTAATTGGTTAATGATCTCTCCTTGTCCTTATCTCAACCCATGAGCCTTTCATTATATTTTCTCTCTCCTGTCCAGCCAAGGAGGGACACCTGTGGGCACCTGACATCCAGCTTAGATAACAGAACTCCTATGGAAGCTTCTTCATTTTACATTGTCTCCACTCCCACAAAAATTAGGAAAGCAGATGGTAAACATGGACAGATCTAAACTGTTGTTCAAGCTTTACTGGGCAGCATGCAGCTTGCAAACTGATGTGCCAAGTCACACCACATTCTTCACTGCAAACTACAGTCACAGCTGATAGCGAGTAAAGAACTGGATGGTTGCAAACTTTATCCTTAACTGAAGTCCTTAGCTACAGCATCCCCCCCACCAATTTTGTATGCATCTCTCTATTTGTTCAACTAAAACCAGCTCTCAGCTAGTTTTAAGAGAACTGTGGTATTTGTCATTTGTCATAAATCACACAGCAACAGTTGCTTTAGAATAATAACTAGGTAGCTATCATTACTGCTGAGCTTTGTAGTGGGTGGCTTTTTTTTTAAAACTGGTGGGGGCTTAACATGCTGCAGAGTATCACAACAACGTCACCAGTCACTACCTTATATTACATCTCAGATACCAGAATACGTTCTTGAATAAGTGCGACAGAAACAGGAAAGGTTAACTTAGTGGTGGACAGTGCAACTACAAAAAGTAGACTGCAGATCTTTGGAGGTATTCGGCACTTCATTTGCCTTAGGGAGTTCATGCAGGACTTGCAGAAGCAGCAGAGGACTTTCAAAGCATATCAGAGAACTGCTGATAATTACAGCAGGGAATCCCCGAGCCGCAAGAAATGGGAATATCCCTCTCTGTGATCTAAGTCTGCTCCCAGGTGCAGGGAAAGGAGTAGCATAAAAAGCAGTCAGAACAAATGTCTTAGCACCTGTCTTAACAGCAACATATCTTGTTCTATAACTAATGGGATTTTTGTCTCAAGTAGGAGGTGACCTTTCACAGAAGAGCTATAAAGATGCATCAGTATTTTCAAGGTGCCTCTCACCATCATCTCCCCATGAGTTCAGTGACACCCACGAATGCGTGGCTCCTTACGGCGTTTACCTCTCTCTGCTGAGAGCTTGAGGCAGCTGGCCTTGCTGCAGGATGGGCACATAAACCCTGACTCCCTATATATGGTGACCTACAGTTGCTCTGGGGGTGCTCACTTGCGGTAGTGTATTTTCGAGTTGGGCAGTTTTTAGCTCATATTGAAATAAACACAGCTGTGCATGTGAACGCCACTCTATCACCTCCCCTCCTGAAGCATTTGGCATACAGTTGCTATGCCCCAAAAAGCTACAGACACAAACCTGCCCAAAAGCGCCAATTAGCAAGTATGTGGGAAAGTGAAATCTGAAGAGGCATAACATTTGGTGGCAGCAGCTCTTTGTTGGGAAAGCAAAAGCATTAAAGGTGAAAAAAAAAAGCAGCAGCTTTAAGAAATTCCACTTTGTTTTATTGACTTGCAGCAATGAACAGTGGCAGAAGGAACGTGACTGTTGGGAGAACATTTGGTTCTCAGCAGCACACAGGTTGCTGCGGTAAGGTGGCACAGAACTGCAGAAATCGATTCCTATACTCTCTAGACCTGTGAAGAGAGCAGCCAGCCCCGCCCAGAAGCTGCAAGATCAGTATGTATTCACATTGCTGCAATAATAAAAGTGTTCAAAAACAATGAAGATAATACACTTAAAAACAATATCTCTAGGAATCACAGCTACTCTATTCATATGAATATTCTCTGTAAATACAAATTTCATCTTATTAAAAAGTGTTGATAACTACTGCAAGTTAATGTTGCCTTATGATGGAAAGAGTCAACTACTGTCTAAAGACCTAATTAATTTCTCCATGTGAATAACTTTCAAGGCCTTGGTTATAGTAAAAATAAATATTGCAGATTGAGTTTTGTAGTTAATTAGAAATTATATGTTAATCAGTTTGCCTGTTTCTGAAGGAAGGATAAAATAATATCAGAGAGACAACAAGCAGCACAAAGATATTTGGACACTCCTTCAGAAACGTTACTAGTTTCATCCATTCATCCTGCAGAGTGAAATGCTGTAGAAAAACATGTTCCACGAGCCACTGTGCTCATCCGTGTTACCACGCGCTATGAAGATGACAGGTGCTGGAGCTCCTTCCTCTGCAGCACTGAGAAGTGCTTGTCTTACCAATACAAAGTGCTGCACAGCTGAGTACTGACTAGAGCTCATCTGAACAAAATCCAGTCAAGGCTACGGAACGCCATCCTCTCTCCAAAAATGGGACAGACTCACTCTCCACAATGCACTTGCAATTCTATGTGGTATCACTGAGTGGTAGCTGTACAGTTTGTCTATGTATAAATGAACTTTGAAAAACGTGACCACAATGAAAAATAGCATCTCAGAGTAAGATTTCAGAATAATACTAAACCAGAGTATTTCAGAACAAAACAAGATAGTTCCCACAAGAACAAAAGTTATGTCCCATGCACACAATGGTGATCACATTTTCTACAAAAATTAGCTTTTTTTTAAACAAACTTTCTTAATTCCAGAAAGCAATCTCATTAAAAAGCTTATGGTATCATCCTCTTCAGTGTCCAAACACTGATTAATGGCAATAAAAATTCACTTTTCACATTCAAACCACAACACTTAAAACCTGTTTGTAGGACACTGTGAAGGAAAGAATTTTTTTTTCAGCTTCTGGTGTCAAGGCAGGTGGCTTTTGATCACCATCAGGTGGAACCTACACAGTTTATTCCCAAATTTGCCAGAATCTATCAGTGGGCATAGCAATGCGTTCCTCTACAGAGCAGCCACTAAAGGGAGTTGGGGGGGAACAGACATCAGACTTCTCAATATCCCTTAGGGCCAGCTGTGTTTTGCACCAGCTCCTAGTTACAGCATGGGTGGAAATTTGCATTAGTTGGAAGTAGGAGGAATAAATAACAGGAAAAAAAAAAGATAACCAAATCTCCCAGGGAACGTGTTTTAATTATTTCCTGCCAACTCTCTCACACCAACCTCTAATCCTAGACAGGATTATTCATTAATTGTATTGATTTATTGTCTTTATTCTTTATGTCCTAATCAGTCCTATTCTTGACCTTACCAGATCTGCTGATTAAATGAAGGTTATTTACGTATATTACAAAATCAAAGTGTATCACGTTGACCTGTGGCAGACTTGGGCTACTTTTAACAAACTTCCTTCACAAAATTTCTAAGTCTCTATATGGGTGTTAGCAGGCAAATACCTCTGCTCTTGGCAAGACTGTAGCTCCTGCCCCTACACCACAGGTGCTGCAGTAGACTGCCTAATATTCCCAGCCAACGCAATTCAAAGTAAAACAGGGAGATCTGTTGCAAGCCAAGAGGCATGCTGTTTTTGCCAGGAACATTTTCTACATGAACATGGAGACTCCTCAGCTAATGAGGGGCAGATTTAAAGGAATTATGAGGACCCTCTTTCATTTTCAAAAGGCAGGAATCCACTAGAGCAGTTGCATTCTATACATAAAATGATCTTAGGAGAGTTAGGCTAGTAACATGCTAGGTGTGCATAGTACATCTTCACACTCCTAAAAGCCTCTGAATTTTGACCCAAATACGTGCAAGATCTGTAAGCCTCCCCTGGCTTTAGGGGCGAGAGTTTCACAGGAGGTGGTAAAAGAACATTGCAAGCGGTCATTACCAAGACCAGCCGCACTTCCAGCCTTCCCAGCTGGCCACTCCCATGCAGCTTGCTGGTGGCCTGCATGGCTACCAGTTTGCCCTACCTTGCCTTCACTCCGGCAAGACCGTAAGATCCCACAGCAGGCCCATTCAGAGACTGAAAACAGCAGCAAAAAAAAAACCACAAGGAGACACTGTAATTTAGCAATTGAGTAATTTAGTTCCCCGACCAGCCTGCAGCGCTGGGACCTGCTGAAGGCAGCATGCACAGTGCTGCTTTGCTCCACATATGCCCCCAAACCAAAGCCTGGGCTGCCCCGTCCTGCCCTCCAGCCCAGCCATTTCTTTAGCTTAAGCCAGCGGGCACCGAGAGCTGATAAACTAAAAGCTAACAGCAAGTGCCGAGGTATTATTCCCACCTATTTCACAGAATGTCATGGGGAATATTAACAATAGGTAAGTACAGGAGGCACAAACACCCAACTTTCCCAGGCATTAGTGGTAAAAATGTGCAAGCAGTGACCTATGCCAACTGATAAGCAGCTGTTTCAGGAAATTCACAGCAGAGGCGAGCCCAGGTTCAGAGCAGTCGCTGTGCACACACTCCGCTGAGATCAGAGCTCTCACGTGAATAGCGAGGCTGACCTCATATGGGTCTGTTTCTCGGTGTGTAACCCACTCTGAAAATGTTTTAACTGCCCCAAAATTCACTGATTGATTGAACTCCATTAAGCGAGGCCAAAACTTTCAGACAAAATTTCTCTCAGCTGGAGAAGAGAAGTCCGCAAAGTTGTAAACCCCAACTTTGCTACTCACTTCCTAAGCTTAGTCAGCCCCCCTGGGCAAAGCATTCAAAGGGATGACCAACCCATCCAGCCGCAGGTGCCTCTGATATTTTGCAAGGTGTGACCATTTGCCACTGAGCAGTCTGAGTCTCAATACTTACAAAAATAATAGGATATATATACACACACACACATACATATGTATATATGCTCTGATCAGCCTGGAAAATAGTTTTTCAGCACAATTTCAACTACTGAGGGCAAAACTGGCTATGGCAGTGTAAAAACTGGCAGTAATACCAGTTTTATTTACTGCAAAAGAGTGAATAATCAACAGATAGGTAAAAGGACCATGCATCTCATTTTCCAGCATTGTAGCTACTGCTTCAGGAAACGGTGCTCCTCTCAGTTCAAACTAATTCAACCAGTATCAAATCAAGACAACTACCTAAAAATCTGCGCTGAGAGTACTGGGTAGAATTTTCTTTGGAATAACGCAATCTTTTCCTACAGAGGCTTCACTTCTGCAGGAGACAGCATATCAGTGAGACACAGCTGCACAAATCAAGCTTCCTTTGCCCCTGGTCAAAGCACTGGTGTTTAGCAAATGTTCCTGTCAACAAATTCCTCCTCTCTTACTCACAGAAATACACTTGACTTTGAGCACACTCGGCCCAGAGGTTACGGCATAATGTAAACCAGTTATTACCCAATTTTCTGTAACTTTTATATTATAGCATGTATGTATTTCCATTTATCTTTGGTAGACCACAACCTTTTCATTGGCACTGCTAGCTCTCTTTAAGGTCATCTGTCACTCTAAATTGGGAGGAGGGGTTGAGGTTTCTGTTTGTTTGTTTAGTACCGCAGTGTGAAACAAATGGCAATGATTCTTAAGCACCCCTAGGGAACCAGTTTTCCAGAAATATTCTCCTATAATGGTTACAGTACAAATAATGTACTGGTGGAGGAGAACATGAAGAAATAGAGCAGGAAAGGGGGGGGAGGGATCCCCCCCATTTGTTTTTGTTTTTTTAACTTAAAAAGGGGGAGGAGAAAAAGTAAAACATACTAGCTTTGTCACTTTTTTCCAATACAGGCAAAGAAAACAGAAGGTTACTACAAGGTGAAAACTGAAGCATCTGTTCTCCATATTTTTTTTTTTTTAAACTTGGACATACTGTGCAGTTTACAGACAAACCCAACTGCATTTTCTTTATCCAGAATATCTTTCCTAACTTTTTCTATGAAACCTGTCACTGCTTATTCACTTCAGAAGGACAGCTGGACACTTACATAAATGTACACTAATCTGACCACACAATATATTGTGGCTCGAACCTTGTTATCTATCTCAGAACAAGATGATAAGGTTAGAGATTGTTTTATTCCATATTTAATTAGCAAAATCCTAGCCATTTAAAAGAAATAACATAGTCTCTTCTCATGATGACCGCTGAATGAATTGTACCTTTGACTAAACAACATCAATTAGTTTAACAGTTTAACAAAAAGAGACATTTTGTAAGTGGTTAGAAGCCCAATTTTATTAGTAGCATGACGGATGGCAGCTTTCAGCACAGCTGTGAATTGTGGCAGAGACACGTTTAAGGAGGGAGCTAAAGCAGGTGTGTGAGAAACCAGGCAGGTACCAGCAGTACCATGGACCACTATCAACTCTCTGCCCAGCCGCCTGCAGAATTCCTGGAAATGTTAGCTGAGGTTGCAATCACAAGCTGTCCTTAGATGTGACGTGCTCCTTCAGCAAGAGCCTGATCTTTGCCTATGTTTTCCAGTTATCTCCTACTTACAACAAGAGGGCCTTTTTCCAACCACAAAGATTCCCTGGAGTAGCAAGATAAGAGTTTCATGTTCAAGTGGTAATTGTTTTACATAGTCCTCTAGCTTTGCTACGCAGTCAAAGCAGAGCAATTGCATAAAAAGTTTCTTCGTAAAGTCTGTGCTCCTAATTTGCCTGCCATGTCTCCCCACAGCTATATTTTAGATCACTGCCTATGAGGACAGAGCTGTGACAGAACATCAGCATTTTGTAAATTTTCGTTCAAGGCACTGAAATCCAGACCATTTCACAGCAGTGCCCTTTTTGATCACTTAGAGAATGCACATAAATGTCATCCAATTTGCTCTCTTCGCTTGAAAGAAATGTAATTTTTATCTGCATTTGCGTATCTAATCCAGCCTGTATTGCACTGCAATTTCTGCCTGATTAAGAAACTTAATATTAAGAAACTTAATAAAAAATAGGCAATGGGCAATAGAGAAATAACTACTCATTCCAATAGCATACATTTTGGATAAACACTCAGTTGTATTCAAATGAATGAATAATCCAGTGTGTTAACCAGCAGACATCTGAACAAGACAAGCAAAGAGTATGGACCCTGCAAATAGGGAAATTAAGCTTGTTTAGTTAAGCATTCTGACCATTTTATTTTGACTTAACTGGCCTTAAGTATTAAAACATTTTTGCATTAAATACATTGCCCACGTCAAGAACTTCAATTAAATAATTCTATTTTTCCCAAACCTGTTTGCTTTTTTCTCAGTATTGTTACAAAAACAAGGTGCATTTTTATTTGAAAGCTTTTTTAATATAGACATTTATAACATTACACGTATTAATTAGCTTTTGCTTAATAGATGTCAGGTCTGATATTCTGCAAGCCAAGGTTTATTCCTTCTGTTGACTGTCTGCCTTTTTTTTTTTTTTTTTTTTTTTTTTATTTTTATCTCATGCAGCTAGCACAAGTCATGGAAAGACGCTGTCATTTCAGTATAAGAGCACCTGAATACTGGCTGCCTCTTTGCAATTAAAAATTTCATAATTCTCTCTCCTACCAACATAATTAACTTGACCTTAAAACCTTTCTGATAGTCAGTTTCAAATCACTAATTTATTTGTGTTATGTATGAGAGCTAAAGGACATACCACAAAATACCTGGTGAAAATACACTTTTGCATATCTAAGACAAATAAGTTTTCCACAGAGGTGCCTGCATGGTACTACTTCTACTCAAGCCACTTCTTGTGCATAATTAGAAACAGTTTCTTACACTTGATAGCAACTTTTTTCTCCTCTAACTCAAGATAAAAATGCAAGTGGATTTGTCATTGATTATCTTAGGTCCCTTTCCAGGAGAACCCCTTCTCTCCCCTGGTAGGCAGGTCTTGCTAAGGGGAAAATGGAGGAGCACAAACTCCACCATCTCACAGACAGACATGCTTTGGCATGAACGGCTCAGAATATGGACCTTTACTTTTTCCAGTGTCTAACAGGTTCATGGCCATCTACTCAGAAGGGAACTTCAGATACCATGTCTCAATTCAGGTCTGCCCTTCAATTTCTTTAAATGTAACGCAGCACTACTGAATTTCAATAAAAGATTGCCAGCGCTCACCAGGATTTTACTCTCATGTTGACGTTCAGGTACAGGACAAGCATCTTGTTATATAACTAACTTTGTCTCTTGTGCTTAATATTTTTATACATAGAAGGATGCCATATTTTTCTTAACTATGGCTTAATTTTGATAGGTCCTTCAAGATACCTGCACTTGATACACCTATTTATCCACTGCTAACCCTTGGCCAGGAATGTGTAATCATAGCCAATAATTTTAGCATACTTCTCAATATTTAACAATTGTCCCTACTCCTTCAGCAGAATCCTCCTCAGGGGTTACGCATGCAGGACAGCAGTAACGCGTCTTTAAAAGTGAGTAGATAAACACTCCTGGAGGACTTCAGCTCTTCTGAGATGTAAGAGGAGGAAATGAAAAGGAGAAAAATGCAATAATTTGCAACTCTGAGAACGGGCACCTCCTACCAAAGCTTTTCAGACCTGGAATACTCATTCCTCCTCAACATGGATGTGTGGCAGACAAGCAGTGAAAGGTGCTTTTGTCATCACTACAGAGTGCTTTTTATGCTGAATACTGTTTACCATCATTCCTATGATTTTTGCAAATAAAACAAGTTTCCCATAGAACTATCCACACTGCCATCTAGTGCAAAGAGTTGCTTTTAAAAAGAAAAAGAAAGATGAAACGGCAAGTTTTAAGGGAGAAGGTTGCCAGTGTGTTTCTCCCATACATAGCAGCAAAAGGAGGTACGAATTGCAAAACCCTCCTCTCCTTTCTTTTCAATGGCCAACACAGATATCTCCTACTGTTGTAACTGCAGACCCCAACACCCAAAGATGTGAGATGAGGGTTGGGAAGAAAGACTTGTTCACAGACAGAAATGACAGTTTATTATTAAATCAGGTATTGGGAACAGAAGAGGTTTTTCTGTTCCCTTTTTAATAAGCACACCAATTATACAGAAACCAGGGTGTGTCTGGGAACCTAATGAAATGCATCCAGCAAGTGTCAGCTCACAGGGAAAACACACAGCCTCACCCCATGAGGGTGGCAGATGTTATGACAAAATTATTATTTGCGTGTTACACTAATCATTACATTAGGTCTGAAGCCAAAGCACCGCTGGCTGTCGTTGCTGTCAGAAGTAAACCGCACAGGACAAGGCTTACGCAGCTGCCACATGGAAAAACTCAACACCAGGGCTTGGCTGTGGCTGCTTCCCACAGCGGTTTGTGAGCCACTGCCACTGAGGGGACGGAGGGACAGGAATGAGCGGCCAAGGCAGCGAGCGGGACCGTGGGCCGGTTTCTGCCCCAGCTACCTGCCAAGGACAAGGCAGAGCAGAGAGACGCGGCGCTGTTGTCTCAGCACCCTGCTCCCTGGCAGCGGGGTCACTGCGGGCTGCTGAGGGGTCCATGGCAGCTATTTGGTCAGCAGGATGAGTAAGGAAATCATATCGCCAGTTAGGTATCGAGTCTGTCTGTTTCAATCATCACTGTCTAGTACCCAGAAAAGTGCACCTTTTTAGTATGAGCTGTTTCCTAACCAAGGGATTTTCATGCCTCTAACATTCAGCACCCACACACACAGTCAAGCATGGAGGTCTGCCTCTCTCCAGAGGAGCGGGAGATGCAGCTCCTCCCAAGAGCAGGAGTCAAAACTTCCAGTAAATCCTGTAACTTACCCACTGCAGGAGTCTGCCTGCTTCCCCCACCAACTCATAAAGGGAAAACAATGAAACCCATCTCTTTGATTAACTGCCCAAGTTACATGATGTTACCATGAGGTTTGTGTTTCACTTGGGGGAGAGCGATGCCTCTGCAGGACCCCTGAAGGCATCCAGTTTTTAGCAGTTTGAGTTTTTCTAGATGAAAAACAGGAATGTTTGCACACAAAGTGTAACGCCCTCCTGCAGTATGGCATCTGAAAAAGACACCTGTAACAGTGGAAAAAAATTCCTTAAATCAGCAGACTGCTCACTGTCATTTTTGTTATTTATTACACCCTGGATTAGTCACCAAAAATTACACCAGAAGATATGGTGTCCAAATAAGCCAATAAGTCTCTTGGACAGGATGTTCACACAGTTACTTTGCTCAGCACCCCTGTGAGAGGAACCAGAGTAGTTTTCCTACTAGGAAAAGACAGCTCTCCTTAGAGCCAGTCTTGTGCATGTGTTTCCTTTCCACCTTGGGGCTAGAGACCATGAGAGCAGCAATCCAGTGATGCTCAGTCTCTCAACAGCATCCCGGAAGAGAATGGAGAGCTCTTTGGTTTTGTTATAAAGAAACAAGGTCCACCAATTTACAAAAAAAACCCATACAGGTGTGTAGTCTAAAGCTTTTAAACAGAACAAATACTTTGCTACTGGCACAGTCTGAAGGAAACTCTGCATTTTGATCAATTGCTAGAGGTTTTCTGTGTTGTGTCCTAAAAATCCTTGGAGAGGATCCCATGGAGCCCATGTACATTTGTACACCATGGAAAGTGGTTGATCTCTGTGCCACTTAGCTCACCTGCACTGCTAAACAGCCCTGAGAGGCCAGATTAGCCATCAGCGGACATGCCCCAGTCTGGCACCTTTCTTTCAAGTGGAATTACAAAGCTTTTTTGCTTGGTAATAGGAAAGAGTTCACTTCAGGGGAGTGGATGGCACTGCAGAGAAAAGCAAACTAGTCCACAGCACAGACAACTGCCTGGTAAATCCAGTCACCTTTGTGACCAGCAGACCAAGCCTTGCTGCATGTGGACAAGGCAGCAGTCACTTCTATCTACCCTTCCTGCTGTCCTTCAGCAATAGAAAAGCTTTGTCTAAAACTGAATACATCCATGACATACAGTTAAGCCTTTATCTAAAAATCAAAAAGAGTCACCTTTCCCATCTCAGCAAAAGCTAAGTGGGGAAGAGGCTAATGGCCCAGTCTGGAAGACACCACAGTAAGATGACAGTGGTAGCCTACCAAAAGCAGTCACTACCCATTGTGCCAGCTCCAGGGGCCATGCTGGTCATCTATTACAGCCTCTCTCAAAGTCACAGTGGTCTGCTGGTACCATGAATTTAGGAGGGATTACCTTTACCTGCAGCTCCACTCTGCTGTACCTGTACAGCCCATCAGTGGCTACCTGGTCACAACCCAGAGGAACAGTACTGGGGTCATTTGGTACCAAGGAGACTCCTCAGTGACATTTTGCCCTGCCAACAAGTCCTACTGAAAAGTTAATCAGCTGTAAAGCTGGTGGGGAGGGAAACAGCCTTTTGGTCTGGGAGGGAGGAGGACTTGGCAACTCCTTGGCCAGCTCACTGCATTGGCAATTCAGGTCTCACCATCTGAAAGCAGAGCTGATGAGTAGTGACACTGATGATATCATGGCAATTAAGAGACTAAACCTGAGCAGCAAGGAAGGAGAGGAATTTCACTGACAGAGAGTAATGTTTCCTCCTCTCTCACACTAAAACAATGACTACCAAACGCTATGAAAAAAGAAGCAAGTCTTTGTTAAATATGTAAAACCCCTCAAGTCTGCTGATGTATGCACAAACAGAACAGGATCTCCTTGATTCCTGCTCTCTTCCTTGTTCAAGGCTAGAAATACTCAAAAGACTTCAAAATGGAAGACAAAAGAAATACATTTAGAAGTTCCATGATCATATTTTTACCAGTTTAACAACAAGCCTCTGGCAACAGCAAGGAAAAGCAGGTATTTTTCCCAGTATTCAGCTATCAACACAAGAAATTCTGTACAATCAATACCAACACCACCCCTCTCCATTTTCAGTATTGTTTTAAAATTTAAATTTCAGTAATTTTTTAAATTACGATTTGTGGTTTTCTACTGGTATATCTGTCTGAGAAAAAAATTGAAGCTTTCATTAATAAAAAGGCATATTAAATGTGTGGCTTGAAAACTATCAGCAAACGTTTCCCAAGTTTGCAAAACTAGGGGCTGTCAGACAGGATAAAAAGAGAAAGTAAAAATGAGGTGCATTCACACAACCTAAGTAACCGATGAAACTCCTTGCCACAGGATGCTGACTGTGCTAAAAGTCTACAGGTATTTAAAAACCCTGGATGGAAGAAAAATACAATGTATTCGTCCACCAAAGGGCTACTGAAACAAAGAAAGAAACTACCTGTGGCTTGAGAAAGCTCTGGACCACAAATTATTGGAGGTTGGTGGTATATTCAGGGAATGCATTATGTGCCTGCCCTGTTCTTATGTTATACTCCCTGGGCACTTTTCTCTGGTCACTGCCAAAGAACGGACTGAACCCTGTGGACCTTGACCTGATCCAGTACAGCCACACCTGCATAAATAAAACAGAAGGAAGTGACACAGGGAAAGCACCACTTCGGATAGGTTCTTCCACTAGTAGCAGCATTAACAGAACTGGTTTGAAGTGATTGTGTTATTTTTAAGTATTCAACCTCATCTTTTTTATGGACAAATGCATGCTAAACTCTGCAACTCCAGAAAGAACCTAAGGATAGTGTAGCGAGCTTACACTTCTCCTAAAAGCTTTCCAGACAGCTGGTTTTCTGGTTTTCTTTTTTTAAAATCAACACTTAGCATTTCCAAGTGATTTGGAACAACGTTTCAAAGGAGACGCAAGGTCTGTATCCTATCTCCACAGACACATGCCAAAACTTATCCAGAATTGCTAACTAAATTTCAAAGGCATGGAAATATTTGACTAGCTCTCCATCAGGTTGTGCGAGAGTGCCCACAGACAGAACTTGTTTGTGGGGGTGTTGTTCGTCTACAAATAGGGCATTTTGCTAAGGAATGCCTAATGTAAGCTACACATTTCTTGAGAGAAGCCTAGGAAATCTAGGGATTATCACCAACTAGGAAATAAAGGTCCTTTTCACACCCACAGCATGTTGTGCTGAAAATTTGTTCTTCTCTGAGAGGAAAATTTGTTCTTCTCTGAGAGGAAAATCTGCTCACCTTTCTAATTAGTATGATTTATTTATATACACAGCATGTTATGAAAAACAGTGTTTGCAAAGGAGGCGGGGGGGGGGGGGGGGGAGGAGAGAGAGAGAGAACATCCTTCGGGGCATACTCATGCAGATTTACAGAGATATTACCTGATAGCTTAGTCCTAAAGCAGCCTGGCTCTTGAGAAAAACAGAGGCACTTGCTGCCAAACTGCTGTGGCTGCTCCCCCTCACGACTGTTACAGAGACTCCTGGGAACCTCTGGAAGTTGCTTTGTTTATTCTTGGCTTTTCTTCCTCACTTTAAGTTGTATATCTTGATTATTATTCCATGCAGCACCTTCTCTGTTGAGCTGCCTACTGCACGCACCAGGACTTTTGCTGAGGGAAAGCCAAGCCTCTGGAGCTGTTTTCTGCCCAGAATATTCTAACATTTAAAAAGCAAAGACTTAAATGTATTTCTTAAAAGACTCTTCATGCAGGTTTACAAGGAGTAAAGCATGAGTCCTGAACTGCATCACTTTCCATCCGCTGAAACCCCTGTGGCCCCACAGCAAAAGCCGGCTCTGACCAGTGGAGGCTGTCACGCACAGCCCTCCCCAGAGACTTGTCACAAGCTCTTTGGGGACACAGGTCTTTTCCCCATTTCCCACAGGGGCTCCAGAGGCTGCCCGCAGTTCAGCTGCCCGCAGTTCAACTCTGCGGGCAGAGGGGCATCAGGCAGCAGACTCTGATGCTCATTGGGGGATACTCACCCCAACATCAGTTGTGTCCTTGTCACAAATGCCATGGGCATTGCCATCTGGGTTCCAGTAACTGCACTTACCGTACAAGCTTATGAAACCTGACTACTCACCTTTCATGCCCAGCTCAGCCCTTGTGGTTTCTGTACTAGGAGACGGGGAGACTAGCAGGAGACTTTGATTAATGAGTCACATCCAAATCCTTAGACTAATTCTCTTGCATATGATATTGAAACCAATGCAGAATGATTTGTACAGTATTAACACTGTGCAATACTAACACCTCTTTTTTTTTTTTTTACAATCCAATGCAGACTAGATTAAGAACAATCCTATTTCCACATAAGTCAAAACTCTGACAGTCTTGCGGGGCATCTGACAGCTAATAGATCAGTTCATGTGCAGTATCTTTCTTGGGGGTTGTACTTCTTCCCTAGAGTCCTTCAGCACATTTTGGGAATGCTGACGAGGGATGCTCCACCCTGTAAAAGAGACACTGCTGGGAGGTGTGGGAAACACCAGGGCAACAGAAGGGAGGGCGTGTGGAGCACCCCTGGGGTAACACTGCATTGAGAGGATGCTGCTGAGCGCCAGCGGCATAGGCTGTGCCCCACTGCAGCCAAAGGAGGCCAGGTGGCCTATGGAGGGACCGTGAACTGCTGCATTCATAAACACGGAGCGCTTAACAGAAAGTACTGCACAGTGGTAAGAAGACCCCACAGTTCCTCTCATTGGGTTTCCAGACTTACTCTGCAGGCAAGCACTGAAGAGGACTTAAGGATAACACGGCATTCAAAGTGCCTACCAGCAAATGGCTGTCGTGCTTGTTCGAGGCACGCCTTTGTCCAGAGCTCTGAAGGCACCAGGGATTAGGAGAGGTATTGAAGCAGCATGATGGCACCAGCTCTGCTACCCAGCAGCTGTGACAGAGAGGGCTTCGTGTAACTCCAGGGATGACTGCAGCAGCAGGCTGGGATCCAGCCCCCTCGGGCGATCCTCGGCTGAGGGGACATACCACAGCGTACCTCTGACTTCCTTCTAGTTCCAGGCTGTAAGCCTCAGTGGTTCATAAATGAATGCCAACGTCCACCCGCTCCCCTCTTCCCGCTAGCAACATTTTTGGCAGTGTTGATATGGACAGCTCAGAAGCCCTGGGAACCGTCCCATATATATCACTACCTTTAATGCTTTCAGCGTGAAGTGAACGACACTTCTGAAAACTTACAGCCAAGTTTTGAAACTCGTGACTATTTTGGATGCGAGTTGTGCTTTTATGCATAAATACGAGGAGACAATAGAAAGACCGACTGAATTAATCAAGAAGCCAATATACACACTTGGAGACACTGCTTGGATGCAACTTTTAACCTTTTCGTTACTCAAAACTTGGACACACAAATATATGCAAAGCCTAATACAAAAAAGAAGGTACAAGGAGATTGATATCTGTCATTGCTGTCATCTAAAACCTAGGACAGCACTGCCAAGACAATTCTCTTTATTAAGGACAATGTCTGCAGTAAACAGAATAAACCATGAGTTTCAACTCACCCAAGAACATTAAAGCTGCCAAATTGTCTTTCCTGTTTAGACAGAGTTTAGATGAATTCTCCCATTATCACTGTGTGCCTGAGGTCTTCTGTTTCCTTCATACATTATATGCATCTGGTGACAGGCTTGTAACAAAGATTTATGAAAACACTCTCAAGCATGAAGTATAACAGTGTTGGGATTAACACTAAATTCTCATAACAAAAGAGCATCCCACCCGTGGAACAGTTGTCGATTACTAACCTGCAACGACTGAAGCTGTACAGCAAACTATTATTATACTTCCATATATCCTATGTAGAGTATCAAATAAGGACAGAGTACACAGGCTGCCTTTCAGAAATTCAACCATTTTGGCAGTGCTACATAGAACGTGCATGTGTATGTACTGTCACAGAAGACACATGGGGAATCACGTATACCAGATCTGATATAAAATTTGTATGTTTGCTGAAATAAAAACATCAGTTAAGTTTATCTGCATACTGTCTCTTGGTAAGGCACCAAACCCCACAATAAATAACACTATTCCTTGTAGTTTGTCTCTACTTCGCCACCGATACGTGATCAGGATCTCAGATTCTCTAAAGCTTATGCCCTCCCTTGCAGAAACCCAAGCCAGCAGCCCTACTTTCCTTCAGAAGGACATTTGGTACAAATGGCCGAAAAGGAAAAAAGTCCCCATTTCCTCTCAGACATCTTCCTTCAAGAAGTGCAGCCTGTGCACAGGCAAGTGAGTGCTATGAAAACCACCATCTCTGCTCCCTGGGCAGAGCAGGAGAGCAGAGCAGAGAGCACGAGTCCCCTCGCAGACAGCCAGCAGCAGTCCTTAAACCAGGAGTCCTGCAACACACTGCAGCTGATCTCACCACCAGCTGCTAAAAGGAGAGGTCTTTCCAACCCCACCACTCTGCCCAGATCTGCCTGCTCCCTGGGTGCCTCACTGTAAGCTGATCAGACAGATGAACAGCTAGAAAATGTCAGGGTTTTTTCCCTGTAGTGCTGGTTTTATTCCCAGTTAGTCCCCTGACCCAGTTCACAGGCAGGCAGGTAGATGGGCTGGTGTGTTAGCACACTGGGAGGCCAGAGAGCTGCACTCTCTGGGGAGGGATTTCATCCAAATTAAATCTGAGAGGCACAAACAGGGTGCCCCGCTTCGGTGGCCAGGTCTCCCACCTGCTATTCCTTGTGCCTGCTCTCAAGATGACAATGAGGAACCAGCAGGAAACTTGTACCCTTACTCTCTCCACCATCACCCAGGAAAGTTTGTCCTGCTTGCAAAGCACAGTCAAGGCAAGTCAATGCTTCCAAGGCTTCTCCTCGGGCTCCTAGAGATATCCAGTCTGCGGAGGCATCTGTAAGACCTAGAAGTGAAGCCTGTGGCTGTGTCATATTGCTGCAGCCCCAGGGAGCAGGGGACTATCACACACAGCCTTGATCTTATTCCCCTCGTCCACAAATCTTCAGAGCAGTAGCCACAGTGTTGTGGCAAGCAGTTTCAGCAGTGTTTGCTTTGCATGGAGGACAGCATCTTAAAATCAGCCTAACCATCATGGACAAAGCATGTAACCGTGCATGTGGTAATTATCACTGTTTGAATTGTAATCATTATTCTCCAGGATTAATTGCCCAAGGAATGGAAAGGGACAGATTAGTCCACTCAATGGTTGCTCCAGTATGTCTGCACGTTCAAAGGCGTGAATAGCACCTACTGCTTGGAACAGGGCTTCCTCATTTCTGTATCAGATTTTAATTTAAAGAGCAAACAAGAAAGCAGCTTGAATTTTGTAGCAGCCTTGCTCCACTTAGGAAGGAGTCATAACCCCCATTAGTGCCTTTGTTATCTTTTCAGCTTCTTATGAAAAGGACATTTTTCATAATGAAACAGCATAATAATTTTCAGTGCCTTGTAACAGAGAGTAATGCTATCTCTAACCATCTTACCTCACTTGTAGACCCTGCAACAGGGAACAGTTTATAAAAAACAGAAGCAAGCAGAGATAGGTAGTATTTGCAGAGCTGTTCAGGATACCAAAAGCTACCAGCTTTTGAGGAAGTCTGAATTTATGTCCTCTTGAATTGTTCCAACTGTGTGACAGGACACAAACACAGCTAATGCCTTTTGAAGTTAGCCTGCATGTAGTTTAAAATATACGTACCACAACCGGGAGCCACCTAATGGACACTGCCTGCTACATACATCTGCCCCGAGCGCAAGTCCTAGCCTCAAAATAATCTTCTTTATACAGTAGACATAGGATAACCCCCTGCTCCTGCAGAGCTGTCATGGGGTTCGTGAATTTGGGAACTGTGACCTCAAAATCTCCTGAATTCCACAACAATTTACCACGTTGGAACATAGACTCACGCAGATTGTCACAAGCGTACCAATAGTTTGCCAGCAAAAAGTTGATTTTCTTTCTAAACATGCACATTTTTATATGCACAGAGTGTTACAGTCAAAGAACAAAACAATCCCTTGCTTCCCAAGAGAAAAGGGAATGCAATCAAGCTTAGGGTATATCAATAGCTATTAATGCCCTAGACAGAAACGCCTGAAAAACCTCTGCAGGGATTCTAACTTTTCCTGATCACACAGGAGGAAAGAACGTCACAGGTGTCCAAGATCAACTGTAGACAGATGAAAACAGCTTTTACTGGTTACAACAAATGAACAAAAGAATGAACCCATGATCTTGGACACGCCTGAAGGTCTTCTCTCTAAGAGACTTTACGGACTGAAGCATGAACAACTACTGCCTCCTAAAATGAAACTGAATAATTTTACATTTCACTCTCCATTGCCTAAGAATTAAACTGACTTTTGCAACTGCACACTGAAACCCAGCATGCAGCACTTCCCTGAATTCCTCTGTGTGAAGAACAAAACAGTGAATGTCAAAACAGAAAACAATTAAGATAAATTACCATGGCCACGCAGTTCTGTCCTATTCCTTACCCAGGTTCTCCCTGAGTCTTACTCAATTGATTAATTTCACTAACACAGTAGAAATCTCTCTTTCGTCAGGTTAGTTTTCTGCTGAGCAGCCTGTTGAATTAGTGTTGCTCACTTTCTAAACCATATGTGTCTCCTGCTCTCCTTGCCTCTCCAGGGCACAACTGTCCAGCCTTGACCCAGACTGGGAAACTTCTCCAGCTGAAGAAGAACCTACTGAAGAGAGCCTGCTGTATGCAGAATTCACACACATACCTGCCTTCTTTGTTTTCCCGAAGGAAGAGTTTTTTTCTAGTATTCCCCTTTTCCTGAGACACCCCCCCCACCCTGCCCAAGATCTGCTCCTTCCAAAACCATGGTGCAATACAAACATGCATTTCTTCTGCTAAAATCCTGCACTCAATAACAGCAATACCTACTCTGTCCAAAAACATGACTCTAAACACATGCAAAATATTTACAGGGAAAGCAAGGCCATTCTAGTTTTTAAATCCAGTGCTAAAGAAAGCTGTATGTTTTATAACCTCTGTAACTGTGAGGTTGTCAGTAGGGTGGGATATACAACTGTTAGGCCTCATTAGTAAGTTTGAGAACACAACACAGCCTTGCAAGAACCATGAATCACCGGCCATCTGCTAAGGTCCTACTGTCACCTGAGGTCACTCACCCCCCTCCCCACTGAGAAGCTCATAACCAAGGCTGACCTCCGAGATCAGTGGTGCCCCATCCTTGCAGCACACATGGCTGAAGGCGCTCAGCCAACGCTCAGCACGAAGCTGGGGGGGAACTAGACCACACATGACCAACGTAGCAAAAGTTTTACTAAATGCTAATGTCAGGTGATTGCTTAAAATCTGCATCTATTGCTTTCCTGCATCTGTTTTGTGACACAGTGTACTGAGAGAGATAGGGTGCTAATACGGCTCTCTGAATGACAGTTCCTTTAACTTACTTGTTAACCCATTTTACAGCCACCACTTCTCACTGCTTTACAGGGAACACTGGCAAAATATCATGCTGCAGCAATATTAATAAAATAGAATTATTGAATCAGAAGGCCTTTCCAAAGCACTCAATGGAGAAAATACAAGGAAGACAGAGATTATAGAACATACCGAGAAAACAGAAGAAAAATTTACAGAACATAGAAAAATCTTTTACTTCCCCCTAAATTCTCTCATGAGGAGGCAGGAACCATCTGCAGGAAAACAAGAAATGAAATCTACTGCAAAGTTCTGGTGTTCTCAATGAAGCTTTTTGCCTTTCCAAAGTTATTCGTTCCTCTAGTCCAACCAATTGTATTATTGAAGTTTACAAACACAAAAACAGCTGTAGGCAGTACAGATTAACTGAATATCAACACATTCCCTACTATAAACTGCTTTTAACCACATCATTACTACCAAGAAACTCTCACAACTTACATTTGGGATTTACAAACTAGTGACAAAGCAAATAGATTTCATAATTTTAAACACTTTTTCTTTTTTTCACTTCCTCCCTGGCCTGATCAGAGACAGCCGTTCCTTGTCTGAGGAGGTATCTTCCCCACTGCTAGTAACTCACACAAAAGACAAGGTCATCTCCATTTCGCTATACTTTGTTGTGGGTTTTTTTTGTTGTTGTTGTTTTGCTTTTTTAACTTATAGTGAGCTGCATACCTCCTCAGTATTTCTCCCCCTTTGTCCGAGAATTGTTCCACAGAGCAAGGAGCCGGGAAAAATCCCATTAAATGAACGTTTAGAGAAATGTGGGGAAGTCACCCCCTAGGCACAGACTGATACTGCACCACTGGGAACTACTTCTGACTTTGTTTTTCCCGAAAAATTACTGGAATGGGAGATTAAGGGACTATGACCTAGTTCATGTTTATTAGGATTAAAATGCTACATAGATTTATATCTTTCAGATCATTAATCTCTTTCTTCTCAGTCTCTCTACAAGCTAGCTGCTGCTGAGATATTCAGTGTGTTCAATCTTCTATTTCAAGTACTGTAAGGAAAAATAGAAAACGATCCTCAAGCTTCCCAGAGGACTGGTTTTCCTCTATGATCCATACGCCATCACAAGCCTTACACTGCATGAAAAAAGTCTTCACAGGTGGAACAATATTGTGGCTTGCTGTCTTCTCTCAAGTCCTGTTATCTCCTACATATCCTTCCTTCACACCTGTCTTCTCTTTTCACAGGCTCTCACATTGCCTTTTTATGTGGTCTTGCTTGTTTATTCATTAGTCCTACATGAAGGGCACATGCATTTGGAGACGAAGATTCAGAGTGAAGAGTTCTCTGGATAACAACTGCTGTCATCAGCTCGTATCTGACTTAAATGAATTACCTGTACCATCACACTCAGAGAGACTTTTCAGAAGTGCTCTACCCAAGAACAGAAGATTTTGTAGTACTATATTAGGCAACCCTTAATCACCTACACAAGAGGAAGCATGAAAGTCAACCTCTGAAGCTCTTTACAGCTGAAATAATGCTTATGATATTCCTTTCAAAATCTGGGCTTTAGAGCTTTTGTTGCTCAATATACTAGCAATCTCGAAATTAAAAAAAGAAAACAATCAATTACGCATCTCTAAAGCACATGCACAAATCTTTACATAATTAAATACACTTTACGTGTTCAAAAAATGCTGTGCAGGCAGGTTAGCACCACAGCTAATGCTAGGCTAGCATGAGTTAAGCAGATACTCTTCTTCTGAAGGGGCAAACCTGATACAGAAGAGGTGCTCAAGGCTCCAGAGTGAACCAGAAGAAAGCTCCTTTTCCTCTCTCAATTCCTTTAGACCACAGTTCATTGCCCATGAACATCCCCAAGTTTGCCTGTGTTTATAAGACTCCTTTGCCTTCAAAATTCCTTGAGCTTCTGAGCACTTTTTTTCCTAGGTATCTAAAGAGAAAACTTATTTCCAACACAGTCCAAACAATTACTCAGTGACCACTGATAGATATTAAATTGTTTCAGATACCTAGCAAATGACACAATGCCTCAGTAACCCCTCCTTCTTTTTAACATAAAGAAAAATTGCTTGTGCTGGCCAAAAGGAGATTTCAGTTTTAAATAAATTACTGATTCTTATTTGTATAAATTTTCAATTAAAAGCCAAGCCCAGTTAACCAATCTCAGCCAAGCCACACTATTACGCATTTAAACCTATGCTTACCTGCTTAGTCTGATCTCAGCCACAACTAAAAGGAATTTTACAGGCACCTTAAAATGCACAGCCAAAAGTTAAATAAATATAGACACATAAAATAATGAGATGCATATTTCTGCTGCAAAGTTACACTAAACAAGCCAAACTCCTCCCTGAATAGAAACCCCATCAATTACTGACTTTGAAAGGCAGTCTCCTGGCTTCTCTGTTTCTCTTTAAAACCTAAAGAATCCTGCTAAAATACACTTTTTTTTTCCCTTTTAAAGCAGAGGGAAGTTGGTACTTAATTTAGAGTATAGAATTTGGAGCAAAACTAAGGGAGCAGTTAACTTGAGGGGATGTGACAGAGAAACAAGTTTGGGATGGTAGAATTACTCACAAATGAGGGGTAACCTGGCAGAAAACACTTTCCTTCTTTCCTACAATTTTTAATTTGGCCAGAACAAGCAATAATCCATTCTTTGCTGAGGAGAGATTTAAAATGAGATGTTTTGCTACTCTTTTGAATTTGGCATGGGAACTCTTTTACCCTTTGGAAATCATGGACACATTCTAGCAACTCTGAAAATGGATTTTCCACTGACCCTTTTAAAGTTATTCTGAAGTTTAAAAATTCGTTCAGAAAAATAAAAAATGCAACATTACCCATTTACCTCTCAGAGAATTAACTTTGAGGTTTTTGAGGAAAATTTCAAGCACACTAGCTATTAGCCTTTCAAAGTCAATGACAAATGTTCCTTTTACACCCCGAGGACTGACAGCTACATTCAGCTATAACAACTCCTAAATGCCTATGCCTAGATCTGTCTCGCACGCTCATGACATTGTTAGCACCTGAACCTTCATGCTGATCTTTGGGAAACAACAGCGTGCATCTTTCCCTTGCATCCTTCTTTATCAGGGAAGATAACTTATCATTGCTAATGCATCGCTACTGAGGCACCTGCAGTCCCTCATCAGCTGCTGCTGTGTGGAAGTAAGGGAGCAAAAGATGTCAAAACACTTGAGGCCAAGGCAAAGAAAGCAGAGAAAGCTGGAACAAAACCTGCTGACATCACTTGTGATTTTACTCCAAAGTAAACCACAGGCTCCATCTCAAGGTGGTGACTCCTTAAAAGCAGTATTTACCTCAAAACTATTGAGGGGAAAAATTCCTTGTGTATAAGACACATTACATCCTATCATTCATGATGTCCCCTTAAAATGGAGTTCTCCAGCCTATTCTGTATTTTTTAACCTCACCTGCCAGCACTGCCTTTCCTATTGGCAAACTACAGAAAGCTTTCAGGAATATGATTTGTCTAGCACAAAATAAATAAAGCAATACAAACAAAACAACATAAACAAAAGTCTGCATTTTTATAGCACAGTATTCCAGGTGCACAAGAATATCCTGGGTTAAACTAGAAGGAGGAAGGGTGAGGAACCTTGAAGAACAGCTTAGGCTCATGCTGGATCCAAACCTTATTTACTCCATTTTCCATTTCAAAGCAAACTTCAGCACTAAAAAGCAGATGATGTTGCAGATACTTAAAGTTTGCAGTGAGGCAACACATAACTGCTTATTCAATTATTTTGTAATTAGTCAGAGGCACAACCATTTTCCCAAACAACATAGCTCAGTTTCTACCTACCCAGCAATTCTTCTGCCATTTCTAACCATGTTTGTTTATACTGCATACAGCTTAGCCATGTTTTTGCATTGACGCGCACTGGGAAAATCTGTGCAGCCATCCCTGAGCACCTCATTAAGAGCAGCATGAAAGGGAGGAGGAATGGGGGAAGAGGAGAACAGGAAGGCACCCTGAGGCTACATGTGCTATACATAGCAGATGGGTAACATGCCTTGGCACACCACATTTCATGGAAACTGCATGAGAGTTGCAAGCTAAAACGGCTGTTGGGAGAAAAAGGGTTAAAAAGTGCTCTGCACTCTGCAAAAAAGGACTCACCAACTTCATTGTGGAAAGATAATCCGTAGAGGCCTCTAGAAGGACAAAACATGATTTGTTATCATGGTTACAGACATTAGGCAAGGACATACCTCTACTTAAGGCAAGTTTTGCAGAAAATTCATTACTTTTACAGCTGAAAGTTAGTTTGGACTAGGTATCTACTGAATCCATTAGATGGTCTCATTAAGAATCAGTTTCTGCCACTGCAGAACCCCTCAGAGCAAATAACAGCATTGTTATGGTAGTTCACTAAAATCAGCATGTAATTCATTATCCTCCCTATCTCTTTCAAATTAGCGGAGAGAAATATAGTGTAACAACAAAAAGGACAAGAAAAAAGATTTTTTGTGCATGTGATGTCCTTGTAATGCATGGGATGAGTGAGTCTGCAATCTAGCCAGCAGAACCGGTGTTGGTACTGCAGACAGGCTGAACTACGTTCTGCAATAAGCACTAATCCCACCCAAAGCTTCACCCGGCTGTGTGGCAATAGGCTGCCACACTGCAGATTTCAACAGTGAGGTAATCAGAGCACAGGGCATCTGCGTTATAACCAAGACAGGTTTTGTAGCACTGATCAAACCTGGAAGAGGCTGCTGAACTTTGTCCCACCCAAACAAGTTTTATACATCTTTTTGTACCAAGAGAAGAGAGAACGGAAAGAACGGGAGTTTTCTTCCCCTTACAATGGGGCATGCTGCAACTTGTCAGAGACAAAGCACTTGGTATTACACCTGGCTGGGGATGGATGCAACCACACATGTTTTACCCTCCTGCCCTACGCTTTCAAAAAGAGACTATTTATTTACCCTCCCCCCCTCCCCAATTCCTATACTAGAAGAAAAAAAAAAATAACATCATATTTTGACACAGTTGTAAAAGGAACTGGAAATACCACCTTAAAAGTGGTTCTTTAAAAATGGAAGGTTGTCAGATAACCTTTGTTCACAAGCCAAGCCCACCTGCCTCACTGCTCCCCTACCACTTTGCATTTATACTCACTGCTAGGAAAAGTCTCTTGTGTTTTCCCAAGGGAAAACAAAATTATTTATTTATTTTTAAATCAGCTACTTTCCAGTCCTTTTGCATCATGCCATTCCTGCAACACCTGAACCGTCTCTATGTGATTACAATAAAACACTAATTTTGTTCCATTTCTTTTCCTCTTATTTTTAAAAGCCATACTGACACAGGATAGGAAAAAGGGTTTGCTGCAGGTGTCCCTGTATTTTGAGCATGGCCTGCAGAGATCAGTCACGTGAAGCTGATCTCTTACCACCTCATCCATCCCACTCTCAAGGCCTTCTCCACAATTGCTTTCCCAAGGGTAAAGAATTTGGGATGGTAGCAAGCAACACTCAGGTCACTTGCACAGTAGATTTCTAATCTAGGTAACTTTCTGAAAGTCACTTGACCTTTTGGGACCAAGGCATCTTTTGTTAGTATGAAGAAATTAAGAAATGTCATATTGCATTAAAGCTCTTTTGTGTTTGTCAGACTACTTCTGATTGACTCCCAGGGGGGTAAATGAAGAGGTCAGAGTAACTTCATCCATGCACTGCCTGTGGAGAGTGCACAGATGCAGAGAAGGAGAATCCATCCCCACTGTACTTTGTGATGTTTCCTTACCTTACAGTTTCTCATTACAGCAGCCACTAACAATGTCAGTGAGAAATGCTCTTTTAAACAAACATCAGGAATAAGGAAAAATTGTATTTCTCTACCGAAGGATACTTGTTTCAGAAAAAATTACACGCACACACACTCTCATACTCCAAAACTGTCTGAATAGAAGAAGGTTGTAACAAAGCCAGAATTGTAGTAATATGGCTGAAGTCTGTCCTTCTGTATGAAAACACAAACAGCTGCACACTTATTCCAAAAACAAAATCACAGGAATGTCAATGTCCAATTGTTTGTATTTTCTGTAAGATAAAATTAAAGGTATCCTCTTCAACCAGCACAGAATTTTTAGTTGCCTGTATTACATCTGAATTGGATAAACATTTCAACTACTGGGAAATTTGCCACTTTGATCAATCAAGTGAATTATTGCAGACCTATCAGATGGCTTACAGAAAACCTCCTGTTCCCCTTCCACAACAGCTTTCTAGGCATCAAGCAAGCCACAAAATTCATGATGTTGAATATCAAAATAGTCGTCTTCAAGATGTTGAAGGTTTCCTTTAAATCCTCACAGCGCCAAGACCCCTTTAAGATAAATGATTTTATATTAGCAGTGAAGGAGTTAGAGATTTACAAAGTCAGTAAGAATTCATAACTTTCGCATTTTAATCATTCATAGCCACTGTATTTGATTTACCCCACCATTTCCATCAGAAAATGAAAAAGTTTTGAAGAATGAGTTATTCTCAATGTAAATCTCCAGCAAGCCTCTGTCAATCATGTTAGTCCTTTCCCTGTTATTTTTTCCTGCCTCCTGATTGAAACTACACAACCAGGTTAATTACTTCATTACTTACTTTAAAAGGCTGTAAATATATGGAAAGTTAAACTAATACACAGCAATTCTCCATGGAATAGAGGAAACCGTTATAAACATCAGTACAGCTCATGAAGATCAACTATATACTTTTCACTACCCTAACACTTTTACAAAGGAAAAAAAAAGTAAAATCTGTAGAGGTCTGGAATGCTTCTACTGAAGGATATGTATGCACACACATAAAAAGAGGGAAATAAACAATTCCATACTCAAATACAATATTTGCTTGCCACAAATTGTACGTTCCCTCTGCCTCTAATAGAGCAACAACTTGTGGGAAGCTACCATTCCAGAAATTATAGCTTAAAAAGAAGTTTCAGTGTTGGACATTTGTTGGGAAGACTAAGCCTTTGATAGTTTTGCTGGCAAGTTTTATTTTTTTTACTTACTTATTTATTAATTTCCAGTGTTGAGCAACTCACTGTACCTTTATTCAACTACAGGGAAAGAACCGTTTAGTTTACAGCACAGTTTTATATGCAAATTATATTCAGTAGACTCTACTCATCATAAGTGTCAAGGAAAAAAAAAGTATGACAGATTTAAGATGGTTGAGATTTTTTCATAAACTTTGAAGGAACACTGAAATTACAAAGCACACCTAACTTATTGTAAAGCATTTTCTCTAAGCATATGCTAAATCATGTATATTAAAGGATTTTTTTTTTCTAAATGCACTATGAGACTTTTTGCTCCATTTTCCATTTCTAAATATTTGTGACAACAAAAAGAGTCCTGTCTTCTGCATACAGTCAAACTTACTGTTTGCTTAGCTCTTCCAGAAACAAAGCTTGTTTCTACTCTGTGGAAACATTTCCATTAGATTTAGTAGCACTGGAGAAAAAAAACAAGTTTTCTCCCCCACACAAATCAAAATTCAGGAGGAAATTCAGAGTTCAAAATGAAGAGCTATTTTACTGCCAATAGGGGAAAGAAAGTCTTAACAAATCAACCAGCTGTTGCACTAACAACATCAAATAAAGAAATTGTAGAGCTTATTCTACCCTTTATCAATAATGCATGGCTGCGCACAGACAATTTATAGCTGTTTTCCATCACTGTGTATTGTGTAGTACTAAATTAAGTCTACAAAATTCAAGGACAGTCCACCCACACAGCTACTGTAAGCCAGCCAGGCCACTTTGAATAAACATTTTAAAGGCATAAAGTGAGTTTTATTAGCATGCTGAGCCACAGTTCCTAGTGGACAAAGAATCTCCTTTGAAAAAAGTAGAAGTACATTTAGCAGAAGGAGAGATGAGTTACTCTTGTGCCTTACATGTAGAAAAATAGCAAAAAGGAAAAAAAAAACAAAACATATACATGCAACAACCCAAAACCCTGAATTTATTAAGATTAAAACATGAAGCAAGAGAATTTATTTTTCTATACTAGAAATTGATTGTCAGTCTCAGAAAATCCTGAGAGGTGCTGAACAGGTCAGGTTCTGACAGCAAAAGAGCTAAAAACCAAAGATGGTTTTGACGGGTTTTGTTTATATTTAGATAGGTCCAAAGATTAATAGACTTATTCTTTAATCCTTCACAAGTCATATAAATCAGAAAAGCACACGTAAGGCTTTCATCAAGATAAAGAACTAGTTATCATACTGAAATCGCCTCAGCAACATTCATGGCACCAGTAAACATGTGAGAGGTGGGGTCCCTTCCACAGGCCAAATTAACCAAGAGGTGGTATGGCACAAGTTCGTTGCTTTCGGTCAGTCCCACCTCTTCCTACCACAGCAGTCCCAGCATTTGAATGCCTGGAACACAAGAAAACATCAAGGAACTTGGAGTGCACAAGCTGGCCACCAGAAGCAAAAGGATGCAGATGTGCATCCGAGAGTTTTATCCAGGCTCTGCTCTGGCAGTGGCCAGCATGCCCCGGGTGTCCTCCACCTGGGTGTCCTCCACCTGGGTGTCCTCCACCTGGGTCCTTGCTAGCTGGGTTTCAGGTGTGGAGTCAGGTGTAACCAGCCACAACATGGATGGCAGCACCACCAGGAGGTGGGTTTGGGTCACATAGCAGACTTCTGCTGCTGTTTCTTTTACAGTTGCGCAGCCCAGCTTCCCTCTTAAAAAAAATATTGGCAAGTATGAGGTTTGTGACAGCCTTTTTATAACCAGAGCACCACTTCAGGCGGGACCCTCCAGGTCTCTCTGGTAACTGGCATAGACAAGATGACATTCCTGCCTGGAAAAAACTACTTTTCATACAATGTGGGAAGGTGGAGGATGTAGCACAGCATGGCTGGACAACTTGATGGCTTTGTGGCACATTTAAGCACAACCACAGCTAAGAGCAGGAAGGATGCAAGAGACAGGACTTAAGTCACATCTGCTCTAAGTTGGTCAAGTGTAAATATCTGGCCAAATAAAAAAAAATGTAACTGCATTTATCATGCAGGTGTGGAGAGAAAAAAATCCACTCCGATCAGTGGTATTTGAATAAGGTGTATACTACTGTATAGCAAAGTTTAACTTCACTTACAATAGGCACGCTTTCTCAAAAAATCAGATCCCCTTTGCAGATGCAAGTATCTCATGGACCTCTGAAGCCAACTAATCAGTGTGTAAAACTGATTTAACTGCTCCAACAAACCCTGAAAATTCAGAAAGTGAAGAGCCAGACTTGACTAAATCTTCTCACTACACTGCTGTGCCAGGGCAACCAACCCCCAGCCTTTGGTGAAGCTGCTTCACCCCTGTGAAAGCAGAATCTGTCTGCTCTGTCCCACAGGGGGAAACTATCCTAGATGAGATATTGTACTGAGATCTAGTCATGTTTTCTATAAAATCTTTTTTTAAGATTTTCCAGATAAGCAGAAGCCTAAAAAACCTACAGCTTAAGGAAAGCAACTGCTGGGTATTTGTATTTTAGCCTGTCAGAAGTGCTAGGTTTTCTTCAGAGGGTTGATTGGTTTTTTTTTTCCATTTAATAGGCTGAGTTTCTGCTGTGAAAAGTGAAAATGCTGTTTTGAAGTCTGATGACATTGCAGTAAACTGCTTGGCTAAATCAAGGTTACAGGACACAGCTTTGAGAAACTCCAGACAATCCCACTGACATAACTGTGGCTTTATAAATGGAAATTAATTTTAATAAGTCCGTTGCTCATCTCACATTTGCCAAAATCTGTTATACAATTAGAAGTGCACTGCCTTAATGACCTGCACAGGGATCACATTTGGTGAAGTTCAGAGACACACGAAATGCTCCTGGGCCTTCTCCATGGAGCATGTCACTCCAGTGGGATGCTGGCTTTGTAACTCACAGGCAAAAAGCACTGAGGTGGTCACATTAGTATTTCAAAGTTAGCAGTTACCTGTACAAATGCAAAATGTCTTGAGCACAACAAAATGCTATTGTGTTACATGCAATCATGGTCACACATGATCTTCAAACACTGTATTTTATGAAGAGAAATTGAGCGCACTTCTTCAAAGACTTGCTAAATTAGTAGCCCTAGTGTACCGACATTTAATTTGTAGTATCTCTATATAGTGATGGCTATTGCCATTAATGCCTGTACTTCCCTGTCCTCTCTAACACCAAGTTACAGCTCAGCACTACTCCAATATACAGTGGGACAGTTTGCCATGCCACTTGGTGTAAGGATATGCAAAGAAGATATGTATGTATATAACATGAGGAGTACTTAAATTCAGAGCATCTGAGAAGCCCATCTCTTCATCCTGCTCCTCTCTGTAGCCACAGCCTTGTGATGAGCACTAACATAGGAGCTGCCTTTACTGTCCATTTCTTAGCAGCTGTACATAGTGCTCCCATGCTTTCTGAGGAGCCGCCAGACAGTCAGCAATCATCACTACTTTGGCTCCATGACAGCAGATACAAGTCTGTTCTGGGTTTTCCAGCCTTTCTGCAATCGTACACTTCCTCTGTCATGTTTCCTTATAGCCTCCTCCCCTCTTCGCCCACCCCGTACCTCGCACAGCCACCCATGCACCCTGCCAGACATCCAGGCTGTGACTACACTAGTTTACTGACACCTGCCACGGTGCACCAGGCAGTCAGGTCTGTTGACCTGCAAGGGCAATCTGAGAGTCCCTCTATGCATATATCCGCATTTTCTTCACTTAGAAGCCCATGCATGGCTGAGGGTGCACGCTTCTATAGCCAGGAGATGGCTGTGGCACACAGCCACACAGGAACCGGGACAAGCCTAGTCACCGCGATAAGTTTCCTTATTTAGCCTTTTCTAAGCATTTCTCCTCCCTGCCAGCTACAGCCCTGCCTTGGGGCCCAGAAGCAGTTGCGGCTGCTTTCCCCCAACTCCTGTACAAAGCACTCCTCTGCCACCAGAAAAGACAAAATTCACCTACAAATGCTTTTCCTGGTGAAAAGAAGGAGCTCTACAAGAGCGAAAGCCCTGGTATGCCCAGATGAAGAACAGCATCCTGCAAGGAGGGACAGGCACCACTCCACGAGCAAGAGCTCAGGGCCTATTTGAAATGTGCTGGCGTGAGGTCTGCAGTGGAAAGTGCAGGCAGGCTTCCCGGTCATGGCAGCTTGCCACAGGTGCATTGCAGCACCCTCTGCCCCCTCTCTGAACTGAGTTTTGCACAAGAGAGCCAAAGGGAGAGTCAGTGGAGTCTGGGTGCATGCATGTGCACACACACATGCACACGCCCCATCTAAATGGCAAGTTTAGGACGAGAGGAAATGGCCTCAAGCTGCGCCAGGGTAAGTTTAGGTTGGATATTAGGAAAAACTTCTTTACTGAAAGAGTAGTCAGGCACTGGAACAGGTTGCCCAGGGAAGTGGTTGAGTCCCCATCCCTGGAGGTATTTAAAAGACGGGTAGACGCAGTACTTGAGGACATGGTTTAGTGGTGGACTTGGCAGTGGTAGGTTAATGGTTGGACCTGATGATCCTAAGGGTCTTTTCCAACCTTAACAATTCTATGATTCTATGATTCAGAGAGTAGTGAAGAAAGGCAGGCGATCTGCTCTTCCACACTTACTGAGTTTCGCAGTTTGGGAAAAACAGCTGGTGCCCCTGCATCTTTGGGATCACTAGATTCAGTAGCCCTCTACCTGTCCCAACACCTGTCAGTAATTCAAGGCCACATCTGTAAGCACAAGATTTACTCCACACTCAAAAGCCAAACAAGCTGTCCCCCACTGCTTGGTTTCACTCTGATTAAAACAGTAAAAGCAGCATAAGACAAGAGTTAATCTGCAGTGAGCTACCCTAAATAGTCAGAACAACCAAGAGATTAAATCTTTGCTCTTCAAGAGATGAGTTCAGTTTTAGGTGTGTACATAACCCACATAACAAGGTGGGCAGTGACAGTCACCAAAAGTAAATAAAAACAGGAGTCAACTCCCACTTCAAACACCATCTGTCAAACCTGAGGGAATCCAGGAGTCAGTAACAAAGAGAACATTTACATGGGGATTACCCATCTGGATTTCTTTTATTACAGATTTAATTCAGGCCCTCCCTTTGGTGTTGCTCTTAACCTGATTTGTAACTCTGCACAGCAACATCTCTATACAGCCCTGTCCAGCCGGGGTGCTTACACTGAGTCCCTGGTCACCAAAATGGCTCTGCAGCAGGAGAAGGCCATGCTGTGCACTGGGCATTACACAAACGTACCCTCCATTGGTCTAGTCTGTGGCTGGTCTATTGTGCTGCTGAGGAAAAGCAGCAGCAGCACTACAGTGCAGCAGACAATCCAGCTAGGAATCCAAAAGATGGGTACAAAATATAGGTAGTCAATTAATTAATGAAAACGACGGCAGCAGCAGCTCTTGTCAAAGCAGAATGGTCACTTTTCCAGCTACAGTTGCATTTAGCTTCTTACCCGTATTTTTCCTGGTGAAGAATTTGTCTCATCCTGACATCCCATAGGGACTGAAGACTAAATCTTTTTACTACTAAAACATTAATAATACATAGATGAAGGACTAAGGCATTCTAATGGAAAGGTATACAAGCACTTAAAACTGTAGAATTGGTGATTTAGAAACCAAGTTTTTTCTTCATTGCATCAATTTTTTACCTTACTGAAGTCAGTGAATTTAGTCATAACTAACAAATACTGATAGTCAGGTTCAGTCTAAGACTTCATGTTAGTATGGTTTATTACAGAGCAAGAGGTGGGGCTGGGACAGTCTGTGGGACCATGTCTATTCTCTTCCCTCTGCCCCTCTGACTTGAAAGGTAAGTCACATCTTACCTTAAAACACTGCAACAGAAGTTTCAGTCCTCTACTTTCCTTTAGGCCTTTCTAAACATCAGAAATAACGCAGAGGATTCAGTTAGTTCAATGCTTCAGCATTTGACAGCACATTCAGGAACCTGAGAGTCATCCTACAGGAAGAGAAATGAAAAGCACCAATTAGTCATTGTACATGTTGGGCAATATATGACCTGCTTAAAAGAGCTGATGCCTGGTAAAGCCATGATGCTAAACAATAATGAAATTGCCAACAATCACAAATATGAAAGGCTAAGTCATTTCTTGCTTCCATGGTGAAATGCAGAAGCAATATTTTGGTTACAGCACCCTGGAAAGAAAGCATGCGTCTTGCAATAGATATGTCACCCTGCACTGCTTTCCCAATTTAAATTGTCTTTGTTCAAACAACAGTCCATGTGAATGCACACAAACAAAGCTCCAGGCATGTCAGGATACACCAGCCATGCCAGTTACAGAAACACAACAGTAAGTGTTTAAGGAAAGGTAACCTGGTACTAGTTTGAACTGGGAAACGCAGTAGAAGCCCATGTGAGCTAAGCAGTAGCACTGTATAAGCCAGGAGGTTGGTGTACATGAAAGACACATGGAAGTATTTTACAGACTGCAGGGAAAGGAGAGACATCTACAGACTGGTTTGTCTCATTTCCCTCAACAGACACTTTAAAAAATTCTCATCTTGCGAGGACTCACATATGCTGAACCCTTACTGAGTAAAGACACTCCAACTGCAGCTAAGTTCATGCCCGCACCACTACAGCACATAAGACAGGTCTTTTCCTCCACAGCAATTCAGCTAAGATATTCTGTCACCAAGGTTTAGGCACTCTTTTTTTCAGTTCCAACTCACTTGGCATGTCTAATCCCCCAAACGAGCAAGCTTCCCAAAACCACAGGCACACACGTATAGAGACACCGTTCTTTGCACCAAGACATCCCACCTCACAATCACTCACAGGTACAGTCCAAGTCAGCTACACCCTGAGGCTGTGCTGATGATGAATCATTGCACAACAACGCTGCTGGGACATTTGACAGCTAGGGAGGGATGGGATGGCAGAACAATTTATCTGTATCTATCTGTCTATCTCTTACTCAAGAGAGTTTTGAAGATTATTTTCAGGGAAAAGACACTTCTTATCATCCAGGTTTTAATTAAGTACTTCCCTAAAGCTTTGGTATGAAAACACGAAGTGATCGTTGTCCCCGTCTGTAAAACTACAGAGGTGTGGGCTTAATGGAGTACAAGGGAATCATTCCAGGTAAGAATTAAAGAGTTTTTCTTATAAATTAATAAATAAACTGGCACTGAAAGCATGTCACAAACCAATATACCTACATATATATTTTGCTCTAATCCTACACTGTTTACAAATCCCTAAAACAGCCTCCTAAGGGTTAACTGTCTTCGTAAACTAAAATAACAAGTAGCATTTGAAGGGAAAGGACAAGGGTCTGTCTGTGGGAGCAGCAGAGGGGGGATTAAGCAGGAGACCTTACACACTGGAAAGATAAACCATAAGTATAACATCTGTTACAAGACCCCATATCCAAAAGTCGCAAGCTTAGGTGAGCTTTAAAATAGTACTCAGTGCTCTTAGGTTACCCCACAGTAACGGGAGTCAAATTCTTCTCCCCTCTAATACTTCCCCAATTACATTTATTTACACTTTCAGCTATTTATGTAAAATATGAACTTGTTTACATTGCATGTTAGCTGTTCATGATACCCCCAAAATGCTTTTCTTATATTTCAATGGGAGTGCATTCCAAGATGATTACAAGCATCCCCATTTACATAATATTAAAAACTGTAATGCATTAGGAAACTTGAGATGATAGAAAACAGATTATATCCTTGGAGCTATATATTCACAGATAATAGGAAGTACCACAGTCATCATATTTCTGTATAACCTCCTGCTCTACACTTCTGTATAAAGCATTACAGCAGTTTCCTGTAAAAATTCTGAATATTTCAAGACTTCAGCCTTTATCTTCAAGTTGTCCAGTTGATAAGTTACACATCCTGGACCACTGTTTGAGGACATAACAAAACTGACTTTCAAACTCCTACTACCATACCCAGCATGCCATGTCCCCATGACATGGTGTGAAGATCATTCAGTTATTTCTCATGGGTTAATTTTGCTCCAACAGATTTCACCTTTGCACGTTGTCCCACAGCTAGCATAAACTCTACACCAGGTACTCTGTGTAATTCAGCTGAAGGGAGTGTTTGTGCCCACACCTGATCCAGATCAGTTTGGAAGCACAGTAACTGTGCAACACCAAAGGCCAGGACTAGGACACGGCTTGAGATCCAAGATGAACTAGTGACAACTTTGAGAAAGAGGAGCAACTCCCACAAAGAGGACTGAACAAAAGTCAGAAACTGTTTGGGAGCTAAGATTTATCACATACCTTACCATCTTCCACACCAGATGGAAAGAATGCTTCAGTTTTGCTTTTTACCCCAAACAAATCACACCATCCATGCATACACAATCATCTGACTCCTACACATCCAAGCCCAACCAAAACAAAAAAACATTAGGTTGCACGCCCATTTTTTCCCTTAAGGTGAGAACAAACCACACCTAACAGATACTAACAAAAACACCAAACATTAGAAAACACTCTGATACAATGGGGACTTAAAAAAATATATGTAACACTGTAAGCAAAATTTGAATCTGTATAAAATGGATTTATGTATCTCATACCAAAAAGTAATTGTTCTTCTAAACTGTCTCACAAATGGCAATCTAAATTGATTCCCAGGCAGAAAACTGACTCGGTGATTAGCAGAGTGCTAAGTATAAGCAAAGAAAAGCAAAAATGAAAACAAATATAGTAAAACAGTTAAGCAGAGATATTACATATACAAAGGGAGCACATTTGCTGATAAAGTTGTCATTTTTACAGGAAGCTTTAACCTTGATAACATTTTACATTTAAACAAAGCTTGCTATGCAACAGGTATTTCTTAAATTTCCAAAGACATGGTTTCACCAATTTTTCACAGAAAGTCTACATACTTCACAGCGTACTCTAGCTTGACAAGTTCTCCACAGGCGGGTGACACACGTATTCCATCTTCTCCTCTTTTCCATTTTAATATTGTTCAACACCTCCTCCCACATGCTCCTCCAACACATGCACCTCCCTCCAGCAGCCAGCAGCCAGATTCACTTATCTAAAAAGGAATTTATGCTGGCCTGAAAAAACACCAGCCCCTTCAACTGCAAGGACATGCCTGGATAACTTATTGAGATATGCCTCAGATGTTGTGTCAAACATTTCCACGTCAGTTAAAGATGCACTGCATAGCACCAGAAGGGTAGTTACATTCTTGCTGTGAAGGAGACATTATTTTAAAATAAATTGGAAGTTGAAGGCAGCATTTCCAGTGGTAAATACACTATTTCCTGGTGAATACATTCTAAATTTTTGGACAGAAAGCCTTTAAGTAGTCAAAAGCAATATTCAATCTTGGTACACCTCACTGGCATAAGTTCTCATAATTGCTAAAGGAAACAACTAAGGCTATGTCTGCATGGCACAAAGCACCATGCTAATTAACCCTGCAGAGACACTAATTAATCTGGGCACGGCGCCATGGTAACATGACTACTCTGCTGCTTCAGGAATCTCCCCATGCCGATGTATCATGCCATTGGGTCACACACACACACAGCCCCAGCAGCCTCTTTCACATGAAAGAAGTCTTACACCAAAGATGAACCATGGAGGGGTGCTTCCTCTCAGAAGCTGTCGTACAACTCTTATTTAAGTCCGTGACCTACAGCAGACAATACCGAGCTGTACATTGCTCTAATTCTTAACAAACAGTCAAATAATCAACTGGTATTACTGAGGATCCTAGGCTGCTAAGAGGAGGAACGTGAGAGGGTGTATGGACAGTCTCCTTGGTCCCCGCAGAGATGGTCCAGGACAGTATCCCAGAGGAGCTATGTGTAATGATAATGGTGATTGCTTGCCAATCACCTGCAGCAATTCACCCCACAACATCTTAATTTCTCAGCTGGTCTCAAAGCAGAGCAAGGAGAGACCCTGTAGTGCTAGTGTAAATGTTTGCCAGTTAGTATGTTCTAAATAGCAGATAATGGTGTGGTTGTTAGCACATTAACAAAAGTTAAATTGTTGCCAAAGCAACTTTCCTTTCAACATTCAGGTGATAAAACAAGTCTTGGGCTAAAGCCAGAACACCTTATCTGCTGTACCTGATGCCACCTCTTGGTACAGAGACCAGCTCTTCACCTACTGCAAATGGACTTTGAGCTTCTTGTGACTTGTTAAAACACATGCCATAGGGAATAATGTATTCAGCAGTAGCTTGAAGTGCCTGTCCCAATAGGAACTGTTTTTTGAGCAGCCAGAGAGCAAGAGGGAAGGGGAATGTCTGACATGCGATACAACCTGCAGCAGAACATAGCCTCGTAGCTTGCCCAACAACACAGGGTGGGAAGACACAGAAGGGTCATTCACTGTGGCACAAACAAGCCAAAGTCAGGGAAAAGTGTTTTACTGCCAAGCAGAACAGGCAATTTCAGAGTCTGAACAGCCCCTGTCCAGTCCCCTCTTTTTACTCCCCAGCAATCCACATCTAAAAATGAGTCTTCTTCAAGACAAGCCTGTTCGCATGGCCTCTCTCAAGAAACGCAGACCTTCTGCAAAGCACAGTCCCATGAATTTATGCATGACTTAGTAAGGGGACTCGCATTGCTGGTAAATGGGATACAGCCGCTCAGCTAGAACCGGGTGGGCAAGGCTGGCTTCTCGCATTTCAGTCCCTTTGCACAAGCAGAGGTCAGAGCGCGAGAAAGGGCGGCTTCACCTTGGTAAGACTTTTTTCACAGGCACCTGGTGCACATATAAGTTAGAGACTGACTAATAAAATGCTGTCTCCTTCAAAACATTTAGGGGGTTTTTTTTTTGCCCCAAAGGCTGAGTGTTTGTGAATTGGACACAATAAAAGTGACAATCTAGGTAAACACTTCAGTCTCCAACCAACAAAAACTGGTCAAGATTGTGACAAAACAGTAAAACCCAGCAAGCCATACAAACAGATGTGCTGAATCTTAACACTTATAGCTGTCAAGTCAGGTGAGACTGACTCACTGTTCCCTGTGCCCTCAGAGGCCAGATACATGTCCCACTCCCTCCTCCTGTATCCTCCCTATACAAACTGTGGAGTTTGTCATGGGCTTTCTGAGTGGAGATCTTTGCTTGGCAGAACAAACAGTGCTGCGACACAACCACCACTGCAATGGAGATCTTCACCTGACAGAGAGCAGTCAAAGCTTTAACCATGCATGGGCAAACTTCTGAAAAGAACTGGCACAAATACCCACTCCAACGACTGAGGCTGCTGCCATAGATAAAGCTTCACTTGCAGTGCCAAAGCTCACCCAGTGCCTTCTTTTATCCCATCTGCAGGGAAATCACTGCTCATGGACTTCATCAACCATATATATGAACTCATGTCCAGAGAGTAAGAGGAGGGGAAGTCCTTAGCACACCCAAGTTTTGTTTGTAGGGATTTTTTACCCTTCTTTTTCACGTCCCCTTTTGCAGCCAGATCTAATTCTTTGTTCTCTGTCTGCAAGACTAAGTTACCAAAACTCAGCCCAGATTTAAAAACATAATGCACTTCCTAGGGCTCTAAAGCAGGATGGGCTTTACAAGGCCAGTTTAGTTGAGATATTTGATGTTACGCAACAAATGGAGGGAGAAGGGGGTGTCACAACTGAAGCACTGGTGTGAAGTTACTTAAAAGTGGTTCAAGAAAGAAGGAAAACTGGGAAGATCCTCAGCTACAGATCATCTTCATTTAATCTTCCTCAATACTCCAGTTATATCCTGTAATACATCCTTTATACAGTTATATAGAATCATAGAATCACAGAATTGTTAAGGTTGGAAAAGACCCTTAGGATCATCAGGTCCAACCATTAACCTACCACCGCCAAGTCCACCACTAAACCATGTCCTCAAGCACCGCATCTACCTGTCTTTTAAATATCTCCAGGGATGGGGACTCAACCACTGCCCTGGGCAGCCTGTTCCAGTGCCTGACTACTCTTTCAGTAAAGAAGTTTTTCCTAATATCTAACCTAAACTTACCCTGGCGCAGCTTGAGGCCATTTCCTCTCGTCCTATCGCTTGTTACTGGGGTGAAGAGACCGACCCCCACCTCTCTACAACCTCCTTTCAGGTAGTTGTAGAGGGCAATAAGGTCTCCCCTCAGCCTCCTCTTCCTTTGCTTGTTTATATTATCATATCACGAAGCACCTCTCACAAGCAACAACACACATGATAAATCTGTGCTTGGTTCCTTAAGGAGAACAGAGATTAGGAAAGGGCATGAAGGTCATCCCTTTGTCTTGCAACGAAAAGGAACTGGGAAGGTGGAGAATGAAACTGAAAGGGGCCATAAAACACTGTCTTGCTTGCCTGGTTCCTAGGTCAGATGGCCTCTCACCTGCCCGTGGGACACAGGCACATAGACACAGACTGCTCCTGATGAGAGCCACCTGCTTACTCCTCTGATCCGCTCGAAGCTGGGCAAGCAGAAGGGAGGGAAAAGGGCCTGCCAGTTTTTAAAAGGAAGAAGACACTTCACGAAGCAATCTTCACCTTCAAAATTAAGTTAAAGATACAGAGCTGATTGCCATTATCTCCAGAAACAGCAGCTCAGAAACACTAGTAACCTTGATGGGCCACAAAAATTCTTAACTGCTGGATTTCAAGTGACAAAAGCAAACCTCCATAAAAACTCTGCTCTTTCTTTGTGCTATTTCCCCATCCTCATATAAAATGAAAACATTCCCCAGCTGCCAAGCATCACTACGTATCTTCATGGGTGTAACACAGCTGTAGCTAACAACCACAAAATAGGCAGTTGATATGCTCTAGAACCACACCAAGAACCTGCATCTTAGGGAATCCATATCCATCTCCGTATCTAGGCTGAAGCTCCCCTTGCTTTGGTACAGGCCACATGCCGAGGCTTCAAGTTGGAAGGAGAAAGACAACAGGACTCACGTCTTCCTCTGGCACCAAGGCAAGCCTTGGACCAGGTCACTTGGCTTTGCAGCTCAGGCTTTCTATATGCATGGTGCCTAGCTGCCTTTGGAATTTTCAAACAGATCTCACCACCATCTCCCTAGTGATATTCCAGAGCTTATATTCCTAAGGGATGGGATTTTTGGAAGGACTTTGGTAGACCAGCCTCCAAAATCCAGCAGTGTTTGTGAATGACTCTCAACACCCACCACACACTGCTGTAATAGCTCTGAGAAATTTCTGGTACTGAACCAAGATGAGAATAAGCCTCTCTCATATTTTCAGCCTAAAGCTTTGAAAATGCAATGAATTGATGAATCCTAAGCTGCGCAGTGCTATTGGGTAGTATATTCCTCAGTACAGCAGGCTACAACAAGGGGAATCCTCCAAAGTGTAAACATAGTCATGTATCAGTGAGGGCTACTGGCATAGCAATGCTGTTTCCCTTGTGCAAAAGGAAAAAAAAAAAAAAAAAAAGAGTATGACAGCTGTCTCATCAGATGTTCTGAATCAATATCTTGAACAAGAAAAGCTAAAAATAAAGTCATTCTGAATTTACTTCCTGTGAAGCAAACTAATTCAGAATAACCCCTGTCTGTCCTTAAACCTTCAAGAGTACCGTGTTCTAGACATGGTGATTCATTTTGGACAAGGAGCGGTAGACAAAAATGAGCATTTCCAGGGATTCAGTGACCAGGAAAATTAAGCAAACAAGCATACGGCCTCCAAAGGAGAACAGCTTTCCCCAATTTCATTTCAAGCCCTATCACTCTAACGCATTTGTCTGTGTCCCTCAGAAATGAAGCAGGAAAGTAGCTGGTCCTAGCATAAGCAAGAAAGATTAGCAAGGGCAGGACAAGCATGAAACATGCAGTGCTGGTCAGGATGTTCTTCTCTATTGAAATTGTTATCACAGCTAGCATATTCAGCAATTGCACAGACTAGAAATTCCACAAAAGAAGGCATACACAAATGGCAATATTCCTGTCCCTTCTGCCAAAAGATAAGTAGTAGACTGTCATTACAATAATAGTAATATATATACACATACATATGCACACACACACAGAGTGTTTATATATATATATACACACACACACTAAATACATATACACACTAAACACTGGATTTTCAGGCTCCCACTCACAGACAGTAAGGTTGTAATCTAACACCCTAATCTCTCAAACTAGACTGAGGGAAAACACACATGTGAACAGGGTGATCTTCAACATATGTTTCCCTCGAACAGCCAAAATAGTAATATAAAATTGCAAAAATCCCCTCTAAGCACACAGTCCATAAAACATGAAGGTCACAGAGCAAAGCGACCTCAACCAATTCCGCCTGAAAAGTTGCAGACTCTCATTTGCAAGTGCAGCCAGAAGAAGGCAGGGCAGGGAGAGGACGGAGTGGAAAACCAGATGAAAAAGCCAGCACAAGCTTCGCAACGCTGCTTTATCACCTCGGCATGAAGGCTCAGCATGCTTGCGGGTACTCAGGGTCACTGTGGATGAAAAATCGCCAATTTAATCGTCGTCCCGCCATGGCTTCTACGTAGCAGATTTTGATTTGTGCAGGACTATCCAGGTTGTTGCAGCAGTTTGCACACCAGAAAGAGATACCGACAGAGGGATTTCTCGCACACACATATACACACACTCTGTAATACTTCTTCGACATTAAGTACTGACATTCAAAAACAAATCACCACTTCAAGCCACAAGTACTCTCCCATTTAGATATATTTTAAATAGTCTATCAGATTGTAACACGAAAACCTACTCAGTGATACAAACCAGATCAGATTTCACTATTTCATGAAAAAGCCAAAAAAAAAAAAAGACTAAACTTACAGGGCTGTTAGTCCACCGTTTCTCTCTAGCACACGGTACATCATTGAACTGCAATGCCTGAAACAGTAACTTGACCTCTCTGGGAAGGTGGGCGGTATTATACAAGCTGAAACATTAGAAACATGCATAATTATGCTGGGTATTTGCCACACATTCTTTCATCCGTGAACAAATATGAATGGAAAAGTCACACTGACACTCCAGGCTTAGATTATGTGCAAACCATCAGTTAAGAAGATTTTTCACAAGGCCCTGAGAGAACAAAATTTTTTAGGGCAGGAGACATTTTCTTTGGACTTAAACTGTGCATATGTTACAAAGATACAATGACAGCGCTGCCAGCTCAAAGCCAAGACAACAGTGGGCTACACCACGGGTTTTCAGCTTTCTTCCCCACCACGGACAATGTAGTGTCACTTTGTTCTCCCCCGACCCCACGCGCCCATTCATACAGCATTTCTGAGGACACCTGCCAGGGCACCAGCTGCATCCCATCACTGATCATCCACCAGTTCCTGCACAACGATGCCTCTCACACCTGTGCGGTGCCTGCCTGCTCCTCAGCACAACCACATGCCTCCATCAGACCAAGGATCTTTAGCAGAAGCAGTCCACCCATAGGGCTGGTGGGGCTGAAAACACCACTGGAAGGACAAACAGGGCAGGTGAATGAAGAGACAATGCTTCCTCCTAGCTCAACCAGCAACCACAGCTCGCATCACAGCTGCTTACACTTACGGCAATATACAGAGTGTTCTCTGTATGTAGCCTTCTCTTCCCTTCAAGGAAAGAAGCATTCACCTTTTGAGTTTTGGGTAGCAGAACCAGAAGACAATGAAACACCACAAGCCAATATTCAGAGCCAGAGCCTAGCAAAATACACACCACTTTCAAAACTTTTAAGGCTAGAAGACAACACAAAATGCAATTTTTTCATAACAGGGAGCAACTGCGGTTCCCAAATGCAGAAGAACTGTGCGCACATCTCTAACTACAGTCTTCTCCTGTTACATTAAGTTCTCCTATTCCTCAAACTCAAGACCTAGCCACACCCCCAACCAAGTGAGATGCAGCAACATCTATAGTTGCTCACTGTGATCCCAGTTGCCCCTCAACTTATTTTGATACCAGCATCCACATGTTGCTGTTCTGGGCAACTAACTTGCTTGTCCCCTTTCCAAAATGAAACACTTCCAGCGTTCTTGATCCAGCCCATTTCATTCCTGGTGCTTGCGACAAATAGATGTGGAATACACAGTATTTATTCCAGCTAACTCCCCATGCAGTAAGGACAACGCATGTATCTGGAATACTCTTCCAGCAGAGATACATGAAAAATTCTAGAATAATTCTTCTGGTTTGTGCTTCAAGCAGCCCAACTCCCTCCATCTCTTCCCCTTCATTATATATTTCCAAAACCTTTGAATATTGTGGCAATGCATATAATGAAGTATCTCTCGATATATGTCAGGGAACATGAGTTGCCACAATGACCACAGAAAAAAAGTAAAAACTTAAGAGCAAACATTTTCCACATGTATCTGAAATCTCAAGATATGAAATTTGGTCAGTGTCAAGTTATTAAGACAATATAAGCAGAACTTGCTGGAGATTTTTTTTGCTTAGCTTTAAACCTGCTTTTACAAACAGTGGTTTATTCAGAGATTAAACCCTGCATACTTTCTTAGACTTCTGAAAAATGCAGGCAGCTTGATTTTGAAGTTTCTCTCCCTCTTCCATATAACCTAAAAATCAATTAAAAGATGACAGAGCAACCCTCTTAAGCCTTACCTAAAGTATCTATTCAAAATGTCTAGACTATGGGATGAAAATGCTTTAAGTCAAACAAGAGTGGTTTGTGGTGAAAAGAGAGGAAAATTGATGTGCATTTCAGCACAGAAACTACTATAGAGCAAAGATCTGAGTTTGCATCAAATCCTGGTTGGAATAATTTAATTGTCACTATGTAAGAGCTGGAATTTCTCAAGTTTTTTTCAGTATTTGCTTTTCAGTGAACACAAGAGAAGGGAAAAGTCAACACTATAGTTTTAAGATTCCAATTTAGAAGGGGTTTGATAACAACCTTCCCAAGTCATTCTCCTGGGAAAGAGTTGTTAGAGCACAAAGCTAATTAGGGCTTGTCAGTTAAGCTCCTTCTCCTGCTTTGTTCAGAAAACCTAGACAAATAGCTTATCCCTGGATAGACCTGGGGGCCTTTCACAAATATTTCGTATTCCACTGCAAGCTTAGGCACATTACATAAACATCTGGAGCACCCACTAGAAATGCGAACACCTCCCCCTCTGCCCTACAGTGAGTGTCTTCATGACACTTTCATCAACAGTGACATAGAGAAAACAATATTATAGAGGGCTTCCATCCAAAAAAATGTTGTAATCTATAGCTTGTCTATAGATACACGAGGGTTTGGGGGAAAAGGGAGGTGGGGAAATTCAGGTGCATAAACAAGTTTTCCAATCCTCCTTATCAGTGCTTAACTTCTGAGAGAAAGGAACAAAGTGCCTTGTATCATTAATAACAAGAGACTGTTTCCAGAAGGATTGGAGACTAGACTGCTCCGGGGAGAAACAGCAGTGAGAATCAGGTATGTTCATCTTTTCCCTGGAAGTGCAGTCCAGTTTGGAAGTGCTCTGAGCATCCAGAACCTAGGACAATGCCAAGTCATCCCGGTGTACTTTTGACACCACAGCAGACCAATAGCATAAAGAAAACCACAGACACTATGAAACACGGGCATCCACCAAAGCTGCTAGCTATGTTGACCGTGCCAGGGGCCATAATTAATAAACCAGTTGCTCACAATGCAGCAGATACTTTCATACCACATTTCACAGCATCACTGGATTGGAGCCAAGGAGCTACTTGCTGTGTGAGCCCAAGCTATAAGGAGGGAAAGGCTCACAGCTCTCTCTGGGATGCTTCCCCCAAAGTCCTAAAACAGCAATGTCAGCACCTTCAGCTTAGACTGCAAAGATGCCTGCAGAATTGCAACTATCAAGCCTAACCACTGGGCAATTTTTTAATGTATTTGTTTATTTTTCAAACCTGTAGAGAAGCTGTACCTTACTGTACATTTCAGCAACCGCGTAATAGGTGCAGCTTAGTCACCTCAGAACATTCCCTTCACAAAACCAGGGAAACAAAGGCTTCCTCTTCACTGCTACTCCACAGGAGGGCACTGAAAGCTTCTGGTGAGACAAAGGCAGCAGAAGACAACCAGTGCAATAAACTATCATTGACATTTTATTCCAGTGAGTAATAATTACGTGGTTTAAAAATACACAAAACCCATGCATATGTTAAACATGAAAGAAACTATCCTCAAGAGCTAGATGCTCTGAGATCACATTTCAAAGCCATGCAGTATCATTCTGTTAATCTTTTGGGAAAACAAGCATGGGTATTCTGCTTCAGTGTGATTACCGCAGGAATTCCAGCCTCTCCATTGTGACCTTCCACAGAAACCTCAGGGGTCAAGACCAGCAGCTTGTATGTGTCCTGCTACAATGCTAATATATCTGTACTATCAACAAAAGCCTTCTGTAACAATAGGACCAAGAAGTTTCAGGGGAGAAAGGGAGAGTCTATATATACACACTCTAAGACTGCCCCAAAACAGCTTCTACACAACCATAAGTGAAAATTTGTTCTTCTAAAGGTAGTTGCAGAAATTTCATTTTTGCAAGTTTACAGATTTACTTCCATGTGTTCTTCTCAAAAAATACCCATACCCTATCAAAACAGTAACAAATAAAAAGCTGCTTTCTTACAGCAATAGTTAATGAACAAAATGAAGCCAAGAGAAAGGCTACTTCTTGCTCCGACAGTGAAGTGCTAGGCAGCGAGAGGGAGAGTTTGGGGGAAAGGTGTTGGGCTTTTTTCCCTTTGAGCCACATGTCAGTAAATCCTTGGTGGAACCTGAGGAACACAAGCAAACCTGCAGCCTGCAGTAACAATGCTGGTTCTTTCCGTTCATGCCAAAGTGGCCATGGCCTCCTCCCACAGCACCTCTCTCTGAGTGACTGACAGGGACTGCTCCAGGGGAAGGGAGATGCGTGGGCAGGCGAGGAGGTGATGGACACTGCCCTGCTCTGCAAAGGCCCGGGCCTCCATGACAACAGCCGGTGAAAATTTAAACTGAACTCCGCTCAGCGTGCTTAGCTTAAATAGCCTCAGGATGGCCAGGATCAAGCCATGAAAAGAGATCGTCAAATGAGTTTTCTCCTCATTCTTACCCTTTGCAATCTGAGAAGAGTGAAAGAGGACACCAGCTAGCAAGAAGCCTGCTAATTAATTCCTCCTCATCCAGGCACTGCAATGCTTATAGCTGCAAAGCACCTGCTTATCTAGGAACAGGCACTTGATAGCATTTTAAGAAAGAGGCTTGATTCGTTCTGGAAAATGCCATTAAAACAGACGCAATCATCTCACAAGATCAGTTTGTAACATTTTCCCCATCAGCAGTGAGAAAAGATGAAAGAAAAGCAGCATCACTCTTGCCTACATTATTTTAAGCCTGGTTAATTTCCAGAGCACCAACTATGTTGCACAACAATTTTGATGAGAGGTCAGCATGCCACAGGCATAGATGCTTTCAAAAGGATGACTTTACATGAGGAAGAGTCCTCGCATCATCTCTCAGGTAAACAAGTTGCCCCGACATAAACTGTCTCTGAATACGTTGCAACAGGGTAGAAATGTCTCGCTCTACGGGCAGGAGCAGAATGCAGAGTGCAGCTGACATGCCAGTTTAAGACACAGGCAGCGAAAGCACTTTAAAGCCAAGGGAGCTGTTGTCTTAGGTGCTCAGTTAACCTGGATCAAAGGCTAGAAAAAGCTATATAGAAATAGCACTAGGACGAGATGAGTCAGACAGAAGGAATAATGGAAAAACACTAATGGACCCCACAAAGAGATTTCAGCACACTCAAGTTTTCTGCGACCAGCAATAGTCTGTTTGCCTAGCAAGGCTGCTCAGTTAGTACTATCACAATACAAACAAGAGGAGAAGTCCCGACATCAAGAGTTAAACTCCTGGCTGTCAGTAGGCAGATACAGCCGTAAATCAAGTATCATCTAAAACACCTGCAGCTCAGCTCTAGCCTTTTGGAGTGTCAAAGGGACATCACAATCACAAAAACTTTGAAGAACAAATCTACCTACAGGCACAAAAGCTCAATAATCCAAACAACTTTCATCCTTCTCACTCTATGACTGTGATATCCCTCATTTTAGCTAGGACACAAAGCATGGAGTTATTTAAATTAATATTTTCGGTTTTTGATGAGGCAGGACAAGCTATAAACTTGTGCAACACCCAAAGTACCTCTAATCTCAATCACCCTTTTCTAGTTATGTTTAAATGCTCCCAGCACTATTTCTCTTCACTACCTGCTTCTACCCAGGGCTGGAAGCAGATGAGGTTCACCTGTCGCCAAAGGGGAAAAGGATTATGGCTCAGGAGTTAACAGGCCTCATTGAGAGAGCTTTAAACTAGACTCGAAGGGGGAAGGGGATAAAACCAGTCCTGCTAGGGACGAGCCCAGGGGTGGCACGCCTGTGTGGGAGAAGAGATCGATAGCCCAACTCAAGTGCATTTACACCAATGCACGCAGCTTGGGCAATAAGCAGGAGGAGCTCGAAGCCATTGCACGGCAGGGAAACTATGACGTGGTTGCCATTACGGAAACATGGTGGGACGACTCGCACAACTGGAGTGCTGCAATGGATGGCTACAAGCTCTTTAGAAGGGACAGGCAAGGAAGGCGAGATGGCGGGGTAGCCTTGTACGTCAGAGAGTGTTTTGACTGTCTTGAGCTTAACAAAGGTAACGACAAGATTGAGTGCTTATGGGTTAAGATCAGGGGGAAGGCCAACAAGGGAGATATCCTGGTGGGAGTCTGTTACAGACCACCCAACCAGGATGAGGAAGCAGATGAAGTTTTTTACAAGCGGCTGGCTGAAGTCTCAGAGTCTCTAACCCTTGTTCTTGTGGGAGACTTCAACTTACCAGATATCTGCTGGAAATACAACACAGCAGAGAGAAAGCAGTCGAGGAGGTTCCTGGAGTGCGTGGAGGATAGCTTCCTGATGCAGCTGGTAAGCAAGCCAACCAGGGGAGGTGCCCCGCTGGACCTGCTGTTCACGAACAGAGAAGGCCTGGTGGGTGATGTGGTGGTCGGAGGCTGTCTTGGGCACAGCGACCATGAAATGGTAGAGTTTTCGATTCTTGGAGAAGTAAGGAGGGGGGCCAGCAAAACCACAACCCTAAACTTCAGAAGGGCAGACTTTGGCCTGTTTAGCAGTTTGGTTAGCAGAGTCCCTTGGGAGGCAGTGCTGAAGGGCAAAGGAGTCCAGGAAGGCTGGATGTTATTCAAGAGGGAAGTCTTAAAGGCACAGGAGCAGGCTGTCCCCATGTGCTGCAAGTCGAGCAGGCGGGGGAGAAGACCGGCCTGGCTGAACAGAGAGCTCTGTCTGGAACTCAGGAAGAAAAGGAGAACCTACCACCTTTGGAAGAAGGGGCAGGTGACTCAGGGGGACTACAAGGATGTTGTGAGGTTATGCAGGGAAAAGATTAGAAAGGCGAAGGCCCAGTTAGAACTTAAACTGGCCACTGCTGTCAAGGACAACAAAAAATGTTTCTACAAGTATATCAGCGACAAAAGGAGGGCTAAGGAGAATCTCCATCCTTTGTTGGATGCAGAGGGAAACCTGGCCACGAAGGATGAGGAGAAGGCTGAGGTACTTAATGCCTTCTTTGCCTCAGTCTTTAATAGTCGGACTGATCATCCTCAAGGTTTTCATGCCCCTGAGCCGGGAGATGGAGATAGGATGCAGAATGTAGTTCCAGCTGTCGAAGAGGTGGCAGTCACCAACCTGCTCCTCCACCTGGATGACCACAAGTCTATGGGGCCAGACGGGATCCACCCGAGGATACTGAGGGAGCTGGCGGAGGAGCTTGCCAAACCACTCTCCATCATTTATCAGCAGTCCTGGTCAACCGGGGAGGTCCCAGATGACTGGAAGCTAGCTAATGTGACACCCATCTACAAGAAGGGTTGGAAGGAGGATCCGGGGAACTACAGGCCTGTCAGCCTGACCTCGGTGCCGGGGAAGGTCATGGAGCAGATCATCCCGAGTGCCATTATGCGGCATGTGCGGGACAACCAGGGGATCACGCTCAGCCAGCATGGGTTTATGAAAGGCAGGTCCTGCTTCACCAACCTGGTCTCCTTCTATGACAAGGTGACCCGCTTAGTGGATGAGGGGAAGGCTGTGGATGTTGTCTACTTGGACTTCAGTAAGGCCTTTGACACCGTCTCCCACAGCATTCTCCTGCAGAAGCTGGCTGCTCATGGCTTGGACAAGTGCACTCTGAGCTGGGTTAAAAACTGGCTGGACGGCCGAGCCCAGAGAGTGGTGGTGAATGGAGCCAAATCCAGTTGGCGGCCGGTCACGAGTGGTGTTCCCCAAGGCTCAGTGTTGGGGCTGGTCCTGTTTAATATCTTTATCGATGATCTGGATGAGGGGATTGAGTGCACCCTCAGTAAGTTTGCAGATGACACCAAGTTGGGTGGGAGTGTTGATCTGCTGGAGGGTAGGAAGGCCCTGCAGAGGGACCTGGACAGGCTGGATTGTTGGGCCGGGGCCAACTCTGTGAGGTTCAACAAGGCCAAGTGCCGGGTCCTGCACTTGGGTCACAACAACCCCAGGCAACGCTACAGGCTTGGGGAGGAGTGGCTGGAAAGCAGCCTGGCTGAAAAGGACCTGGGGGTGATGGTTGACAGCCGCCTAAACATGAGCCAGCAGTGTGCACAGGTGGCCAAGAGGGCCAATGGCATCCTGGCTTGTATCAGGAATAGTGTGGCCAGCAGGACCAGGGAGGTGATAGTGCCCCTGTATTTGGCACTGGTGAGGCCACACCTTGAATACTGTGTCCAGTTCTGGGCCCCTCACTTCAAGAAGGACATCGAGGTGCTGGAGTGTGTCCAGAGAAGGGCAACTAGGTTGGTGTAGCGTCTAGAGCACAAGTCTTATGAGGAGCGGCTGAGGGAGCTGGGGTTGTTTAGTTTGGAGAAGAGGAGGCTGAGGGGAGACCTTATTGCCCCCTACAACTACCTGAAAGGAGGTTGTAGAGAGGTGGGGGTCGGTCTCTTCACCCCAGTAACAAGTGATAGGACGAGAGGAAATGGCCTCAAGCTGCACCAGGGGAGGTTTAGGTTGGAGACTAGGAAAAACTTCTTTACTGAAAGAGTGGTCAGGCACTGGAACAGGCTGCCCATGGAAGTGGTTGAGTCCCCATCCCTGGAGGTATTTAAAAGACGGGTAGATGCGGTGCTTGAGGACATGGTTTAGTGGTGGACTTGGTGGTGGTAGGTTAACGGTTGGACCTGATGATCCTAAGGGTCTTTTCCAACCTTAACAATTCTATGATTATATGATTCTATAAAATGGGAGCACCAAGACCACCTCTTCACACTGCATGGGTACAAGTAAGCAACAGGCCAACCGCACAAACACAGGCAACAGAAAGGATTTTTTTTTACTGTGTTATCACCTCGGGCACACAGAGTGCATGCTGAATGTGCAGCAGATGTGCAGCCTAGCCAGCTGTGTTTTCTCACATAATTTTTCATTCCTTTGTCCCCATCCTGAAACTGCTTTTCTTTCTACCCACCCAGCAATCTCAGCCACATATCTTCCCCTGAAAAAAAGGATTACAGTTTCTGGCCTTACCACAGCACACAAATTTCACTGAAATCTGAGAAGCAAGAACGTTTTACTTGGTTTGAATCTGAAGACACCTGCAGTTCAATCTCAGGTGTGCAATTCAGAGCCAACAGCAAAAGAATGGAAATGTCAAGGACCGGATATTTTCTTACACATACCAGATTTTGCTCTGGGCAAACAATGGGAATACTGTTTGGTTTGGGTTTTTTTTCTTTTTAAATCAGAAATCCTCCACTGTAGGATGCACTGCTGTAGGTTAATCAGTTCCCATGTACAAGCTCCTCTCTGATGAACTGACTGGCTTCAAGCCCTTCTTTGGACAGGTAACCTAGAAGAGGTCGGCCAGAGGACCCTGCTGATGCAGACAGGCTGGATCAGGAATGCTGGTGGCCAGAACCCAGACTGGCTAAGCAGGAATTACACAGCTATCCTCTGGATGATTACTGAGCATTTCACACTAATGCTATCAGATCTGAAGAATGGGAACGAGAACAAAATGCATATGGACACATTTCCTACTAAACCCTGTAGCTCCTTCTCAAAAGCAATAAAATGTCCTTTTTCAAGTGAGGGCGAGTCCTTCCCTACTTGTAATAACCACATTTGTGCACATTCCTTCCTTTTATACTGTGTACATCTCTACTTGGCATCGCAAGCTGTTGCAGGATGACTCCGTTTGTTACTGATTAACAGCTCAATTCACGTCTCTTTGTGTGCCTCAATCCAACTCTGCTCGTATCAGTCAGGCATCCTGACGCTATCCACTCCTTACGACTTTGCCCTCAGGTGTACCAGACAAATACTAACTCAATAGCCCAGAGTTCACTGTGTACCAGCAATCTTCTTCCCCACTCTCCAGAGCACAAACCCCACCTGCTTGCAACTAGGCAGTCCTGCAGCACAAGCCTTTCACATCTCGAAAGGCTCTGCAGGCAGCAGAGCAGGGCTGTGGTCTTGCTGCCATCCCAGATTTCCATGCATGAAGAGACTAAGCTGCGAGTCAAGAAGAGGTGTCTGTGAAGGGAAGGTTCTGCCCACTCAGGCACCTGCAGATACCCGATAGATACCGGCAGATGGTAGACAGCTGGACCACCATGCAGTACATCACCCATTTGCTTCTGGAGAGTGGGGCCTGGCCCTCCTGCCCAGAAAGGGTGTGTGTGCATGTACGGGGAGGGGAGTTACTTCAGGGTGACTGACAAACATGGTGCTTCAAATCACAGACCAGGGGAAAAACAAGGTACTTCAGTTTTGTGTGTATTTCACCCAAATGAAATGTATTTTTTAAAGAAAAAAAAAATCACCCTTTTGCTATATATTGAAGACAATGTGTCAGTCCTTCATAAATACTGGGACTGCTGTCTTGAATAGTCATCCAGAGCAATGTCCTAGCATGGACAAAAGGCAGCATCTCCGAGCAAGCTTTGCTCTAACAGCTGCTGAAAGGTGATGTTATCCAGCCAGCACCTCACTGCCTTCCACCCTGACCCCCCCACAACCACACCTTCCTCCCAGGCACCAACACAACCTCATTCAGCTTCGTTTGCTCGCAGCACACAGCCTCCAACCACCTCCATCTGTGCCTGCAGCACATGCGTCTCCCACCAGCACTGCTGCCTGCACAGGCACATACACACCTGCCCCTACAGCAACACCCCACCTGCCTGCCAGGGAAAGAGGGAATCCCAAGGACAGGATCTCACCCCTTCTCTCGCTCTTCTTCCACAGTGTGGTATTTCCAATAAAATATTTACAAACACACACACAAGCTGTGCATGCTGCAAAGTCCTGCCCAAGGGTCTTACCCTACCGCATATTTGCATTGCGCAATGAGTGCTCCTAAGCCCTGCCATTGGCACAAGCCCCCCAGAAAGCAGTGCAGGGGTGAAGTTATATCTTCATAGCCTCACAAAACCTCCAAAGGCTGAGGCAGTGTCAAGTGACATGCAGCTGTCTTTCAGAAACTGAGACAGAAGAGCAGGCAAAGAGACAAGTCACTTCCAACACTGGAAGCTTGTTTCCTGGTTTAAGAGTTGCATCAGGAGATAAGCTAAAAAACCTTCTCCTGCCCATCTGCATGCAACTACTGGCACACCTGGTCTTATTTCCGAACGCGATCCCTAACATGCAGGCTGCTCTATGAATTTAACTGTGCCAACCCCAATATGATGGTTGGATGGTTAATTACCAGTTGGACTTGATGACCTTAAAGGTCTTTTCCAACCTAAACAATTCTATGATTTGGGTGATAGCCAGAAATCACTCCTGTGTCAGGAGCACTGGTAGTCCCTATAAAGATCAGACAATATTTACATCTGCGTCAAACCCACGGTTTGGCAAAAAAAGTTAATTCACCCAAGAGCGCTTTGACCCTCTGACAAATCATTTCCTGATTCAAGTTGAAACAGCACAAAGGACTTTGGACACCAACCAGCTGTCGCCCTTGTGTTGTGAGCTGGCACTAAATCCCACACAGCCGGAGAGGAAAGATTTAGGTGGTGGGAGGGGAGCAAATGGTCCATTTGCATTCACAGCATGTGAGAAGTTCCTTCTGGAGAAGTGATTCCTTCTCTTGCTACCTATCTGATGCAAACTGACAGAACAGGGATCCATCAAAACTCACGAACAGGAAAGCAGCTGCAGGACACTTCGACAGCACCAAAGTATAGCAAAACCTGTTCGATGTACTACAGCCGGGGGGGGTGAGAGGAGATGGTTTTTCTTTACTTTGCTCTCCAAAGGATGCTTAGACACTGACAGATCTCCAAATGCAATGACCCCCCCCGCGACCTTTGGGCCTGAGCTGAGTGAGAGATAGAAACAAGAAGTGAGCTTAACAAAGATCTGAGACAGCAGCTGGGAAAAGTGAAGGCAGAGCTGAAGTTTAATAGCCATCTCCTTTTGTCCTGTTTAAAATAAAGCATTCACACACTTACTTGCAACTTAAAAAAAAAAAAAACAACCCACAAAAAACCTGATGCTAGCAGACTGCTTTCAACATCCTCCCTCAGATATTCTCTCAGTACAGATATATTAATTCCTGTGTTTCTATTAGCAAATATAGCACTGGACAATTAAAAAGAAATGCAGCTTGGGGGGAAGCTGATTAGAAGCATACCTTGCTACATAGTTCTGGTATGATGAACTCTTAATTAAAAAAATATTATTAATTCAAGGTGTTGAAAGAAACAGTCCACAGAACTAAGTAGTTTCTTCCAGTCTCCATCCTCATTTTAACTGATGTGTTTTATTACCAGGCTTTGAGAAATTGATTCTACAATCTTGTTAAATGAACAAGCCATAATACACAAGCCAAAAAGAAGTGACTGACTAACCTTTGAGATGCTCTTGATGTTTATTGACTTATTTTTACTACAGGTGGCATAAAACTGAACTCCTGAAATTTCTGCTTGTGACAGGCTTGTTACTCTTCTATTATTTCTCATTAAAACAAGTTTTAGTGGCCAGCCAACACTCAGATGTGCTGTTTCACCTGCCACCTGCCTCCTTCCAACTGGATCAGTGTCTTCAAACTTAGCAGCACAAAGGGATCAACTTGATAGAACGCATGCCTGGCTTTGAACTGCCTAAGCCAGATCCAGAGCTGACATCACTCCAAGTCTCTCATGGGGCTCCGTTGTGATGCAAATAATGTACAATCCCCAGACACAAAAAAGGTAATTAAATTGGAATTAGGTGTTATAAGTAACAGGCAACTTGAAGGAAAAATCAGGGTTAAAAGGAACACCAAAGAAAGATGTACAGATCAGAAAGTCGGAAATGGCTGTTTACAGTTAGACTTCAGCAAACATAAGGGAACACAGGTACAAGGACAGTACAGCTCTGTGGCAGGCAGCCTCCACCACAGGCTCAGCCTGCTTTCCTTTCCCCACTGCACGGCATGCACCCATGTCACCCTTCTCCCCCCATAAGCCTGACGAACTTTGCCATCCAGCCCTGCCTGTGGGCTGAGAGCACCGATAGCATTTTAACTTTGCAGCCTCCTGCTAAGCCTGCCAGCCACATCGGTCAGCAGACAAGCTTAATAACAGCAACGAGCCAGCTCTGTGTGCAACCTGGAGCCAAGGCCAACCCATCTCCAGCCAAGCTCCCAATAGCTCCCCAGCTGCTGACCAAACAGGGAATTGAGCAAACCAGGCAAAAGCAGAAGAACCACTCACATGCTATTAGGTCAAGAGTTAAAATATCTCAATGACCTGCAACTTCCATCATGAACAGGACTGATGAATGCCAGAGCCACACGGAAGAGAGATTCATCTGCAAAAAAACCATCCAGTGTCTGAAGCAGTTTCTGTCACTCCAGATAGCCAGCAAGGTGAAATTAAGAAGGGTCTCTCCCGTTTAGACAGAAATTAAACCATGACTTAAAATTAAGTTTTCAAGAAACAATCGAGGAAATGGATGGAGGTAGTGGAGGCTTCCAAGATCAGACAGAAGCTCAGCATCTCAGTCTGCAAGATGAATATTATCCCTTTTTCATGACAAGAAATATAACTAGGAGCCGCCTTTGCCTGTAACTCCATCTTCAGCTTCAACATCAGCACTGACCATCGTTCACTTCATCTGACTTCAGCCCCAATCGGGCCATCCCAGATGAATTATAAGCCAGTCATGGAGCACAACAGCTTTTTTCCACAGTAAAAAAACATAATTCATACAGGAATGTACAACACAAATTGTGCCTATTCTTCCCCCAGAATGTAAGCAGCCCCGTAACAACCAGCTCTCAATTAACAGGTTAACAGTGAAAGGGAATCAAAAGGTCAGTTCAAAAAAACCCATGCATAAATAAGGCTAGAAGAGTGCTCACAGCTAAAAAAATACCAGATTCCTGCAGAAAGCTTAAGAGAGCAGCCAGCAGAGCAAGCACATCCTTTGTGCCGCAGGCTCAGCTGGTCACAGCCCGTGGCCAGAGGGGAGGGCAGCGCAGTGAGGGGGTAGAGTACACAGCCCACACTACCCAGCTACAAACAGCTGAGACTAGAGAGTAGTCACAAAAGCACCTGTGGCACCTCAACGCGTTTGTGTGTTGTGACCCCTGTCCACTACGTGGTTTATCCCAGGTTGGGTTCTGTTCTGTTTCTGAGAAGATGACAAAAATGCAAGTTCTCAGACAGACACAGATAAGACAAGATTCAAGCCAATGTTCCTTGCTAGAAAAAGTTTCCTCTCTGCAAACTGCCATGAAGTAGCATGTGTATCTTTTATTAGATACACATAAATTTTCTTCGCAATGCTGAAGCTTGAGCTTGGTACCAAGAATAGCCCAGTATGTCTTCTTTTTTCCACTCCCAAAGTAGAACATCTTGTAAGACTGCAGCAGCCTGAAAAGTCGTGGTAGTTGCCCACTGCTGCTGTGTTACAGTGAGAGGCAGCTATGTCTTCCCCCGACACACACTTGCAATGAGGAGAAAAGGAATTGCACGGCTGGCTCATCACTTCTGCTCCTTCAATAGCCCCTTGAGACAAAGTTCAAAACTAACAGAAATTTGATGACAGGCTGAAAATGCAAAGGGAAGGACAGATTTTCAAGAAAAATTTTTACTTGTCAGATTAGGCAGAGGAGCCTGAATTCTGTCAGAGACAGCTCTTTCACTTCTCCCTTTTATTTCTTCCATTTTCTTCTTGTTACCCCCCTTTTCTGTATCGTCTTAGAGAGTCTGAATAAACAGAGCAAGCAGGGTGAAAGAGGAGTCTGAATGAACAGAGCAAGCAGGGTGAAAGAGGAGGAGCAGGCACAACTTGACGGGTAGCAAACAAAGCGTGCAGTAGATAGAAAAGTTACAGGAAATAAAAGAAGTTCGGAGAGCTGAGACAGAGGAATAGCAAAAGCATGAAAACAGCCGAGATGCGAGATGCTTCACAGACACGTCTGGGCAAACTTTCAAGGCCATGAGGTAAAACTACCAGAAGCCAGGGGTTACATCGTGCTTCTTCGTACTGCAGTAAAAACTACCCTGAACATCTCCCAGGAGGGACCCACAGGCAACCCACAACTTCCACTCCAGCAATTTGTTCAGAGCTGGGAGAAGCCAGCTGTGTGAGATATCCAGGCCTCCCCTAATCCCTCTTAATCAGTAGGCGGCTGGTAATCAACCTGGCTTAAGTGGTCAAGATGAGGCAATGGGCACAGATAGGACGATGAACTCACAAGCTTAGTCAGGCATGGACCAGTTAGAGCTGTGCGTTGAGCACATTTAACCTCCAGTATCAAACCCAGTATTTGTAGCAGGGATATTTTGAGAAGCCTCATATCTCTGCAGTACAGTCAGAAGCTTCCTGATAACTCTCCAGAATTGTTCTCCTAATTCTCCAAAACCAGCAGGAAATTTATTTCAATTTTTCTCAGGACACTGTGCTGAAACCCACATCTACGTGAGCTGTTCAGCCATCCTGCTGTGGGCAGGTACTCTTGCTGAGAGGCAGGCTAAGCAGGTGGTGAGAAGTACCATTTCAGCTATCTAACTTTAATTTACCCCTGCATGCAAGTCAAAACCATCTCAGCTAAGGCCAATCTCTTTCTAGCAAAAGCTAGGATAATATACTGCAGTTAAATCCTCACCTGCAAGCCACCATTGCTTTAATTAGATTCAGTCAAATCCAGGTCTTTGCAGTCTAGACATGGTTTAGCAAGTAATTCATTGCAAGAGAACACAATTTTTAAAGGAATTAGAAAGATAACTCATCACATGTGAAGTTTTATCTGGAGCTTACTTCAGTCTTGGCAAAGAAAACCTCGCTGGATGTTGACAGGGCAAAGTCAGCCTAACCTAAGCATTCAAGTATCAGTCCAAGTGAAGATTTTACTTGGGGAAGGAAGGAAAAGAAAATGTTCTTCTTTGAGCCTAAAGCTTTCCCAAAGTTTAGCCAGCCACAAAAGGCTTTCTGTTCACAGCAAGAGCATTAACATCACAATTTTGAAACACAGCACAAAAACATGAATCTTGAGGTAATATAGAATGCAGACTTCCATCCCTTACTCTGGCCCCTTCTGTAGCCTCTGTCCTACTCTGGGTTTTAAGCAAAGGTATGAAGATTTATAGAAAGGAGACAGAAGAGGCACATACAGAGTACCTACTGCTTCTGACCTACAGTACAGATACACTGGTCACATTTTCAAGGACCTCCCATGCTCACACACCTATTTACAGAAACTTAAGGCAGGAATATCAGGGCAGCTTTGTGGCTTGACAACTTCTGTGTTGAAATCAAAGTGATGAGATGCTCCAGCTCCACCAAAGTCAATTTGACTAAGCTTTAATATATATACCAAATGGCTGTTGGATTACAGAAAATCTTAAGTGCCAGCACTGTTGTGCTCCTAGCTGTGCATAAATACATTATTTTATTACTATTTTTGATTTGCTCAAAGAATCTCTGGCAGAGTGTTAGTAAGACATGGAGAATATCAGCCCAGTGTTTCTGAAGACTGGATGGGCAGGGGAAAAGGCCTTACATACCCAGCTAGTTCTTCTCCAGGGCAGCACCAGTATCAGAGGCCAGCCAGTCCTCCTCCTTGTCATGAGACTCTCGGCACTGATACAAGAACGGCCCTAACTGGACATCGCAGTAATACAGCATTAACCAGTTCAATTAATGGTTGGAACTGAATGCACCAGTAAGCATAAAGCAACTCATAAATAGTCTCATTTTTACTCAAACGGTTGAAGAGATCTTATTTTCTGCAACTTACTAAGGAGACAACCCCCGCTCACTTTTGTGATGCAAATTAGCAAGTTGCTTGGAGGAAGAGAGGAAAAAAGGTCTTTTAACTGAAATTACAATGAAACTTCCTCCCTACACAACAGTCACAGACACCAGCACCCATTGAGCTTCCTCCAGGACTCCACCGTTCTCCTTCAGACCATGCACAGCCAAACCTCTGGCCTCTTGATTGCACACTCTCCTCCCTGCTACATGCCGCTGTCGCCTCACTCACCTGCAGTCACCAAAAAGGCCTGGAACCACCCAGAACCGGCACCAGATGTGTTAAACTGCGCTTGAAGCTGAGGGATGTAAACCACTGCCCTTCCATGAAGATGTAGCTATGAGGAAACTCCTTTACCAAGCAGTAGCAGCCTGCAAAGCAAAACACCGTCCCCAAAGAAATGCCGCTGAGGAATGCGAGCTATGTGGGCAGGGGGGCTCTGATGGATATTGAGGGAGGACAGGAGCAAGCAGGCTACTTTCACAACCGACAGTGGTTTCCCAGCCCAAGCAGAGGGCCAGCCTGGCTGCCCTCCCTCGCCCCACACGTGTGCAGGCACAGGCACGCCAGCACAGGCACGCCAGCACAGGCAGAGCTCGGGAACGTGAGCGATGCGGACCGGGGGCTGGGGCTCCTTTGCTGCCTGGCAGAGAGGGATGGGAGCGGGTACCAGGGAAATAATACAAGACTACCAAGAGGCAGCTGGGATTGCTGCAGAGTCACAGGACTCCCTTTAAGGGGGGTCCGTGGAGGGGCCTCAAGGCGTGACTGCGGGCTGCAAACCAGTGAAGGGTCCCTTCTTGTCCCACTCAGTCCGTGCTTATGGAAACAAAACTGTACATGCAACTTTGCAATAAACCTGCCTGTCATTAATTTCTACCAGCTGAAACAAACTGCAGGTCCCCCGGTTTTTGGCTAGTTGCTGACATGAAAAACATACCAGCATTAAGAGTAATAAACACATGCACTTAACACTTCCTGAGCCGGAGATCTGATATTCAGCTGTACAAGCACAAGCCTTTTCTCCCCCAGGCTAACAGAGGATGGAATTGCTACAGCTAAAACAGACCTGAAACCCTCCCAAGCCTCCTTCAGCCAAAACCAACAATTCCTTACAGCGTGAAGAACATATTTGGTCACCTGCTATTTTTAAGGTTCTTGAAGAACTCCGGTTTATATCTACCATATTTTCTTGCTCCACAGGCCTCAGTCCAACCAGAGAGTCGGTGAGCGAGCACCGGCCGCCCGGCCGGGGCCGTAGCCGGCCAGGAGGGGCTCCCGCCTGGGGCCAGCAGCACCTCCCAGCGCCGGGTCCTGCCGCAGCGGGCACCGACCGCATCTCGGAGCACGCCCGCCGCACAACCCGTGACAATCGTCATGTGTGCACCGGCACAAAGAAGGGTTTGTTTTCCTTAAATTTCCCCAGCTGAGAAGGCTCCTGGCCGCCGCTAGTCTTTTCGTTGACGTGACCGATCTCGCACATTGCTTAAAAACATGACAGCGGTCACAAGCAGCAGCAGTGATGGGGTGAGAAGCCGCAAGAAAAACACAAAAGAGAGATAAAGACCAAGTGATCAATCACAGATGGGATCAGGATCGAGACTAAAGCGACTCCCACTCCACACACGGGCACACATAAGAGCCCTTGTCTACTCAAAAAAAACATGAGTAAAACAGCCCACAACACTGCAAGAACAAAGTAAGAAGCATGCTTGAAGTTTGTCAGCCCAGTTAAACGATGCTGACAAGATATATAAACTGCAGCCAATCATGCCTACATCATTTTCAGCACCTCCTGGTTGCAGAGAGATTCAATCCCAGGGTCTTCTTGCAGGTGATTTTATCTCATCTGGGAAAGTTACCGACTTGCCGTGCACAGAAAAGAATCCGAGCAGGCTGCTGGTAAAGTACACATGGGGAGAAAATGGTCAGTGATGCCAGAATAAGACTAGCATTCATCTGACGAAAGAAAACTCGTCAAGGGCTTACCATAAAAAAAAGGGCAAGTTAAAAGTTTAAGAACGAGTTCGACACCACATGGCACGAAGGAATGGAACTTAAATTAAAAAAACCCTCTTATATTGCTTTTTGTAAGTCTTAAGATCAGTCTGGGATAAAGACTGTTGTTTTAAAAGCAAAGTTGTTTATTGAAAAATGTGAAGCATGGTTTCTAAAAAATACCATGAAGCAGCTTAATTCTAATCCCACTCATGTAAATCCACACTGAACACCTGAAAAGAGACAGATGACTTTTAATGCCTTTAAAACAGAAATAAAACAACTGACTCCCCTGCTCAAGAACCCTATCATTTTACAGTTTGTTCATCGGTTTGGGGCTTTTGTTTGGTTTTTTAAATACCAAAACTGGCTTTTCAGCAAAACTGTCTGAGGGCTAAAACTGTGAGAAATTATAGTAAAAATGGAGACCTTCCGCTTTTTTGTTTGTTTGCAGAAAACTGGAGATTATGAACAGATTTTAGAGCAACTTTAAAACTTACATTTCTATGAACATCTTCATTGTGAAGTGGTTTCAAAACCAAGTGACAACTGCTCTTCACTCAGCAAGCCCATTTTTGGTTGCCAGTCTCTACAAAGACAAGGTGTTACTGCCACATGTTACTGCCAGATGGACAGAAAGCTGGAGAACACAGAGCAGGTTTAAGAGAGCAAGAGAAGGGCTCTGAAAAGCCCAGGAGCTATAGAAATTCTACTTCGATAAAGCTGTAATGTCCCACCTTGGTATAGCTGCATGCTATTCCATAACGTCCATATGCAGTTTTGACAACCGTCCTCCACTTTGTTAGGATTTCTCCAGCCATTCTGCACGCATCTTCTACTTCTGCTCTCCCGTGCACTTATGCCACACAGAACAAAAAAGCTAAGCCTAGCCTGCCAAATTACTTCTGCTTCCTGTCCCTGTTTGCCCCAGAAACCCAATTACAAAGTTAACTCATGCTAATGGAGCCTGAAGGGATGTGCACTCACACTCAGCTGATGACAGGTCACAATGAATGAACAGCCTGATTTTCACCCTGGTTTGGTATCTGAAATGTAAACAATGCACATGGAAGTTATCTATTGCAGAATTGCAGATAAATCTTGGTCTATCTGTGGGTAATTGGAGTGAAAAGTCAGATTCCAATAGATGAGTCATTATCCATTAAAGCTAAAAAAAACCCCAACACACTACAGTAGGATTGACCCCAGTATCAGTTTCTACACTGAAGAAAGATTCAGCTAAACTAAACATCTCCTCTCAGCAGATATTTTACTGTGTCTATTGAGGTACATCCACTCAGAAAAAAAGCAAGGCTTTGCTCCAGTGCACCCCTCAAAAAGCTGGACTGCAGTGGGAAGTGGATAACATGTTAATATATCAATCTACTAACACTGCAAGGATACTGAAGAGGAGTTGAAACAGTACAACCTGTCTACTAGCAGCTGGGTTAATAACAAAGCACTGGTGAGAAAAAAACCAAAGGCTTAAATTACCTTTGCCAAGCTGCAAAACAGAGACGACCTATCAACCCTTTTGTTCCAATTTATCTTCTGTCGGAAATCTGGAAATTAGAGACAAACTCTGCAATATTGTTTCATTTAATAATTATGCATGTGTCATGTCCCAGTACTTTTGTCTCATAATCGGCATCTTGACTGTCCTTTGTTACTTTTTGTACTCTAATTTTAAAATACTCAAAAAACAAAAATAGAGGGAAAGGCTCTCTAGTATGAATCCAAAGATTCCCACCCACCTCCCAATCGCTGCACTTCTTCGCAAATTCTCTCTAGAGAAATACCGAAGAGCCACATAAAACACTCATGTGCCTTTCTTTCTCTGTCCAAACCAGATGAGTCTGGAGTAACTCTCAGACATCCTCTGCATCACCATATGCTGAGACAGGGATGAAAAGGGCAACATTTGCAGAGAGTTCACTATTGTCTAAGGTCCTTGGGGTTTTTTTGACACAGCTGTTCCAAAACAGCTCAGGAATGAGCCCCATCCTTTTCTCATTTAACAGCTCATGAAGTGAATGAAAACACTGTGAGGGAAGCCCCACCATGCACAGCCATGTTTATGCACCTAAACAAACACATTCAACCTCTGACATTGTCTCACTCCAGGGGAGACTCCGAGCCATTAAACTGGGAAAACAGTTGCAGTTAAAAAAAAAAGGGAAAGAGTCAGAATAACCCAGGGAAAATCATTGTTTTAAACTCAACTCTTCATCTTTGAGAAGAAGTTGCAGGCCGGTGGCATGCATGAATATGAAACGCAAGGCAAGGAGCTTTCCCAGTCTCACCCACAGAGCAGGATGCTTCTGATCATCGCCTGCCAAGATGGTCCTAATGGACCAAATTTTAGAACAAGCCTCATTGGTTTCAAACAGTTTGCAGGGTCGACAGGGAATCATAGTACCATGATTTCATGCCTATGAATTTCTGACACAACCCCGTACTGCCGCTGAGAGGCTTCCCACCCTCTCCTGCTATGCTGGCACAGTGCATGGGATGCTGTGCACACAGAGAATAGCCTGGAGGGGTATTTTAGCAGGTTTGTTTCCAGCCAGATCAGTGCTCTGATCTGTTTCGTCCCACAGCCACATAAATATTAGCACCATCACAAAGAAGCTAGCAGCAAAAGCGTAAGAGGAGGGCTCGCTGTTTTCAGCCAGGCACAGATTTACTGCCTACCTGCAGTCCCTCTGAGGCCCCTGTGGCATGGGCAGCTGCAGTCAACGGGAAAGAGCCAGGAGGTGCAGAGATTCATACGGGTGCCAAATAAAACAGAAACAGTTCTGAGGCCACTTTAGAAATTAATGGTGCAAAATCATCTGGGTCAATCTGGGCAGCATCCTCCCCCTCTAATGAACACCACTGCAGAATTGGGAAGGGATTGGAAATATGTAGAAATCATAAAAAAGGCTTTGAAAAAACACTTAAGTTTTTAATAAACTAAGCAAATATTATTTGGAAGGGGCTGAGGAATTACATAAAATAACAAAAGGCGCATAAAAGCTAAATCCGTGTTTCTCCTTATCTCAAGAACGAGGGATGATCAAGCTATGTAATTAGGAGGCTGAAAGTGTGTGCACACACTGCAGAAGTCCTTATTACTGCACGGCAACCATGAAGGCTACCAGCTCAGTGGGACCAAGAGAAGGATTGGACACTTGTGTGGGTAACAGCCCTATCTGGAGCTACACTTAGGAACACTAATTAAAGTCTTCAGGGAAAAAAAAAAAGTCCAGGGACTTACAGCTTAAAAGTCAATGTCCACTAATTACAGATCCATACAAGACATAAGGTAAGGGACAGATTAGCCCTCGTCAGCCTTAAGTGTATGGATACTGCACATTTCTCAGAGTCTCTGGTACAAAACCTCTCAACACAAAGCACCTTAGCAGGGCTGGCATCTGGTCCAATAACCAACGTTTTGACTGCTTTCCCCTCCTCAGAAGACACAGCACCAGCGCAATCCACTCTTGCCAGGGAGCTACTGCTTCATGTAACTGCACTGGTCACCCTTTGGGCAGAGAAGATGGTAGACCAGTAAGAAAACCCCAGGTCCTTGGGATGAGGCATGGGTACATTTGGGCAATGAAGAACTCTACAGTAATGCCAGCACTTCCGCTCTGCAAAAGCAGCTGCAGTGAAACCCTTCTGTATTTCCTCAGCATCCCCCACCAACAGCTTAGGGCATCTACAGCCAGGAAGGGCATCCTCTGCTTCAGAGCACTGGCACATGATGAAGCAGGTTTAAGAGATCACCAAGCCAGAGCAGACCAGTGATCCCCCCGGGAAGTGTGGTGCTATGAACATTTGCCCAAGAGACCCAACGAGGTGTCCCCACTGCCCTCCTGGACATCAGCCACCACCAATGAAGCCAAAGTTGCCTATAGCTCATGGCACACACAGCTGCAGAGAAGATGGAGAAAAACCTCACGTTGTGCATGTAGAAGACTCTCCTCTCTCACGGCCATTTCTTCCTCCCAGGCTCTGAGTGCCACGCAGCAACACCCCAGTACTTCAGGATGGCACAGACACCTCCCTCTGTGCAAGGAACAGCATGGAGGCACCATCCCTGAGCACAGAAACAGGCTGGGACACCCCCACCACCCAACACCCTCCCACCATCACCTTCACCAGAACATTTTCTGGAGATGCCTCATTTCAGGGAAACGCAGTTACAAGCTCCAGCCCATCAGGGCAGATACCCAAGTCTGGTTTTGGCTCCTGTGTGCAACAGGAAGCCTGTACACTGAACAAGTATGTGAACAGCAGTTGGGCTTATAAGAAGGCCAGACTGACTTTGACAGATTTGCATACCCACAATTAAGTTCCAACTGTTCTTGTCAGACTCCTCCATCTTCGGTCTACTCACATCTCTAAAGAATTAAAGGGACACTCAAAACACGCATTCATGACTCATGTTTAATTGTCAGCTGTCCTTCCCCAGTACAGCTCTAATTAGAAATCAGAAACACATTTTTGAGCACAGAAAGACACAAAAAATTGGCATTAACTGCCAAGGGAAGCCTGTGGGAGCAGTTTAAGTCTAACAGGATGCCTTCTTCTAAGTTGTGCTTTAGCCAAACTAGTCATTGGGCTTAATACAGGGGTAAGAGCCCAGGGCCTGTGACAGCCTGGAAGTGAGATCAGACGCTCTTGCCATTTAACCTGAATGACAGAAGTCTTTTCATTACTAGCAAAGCTCAGAAAGCATTTTCAGTATTCACTACAGCACCTTAAAAGTAATTTCCTCTTTTCCTCATCACAGACAAGTACGTCTTTAATGCTGAAGAAGTGACTATCGCCATATACATCTTTCGGCTATTTTGCAGAGTTTGCCTGGGAACCTTTGGCAAAGTAAAAATATAAACATAGCCTAAACCAGTATTCAGATTTAACAAGTCTCAACACTGCTGTCATGATTGCAGACACAGTTTCCCAAAGTAAAATACATGGGCAGTATTCAGAGTTAGAGAACAAGCTAGACATTAGAGCACAATTCACAGTACAACACTGCTAGAAGTGATCTGCATAAAATATATAAACTGCAAAAAAAATCAATTATGCTGGTTGTTCATTCTTGATGTGTATTATTACTTCCCTTCAGGTCCCAGTCTTTTGACAGCTGGGAACAACCATATAATTTGAATGTTATTTCCCCTTGATATGTAGCATCTATAATGGGAGCAAGAGAGAACTGTGGAGTGTCAGAGTTGACATGCCTAAGTGGTTTCCCCGATTTCTCCATGAGATGCCTAAATGCCTTTTTACAGCACCGCCAATTATTCAACCACACAGATACTATTAAGATACTTTAAATGAATAATTTCCCACTAGAACCGAACACATTATAAGTTTGATCATAAATCTGAATCTCTAGTCAAGATAAACTTATTTCAGTGCTTACATAAGGTTTATAAAAAGATATTGTGACTTTTATATATTTTTATGTAGCTTGAACAAAAAACTTTTCAAGTAAATCCTGTAAAAAAATTACAGCTGGCATTTCAAGCTATCTGTAAACTACATTTACTGCATCTCTAAGAAGTTGGGTGGAATCAAAACTTTTTGCGAGTTGTTCATTGCTACTTCGTGTTGCAATTCCACGTGAACTTATCATCGTTATGACGCAATAATCTAGTTAGCTTAACACTTGTCATCTTGCCACAACCCACAAAAATTTAGATAAAATTCATACCCGTGCATGTATATACACACCAGCTTTCAAGCCACTTTGCAAGTTCTGTGTTTCTTCCCTTTCTAAAGCACACAGGCAAATTCAGATAGATCTCAAACAGTCCAAGCAATGACACCTGAAACTTCTCCTATGGCCCATTAGTCAACTCCATTAGCTAAATGACTAGGAAAAAACCTCCTTCTCTCTGACTTACCACTACAATAGGTGCTGACACCACAAGAAAATCTGCAACTGTCCTCAATTAACAACTAATGCTTTAGTAACTAAAAGCATGATCAGCTGCCCATTTCTGACAGCTTTTTGCAGTGGCTCTGCATCATTTGCAAGAGAGACCCTTCATTTAGACATTTTCATCTCACTTTCAGCATCTATTATTTAGACATACAGGGCACTGCAGAAACTGAGACCGCAAGCTGTACCAGAGGCTTACAAGCCTGAGAAAACTGCCAGAGTGGGAAAAGGCAAGCAGATACTGAGGAGGAGTGACTGAACAGACTCATCTCATACAAAAGTCATTCGTGGTATGAGAAATACATCCATTGCCAGTTCTCCCAATGTGACAGGATTTTCAGAGACCTGCTAAACCACCACCTAAAAACAATCCACATTCAGTTTTCAATCTAATGATCCAGTTTTAGTCTCAGTTTCTGCAAGTGCAATTTTAAAGTAAAGCCTAATCTCAAAATAAAGCAGGTGTGTACAAATTTAAAAACTAAGACACTGGAGACTCCTGTATAGACTGGAGTGCTACTGAAGTTGTCACCAAATTACCCAGAGTGGTCATCAGTAATTTATTTGATGGCAGTATCATGTTTGCCAATAGAGAACCATCCACCTCAGTTGATGAATTTCCATCTAGTTAGAGCTCTGGCAGTAACAGGGGAAAAAACCTCACTGTGACATCACACAAACGAAACACAAAGAGTTCAGCGTAACATCAAATCCTACCAAGCACATTGTCAGCGAAGTCACAGATTTTGAGGCGCAGAAGAGCCTGTATCCACCTACACTTCTGCCCAAGCTGCTCTCTGGCAGCCGGAGTTGTACTGCTGCTGGGGGCTTCTGCCCCCGCCATTGGTGTGACTGACCCTCCTGTCCCCACACCCAGCACTGTGCGGGATGCTCACACAAAGAGCTTCCACACCCAAGCCCCCCCATGCCTGGTACACCAGAGCTGCAACCTCTCTCGCTCAAGAGTGGATGGAGGAAGGACCAGGGCTTCCCTGCCATAGCACAACACCTCATCTTCTGTTGGGGAGGCAGTTTTGGGGTAAGATCGCATTTTACCTAGTCACTAATATGAGGCAGGTGTTCCCAGGCAGAAGAGAGACAAGACTTCAAAGATTCCGCTTGCCCCATGGATTGAGGGCAGCCCCATTGCTGCCCCACTGGCACCCGCTCCCTTTGGAAAACTGACTCCAGACCTGAAGACCCAAGCAGCCCTCCCAAGGGCCTGAAACCCTACCTGAATGAAAATGTCACGGCTCTCTTTGCACACCTTGGGCACTTTTAAATTAGTTCAGCTTTTCTAAAACTCACATTGACCCAACGGGCCTCCTCTCACTTATCTCATATTTTCCTTTTCGCAACATGCACCCACACAACCTTTAATCAGATCCAGTCACCCTGCCAGAAAGGGTGAAATAAAAGGGTAAGATACATCCGATATCTTTAATCAGCAAATTGTCATGGTCACCTTTCTTGGCTAGCCAATATGCAAGGTTGTCAACTAAGCTGCAGAACTGCCAGATGGGCTCTGCGCTAATTAAATGTTTGAGAGCTTTGATTTAACAAAAAGCACATTATCCTTGATCTTAACATCAGTACAAGAAAGTTAAGCTTAGCTTGGTCTTATGTGAAACCCAGGGCCAATGAAGCCACAAGAACATCACTGTCATTATTGAGGCTTGTAATTATGCTTGAATCAGTTTTCACACGTAACTGTGTTTCAAGCTATAGAGCCTCACAATGTTCTTTGTTTCAGAAAGAATAAGACGGTTTTCAAACACTTCAGGATGTCTTTAAGAGTTTTTTGAGATCCGTGAAGAGCAGCCAAAGTTAAGGCATGTTCATAAGCATCAAAGCCCAACACCTACTCCCGCCCCCCTCCCCAAAAACCCGAAAATTCTCTACTGTCTTTGTAAAGTGCCAGCTCACAAGTTAGACTGTACCCAAGACAGTCCACTTCAACAAAGCACCGCCGACCACAGCTCCCGCTGCAGATGCGACCCCCTCCCCACACGCCGGTCCCCGGTCTCAGAGCCGCTCTCCGCCCCGGCCGGCCGCACTGCCATCCCCAGACGAGCACGAAGGAGGCAGCCAGCGCTCAAGGTCGGGCGAAACTGCCCAAACCTGCGGCGGGCGTACGGTGGCTGCCCCGAGGAGCCCACCGGTCAGACGGGCACCCCGTGAAGGGGAGGGCTAGGATGCACCTTTGCCGCCCCGAAGTAGAGACGGGATGCAGCGATGCACAGAATGCGCCCGTCCGTGCCCTCCCCCCCGCCCCAGGCGAAATCACGGATTTTCACTCAAACCGAGGAGCGGGTACCGGTACCAGCAACTCTCCGCGACACGCTCGCACACCGGTCCACCGGGACGGCCGCATCCCTCCCGGCGGGGCAGGGCGGTGCAGACCGCCCGCCCCCCGCCCCGGACGGACCTAGAGAGGCTCCCCCCGGCGAGAGGGGCAGCGCCGCCGCCCCCCGCCCGCCCCGTCCCTGTCGCTCACCTCCGGGCTCCGGCGGGGCCTCGCCGCGGCCGCCGGCAGGGGGGGGTAGGGAGGTGGCGGTGGGGCGCTGGGGAGCCCCGCAAAACTCCAGCCCCCCCGCCAGCCCGCACCGCCGGGAGCTCGCAAACTCCTCTCGCAGCCGCTTTGTACCCGCCGGCAGCCCGCACTGCGGCTGCGCGCTGCCCAAAATCAACAAGGCGCGCTTCCAGCCCCCCGCCGGCACCCTCGGCCCTCCCCCCCCAAGCAGGGCCGTCCCTCCGCCCAGCGCCATCCCTCCACACCCTCAGCAGAGCAAATCCTCCACCCCAACAGCAAACCCTGTGCACCCCGACAGTGCAAACCCCGCAGCCCCCAACCGTGCTCCCCGCGACAGCGCAAACCCTCCCGCACCCCCGGCAGCGCAGCCCCCAGCCCCTCCGCACCGCAGCGCATCCCCCGGTGCAACCGTCCTGCCCCGCCGCGGGAGGGGGGTGGTTTGGGGGCGCACGGCGTGGCGTGGGCGGCTGCGGCGCTTTTTCCCCACGCAGCTCCGGAGATGCGCTGGAGGGCGGTGGGCGGTGGCTGCCGAAGGGAGTTCCGTCGCCTGCATCCAACATCCCAGCGGTCACCGGGATGCGGGAGCTGCCGTCGGGGCTGCGACTGAAAGTACAGCATCCTTGGGAAGACCTGTCTGGGGCTAACCTAGATGAAGTCTTCCCTGTCCTCAGGCTGGACGGAGTGATTGGAAGCCCGCGAAAGGAGTGTTGGTCTCGGCAGGGTTTGGGTCAGATGCGTACCCAGTCAAGGCTAGCGCTGCCCGGTGCCAAGGGAGTGGGATTCCCCACGGGGGGCTGTCATGCGAAATGCTTTTTTCCGTGTCAGAGCCTCGGCAGAATGCGCCTACCCGCTGCTGGCTGTTCTGCTGTGCAGGGCTGGACCAAGGCCTTGGCCAAGGCCTTCAAAGGAGAGCAAAGTATGCATCAGCTCCCTCTGCATTGCTTTGTGAATCTCAGCTGAGAAGCAATGTTTTTAAACTTGTGCCTTGACCTTTACTGGCCAGAACAGGCTGTCTCTAAAGCCTTTTGAGCTGTGAAAGGATACAGTGGTCCCTCTTTTGTGAGCCTTGAGTTTTTTGCTTAACAGTTTGCATATTCGGTATGGACTGATGCATCGTTTCTTTCATTCCTCCCACTCTTATCTCAGATGCTATCCTTATTGCCCCGGGGCTCTCAGATCCCCAGGAACAAATGCTTCAGAGGCTTTGTGGCGATGCCAGGAAGGGTTTCATGGCTGGGAGTCGGACAGTCCCTCCCAAACACAGAGAGGTCAGCAAAGGGAATCCACAGGCCAGGAGTAAGCACGATGCAGGGGGCTCAGCGAAGTCAGGAGTGTGACAGCACTTGGTCTTCTCTTCCAGATCCGGCCGTGGGACCCTGCGAGGTGATTATTGTGAGTTACTTCACAGCACAAAAGGATGCAACTGTGGTGCATCTCTCCTTGCTTTTTCCCGTTTTCCCTGTAGTGTGCTGTCAAATGCTGGCAGCTCCTGACCCTCCTTCTCATTTCCTTCTTTCTGTGTCATTCCTCTGCTTTTCTTCTGCCTTTCCCTGAGTAATTCTCCTGAAACTCTGCGTATTTCCAGATGCTTTTTTTTTTGCAGACGTGATACCTGAAGCTCATGAATGGAGACCAGCAAAGATTGTCTCAATGAATATTGATTCCAGAATAGAGCATGGAGGATATTAAGGAAATTTGAAAATCTCTCTGTCTGTTTTTCCCAGTGGGCCACACTCAGGTAATGGTAGACAACAAATGGGAGGGTTTTCTCGTTCTATAAAAAGCTAACAGGCTCAGTGATATTTCTGTCTAAATCATTTCCAGTATTTCTTCTGAAATCTCTGAAGCCATTAAAACATTTTAGAGATTAAATCACATCAAGTATTTTTGTAAGTACAGCTACTATGACGTTGATATAAACCATCTCTCAAACCACTAAGCTTTTGTTAAAAAAAAAAAGCTTTTATACATTTTAATTCAAGAGCACATATTTTTAGAAATATTTGCCATCCAAATCTGTGACCAGACCCTGCAGCTCTTTAAGACGCTAATAATTATTAATCCTGACTGTGCTAACTTTCCATCCAGAGGCTATTTTTTATGGCTGAGGTACCAACCCTAGAAAAATGGGGGACTGATGAAAGAAATAGTTGCGACAACAGTGAGCACCACTTACTGTTATTTATATTAACAACCAAAAAGAAAGTATACTCAGGCCAACAAACAACTCCTTAGCATCAGCTTATTCATCTGAATAGTTGGGTCAGGACCATGTTGTACCAGAAACTGTACAAACACAGAATGAAAGCACTCCAGACTACAGCAATGAACAGAGCAAGCAGATAGGGCTCTTTCCTCTTCTCCCACTTAATCCTTTCTTTCAGGAGTTGCCAGCTCTTGACAGTTTAAACAAGTGAAATTAAATAAAGAAGTCAATTGTTGTGTTACCTGCGTAAGAGTGACAGGAAAAGACTTTCAGCATGGTCATGCAGTGGATGGGGCTTTTTTCTTTGATGGTGTAATTAAAACCACCAGGTCTTTGTTCACCCTTTGGCTCCTTGGGCCTTGTCTGGCACTGCAAAGAGCTTGCGAAGTGCACTAACTCGGAGCCTGGGGATCTGCCAAATGGGGCAGAGGAGAGATATAAGGGAGCAGAAAGTGAGGAGGGTCAGTAAGCACCTGCTGCTCTGCTCCGTCCGCCCTGGCCTCCCAGGCACACGCACATGGGAGAGGTTGGGAGAGGGGATGTAGACCCTCCATAGACTCCCTGTAAAGCACCAAAGAGAGAAACTGGCTTCAGTCTAAACTAACCGTGGCAAAGCTTCAAGGAGAGAGGGGGATGAGGTTGTCAGTGTGTTCCTACCCCTTGACAGGTGGGAGCGGTGAGGAGCGGGGTGCTGCTCCTCAGCTGGGCATGCCCTGGCTGGGGCACTGCCACTGGCCATGTCACCCTCGGAGATGCCTGCGCAGCCCCCACCGTCCACCCCGGGCTGTGGGAGTGAGTGAGTTTGCCTCGTTTAGACCAAGCACCAGTGAGAAGCACAGAGCAGGGAACAGGTTCTTTTGCAGGGCTTTTCCAGCTCCCTGGGGTGGTTTTCATTTGGGACCTGCTCTGGCAGGTAGGAATGCTGGACACACCATTAACATTTAGCAAAAGAACCCACCCACCCAGCCTCAAAACAAACCCAAACCCACCTATTTCCTTCAAAAAGCCAGATGCCCCATGTCTGTGACTAGGTAATCCTAAGTGGCATGTCCAGAAGTAAGTAAAGGTAGTACTTGAAGAAAGAGAACACGTATTTTTCCATGACTTGGACCTGGTCCATCTAAGTATTGTGTGTGCTTTGGCAGAGTTTTCTGTGAGATTTTTATGTTGCACACAATACAGATAAAGCCTATGCACACATAGCGTGTAAGTTAAAAAGGAAGGACTTAAGAGAAATCATCCCGCCCAATGTCATTTTCGGTGCATTGAGCAGGAGCTCAGGCAGAATGAGTTCCTGTGGACTCTCAGGCCGCATCCCTCTGGGTTTTAACACTCACCATGCCTGAAACCTGTTTTGTGTTGAACATCCCGCACAGCTCAGTCGGGAGCCATGGGGCTGGTAGAACACAAGGGCCACATCAGCAGCCTCGGAGGCTGGAAGTGCACATGAGTCCAGGTGGTCTGGGGGCTAAACTTGGAGGCAGGTTGCACCAACCCTACTCCCAGCTGTGGCCCATACCCTGTTTGGAAGTGTGGAAAGGCGGGGGGGGAATCAGACATCCCTTCTGCTGCTGTATTTGGCAGCAATTCTTTGCTTAGCTGCAGCCATACAGGATCACAAGAGGCCACGCGTATCTTAGATGAGTTGCCTTAGGTCTTCCTCTAACTGGGATGGCCATCTATGGCTCCACAGCAAGCAGCTCCTCAGCAGGACAGTGGGTGGAAAAGGCTGAGGCTAACTCACTTTTTGCTCAATGCCCCCCTCTCCTGCCTTCCCCCAGCACACCCAACATCTGAGATGCTGCCGGTCCCGCAAGGCTGACAGCTCCAGGGGAGCCCCTAAGGCCACCGCAAACTTCACCTGATTTGTTGGGATAGTGGAAACAGCTCTGCCCTGTAAACAAAACAATCCTATTAAAATTTTATAAACAGAATAATTCCGGTTTTGCCAAAACAAAACATTGCAATGTTCTTTCCACAGGAAATGGCAATGCTTTCCTGTGCCTTGTTTTGTCCATCCTAGAAATACCACTTACCTGAAAAAAAATTCCATATTTGTACCGAAAAGAAGCTTTGGCTTGCAGGAAGCGGTGTTCGCAGCACCTGCCTAAGCCTGACCAGAGCACTGCGACCCCCCTGTCCCTGCCAGTTCCTCCCTGCCTTTGTGGGGTCTCACACAGAGAGGGGCTGCGAGGGGGCAGGGCTGCACTGCTGGGAGCTGCTGGGACACTTCGAAATGCTGATCACTGCCAAGCAGCTGCAGTTGCCAAAACTGAGTAGCAACCTAAGGAATTAAGTAAAACCCGATTTTAAAAAGCACTGGACCTTTGCTGCCCTGAATATTCTGCAAACCATTGTGAAAAGCAAGGGTAACACATTGCACTGGTGTGAATGACCCCGCACAGTGGGCATGGCAGCTGAGAGTCAGATTAATCCTCTCCGCTGGCAAGCCTGTAAAAGCCCAGATTTTTCTCTCTGTGCATCTACTGCTGTGACTTGCTTTTAGGGAAGCAGCGGTTTCAGTAGGTATACACACTGTCGCTCTTCTCTCAGCATAGCACATCCCTAGCAAATCACACCACATGGCTTGTTTCTGAGCACCATCTGCAAAGGAGGGATGTTACACAAACACAAAAGAAGGCAGAACATTTTTTTCTGCCCTGGTTCAGGAGGACTCACATCAGTGGCAGCCTGGAAATAGTACCACATACTTCCCTGTCAGTCCAAAGTGAAATGAAATGATGCAGCATGCGGCCGAGTTTCCATCATCTAAGTTTTCGGTGCTGGAGGGTACTGTTGCTGTTCACCACACATTGTCTTGGATCTCACCATTAGGCCTAGGGATATTTGAGGCACAACAGTGTTCTTGATTTGTGCATGAATGCACAGGAATGCAACTCCAGAAATCATTTACTAGATGAAATGTAGCACTTGCCTTTCCTCTTATCTTTAAAGGAGCAGTGTCAAAATACTATACTCTTCAAGGTTTGACCAGCTCTAGTAAGAGAGGAAAAATATTCCTAACTTTGCCTTCTGGAGTTTACCTGCCTTTTATCACTGAAATATTTTAAAGAATGCTTGGTGCTCCAGAGCTCCCAGACCGTTATTTTACCTCTGAGCTGGGTGAAAAGGCCACTGCAGTTTAAGTTGAATCGACAGCATCATGCAGTTGTATTACCAAGCCTAGTCTCTGCAAAAAGTTTTACTTGCACTTGACGTCTGTCATGAGTTGTCTGAGAGATTACTATAATAATTTCCTTAATGGGTATGTGCATACAGCAGTTGGGGTCTAGAACTACATCGAGGAACCATGCTAAAACCTAAAATTACCACCAAAGATTTATTCGGACACCTGTGCTGGGGGAGATGAGGAGGTCCACATGCCAGCTCATGACAGGAAGATTCAGCTTGGATGAGTGCAAGCAACAACTATAGGAAGAAAGCAGGAGATAAAAAGTTTTGGCAATTTCTTGCTGGAGCAAGGAATTTGTTAAATGAACTCCCAAAGTTAGGATCAGTCGGCGTGATCCTAAATTTGTGCATGTTCACCTCAGGGAAAGGCAGAACCAGGAAATTAATGACCCCAATATTCGTCTCCCTGATGCGTGGCTCCTTGGAGGAGTTCCTCCCTCATCGCAGATTTTGGCTCCACAGCAGGAGATAGATAGGACCTGAGGGGCACTTTAAAGGACCCCTGCATTTTACATATGAGACATTTGGAGTTTTCTTTCTGTCTTTGTACACTGCTAATTCTGAAATTAAAATGTGCTCTGTGCCAGAATTGGGCTAGCAAGGACCAGTCATGCACAGACAGATTTATTTACTTTGTATAAATGATGATTTGATTTCTGTCATGATGATTTGATTTCATCAAATTAATTAGTCAATTGTCCACTTAGAAGGAGGTTTCTCAACCTTCATCCTAGTTTCAAATTCACAAGGGGATTTTAACTTAGAGGAATGGTACCTTTTTTAAAAAATGTGATTAGGACATGGAATGCCTTGACTGTAAAACTGCAAGTGAAAAAACTTGATGTACTTGGGCATTTTATTGAGAAGGGTGGTCAAGCTATCTTCTCCTGTTTTTCTCACCTGCTGACTTAACAAATAAGGGCCCATCTGATAGTTATTTAGTGACAACTCTGAACAATAAATGTCTTATCTTGACCAGTGAACAAGCTGAAGAAGACAACAGGTTCTTCATGCCTGTTTCGCAGACATCAGTGTGAGGCTTCTTTGGCAGAGACACGGGAAAGTTTTAGCTGTTCTTGAAATGCTGATTAATCTGTGATTTATAGCACTGGAGGTGGGTGTAGATCCTCTCTCATAACTTACAGAGATTCTTCATCCTGCAGCATCTGATACTGGCTGCTGCACGGATAGGAAACTGGATGACCTGAACGGCATGCCAGGTCTAATAATGCTGTATTTACGTTTCAACAAACTGTGGACTACCAGTGGAAATCTTCAGCCTTCAAATGTACCTCCTGACAACATGACCTGGCACAGACAGTAAGTACGGATTCTTCCATAAACTAAGCTGACCTATCGCTTTATTTTTGCTAGCCAGAGGCTTCATCTGGGGTCTGGCAGTTGTGGTATAGGCACAGGTACCCTCTCACTGTTTCAGACCATCCTAGAACATATGAAGAGTCCCTGTTTTTAATATATGGTGTGCAACTCTCTGGATGCAGTGAGTGCACTTTGGTATTTTACTGATGCAGAGCACTGCTGAGGATTCAAAAAAATGCATTAATCCCCAAAGCATTTCTTGGGTTTGGGCAGTTTTCCGCCCTTCTTCCAGCAGTGGTGTTGAGCAGCTCCCTTGGTGGCACGTTCCTGTGTGTCCCAGCTCTTCTGCACAGTGCCCTCAGTGCTCTCCTGCAGCCGTGCCTGCAGAGCTGTGAGCCACACCGACACCTTCGTGGCTGCTCCCTCCTGCACCGGACTGTCCCACTCAACCCGTGCGTAGGTTCACAGCGGTCGGGTACAGGATCTTGGTCAGGCTGCGAGTTACAGCAGCATCATGGAGAGGAGAGATAGGGACTGTTTGAAAGAGAACTGCTGAAGTTAAACAGAGGATTAAACAAGCTTCAGTTTTGCAACCACGAATACCGTTGTGTTAAATGCTTTTCCTTACCAGGCTGTGGGAATGATCAGCAGGGAAGGAAGGCTTAGCTGGCCTTTCTAGGAAGATTGCCTCCATCTGTGAAACACTTTGAGTGACGGGAGGGCAGCTGGTGCCACAGGGTCAGTTCCCTGGTGACAGTGCGTGGCTTGTGAGTAGGATCCCAGTAACTGCGAAGCCTCTGGTGTGTGCATTTGGGTGCAGTCTCCATCGGTTAGTAATACAGAAGATTAGCAGTGAAACAAAACTAACAAACAAATAACATGACATTCTGCCTTTGCCCTCTGTTTCCTCAAACTATGCCTGTCTATGACTGTATTTCCAAGCTGAATAATTTCCATCCACAGCATCCCTTTTGTGCATAGGCTGCGGAACCAGTGGTCACTCTTGGCACCCATTACTGCAGGAGGTGTGTGGGGCCATGTCACTGCTCCCAGCCGGCCTGGATCCCTCACTGGAAGTAACAATCCTGACACTTAGTCTGCCCCTTCAAAGGAGTGATGGGAAAGCACAGCATGCCTTGTGTTTGTTGCTTTTGCAGTTCCCCAGTTCTTGATGGATACTAGCAAAGTCCAGGCAGTCAGCATTAAAAAACAACACCCCCCCCAATCCACAAAATCCCCCAAAACCTAAGAATATTTTTAGTAAAAATATTAGAGTTTTCCCTATTATTATTATTATTATTATTATTATTATTATTATTATTATTATTATTATATCTTTTGTGAGTACATTTTGCCTGACAGCTTCCATTAAAATACAGCAGCCCTTAGTTTGGTGCTGAGTGCCCCACATGGTCTAGAAAGTGAGATGCTTTCAGCACTTTAACCTGCCCTTAATTCCATTTCCATGGTACTACTCCCTTTGTTCCCTGCAGTGTGTTGGGTTTTTAATCTTTTGCTCTCTGATTGCTTATTTATTTCTTTATAGATGGATTTCTTTCACTCAGCTGCAGCCTTTGCCCTAGGCTGCAGCAGGCCTTGGGGGCAACTGGGTTTCTCTACAACCTGAGCTGAGCAATCCTTTCTGCACAGTCACAGAGGACTGGTTTTATTCTCTTTAACCTGCCACGGATTACAACAGTTTTGTTCTTCCTAATTTAATCAATGGTTGAAGTCTGTTACATAAGCCAGCCTCTCTGAAATCTTTTAGACTCTGTTGATTTAATATTATTCTCCCAGTGTTAAAGGCTGGCAGCATGAAGTTACAGTGAAAATGTCATGCTTCCAGGCTGCTGAGAAACCTCCAGCCTCTGAGGCAAGCACTATCAGCTTAACTTTTGTAAAGCTGTTCTTGCTGGCAGTCCCTTCCCTTCCCTTCCCTTCCCTTCCCTTCCCTTCCCTTCCCTTCCCTTCCCTTCCCTTCCCTTCCCTTCCCTTCCCTTCCCTTCCCTTCCCTTCCCTTCCCTTCCCTTCCCTTCCCTTCCCTTCCCTTCCCTTCCCTTCCCTTCCCTTCCCTTCCCTTCCCTTCCCTTCCCTTCCCTTCCCTTCCCTTCCCTTCCCTTCCCTTCCCTTCCCTTCCCTTCCCTTCCCTTCCCTTCCCTTCCCTTCCCTTCCCTTCCCTTCCCTTCCCTTCCCTTCCCTTCCCTTCCCTTCCCTTCCCTTCCCTTCCCTTCCCTTCCCTTCCCTTCCCTTCCCTTCCCTTCTTCCCTTTTCCCATTTGAAAAATGCCATCGCAAGGGTTTTGGTTTGAGCCCAGGATTTTATGCCTTAATTCCAGAAGGAACACACTCCTTTGGAAACACTTCCAACCTTTCTTTGATACCTGAGAAGGGATTGTTCATTTCTCTTGAAGTTGAGCTGCAAACAAAGGAAAGGATATGGTTTTGTGCCTACTTCCTTTCTTCACTGTTTATTAAGTCCAGAAACACTTGTTTGCTTGAGGTTTTAAGATAGCTTTCAGGCACTTTCAAGTTCTAGATGTATGAGCAATGCTAAACTTGCTTTTTCTGTTTTTTCATAGAGCTCTCCTTGGGGGACAGAAATTTCTACAGATGTTCACATTTGGGAAAGTCGGAAATGTGTGGTAGGAAATCTTCCCTTCCAGGTGTTTTACAGGTGCTTGTTAAATAGCGCTAGACATAGTCCTCCTGCCATCCTGCTGAAATACCTTGTCCCTTTGGTTATTAGAGTTTAACTTTCTTTGTAATTTAGATTTCACCCATCCTAGTAGGCATTTAATACATGTCTAGAAATACTCTATGAATAGAGGATAGGGAAAAACCTTATTCCTGTAAAATAAATAATTCTAAGTGAAGTATTAGATCGACAGAAATATAAAATCAATTTTATAGCATAGGAAAAAAGTGTATAATGATTTAGAGCATTTACAGTTGCATTTAGGTATCTTTTAATTCTGTACATGTGGCATTTAAACAACTACATACCAATTTTTCCTCTCACAACTGTTTCCATTGAGAAGGTATATAGCTTATAAATAGCGCATCTGTGTAGTAATTGGGACTAAATGCATGCTTAGCTCTGGATACCACAGCATATGCTATGTAAATTCATTAAGGGAAATAAAAAAAAAAAGTAGAACTCAACTTTCCATTTTTTTTCCTAAAGGGAAAATTTTGTTTTGATGGGTGCAACGCAGCAGATTGCTTGGAACAGACGAGTAGAACAAAATGTTACAACTTTCAAGGCTGTCTAAACTAATCCTAGAAAAACTACTATTGAAGCTCTTTGGGTTTTTAGTTTGTTTGTTTTTATCAGCTAAACATTTAATTTGATGTTTTCAGGATTGTTTACTGAGCAATATTGAGTGACTACCTTGTTTGCAAAAAACTTCATCAAGGTTAGTTTTTTAATTCTTGAACACTTGGAAAACAGTCAGTTTTTGAATAAAAATGCTTAATTTAAGCCAGTGCCTCACTGAGAACATAAGGAGTCACAGAAACATATTCAATTCACTATGTCAAGCACTCAATCAATGCCAGATTTTACTGTTACCTTCCCAAACACTAATTGAGCTCTACTGTGAGCGTGCATTGCCTTTATTCATGTAATCAAAAAGGACTTTTTCCACAGGGGCCCCTTCTCCTTTCAGTGCACTGATTAGACCAGAGCATTACCCAACCTGAGATGACTTATCAAGACCTGCTAATTATTTTTTATCACTCTGTTTAACCAGTTAAAAAGATGGTTAAACCATAGTCAGCTGAGCTACTCCCCAAATTACCCCACTCCCAAATTCAGCACTAATGGCAACAGCCTGTGAACACTCCTTGTATGTGTTCCTGTCCACCAGAAGGCAGCAGCACTGTAGTACAGTAAAACACTGTTATCATGTGCTTCATTTTCATAACAGGCATTGCTCTGAGAGGTTATAACACCTTAAAGAGTCCTAGCTGGCTCTATGTCAGGCTGTCTGCTAAGCTTTAATTCTCCTTTCTGTAATATTTGAGATGATGGTACTTCAAACAGAAAAAAAGGAAAAACAAAAAAAGGAATTAAAATGTTTACTTTCTTTTTCCAAGTTCTCACATCAGTGGTTTCCTGTTTTCGGCTGGGACAGAGTTACTTTTCTTCCTAGTAGCTGGTATAGTGCTGTGCTTTGGGCTTAGGATGAGAATAATGTTGATAACACACTGATGTTTTAGTTGTTGCTGAGCAGTGCTTACACTAGGCAAGGACTTTTCAGCTTCCCATGCTCTGCCAGGTGCACAAGAAGCTGGGAGGGGGCACAGCCAGGGGGGCTGACCCAGACTGGCCAAAGGGCTATGCCATACCATATGACGTCATGCTCAGTATATAAGCTGGGGGAGTTGATCAGGGGGCAGTGATTGCTGCTTAGGGCATTGGTTGGTGGGTGGTGAGCAATTGTAGAGTGTATCAATTGCTTTGTATGTTATTATTGTATTATTATTATTACTCCTACTGTTACTACTATTCTATTTAATTTTACTTCAGTTATTAAGCTATTCCTATGTCAACCCACGAGTTTTCTCCCTTTTACCTTTCCAATTCTCTCCCTCAACTCACCAGGGGGGAGTGAGCGAGCGACTGTGTGGTGCTTAGTTGCTGGCTGGGGTTAAACCATGACAGTCCTTTTTGGTGCTCAACGTGGGGCACGAAGGGTTTGAGATAATAACAGATTAACAAGAGTGTATTAAGGAATTTGTTTCTGTTAACAGTTGCCGGTCATAATATTGATTCATCTGTTCTCGGTATTAGTCTACCTGATCTGCACCATGCTCTTGTTTTTGCTGTATGTGTTAAAGATGGGTGTTGGTTTTTGCAGTTTGCTGTGCTCTGCAGTGATTAGTGATGTTTTGCCTGGGAGATTTGTTATTAAAACACTGTCCTTGAGCTTTATCTGGTATTTGGGTTCTGTAGTGAAGCCATTATTGTACTTTGGGTACCACCTCATGGAGACAATTAGCAATTATACCTCTTCCTCTGAGAGATTTTTTTATGGAGGAAATACAGAATGGCACCTTAGTTGCTTTCCTCAGTGATGTTTCCTCCTTCATTACAACAACTTTTCAGTATCTTGAACATCCTTGGGTAGTTAAGATATATCTATTGGTAGTTCTTGGGAATATTGTTTCAGTTTTGTCTAAGGTTAATAAGCAGTTTAAGAATATCATCTGGACATCTGCCCCAAGGCTGGGTACTTATGAGTGGCCGGGTGTGTGGGAGAGCATAAGCAAGTACCTATGACAGTGGGCACCGCCAGTGTTTTCGACCTTCACCCCTGAACAAGTGCAGAATCCTGAAAAACTAGTAAAGTATTTGGAAAAAGTATGTTGTCACCCTGGCAACTCCAGAGACACACAAATCACTGCAATGTGCTGGGGCCTGGCCCATGCCTACCAAGCCCTATTCAACACTATTCAGAACCCACAAGGGGAAGGGAAGGTCTCTGGATCTCATGACAAAGTGACAGACGCTGTGGCTATGCCAGAGAACCAATACGTGCCAGTATCAGTTGCCCCTATACAGAAGAAAAAATACACAAGAAAATCAGCTCATTTAGTAAGGGCTGATGATGAGCCCAGGCCATCAAGAGAACAGGAGGAGGAAGAGGCAGAACCCATAAATCAGATGGTAACTACCCGATCCCTATCCCTGAGTGAGCTGTGAGATATGCAAAAAGATTTCAGTCGTCGTCCAGGTGAGCACATCATCACCTTGCTGCTCTGATGCTGGGATAACGGGGCCAGTAGCCTGGAATTAGAGGGTAGGGAAGCCAAGCAGCTGGGATCCCTTTGTAGGGAAGGGGGCATTGACACAGTGATTGGAAAAGGGGCAAAAGCCCTCAGCCTCTGGAGGTGACTCCTGTCAAGTGTGAAGGAAAGGTATCCCTTCAAGGAAGATGTTATATGTCACCCAGGCAAGCGGACCACCATGGAGAGAGATACCCAGTACCTGAGGGAATCAGCTGTGCTGGAGGTGATTTATAATGACCTGGACAACAAGCAGTTATCTGAAGATCCAGATGAAATCCAGTGCACACAACCCATGTGGCAGAAGTTTGTATGAAGCGCACCATCATTGCATGCAAACTCATTGGCAATAATGACCTGGAAAGATGAAGAGGCACCAACAGTGGATGAAATGGCTGGCCAACTCCGACAATATGAAGAAAGTCTCTCTTCCTCCCTATGGGCCTGTGTCTCGGCTGTGGAGAAACTGTCCCAGAAGGTCCAGCAACTCAAAGAGGATATGTCCTACTCCTCACCTGTACGGACCAGTATCTCAGCCATTAGGAGTAAGCGTCCCTCTGCTCAAGAGAGAAGATGTAGTGCATACACACCACGGGCCACCCCGTGGTTTCATCTGCGTGACCACGGAGAGGATATGAGGAGGTGGGATGGAAAATCTACCTTGACACTAGAGGCACAAGTACATGAGTTGCAAGGAAAAACAACCACAAAAGGTGGTTCTTCCAGGAAAACTGCTGCTCCAGTTTCTAGTGAGCAGTTCCCCAGACAGAGTGGAAGGGCTGATTTTGCTTCTGATCTTAATAATGGGACTTTTGATTTGCATTTGCAAGAAGTGAGTAACGAATGCTATGACCAGGACTAGAGGGGCCCCATCTCCAGCCAGCTGGAGGAAAGGGACAACTGGGTGTACTGGACTGTGTGGATTCGATGGCCTGGCACATCAGCCCCACAGGAGTATAACGCACATATATATAGTGCACAGTGTACCTTAATGCCATCAAGCTGTGAAGGGGCAGAAGCCATCTGTATTTCTGGAGTGACAGGGGGATCCCAACAGCTGACTGTATTGGAGGCTGAAGTGAGCTTAACAGGAATGAGTGGCAGAAACACCCCATTGTGACTGGCCCAGAGGCTCCGTGCATCCTTGGCACAGACTACTTCAGAAGAGGGTATTTCAAGGACCCAAAAGGGTACCGGTGGGCTTTTGGCATAGCTGCCTTGGAGATGGAGGAAATGAAACAGCTGTCTACCCTGCCCAGTCTCTCAAAGGACCCTTCTATTGTGGGGTGGCTGAAGGTCAAAGAACAACAGGTGCCAATCACTACCACAACGGTGCACCGGCGGCAATATCACACCAACAGAGACTCCCCGATTCCCATCCATAAGCTGATTCATTGACTGGAGAGCCAAGGAGTGATCAGCAAGACTCGCTCACCTTTTAACAGTCCTATGTGGCCAGTAGGAAAGTCTGATGGAGAGTGGAGACTAACAGTAGACTATCGGGGCCTGAACGAAGTCACACTGCCACTGAGCGCTGCCATGCTGGACGTGCTAGAATTTCAACACGAGTTGGGAGTCAAAGGCACCCAAGTGGTATGCCACCATTGATATCCCTAATGCATTTTTCTCAATCCCTTTGCCAGCAGAGTGCAGGCCACAGTTTGCTTTCACTTGGAGGGGTGTCCGGTACACCTGGAATCGACTGCTCCAGGCGTGGAAACACAGCCCCACCATTTGCCATGGACTGATCCAGACTACACTGGAACAGGGTGGGGCTCCGGAACACCTGCAACACACTGATGACATCATTGTGTGGGGCAGCACCGCAGAAGAAGTTTTTGAGAAAGAGAAGAAAATAGTCCAAATCCTTCTGGAGGCCAGCTTTGCCATAAAACAAAGTAAGGTCAAGGGAGCTGCACAGGAGATCCAGTTTTTAGGAATAAAACGGCAAGATGGACATCGTCAGATCCCGATGGATGTAATCAACAAAATAACAGCCATGTCTCCACCAACCAGCAAAAAGGAAGCACAAGCTTTCTTGGGCATTGTGGGATTTTGGAGAATGTGTATTCCAAATTACAGTCTGACTGTAAGCCCTCTCTATCAAGTGACCCAGAAGAAGAATGATTTCAAATGGGGCCCTGAGCAATGACAAGCCTTTGAACAAATCAAATGGGAGATAGTTCATACAGTCGCCCTTGGGCCAGTCAGGGCAGGACAAGATGTAAAAAATGTGCTCTACACCGCAGCTGGGGAGAACAGCCCTACCTGGACCCTCTGGCAGAAAGCACCAGGGGACGCTCGAGGTCGACCCCTAGGGTTTTGGAGTCAGGGATACAGAGGATCCGAGGCCCACTATACTCCAACTGAAAAAGAGATGTTGGCAGCATGTGAAGGGATTTGAGCTGCTTTGGAAGTGGTTGGTACTGAAGCACAGCTCCTCCTGGCACCCCAACTGCCGGTGCTGGGCTGGATGTCCAAGGGGAGGGTCCCCTGCACACATCATGCAACTGATGCTACATGGAGTAAGTGGGTCGCACTGATCACACAATGGGCTTGAATAGTAAACCCCAGTCGTCCAGGAATCTTGGAAGTGATCATGGACTGGCCAGAAGGCAAAAATTTTGGAGTATCACCAGAAGAGGAGGTGACGTGTGCTGAGGAGGCCCCACCATATAATAAACTACCAGAAAATGAGAAGCAATATGCCCTGTTCACTGATGAGTCCTGTCATCTTGCGGGGAAACATACAAGGTGGAAAGCTGCTCTATGGCATCCTGTACAACAAGTTGCAGAAACTGCTGAAGGAGAAGGTGAATCGAGTCAGTTTGCAGAGGTGAAAGCCATCCAGCTGGCTTTAGATATTGCTGAGCAAGGAAAGTGGCCAATGCTCTATCTCTATACTGACTCATGGATGGTGGCAAATGCCCTGTGGGGGCGGTTACAGCAATGGAAGTACAGCAGCTGGCAGCGCAGAAGCAAACCCATCTGGGCTGCCGCATTGTGGCAAGATATTGCTGCCCAGGCAGAGAACCTGGTTGTAAAAGTACATCACATAGATGCTCACGTACCCAAGAGTTGGTCCATTGAAGAACATCAAAACAACCAGCAGGTGGATCAGGCTGCTAAGATTGAAGTGGCTCAAGTGGATCTGGACTGACAACATAAGGGTGAATTATTTCTAGCTCGGTGGGCCCATGACACCTCAGGCCATCAAGGAAGAGATGCAACATATAGATGGGCTCGTGATTGAGGGGTGGCCTTGACCATGGATGCTATTGCACAGGTTATCCATGAATGTGAAACATGTGCTGCAATCAAACAAGCCAAGCAGTTAAAGCCTCTCTGGTATGGAGGACAATGGCTGAAATATAAATATGGGGAGGCCTGGCAGATTGACTATATCACACTCCCACAAATGCGCCAAGGCAAGCGCCAGGTGCTTACAATGGTGGAAGCAACCACTGGATGGCTGGAAACATATCCCGTGCCCCATGCCACCGCCCTGAACACTATTCTGGGCCTTGAAAAGCAAGTCCTATGGCGACATGGCACCCCAGAAAGAAGCCAACGGGACTCATTTCCAAAACAACCTCATAGACACCTGGGCCAAAGAGCGTGGCATTGAGTGGGTATATCACATCCTAATGAGGAAGCGTTCAGCTTCCAGAGAGAGGTTGTGGGACTCAGACATGCCAGTTGTAAGTGACGATGCTGCATTTCTCTTTACCCGGCACAAGTGTGGCTAGAGCTACTCATGGTCGTGCCTGTTCAGTCCACCACCTGCTGAAGCCTTGAATGTGTGATTTTTTTTTCATGCAGTATGAAAGGTGTGCTCCCTTTCCGGCTGTTGTTCTGCAAACTAGGAAATCTAGTGTTAGAGCTGCCCATGTAGGATCTGTAGTGCTGACCAAAATCACCCACCTTGACTGTCCACATGTGTTCAAAACATGCTGACAGGTTAATTTATACTTCTGGGCATTATGGTTGGTCTTCCCACAGCCAGCATGGACTCCTTATATACGCGTGTTGTCTGCATGCTCACAGATGTGCAGGTGTGTGCTCACACCTGATTTGGATCAGCTGTGCTGTGCGACGGGCCTGTGTACAGGCTTGACGCGGCTGGTCACAGCCTGCCGCTGTGCGGTGCAGCGGGACGGGGCATGGCTGGGGTGGTGAACAGAGAGATGCTCGTGCTGATCTAAAGGATTCCAGCCCCCAAACCAGCACCACGCTCCATAAAGCCAGTGCTCGATGATGGTAAATGCAGGGAGTAAGTGAGCTATGGTGAATTCCCAGCCAAGACACCCGTGAGAATCCCTGGACCAGCATGGGCGCAGTTCGGTGCCTCACTTGCTGGTTCCCCTGTGACAGCCTCAGTAGTTTAGCCCTGGACCTAACTAGTGTGGACACACGCAGCTCTCCCTTGTCTTGAATCACCCTGATGGTGTGTCACTCAAGGATCAGGCATGTTTCTGCTCTACATCTACACACCGGAGGAAGAAAGGAGGGCACTACTGTCACTGAGCTTCCCACTGCCATTCTTCACGGACGCTGAATGAAAAACGACATTAGGAAGCAAGTTGTTGCCTGTTACTTCTGCAACAGACACAATTTATCCTAAAGACAGACTGACACCTCCCGTGCCCAAATCTTTGTATTTCTGCTGAATGATGCTTCTACAAGGAAAGGTTGTTCCTACTGAAATTTTCTTTCCAGCTGGACTCTATTGAGGTAAAAGGTACAACACAAAGGCACTTCTCACCATGCTGTGAAACAGTTACTTTATTTTTATCTATGAAATTTATTTTATTTATTTATGAAAGAAATGTAAAAAACATGTTTCATTTGTAGAAGGTACAACATGAGCTACAAACTGAGGGCAAGACTGGCCAACTGGTTGAGGGGTGCTCAGCTTGTAAAATGTGAGTGAAGAGTCCTTCAGCATTCATATTATCCTGAGTATTGGTTCAGTTCAAGGACCAGACAACATGAAACACTTCATTACTTTTACCTAGTATATTGTTCACCTGTAGAGTTTTTTTGTTTACCTGAGGTTTCTGGTATTTAGGCTGTAAAGGATTGAGCTTTTTATATCATTTGCTTATGTACTTTTGATGTGTTCAAAACCACAAAAAAACCACTTCAAAATCACAGAGTACTTATTCCTGATTACTGCATTTAACAATACTGTGAATGAGGAGGGAAATGCTTTCTTACACTCTAAGTGCTGTGTAAGTACAGGGTTTATTTCGCCTGTTTCCACATTTCATCTTGTTTGATCATCCCTGTGAATCTTCTACATAGGACATTCAAAATCTGACTTGCTCAGATGTCAACAAAGTGCTAGGAAAATTCCTATTGTCAAATGGCAAGGCAGCAGATGACCATAAAAAGACAAAATGTTGCCACTAAAAGCAGCAGCCTCAATCTCCCTTATAGTTTGGGAGCAGAGGCTTTGCATTTAGAAACACATGGCATCAGCTCTGAGAAAGTTCACTGTAATTTTCTAAAATGAAGTACAAAGGAAAAACTTAATTCCACCGTTTCATTTAATTTTAACATTAAATTCTGTGTGGGGGCAAATGGGATTAGTTACCTTAATCAGCATTAAACTATAATTTCCAAAACCCTGAAAAGATGGAGGGAAGGAAGTAATATTGAGGGACACTTGCATGGATCTTCATTTCAAAATACAGACATTGCATGGTAAGCATGGTCATAATACAAATTGTGGCTCTGCCACTGCCTGACTAAATGAGTTCCAAAATCCTAATCTCTCCCCCCGCCCCAACATCCTCATCTGCAAAATTGTAATAATATTTCCTTACTTCAGAGAAATGCTGTAAAGATTATTTAGTAAAATATTTGCTCAGGGTTCAGAAAATACTAAGCATTACGTATTATAAATTATGTGCTAATTTTTCTTAAGCTGCAGTAAAGCCTGAGTGAAGTGCTTTGTAGGATATCCTCACTGTGCGCTTCTGTAGTTAATTTTGGATAAGGTTGTCTACATAAGGGCATTGTATTGTAAAAGAATCACTCATAGCTTAGCATCTTCTTTTTAAACTATTACTTGTTAGCTCTGCTAAACATGACACTGATTATTAAGAAATCTGACTGCATGTCAAGTAGTAGTCCCTATACTTAGAAAAACATATAGACGATCTCTAAGAATTATTTATTGCTGCTTTTTGCTTTCCAGACTTTGGTTGAGAAAACTTGTGCAGAACTCTCCCTGCAGTTAAGGACCATGCTAGAAACTGGTGACGGAAACTGACTGAGGAAATTATTATTTCCTACAGTTCTAGCTCAGCAAACACTGAGGAGGGGACCATGTCACTCCTCATTAAGACAGCTTTTAATCATGTGATTAACTTGCAGGATGTGCTCCATTGCCAAAAGCACATGGATAAATGCTGTCTTGGAAAAGGACCATAAATAGACATGATTTGTCAGCGTCCCTTAGACACGTTATTTGGATTCACATAACACCTCAACCAAACCACAGAGTTCTGTGTCTGTTAGCTAGTGGTGACTGACCTCATGCCACTGACCTCATGCCACTCACCACTCTAATGGTCCACCCCTCTTCATTAAGCGATTATTTTACAATATATGCAAAAGCATCTAAAAAGCAACCCCCTCCCTCATGAGATGTGGTTGATTAGGAGTCATCCCCAGTTTTCATTCAGTGATCTTGTGTAAATGCTTTTCTGCATGCTGTCCAGAAAGCGCACATGCTGCCTTGTGAGAGATTTCTGATTTCATAGATGTTGAATACCCCATCACTTCTAGCTTGCAGCATGAAGCTCTTCCTTGGCCAAAGCAGCTAGTCCTCAGGTGCTTTGTGAAGAAGTCTGGGCATCGTATTTCCTAAAACTATGGTTACGAAAAGATTCCCTGCAATGAAACAGATCCATAAATAAAGCCGGCAAATGAAAAAGAATCCAAGAAATACCTGCCTTGTGAAAAGGAGCAGCTGACAAATCATCAGCTGAAACAAGTTATGTGTTGGCAGGTCAGAGGCATATTCCTTCTTCTGCTCCCACCCCACACTGGATACAGTGGCTTTGTGTGGAAGCGTATATTCGTAACCAAAGAACATAAGACTCTTCGGTCTCAGTCATGGGACTGAACTGGATCATGTTGTCTGGGACTGAAAGGATCACTCTTACTTCATGCTGACTAAGACCACATGGTGCTATGTGTTCAAAACAAACACATACCTGTTCTATCTCCTTCCTGGCTTCACATGTTGAAGAAATGGCAAGATGTTTCCAATATCTTTTCATTAGGGCGAGGGCCAAGTCTTCTCTAACAATGCATTAAATGACATAAATCCCCCACCCCAGGAATGAGAAGCAGCTTGAGAAACACAGTTAATACTACATTCAGCTCCAGTGGAAGTCATCAGACTTCTTCAATCAAGTATGAAGTTGGCAGTGTATATTATAGCCTGTTTTTAGCTGCCAGTAAAACTGCCTTTCTTCCTTACACAGATGTCATCTTTTTGTATAGCTACAACAGATAACCCTGCCCTAACTGTACCTTGTGCTATGGACTTTCACTACAGGTTTGTACAGCTCTGGGATCTTCCTCTCAATCATGGGCCTAAGGTTCTCCTTCAGCTTCCCGTAGTTCTTTCTGAGCTCTTGCTGATATTCCCGCTGGTCAGCAGTAATAAGGCGCTTGTTCTTCTCCACTGCTTCACCACACCTAGGCAGAAGGAAAGAAAAAAAGGCATGACATGTACCGCCTATTTCTGTTAAACTCATTAACTTTGTGTTAGGTAATCTGAATGGCCAAGGATCCAGCTCCTCTGGGCTAGGCATTCCTCCAATAACTTGTCAAGTCCAGAATGGTAATGAACTAATAAGAAACCTCTGTCTCTTCCTAGTACACAAATTGAGGTGATATTTTTAACACAGTAGAAATGCATGAGCTAATAAAAAAGCAAATTTAATGACTGCAGAATACTGAGCTACCTGCCTGCTTACTGTAAACAGATGCAGTGACAACAGCAGAGAGTAGAGGCTGTATCTTCTGCATAAGGCTCATTTTTATTTAACTTGAATTTATCCTTCAGCACTTACACTTACATTGTTAAGATTTTTTTTAGTGTCTACCACTACCAATGTGTCTGCTTGCCAGATAGGGTGAAATATTTTCTTATGAACACCTTCCTATATAAAAATGCCATTTTATTAAAAATAAAATCAAGGCAATAGTCTGAAATGCTTGATTTCTGTGAAATGTCAAAAGATCAAACAAATGGAAGATCTTAATTTGTACATACTTAGTTTGAAGTGTTAAAATTTGCTCCCATTTGGGATGCAAAGCCTACCAAAGCATTGACCATGAAGCAGAGAAAACAAGTCTGGACCAAGTGTCTAAAGCGTGAGTTGCCAGGATTCATGATGCTAACTTGCATAATTAATTACACAGTAATATTAGCGTTGCATTATTGCGATTATTTGCTTTATTGATGCAATTCAGCATTTCAAGTTTGTTTTACTGACCTCATTATAAACTCTTTGAAGCACAACCTCAGCTTGTTGTGATGTCGATAAAGTTTGGGGTCTGCTGGAATTTCAGCCAGGAACACTTGCGCTACCTCTAGCGGTCCCTTATAGGAATAGCATAGAAAAATGTCAAAGACACCTGCTTCGACTGAAAACAGACCACACATTTGATTAAGCTGTTTGTTATTTCATGAGTGGAATTATGAAAGAAAAGAAAACTATGACATGAAGCATAGACACCATAACAGGATGGTTCTTTGCTCCTTTTCCCCCCGAATTTTTCCTTTGGCAAGCGGAGTTTTTGCCCATCATATTTTATCCCCTCCCGTTTTTACTTCTCCTCCAGCCCCATGAAAAAGGGAACAGACGAATTCTCCTCAGCAGAGAAGAGCTGGCATAGCTCTACTGCCAAACCTGGTTACATGAGAGAAACACAGCTTCTATGTGTGGCATTCCAAAACCCCAAGGGCGTTAAATAAGCCCAGCACAGAAAAGGACCACTCTGTCCAAAGCTTACAACAATGTGTTACTTCAGACTAGAGGTTTTCGATGATGAAGAGTATTTAGGCTTTCAGCAAAGAAACCAAGCTCTGTGAAATTGTGGATAATGCCAAGTTTTCTCTCAGTTATGCCTTCATTCTTTCATTTTAAAATGTTTTTAACTGCCTTTTTTTTGTTACCAGGCATATTTATGTTATAATTATTGCATCTCAACTTTCCTTTGGGGCACTCAGGTCTTGACTTCATGTATTTTCTGTGAAACGCTGAGTTTGTGGCGGTTCCACAGCAGAATTGTTATTATTAATCCCATTCCCCAAGGGTACACCTGGAGTGAACAAAATGGCTGAGATGGCTAGTGTGCTAGAAATGGAAAATCCTTGGATGCATTCACAAGGCTTCTTGAGTTTCTGCACCTACAACCAAGACAGCACTTCCACGAGCACTTTCACCAAAAGCATACCCAATGAACAGTATGCAATGACTAAATATCAAGGGATGAAGTTTAAATGCACATTGTGACTAAATGTGTCTGACTAGATGTACTCTAGTTCCAGTGCAAGAGATGAGAGCGAGCGAAAAAGAAAGCACAATGAGAAAAGTATGCAGAAACTCTTCATCTGGCTTATTTGGATCCCTTACCTGATTTACAGTGGCTCCAACTGAGCCCTGCAAAACCATCTGGAGCATTTTGGCGTCTGGTGGTTCTTGGTTGGTGGCTGCAGTTAGTTCCTGAGTTTTTTTCCGCATATCTTCAATTGCAACTTCAATTGGGGTTAAAATAAACTAATGGAAATGGACGAAAAGATGCCTCATTACCTGAATCATGCATGCAGTTGACATGTTCTAAATCTGGCAATACCACTGTGTCGTGGTTTAACCCCAGCCAGCAGCTAAGCACCACGCAGCCGCTCGCTCACCCCCCCACCAGCGGGATGGGGAAAAGGATCGGAAGGGCAAAAGGGGAAAAACTCGTGGGTTGAGATAAAAACAGTTTAATAACTAAAGTAAAATAAAAATAGAACAGTAGTAATACAAAGCAAGCGGTACACTGTACAATTGCTCACCACCCACCGACCAATGCCCAGCACATCCCCCAAGCAGCGATCGAACCCCCCCCCCCGGCCAACTCCCCTGCTTATATACTGAGCATGACGTCACGTGGTATGGAATAGCCCCCGCCCAGTCTGAGTCAGCTGCCCCAGCTGTGCCCCTCCCAGCCTCCCGTGCCCCTGGCAGAGCATGGGAAGCTGAAAAGTCCTTGACCAGTGTGAGCACCACTTAGCAAGTACTTAGCACTACTTAACAAGAACCAAAACATCAGTGTATCATCAACATTGTTCTCAACCTAAACCCAAAACACAGCCCCATACCGGCTACCAGGAAGAAAACCAACTCCATCCCAGCCGAAACCAGGACACACTGTCATTCTCCCATGCAGTAGTTGTGAAACCCAGGAAGACTGTTCAATCTAAATGTCATCTTAGTAGATGCTGCATCTGATCCAAAGCTCTTTGACATCATTTGCAAGAATAGGATGTGGATCTGAGTCCTTGTTTGCATAAATTCATTATTATTCTAAGTTACTGACTTCATGTCTGAAATGGTTTTGCACTTTCTACCTTTACAAAGCTTCCCTGTCTCTAAACCAGCTCTGAGCCGACTTTAGTTCTTTGACTGTACTTTATTAACTAGAAGTACAGCCATAAACAGAGCTCCACACATCCTCCTACACAGTATTACAACCAGGAGGTCAAAAGAAGAATATACACTCGCTATCCTCTCTTCTCCATAGTAAGTACTCATCTTGCATTTGCCTACCCATTCTATGCCATTCCTATTTATGAGAGTAACATGTCTGAGAAATTCAGCCCTCTTTTTTTCTGCCAAGCATGAAATCTGAAAATCTTCCCACCCAGAGACTCCTTCAGCACCTGAGAAATTAGATATGTCCTCAAAACCCAATTACCTCTTCTTTTTGGATTACATTAATTCTAGTTTTGATGTAGGGGAAAGCATGCATTGTGGTTAGGATGGTGTTCCTCTTGTATTGCTCGCTAAGCTCTCCCCTGGGGCGCCCATCCATGGTGAAAGGCGTAGTGTACATGAACCGACAGAGGTTGAAGTTCTTCTCAAAATAGGTTACCCTGTCTTTCATCTCATACTCATCAAAATACGGCTCCACAAAAGTAATTTGTATGTATGCCTGAGAAAAGAGGGAAGAACCATTAGAGTACTTTACAACCCAAGAAGTGTAAAAGGCCTAAGTGAAATATTCCATAGTTGACATTGGCTAAGCATGGTCTGGAAGAGCACAGAGCTGCAAATCCTTCAGGGCTCCTTCTCTTCTTCAGAGCTGAAAAAACTTGCATCTGGGGATGGCATAGCTTAACCCTGGGGATCAGAGCCAGAGCAGAGACCAGAGATCAGAACTTCTAATTTCCACACTCTGTGACAAGCTACCAAACTAAGCCTTTCACAGAAGCTTTAAGGACATCCCTGGGCACAGAGATACAGCCAAGTTGGGGGTTTTTTTTGGTGCCTTAATGTTCGAGCATAAAAGTTTCAAAGGGATCCCCGTCTTCCTTTCTGTTCTGTGACAAAGCACTCTACACTCTCAGTAGTACTTTCCCTACCTTATTGGGATCCAGCTTTCTTTTGTCTACAGGAGCAGAGTCCTTAATCACTTCCACAGCATCCTCCCCAAAACACTGGCCATAAAATCCCTGGAAAGGAAACAGAATTATCCCTCAATGTTTTTAGTCCTTAATACAATGAGAATGATCTGTATGCCTCTAGGAGAAAGGAGTAACCATGACAGTTTCTGGGCTCTGTACAGTCAGTATACTGCTTCACGAACCACTGCTGGCCAGGGTAAGGCATCTTCTGACAAAGATCAGTGTGAGTTGCTCACAAAAAAGCAAAACTCGAGGTAAAGCAATCAGAAGGGAACATTGTAGTTCCATGAAAAAGCGGAGAAGATACCAAAGCAAATATCTGGCATGCTCAAATCAAATAATTCAATATATTACAAGTCTGTCCGTAAGAGACATGGCCTCAAAAGAACGGATCACTTTCATCATTATGCTGTATAAAGAGCTACAATGGAAAGGATATACACAAATGAAATAATCTATGGTACAAATCAGTTTGTTACTCATTTTTATGTAGCAATAATACTATTAGAACTGTGTGGGTTCATTAGAAAGTATAAAATAACATTGGAGATCATATTAACACAATGCTTTTTCCTTACCTCTAATCTGTGAGAAATCTCAGGAAGTTTGGTAATTGCAGGCTCCTTATAAACAAATTCCTGTTCATCCAAGTCCCCAAATTTGGATCCATAGAAACCAACACGGAAGTAAGTTCCAAACATACGCTTTTGACCCTAATTGGTAAAAAGAAAGAGGAAATTTACAATTACTTACTTTTTTATGTCAACATTGTAGTATTTGGATGGCTTTTTTCCCAACTGATGTATAAGAAAACTCACTAATCCTACATTTTCCCTATTTCAGAGCCAGTTCTATGTATCATCAGTGCTGATGGATTAGAAGCACATATTCATGAAGGAAAGCATACAAATTAAGGGACATTTGACTGAAATCTAACTTAAAATTTAGGCTAATCATGAATTGACTTTTGCAAAACCAAATAACATATTATTTTTAATTCCACTGGATACACATTAACAAAATTAAAATTTTGCAACGAAAATTAATAAGAATTTGAAACTGACTAAACTCAGAAATAAGATTCTTCTGGAGAAAGAGAAGGAAAGGGGCAGTATGAGTGCTAAGAACTTAGCAAGGCTTTTGTATTTTTTCTGTTTTATAACTGAAAACACTAGTTAATTGACAATAAAATTATTTTTCTTAAGTAGATGTGGCCAGGTGGAATCACGCACGTTCTTATTCTAAGTTTGACCTGTTCAGCTATTTTTCTGTAACTCTAAACCAGTTTTATATTCATCTCTTTTTCTTGCAGAGAGGATAGAGCTTCTTTTCACTGTAGTCTGCCCTTTGTAGGTAGGCCAAAGCAGATGGAAGCTTTTGTTAGAAAAAGGAAATGGATCTATTTCACATGAACAGTTTTATTATCACTAGTCTTAAACAAACAGTGCAACCCAGCAACGTGTCTTGCTAGCAGTGCCTTGCTTCACGAGTACCTTATTAATAATGCTGTCAAAGGCCTTCTGTAGCTTGCTGTGTGTCAAGGTAAGCTTCCTGAAGTCTCGATGTGCTTCCAGTATGGGAATGACAATTTTGTACACCTCGTTCACAGTTTCATACAACCCGCCCTTGGAAGGGAAAAAAAAAGGAAAAAAAATAGAAGAAAAGAAATGAGACCTCATGCACTCTGAAAAGATACCAGATCTCCATTAATGACCTAGCTGAAAGGGGGATTGATGGGACTCATCTTTCAATCATCTCCTGTGTTGCTTGTTTTAGCTTTCTAAAACCTAGTAATAGTAAATGGGTAGTTCTGAGCTGCAAACAACAAACTGGATCTAATTTTGATCTCTCATCTGTTGGGGTCTCAAGCCCAAATTCCTGCGTAAAGCACATGGTTTCTACTTAGGGGCTAGAAGAGTTAGAAACGCAGGTGAGCAGAAGGAAATAAATTTGTTTAGCACATATGGTTCAGGGCAATCAGAGCTGCATCTGGACAAAAGGAACCCCAATGCTATCTTCAGATATGCTAAATCATATATCGTCTTTAGCACTACAGCAATATGATGAGCTACTTGAGTATTAACATCACGACTCTTTACATGGTAAGTGTAGATTATGAGGCTGGTGGCTTTCTAAAATCTATAGTTTAAGCAACATCTTTTTCTTAAATGTACTATCCCATGAAAACACGAACCAAAAGGCTTGGTTCATGCCTGGAACTATCGCTTTCTGCTGATGCTGTCTGTAGTCTGCACAGTAGAGGTGGATATATGGCTGAGCTAGGCTACCTGAAAAGCCTAGCACAGCCAGCCTGGCTGAGGCAGGGCTGGGCCAGCCATAATATGTGTCTCTGCTTCGTGTTGTTTGCAGATCGGTGGAGCCTGGTTTAGCAGTAAGACTTTGTTTCCTCATGTGCAGGAAAGCAAGCTGTGGATCTGGCCCAGATAGCCCCACTCCATCTCCCAGTGATTTTGGCCCTCACTCACCGTGCCAAAGAGCTCTGCTGCTTGTTCCAGCAGCCCTACCAGGCCACTTTCTGAGAAATACCTCCCAGAACATATACCATCTTCATCTGGAGACAAAACATCATCTGAAACAGCAGATTCCTCCAGCACATTGGATGAAATGTTCTAAAATACATCAGAGCAGAGAAATCAGAAACCTAGATCAATAGTCTATCATAAAGATTGAGGCAGAAACAGTTTCAACATATTTATATGATGGGAAGAAGAATGAGATTATACAAGTGCAGCCAGGGGATACACAGTTAAATTCCATTTAGAAGCGACTGTAAGATCATAAATCTCCACAGATGGCTACAAGAATCCTAAACTTTCTTTCTTGCCTCGGGTTTAAAAGGCAGACTCCTGTAGGTCGCAAACTGGCCTCCCTCTGGTGGCTGGATTTCCACGAAGCTGCAATGAACTCAATCTCCCACACCGCAGGGGTCACAACCCATGTGCCCTTCCCGCTGCTGGTGCCTGGGGGCGGGAAATTCCAGGCTGCACCCCGGACCTCCTGCCACCTGCTTGAAGAAGCTGAACTTTCAAGTTGTTGATTTGACTTTTGCAAGCAGAGGAGAAGTAGAACATAGACAATATTACTCCAAAAACTGCAATAATTGAATGCTGCTTCTCGTTTCAGCCTCTGCCATATTACACCTTGATCCTGCAGAATTTACTCAGTTTCATGTTAAAGTTACTGATCTTATTGTGTGTTTAAATAAAACTAGATAAAGTACACGGTGTCAGTCACTCTTTGAGATTCTAGACCATGAAATAACATGTCTACAGTTCTTCAGGATCCCTTTGAATAAATGACACTGGGTAGAGTCAACATTAAAAATTTTATAATACATAGAAATACATGTAAGTGAACATTAAAATATGTGTACATACAGTATGGAACCAGGATATGTAACTTTCAACAGTAGCAGAAATGCTAAGCTTCAATTTGCTAGTAATTAAAAGGAGTTAAGTTAGCGTCATAGTGTCTCACTTCAGTAGAAACTGGCAATGACAATCAGCCTGAGTGCAGGACAGATGCCAGCTGGCTAGCTAGCCAAGTCCTGAAAGACATCTTTATAAAATGGCAGAGACACTGAAGGCTGCTACTATTGATCAGATTTCAGATAAAGGATTGGCACCACACATCACCAGCAACATGGGACTTTCCCCCTTGGGTTTTGTGGATGTATTTGTTTCTCCATGGGTGAAATTTCCTCCAACCACACATCACAGTGTGCCTAGTCTGCACATCACATAAGCTCCACTGGAAGGGTAAGCACAAAGCTCAGGACAGCATTTGCAGGAGTTAAGAATATGTCTGAATTTCAGCCAGAGGGAAAACTGCAGCACGTTTTAGCACACCCATGCCACTTTTTACCTACCTGTTTCATTGAAGATAGTGACTTCAACCAGAGTTAGCCTCCCTGGCACATACTGAGGGCAACTCATACAACCCATGCTGCAGATCAATTTCTGGTTTTCCCTTTCTGTTAACAGTAGCCATTAAGGACTGTTTTCACAGAATGGCATGTGGCTTTTGGTGGCTTTTTTTTTTCTTTTTTTTTTCTTTTTTGTGTAGCAAAGGGAAAAGAGTCCAGAGGACTGATTTATTTTTGAAAGTAACCAAGAAAGTCACAGACACTAATTATCTCTTCTTTGCCTTTAAAGCTATAATAACTGTCAGGTATGTATTTCCAAGTTTTACAGTCCACACACTCTAGTAGGAGAGAGCCTTCATGACATATTCCTGGTGCTTGCATGATCTTTTGCGAAGTGGACATGCCTCACCCACCTTTTGCCTTCATCTACCTTTGATATTGAATAATTTTATATGTCCCTCATATCATAAAGGCAATACACAAGTTACCATGTATATCATCAGCAATTGTTTTGGACCTCACAAGCCTAGTTTTCTTCAAGGAAAAGAAACACTCGTGTAAACTCAAGGGGCTTTACTGTGATCCCCAGAACTTACCACCATGTTAGGTGTGGCTAGGGTAGCCTGCAACCTAGATCCCCAAAACAGCACAGTTGAATTAGGCTACTGCTGAGCCCAGGCTGATTAGCCCTGTGCCTCAGCAGGTAGACACACACGCTACGTCCTTGTCTGTGGCAATATAAAGTGGCTTTACAGTCAGTCCATATGCAATTCGTACTTTCTCTAAGTCTGTCTTATCACTTGCAAAGGGGATTTAGTGTAAACACAAATTAAGCTCAAAGAGAATGTCACTGAAAGTGATCCCGTTCTGATTTCGAGGGATAGTTTTGATTGCACGGAGGGAAGCATACACAATTTTGTCTGGCACAGTATAAGGAAAAGTGTTACTCTACTGACAATCAGTTTTCTGGACACTAACAGAGTCACTACAGAAGACCTAGGTTAACTGATTTAATCCTTTGCTGCCTCATTTTACTCATTTGTAAAAAGGAGGTAACACTTCACTCATCCAGAATAATCTCTTTTTATACACATTGTTAACACCCTCAATTCCACAACTAAATGTATATCATCAATATTAGTTAATTTCATATCTGGGCTGAATGAAGAAATGGACACAGAAAGAGTCAGTGAGTGAGATCTAGAACTCCAGGTAAAGCCGAGACAGTCTGAGTAGTGTTTCTTTCTTTTAACAAGGTCATCTGAACAAGATCTTCACAGGTGCTACAAAACACAAACCTGTGTGTAAAGCCTCTGGAAAGGCTTTGTAAAAATGCAAAATTATTAATAGTTAATAATAAAAATAAAAATTAAAATAGTTAATTGTTGTTATTAAGCAAACTGAAATTCACAATTATACTGTCAGATAAAGAGTTGTGCAATTTGGTTTCTGGTCATTAAGGCATTTCATTACCTCTCTCCTATGGAGCAACTGTTACTTTGGCAAACGTTATTTACATAATCTCTTTTTGATGAGAGAGATTGATTTGTGGCTTTTACACTTCTAAGGTTTTGCTTGTCTAGTGCCTTGAATAGATTGCTTGCTTGCCTAGAATACATTTCAGTTTTCTGAAATAACTGGAAACATACCCATTCATGGCAATCTGCATAAACTGGGAGCAATGGAAGGAGGAATTACATTAGAGTCAAGTGCGTGAGATTACAAGCATTCAAGGCAGCCTGGGAGCAGGAGGACATTGGGAAGACGATATCTAAATGATGATAGTATATAACAAGCAGGGAGAAAAGAAGAAAATAGAAGTAATGAATGGAAGTTAGAAGTTAGCAAGTATACAAAACTGATATGGGATGCAAAATGGCAGGAGTATAAATCCATGGTCAGAAGTTTAGCCGGTAAAAAGAGCATATACAGCTATCTTAAGAGTAAAGGAATTTAAGAATAACACCAGTCTATCACCTGATTGCTAGGGTGGAATTACTAACGCCCAACATACTAAGCTCAATGCAAAATGCTAAGTGGCTCAATCATGTTCACATTTACTATTTTGATGGGGGAAAAAAAAAAAACAACAGGTGGTATGGTTATATCAAGGGATACTGAATGTACCAACTACTAGTGTTAGCCATTTCAAAATCATCTGGACCACAAAATGTGCTCCTCAACAGTTTAAAAGAGCTAAGCAAAAGGGTATTCAGGCAGAGACTACTGAGTTGCCATATGTTTTAGAAAACTGGAGAAGTTCCAGAGGAGGAGATAGGCTTTGCGGACCACATTTTTTCAAAAGTAAACAAAATGAGCAGGTAGTGGTAGGTTTATCAGTCTGCATCCAGGACAAAGTGGTGGAAATAGTGATACAAAATTTTACTGAAGAAAAAATTAAAGCTATTGTAATTAATCTGAATCAACACCAGACTACAGAAACCTGATACTTTTAAATATATTACAATCTCATAAAGACAACAATGCCCAAACAGTAGATGTCTATACAACATCTGAATTGATGCTGTAAAACATTTCCACTAATTACTGGGAATGATTCATAACCCTTGCAGCAAGCGCTCTGTAAATGAACAATGGTCTTCATTGGTCTTAGAGAATAGTGATAACAGAGGAATCATCAACACATAGGAATATTTTAAGGGTTCAGCCATTTCTATTTTTAACACTGTGTGAAAAAAAGCAGTAAAATCACTGAATTTGCACATGAAGTCAGTTCAGGTGAGGGTAACCAAAACTGCGTAATCTGATAAACTACATATAAATATCCACATTTCAAAATGTCTAACTCTACCAACAAACAGTTATGCTTTCATCTGTGTGATGTAGAAAAGAAGGGCGAAAAACAAAACCCAAGAAAACTCTCTGGAAAAGAGAGTATGTATTACTGAGTAAAGAGCTCAACAAAACCAAAAGAACCAGTGGAGTCTGGAGAGATAAACAGAGATACTTCCCAGGCTTAAAGAACTTATGGGACATTTTTACTCGACTTTGATGTGCCTGCATATAGACTATGGTGATTGTGTCATTCATCAATCAAAAGGGTTCTGGCTAGTACCTGGACAACGGTCAAAGTATTGGAGAACATGCCTAAAAGAACAGAGTAGCTCCAATTACCTAGATTATGAGAAGGAAGTTTGAAAGATGCATCTGTCACAGTTGGTAAGTAACAGCCCTAGGAAAAGGCATGTGATAATAGAGCAAACGAGATTACAGTATCCAACTGCTCGAAATAGAAGCTAGAGACAGCCAGATACTAAAGTACCAGTTTTCATCAGTAAGACTAAATCATCAGAACAACCTACCAAGAGTGGTGATGGATACTTTGGCATTGTAACTTTTCCTCCCCACACTTCTACTCTGCTTAACACAAGAAGGAATATACACACCAGAACAGGCCATCCCAGCCTTATGCTGTCAGAGCTTGGGAGTCTCTTCTTACCTGAAAGCTGACACTGCCCACTGGGAGGTAGTTTCGGTCTTCAAGCATGCTGAGGTACTCTGCCACCAACGCTGCAGCATGGACCAGACACATAGCTGCTTCTGTGTAGCACTTCCTCTTGGTGTGCTTCTCTGCCATATTCTGCAGCCAAGTCAGCCTCAAGTCAGGTGATGTCTGGTATCCTTTGGCAATTCTAACAACACAGGGCAGAAAGGAGGTGTGAATGATCACTTCTCAAATAACAGAAAGAACCTTTATAATTCTCCACCTGGGCTGAATAGAAGGAGACATCTCTGTCTTTATTCTGTATAATTCACTAAGCACAGGGCAAAAGAAATGGTTAGGCAGGCATAGGCAGGACACACAGTGGCTATGAGGAGAGTAAAACTGCTGAACCCAAGACTCTTCAGTGTTCATCAGTCCCTGACTCCTGTCTTTGCCCAAGTCTATGCCCATGTCCCAGTGGCTCCACTGCAACATGCTCAGTCCCACAGCTTGGGCCCCCTGTGACAGATCAGCTGTGCTAAAGCAGGAATGTACACAAACAGAACAGCTAGAGGGTTTTTCCGCATCTTGTCCCTAAAACGCACAGTTCCTGTGCTCACCTCGCTGCAAAACTTCCTCAGCAGCAATTCTAAATGGACTCACCTGTACATGAGATCCATGAGCATCTCTGGATCTTCCTGGAATTCCCTCATTTTCACTGTATCTGACAGGATGCTGTTCAGATTACACAGCAGCTCCTCTACCTGCAGTAATACAAAGATCAACATGCATTTCTCAAGTGTTTATTTTTTCCCTTCTAGAAAAATAACAGCATCTTCACCAGATGTTGTTACTCTCTCTTAGTCCCTCTTACCCAGGAAAATGTCAGGATGCTGAATTACTACAAGATAGTTTTTCCAACTATTCAATGCAGCGAAGACTGCTGGCATAGCAAATTGTAATTTTAATTAATTTTAATTAATTTAATTAACATTTTAATTAATCAAAATGAGCCGGAATCCTTTGATCTGTTTATTTCTGAATGAAAAAAAATCAAACCTATGTGCTAATGTTCAGCTTTAGTTAATCTGTGATCTGATAGCAAAGCAGATGTTTTTGTAAGTCTTCAGCACAAGCTTAGTTACTGTAAGAATTTTAGCAAAGCATCTGACAGTTGTCCAAAATGTCTTCATTATTACTGCTGCCACTTTATGAATTGAAAAAGGGAGAGAAATTTCCATGATGCTACTTGTCTGAAAACATAATGAATCAAATTCCATCTTGGGAAACTCTTACAGGGTGCAGTTCCTGCTAGGGTCTAGAAGAAAGTTGTACACAAAGCTAAGAGATGATTCTCCTGTAATGTGATTTCAGTGGAACTTCTTAAGAGTTTATTCTATGGAATTATGTCCCTACTTCTTCCCCACTTATTGTTGTGGGGAAATAAACTCATGCAATAATCCCTGCATCCTTATTTTCATTGCTTTGGAAGACCAAGATCTAGGACTTGCTCCAAGCACATTCCTAGGTGAAAGCTTCTGATAAAATCCACAGATGTCATAAAAGATTTGACCTGAATGGGAAATGGAGTTGCCTGCATATCCACATCTTCCTCTGCATAGGCTAGGATGGTTCGTAAGGATCGTCGAAGGAATTCCTCATTAAAATCGGGTGATTTGCCAACCAGAGAGGCTAGTGACATGGTCACCTGCATCTTCACTCTTGCAAAATTCTTTCAGAAGAAAAAAAAACAAACATGAGAGAATAATGACTGCACTGCACCATGCATATCAATTCACATATCTCTGTCTATTTAATAAACCAAACGCACTTTCTCCTGCCAGTCCTGTTTTACCTGGTTAAGCCGAAGTTCCCTAATTCTGACATGTCTGTACTTTGGGGCAAGAATGTACCTTGGAATACATATGCTTGCTTGAGACAAGGGGAAGTCAGAAGCGCCTCTTTCCCCCTCTGCACAGGCTGGTGGGTGTGTTGATCAGGCCACCCACAGAGAAAAAGAGGAAGCAGGACTGGGAAAATATTCTGGAAACAAGTCTGGGAAGCAAAAGGCCTCTGAGGGCTTCACGTGGTGATGCACTACACCTTGCTGATCATGGTGTTTCAGAGGCACATTATCCTCCTGCAAAGCCAACACTTTTTACATATTCAAGGCTTCTAAAGTAATAACTGGAGAAGAAAATGCTGTGCAAGATCAGACACTATCCAAAATGCTAATGCATATCCTTTCGTGCTAGGACATTGTGAACCTAAATGAATAACATGTATTTTGCTCCATATGTGTGGTGAGAAACAGAGCCTAGTCCTGAGACCAAGGGGCCAGTGAAGAATTCCCATTAATACAAGCATACAGTAGTTCCACTGAGGTTGTAATTGCATTAGAATAGAACTAGTCTAAGTTTAAGTAGTTCTGACACAGGAGTGAAAAAAGAAACACATGACAAAATGAAAAGTATTGCTTATGCATTGTCCTTGTTATCAGAGGCCTAATTCTGTTCCATTTGAAGATGCATTTGAAGATGTTGCAGTGAAAGTCATATTTTCCTAAACAAAATAATGAACAACAATTAAAACTGCTTCCCCCCTACACTTCTAGCACTTCTTCTGGCTCAAATGTGCAAAACAGCATTACACATAACTATTTATCTGCAGATGCGTTCCATTTGCTGTCACAACTTCCATTTCAGTTTCAGTTGATCACAAAAAAAGGTGGCACAAAATATACTGCTGTTGGCAAAATCTTACACTGGTAGAGCTGAAGCTGTATCTCATGAGGAGATAAAGAGTGGCACAGGCTTGAGTCCGTGTAATATCTATGCTGCTGCTGCAGTGATGGAGAACTCTTTGACATAGGTCAGCACACTGTTCGACCTCCTCTTCAAAAAGGAAATCTCCAAACTAAGAGAAATAGAGAAGAAAACATTCATTACTCTCCTTTCTGGCCATTAAAACATCATTATCTTAGTGTACAAAAATCACAGGATTCAGATAAAGAATGAAGTTTGCAAAAACTATGTTTTATACTTTTTTTTTAAGTTGGACTTTTGATTCCTGTGACACAATAAGTTCCATTTTCAAGCTTTTCTACAGAGAAGGAGAATTTGAAAATAATGTTTGTGTTTAGAAAAAGAGCAGCAGAAAGAGAGAGAATAAAAAAATTTCTCAGAGACCCATGTCTCCAGGAGCTTTTCAAAACATCAAATATTGCAAAATTCTTAGAAGCACGAAGAGTTGCTATTTTCAGAATATATAATTGTTGATGAAATATGCAAATACTTCCTTAAGCATAAAGAGCAATTACTAGCTTTTTGCATCAACACCCTACCCTTCCCCAGCCCTCCAGCATGTTCTTCCTCCCGCAGCGTGCCACAAAAATGCCATTGCCCAGCTTTCATGCCAGACCCTCCTTTACAGTGTCTCCAGAATGCACCTAGCATACAATAAAACCAGGGGACAGGATGTCTGTCCTAAGAAACTCTCACCGTAGACAGAACAGATGCACCAGTACCGTATGTACATACGTAGGACTGATAAAGGTGTGTGAGCAGAACACAGAATATTATTTCTCATTTGCAGGCCCATTTCCCAGTTCTCAACCTTTCTCCACTCCATTATCTCACTGTTTTATGTCTAATTTATATTACAAGCCTGCTGGCACAGGGTTCTATCATTTTTATTTGTAAAATAACATCTATATACCTACAGTGTAATAGAAATAATTGGAATGATTGCTTCATAAAATACAGAACTGAGTCAGCTTAACTAGAAGATCTATTTCAATGAGAATAACAATTGCTTCACAAAAATCATTATTGTAATTGGATGTTAGCTTTCAAAGATAAAGTACAATGAAAATATGAGTTTCATAACTGCTCAGATATTTACCCTGTAATTAGGCTTTGTCAGCCAATCTGCATTTAAGAGCAGACAGGTATTAATTGGACAGGAGTATCCTGTTTGTTATTTGCATTTTGGAATAGTTTAGGGGAAATAAACACTTCATGGATTTTTCCTTTGTGGAACTGCTTTTCTTTGTAGGAGAATAAATCTTAAACAGATTTTAGAGAGTCCTCATGAAGCACCTAACCCATTATGACCCATATTAGAAAAATATTGGGACAAATTCTGTCCTCATATACATTTTGAAATTTTTTTTTTATATTGGTGATACAGAAATGAAAGAAAGATTACAATTTGGCTTAGTTTTCAGGCAGAATGGAGATGAAATCTGTCAACATCTTAGAATATACTTAGAATTTTGGATCCTATCTTAGAAGTAGAAACCTAGAATGATCCCCCCCAATCTCCAATGAGTTAGCTTTGATTTCTCTGCTGTCCAACTGGTTGGAAACTAGTCCTGATGATATAATAATTTAAATTTGACTTTATGGCATCTGTGCAAACCCTGGCATTCAGATTCATAATTAAAATCAGAATGTATTTGAAATAGAATGGGTGGAGTTTTTTACCTTTTTATTAGTAAATCTTCTATATTTAAGAGTAGACTGCTAAAACCACAAGATTATTCAGATTCAGTTATTCCATCTTGTGTAGTCAATGAAATAACATTACAACAGCTGTAGAAGTCCCTTAACACATCTATAGATAGGCATTTCTATTTACGTACGCAGAACATATTTAACAAATGCCAAAGGAAAGGTGGTAAGCAAATGCACACAGCTCTGCTCTAGAAACGTTGCTCTAGTAACTTGATTGGAAGCATGAAAACAGAAGTATGTCAAGAGCATACCTTAGCAATGAGCGCTCTGAGTGTAGCAAAGCAATGAGTCAGGTAAGTGGTGCTCTGATCACAGCCAAGAGAATTTACCAGGACCTTCAAAACTCCTCCCAAAAGATTGTCTCTGCACTCTGCCGCAAAGCTTGCCTACACATGGAGGAGAAGAACAACAATAACTGCGTGAGGTAATTCAGCAGTGAACTGGCACTTAGGAACTGAAGTTCTGCTCTCCTGTCCATAAGACACATCCAGGAGTCTAGAGATCACAGTTTTTTCATTTAACATCTGCTTCAGAGGAATTTCAAAACACTTTTGTAGTGATCAGGAAGACAGAGGGGAAAATGTCCCCAGCATTTCTCAATATCTGCAGACCCTCCAATGCATTTTTAAGCTCAGCCAGCTTCTGCAGTGACTCTTGAAGCTCTGTCCACCTTCTGTCCAATCTTTCATGTACCTTGGATCAGGAAGTAATCCTGTGGTGTGCAAGCACCGTCCGTCCCCTGGCCTCATCGTGCTCTGATTTCCTGGGCGTATAGGCTAAATAGGCATACTGGTATGCACTGATCAAACCCACACCCAAATAGTGGGGTGACTAGGTGGTATGAGTGGTGTCATGTAAAAATCATGTGCAGTACTACAAGATCTAGTAGCTAAATGCTTTTCTATTAACAGGTTTTCAAGAATGAAGTTTTCTCCTCACTATCTATGAATATGGATGTTGCTCCAACAGTAGTATTCCCATACCCATGAATTTGGAGTGTCTCTCCTAAACCAGGAGACAATGTTTAAGCAGAGTCAACTATCATGGTTCCACTGCTGTCAAAGGACCTGTGAAATTTTACTGCGTCTGACTCCTAGAAGTTAAGTGAGTTCTGTACATTACGTTGATTTAGGGGGACATAACTCTTTTCAGAAGGACTCCATGCAGGTGGAAGATACTTTCCTGCACTGAGCACTCTGTGGGAGTCAAGATTAAATCCTTTTGTCTCACATGATCATACATGCAAGTATAACCAAAGGCCACCCAGCAGCCTAGTTCCAAATTACTAATACCTTCAGATACATTCCTAACATAAATGAAGATTTTTCTTCCCTCATCCTCTCCAGACTCCCAGATCATAGTAAGACAGTGGAAATGGCTTTCAACAACATCTACTGAAAACAAGGTGGTAGATTTCCCTTTCATTCACTGTCGTGCAATGCCCTACAGTAGAAGGGGCTTGTGACAGCAGTGTAAGGCAGGAAGCAATTTCATCTTTGGATTCATTCTTCTTCATCTTTTTTTTTTCCCTTCAAGATTATACAAGTTTGCAGAAGATCTTTAATTAAAACATTTTGCATGGTCTAAGAAACAAAATGAGAAATGAATCTTGCTTTCACTGGTTTCTGAGGGAGCAGGGATTGATGCCAAGCCAGCTCTGCCATTTCCCACCTGGATGATGTTCTCTTGCATATCGAGAATGATCAGGTTAGCTTCAGTTGCCAGGTTTCCACTGATCAGAGCTTCTTGATCTAGCTCAGCTTTTGTCCTGCAAAAAGGAGTTCTAATTAAAGCATGCAGAGAGTACCCCGAGAGTGAGATGGCCTGCTGTTTAAACAAAACCAAAATACAAACAATACCATTCTGAATGATCCCGTAAGAGCAAACAATGAAAACAGTGTTCAGAGGTGTTTCTTAAGCACTATGGAGTCAAATGAGGAGAGCTGATATTGCAGAACAGAAATCCCAAAGGGGACACCTGAAAACTAGGCCTCCAGATAGTTCAAATAGATGCTTCTGCTTCCTTAATAGCAATCTGTGTAATGGCTACTTTGCCCTCAATATCATGTTCAATTGTTCAATAAGCTATGCAGTAATTTCTGAACGCATTGCCTGTAGCAGGACACCAAAACCCAAAATGGAATAAAAGGCAACTGATATAACACTTCCAAAAAAAAAGTAAAAATAGCAGGCTTGGGCAAAGGAGAAATTGCTTCAACACCATAGCAGCAGTGTTTAATGTAGGCAATTTAAAGTGTTGATTCTTGAGACTGGTGACAATGTAAGACAGCAGGTCCAACAGCTACGGAGTCAATACAGCAGTGCTCCAGGCCATTTAAGAGAAGACTGAAAGATTTATAAAAGACAGAAGGTGGTGGTAAGGCAATGCACGATACCCTCTTAGCTGAGATTTAAGGACGAGGTCTGGAACACAGCTCCTCTGCAGATAAATGCTTTAAGCACAGGTGCAGCTCATAACAAAGGTGTATTTTCAGAGATCCCTTCTATGCCAGGAACACAAAGAGAAGGCTTTGTTCTTTTTCCTAAACTGCTCAGAAAAGGGCTGTTGCATGGCCAGAAGTTGCTCTCTAGAGCTTGAGATTAGAGCTGCTCTGACTTGGGCTGAAGTTCCTAAAGTGCATTTCTGTGGCTGGAACAACACCCTTACAATCACACTTCTGGGTGACTTCAAAATCTGTGGCTTTTCTGCTATGTCCACTTACCTTTTCTGCCCAGTGGAGTCTTACTCAAAAAGAAAACCAGAAAAGTTAAGAGCCATCCTTTTGGGCACAACCAGATAATTCTGAGAAGGGCTAGGAAAGGAAGTCAGGGCAGTTGTATGGTTATTAATTACAACGACTCAAAGCAATGAAGAACAGAAGGGCCTGCCAAAAGGCTGGTGCTATAATCAAACTAGGGATCGCTAAATATGAGTAAGTACAGAAGAAATTAAGCAAGCAGCATAGCTGTTTGAACCATTTCCAGCAACCACTCAGCCTTGCACATTAACCATGCTGACTGGATCTTCTCTGGCACCACACTTAGCTTATAACTGAAACTACAATCCCAAAGCATGCTGGACTCAAGGAGAAGCAGGCTGAGTGAGGCTGAGTGGTGACTTGTGCAAACCTGCTGTGTCACATACTACCTGCCAACACCGTACTTATGGGACATATACACTAAAAGGATCCATGAAGGACAGGAACAAACATCTCACATACCACAGTGATGAACGCTGGGTCAAACAGAAAGGCCTGGGCAGCATGCAGAGTTTTACTTATGTAACCAGAAGTTTTATTTTAAGTGGTTTAACTGAACTACTGTAAAGAGATATTGTAGAGCTGCTGCTTGAGGACTGTTTTATTCTGATTTCAATGAAACCAGCTGGGAGAAAGCAAGCTACTTTCAGGGCAAAATAAGTATCCACACAGGATCTGCATCTCTTCCAATCTAGCACAGAAGGTAGAAGGAATTTTTTAAAAGTTTGGATAAATTCCAAATTAACAATCTTGTGTTCAAAAATGTATGTGATAATCATGGATGAATGCTAGGCTACAACAACATAGTTGCCACATAGCACAAGGCAGTGTTCTCAGTTCAAATTCACACATGTTGAAGGATATCACGGGAGCTCACAGCAGCTGGGCTGGTGGGAGGCCACAGTCTCTATCTGACACACAGTGGCCCATTTAGATAGTCAAAATTTGAGCAAGTATTTATGGACAAATGACACATCTCCTTTAGGGAAAAGCAACACGTTCCATGCTTACAGAAACTTAGTACATACCATATAAAAATGCTGTTAGTAACATAAATTATGCCCGAAAACACAGTTTTCCATAAACCTAGACACTGACTTGTCTACTATCATTATAGTGCTGATAAGGTGAAATGTACTGAGAAATCATAACTTAAAACCTGCAACAAGAAAAATATTCACAACAGAATCATCTTCCCCTACTCCTGTTAATAACTCTTCTCAATTTTAACATAGCATGTCAAAACCCAGCTCAACTGATTTAATGTGGAAAAACTTATACCACAGTACTGTATACAATAAGGAGCCACAGCAACACCAAAATAAATGTCACAGCAAGCCTCTGTGGAGTATTTGATACAACTTGTATCAATAACTAGTGTTTACCACACTGCTAATCAGAAGGAAAAAATGTGTAGATAACTAGTTAAACTTCTCAGTCAAGTGATCTCTTTGTTGTGTCATAGCAACAACTGAATACTTCTGCTACATAAACATTTTCTATTTCTTTCTCTTTGACAGAAGAGGAAAAGGATTGAAACTGCTGATTTTGTAATAAAACCTCCTAGGAGAAAGAACAAAACATAAAAACCCCAAACATCTCGGTTCTAATAAAAGCAATATATATTTATTAAATGACTTACTTATCTTGTCTCTCATTTGCCTGCCGCCAGTGAGTCTGCTCCTTTCTCCAGCGCAGGTTTTCATTTAGCCCTGCTGATCTGTCATTCCCTAGGAGTGCAACATATGTCAGTGAGATTAAAGCAAAAGGGGACACCTGAAGTCTGATAGCTCACTGAAAGAAGATAACATGGCTGTAACAGTCTGTCAGAAGTAAAACCATTCAACTTCACAGCCTCAGGGCTCTAGTAAAAGGACAGGACCCCATCATTTTTTTCATGCAGGATTTTTAGAACATTAGCTTGCTTACGGATGTCTTTGAAGACCACAAATTATTCCATTTATTAAATGAAATAACCTTTTTTGCTATGAACAATTTGTTCTTACTGATAGTTTGACACCATTTCTTGGCTCTTGATTAGACACTAACACCAATTTCTCAGAGTGTCTTAAAAACTTCTTAGTTGGCCTCATATTCTTCACCTGAGAAGACCTCAGTCCTAGCTACACCTTGGACAGTTGAAAGCTAATGATATTTTTATCCACAGCAAAACCAAGAAAGGTCTGCAAGGAAAAGGACTGTGGGTGAAAAATATAAGGATGAAAATGGGGAGTGTGCATAAAATGCAACAAACTCATTTATGTCTACAACCTCTTGAGATCCTCTCAAAAGACATGGGGGGAGAGGGGTCTGAAGTACCAGCTGGTATTCTGCAGCGCTTCATCATTTCTCCTCTGGCTCCTTCACCTCTCAGTAAAGCCTCTTCTAATCGGGCCTTAACGTCGCGTGACTTCTGGAGTGCTTGGCTGCTAACTTTATCTGAGCTTTGTTTGCCCTGAAAGTAAAGTCAAAGCAATCAATACCAATGCCTCCATCTTTGGACATGAGTCCAAATTACATCTCCAGAACCAGAAACAACAGGAGAGACCTGTAGAGGGGGCAGAAAGCAATGAATATGATTGACTAACATATAAAGGCTAATTAAATGTTGCAGATGAGGAAATAGGTAGTATATGTACTGCTAATAAACACAAATATGTAGCTCAGTGCTACAGAGAGAGAAATTAAGGTTCAGAGAGAATGTTACTTGACCCATTTCAGACAGACCCTGTCAAAGAGGGGAGTCCTGATGTTCAGTCCCGGCTCTTAACTGAAGGATCATCTACCACAACCTTGCTTTGAAATGTGTAGAGTATAAGAAGAACAGCTCCAGTACTTACAGGAGCTGTCAATATATTGCCCACAAAAAATAGCCCTCAAATCCCCAGGAAAAGGAAAATAATAAAACAATTTAAGCCAACTTCATAGGACTTCCTCAAAGGTTTAGGCTGCATTTTGCTTGAAGGCTAATGTCAGTTATTTTATCTGAATTAATTTGTCTACTCGTAGCATACATTAGACAAGAGCTAATTTAACAATTGTCAATAACAAATTTTCCCCAGGCAGCTGGAAGGTAAGGAAAAAAAAAATTAAACAAAATCAGGCCATGTTTTACTTACCTTGTACTCAAAGCATGAGACACAAATGAAGAGGAGATCTAAAATCCTGTTCAACTGCATGGATGGAAGGTCTGCAATCCATTTCTGTATTAGATTCTGATCAGCATTTTTCATGATCCAGAGGAAACAGATCAAAAGGTTGCGAGTAGTATCAGGACCTAATGTGGCACTCTGTCTGTAGGGCTAGGAACAGATAAAGTAAATGTCAGTTGAAAGAAGAAAAAGAAGACAGAAGTCATTCAGGTGAAGTAAGGTTATTTAAATTTCAGTGAAATCAAATCTCAGGACTGGACTTCAGTAAGTTTAACCTCTTCCAGGCTATACTGATTGTATTTTTTTAATGTACGTGTGTGTAATTAGCGGTAGGACCGGTTGTATGCATGTGAAAGACAGAAAAAAGCACAAGAGCATGGTTTGCTAGATGTTTGTATTTTAATTTCCTTAGAATAACGTAGAAAAAGATTCTATAACTGTTTGGTCTCCTCTTGCCACGCAGTTGTGTCAGCCAAATTGTATAGAAGACAAGAATAACCATGAAGAAAGAGATAGAGAGAGAAAAAGAAGGAGCTTAAGTCCTAGATCCATGGATTCAGGTGAGACTGGGACTGGGAGGCAAAGGTGGAGTTGCAGTGGCAAATGAGTCTAGGTTGGGTGTGGAAATGGAAATAGGCATGTGGGAGAAAAAGTGGACCTACTTATGGTAAAGGAGTAATTAAGTGACTACAAGAGAAGAGGAGGAGATGACAAGAGGAATATGAGGAATTCTTTGGGGCTGGAGGAAACAAGAATGCAGTTTCTCATGACTGTAGTTATTAGTCACAAAAAAGGATAAAAGGAGAAACCAAAGAAAGAGGAAAACAGATACAGGAAAGGAGACTGGCAGAGCACTGGACATACCAGGGACACCAGAGACATTCCAGAGCTCCTGAGGTTGAACTGATTCCCTGCAATGGCAAGGGCCACGTTTTGATTGATTGCACCTGCAGACTCTTGTTCTTCTTCTGGGTTTCCTGTGCGTCCCTTTCCACTGCGGGCATCTGAAACTAGATTTGAAATATACTATTGGAACTTCAGGATCAATCCAGTTGTTGCTGCTCACATGTCACAGTCTTCCATCGGGCTGTAACCTAACAAAACAATTGGCACCTCCATCCCCGAGACTGTTGGTCTGGCTGATGTACCAAGCAGTGAAAGAGGCACAGCATTAGGAAGACAGATTGCAGCCATCTGCAAAGGCTGCCAAATTGTTCAAATAAACACAGGGAAAGGAGATGTGTCCAATAAGCTCCAGGTGTTCAGACAAGCTAAATTAAAAGCAAAGGCAGTAGCAAACACGAGGTTGTCTTTGAAGTTCAAAGCTAAGCCAGCACTTCATAAGACTTGGAACCATCTAGTACCAGTCCATTTCAGGTAAGAGGATCAATGCGAAAGCCATACATGGGTTTGGTGATATTCAACAAAGTATGTAAGCCTGCTAACAGCTGACGGAGCCAGTACTGCCTGCTGGCTAAAGAACAAGTTTAATTTCAAGCATCTAGCTGCTTCTATTCCCTGCTAGTTCTTGACATCACTTTCAACAAATTAAGTTATTTATACATAAGTTTTGTAAAAATCTCCTCTGAGTGTCCGTTTTGTGTTTTGCAAGTCCTGTTTTTCAGAGAAGCTGAGTGACCAGCCCGTCCCAGTGTGTTCAGAATGAGATCAACAGCCTCTTGTGACAGATACTCATACAGACACTCTAAAACCTAGCCATACCGGTATACCTGGGCTTCCTCATAGTGTCTCTTTTTCATTTGTGGTATAACTATAATACTTAAATTAGAAGAATGGGGTGAGATCTGATCAGCCAACATATAATAAATGCTTTCATCCTATTCGACTGAAAGTGCTAAATAATACTTTCATAGTGTTATTTTTTTTGTCCAGACTTCTAAATGCAAAACAGAACCAGTGACAAAAGTATATTCTTCAAAGATTACACCTTTTTTTTCTTTATAGCCTTTATTTTACTTATGGAAGTAAAATGTAGTTTTCCAAGTAGCAGAGATCTACTATCTTAGAAAAAAATATGAAATAGCTACTTTCAGCAGTATCGTATGAACACACATGTAGCAAAATGAAAGGAAACAGCTTAGATATATTGTTTTAAAAGGCTTGCTCATGTAGAGAAAAGTTTATAGTTATAACAGATGATAAAAATATATTTCCTCTGTGATGATTACATTTGCCTGAGCATAATTTTGGTACCATGTTAAAAGCATTAAAAAGCAATAGAAAGAGATAGAATACAATCCAATTTCTTTAATTGTGATGTAACATGATGTCAGTATCACTCTTGTTTTCTTCCCTACTATCTGTTAAACCTATCTATATCTCAATATTTCTCACAGATCTTGCAGGCTTTATTTGCAGGATCATAGTATTTATACTAAGAGAGAGGGAGGAGTACTTACATCTTTGGTCTATCATTTGCTCATGAAGTGAGGACACTGAAGTTTTTCCTGTCTTTAAAAATCCAGTTTACTTCTAAATAAAGAAATATGCAACCTTACTAGACTGTGGGGAATTTCTGCACTTAGCGTGATCTCTTTTATGTTTGATAGATTGTTTGGACAAGTCACTCTAAGAAGCTGAAAAATACAAAGGGAAAAAGGTCTTACTTGTAAAATCATGGAGTTGTGGCAGTGAATCCAAAATGATACCAACCAAAGGGAGGTAGAGAGCTGCAATTTTAATCTTCACCTCTTTTTTGGAGCAACGTGGGTCTAGGTCATGGGAACTCAGCAGGCTAAGGATAGCACTGACAGCTTTTCTTTGCACCTTGCTAATCCTGTTAACACAAAATACATCCATGAGATCCATTAATGGGTCATGCACAAATTATTTATGAATCAAAGATTTAAGAAACAGAGTTGAGCTGAAAGAAACAAATTAATACACCAATATTCATTAGATAATCTCTTCCATTCTGAGCAGAGACTCACGTTCCCTGCAAAAGATAGCGATCTTACATCTCCAAGACAATTCACCACAATCAGAGAGCTCCCAAGTCTTTCAAAATTCTCATGAAAATTCAATACGGTGAAGAGAGGTGCTTAAAGAAAGGCATCAGATTCTGGCCAAAGTTTAGCTAAACTCTTAAGCTCAGACAAAGGCAGAGGTGTTTTAGAGAGAAGAGCAATTGAAATTTTAAGTTGTGTTCTCAATTCATGTATTTAGCCAACACTACTGCAACAAATAGTACATTTTTATTCACTGGGACCAAAGTACTGCAGATAAAAGAATGACTGGGTTATTGCTATGTTACAGAGTGACTCACTGAAAAGAGTGAGGAAAATAGGACTGCCCTGGAATCAAACTATGACCTTGCCAAGAGTAATAGAGTGATTCGATCGCATTCTAAAATCTGCAAATTGGGATACTCACCCCTCGCTGTCTGCGTCCAGCGCTACTGCCAATTCAGTGAAAAGTAAGCCGGTCAGAAAGTGCTGCTGACGGTATTCGGCTGAGAGGTCAAACATACCAGCGATTTTCTGGTCCTGGAAACTAGAGCAGGAGCTAGAGTTCTGCAGAAGTATATTAGAAGTATTAAAGAATAAGGCCACTGAAATCAAAGCTTCTTAAAGAGATTGTAGTCACAGTCCACGTAGCTAATGGAAAATCTCTACCAGAGGAAAAGTATGGACTTTGAAAGAAGGTTGGACATTTTGGAGGAAAACATCTGATTGTGAAATAAAAAGCATCTAGTTTCAAATGAGTTGCTTGCTAGGATGCAATCTCACCCTTTCCATTCTGTGCAAGCAACTCATTTGACATTTTTTGAGATGTAAAATTCCTACCCTGTATTCATTAGTTTGGACAGGACACAAAGTCAGAATTTTCTCCATGTTTACAACTCTTTACATTGCTCTTACTGTTGCAGAGCAGCCATTGGGCATTGTACAGCAAGAGGCTGCCCCTGTATTAAGACGGACCTTAGTGTCAGAAGCTCTGCACTGTGCCTTCTTCAGCATCCATGATGTCTATCAGGGAAGTAAGGTCAGGAAAGACATGCAAACAGTGTTTCCTTTCACCCTGGAAATCCTTCGCTGAGCTTGCTGGCAGCTGGCGTAATTTAGAGCAGCCTTCAAACTGCTGTAACTTATGGCTATGGCTGATATACAACCAGCCCAGGAATGGAAAGTTGCTGCTATATATGTGTTGTGAACTTCTTAGTTTCTCCAATCACAGGTCTGTGCCACAGGTCACCTGGAATGTTTTTGTCCCCTGATCGGGTGAGCTAAGTCTTAGACCCTACTCCCCAGTGCAGCTACTGCAGTTTATGAGTCCAAATTGTGCTTTTAATTTATATTCTTCAATATTCTCTCCCAATATTTCTGTCAGTCACCTGGGAATAGTCCCAGAAAACAAACACATGAAGTAGCAGTATACCACACTGTGGCAGCTGTCTTCCAGCATACTGGGTCAAATGAAACTCATGTCTCTGAGCAGCCCCATATTTTGGATCCACGTACCTAAGCCCACTCCCATTTCAACCTCAAGCAAACAGGCATTGCCTGTACTAGGTTTGTGTGGAATAACATTATAGTGTAGAACACCCAGTTAAATGAACTTGGCTTCTCTCCAGGAATTCCAAAAGATTTATTCACGAGGCCACATTTCTTACTGAAAATCTAACTCTAGCTGGGCAGCACTCCTGCAGACAGATCAAAATTACTGCAAGAGTGGTCAGCTAATGTATTAAATCATCCAAGGGCCACAAAAGCCTTGTTGATTTGCACAGGTTGCACTTCATAGGTTACTCCTATAGGAGAAAAAGACTTGGTGATGTTGCTTGAAGGAAAGAATGATTAAACTGGTGTCTGCCCAGCTCTGACTTGCTAGAACTAGTTGCAACAGCTATGCTGACTTCTTCTTTTCCCCATAAGCAGAAGAGTCCCATTTCTAGTTCTTTGGCATCCAGGATTAGCATTAAGTAAAACAATTGGGAAATCCTTACTCTAAGACCTTCATGCTTTGCTTTTAAGATGAGGAAAAACTTCAAGAAAATATTATTTACTATTATTGACCTGTCAGAACCCTTAAGGTATGAGATGTAGCACATCTTAGCATCCAACGAATTCTTTGGAAATGACACTTGAAAAAGAAACAGTGAATTTGAACTGCTCTCTTACTCAGAGTGTTTTTGTACCTTTCACCATTCTTAGCTTCAGTTCAATTCCCCTGCATCCAAGGGCTGCGGTAATTACAGAGCATTGCACTGAAATGCTTCATCCCAGTCCTGACCTCTGCAAGACCACTGAGGTGGAAAATAGGCAGGCTATCACCCTTTGTTAAGGGGTCTGCCCCATGGTAAAAGCAAGTTACCATCTAAGTAGAATGTAGAGAGGAAAAGCACAAGACTGGCAAAACAGTGTGTCGCGTGCCAGGCAACAATTTCTTTCTTGAATGCGTTTGTGAACTCCATGCCCAGGATGATGGATGGGAGGTCCTGACATTCAAGAATTCTAGAGCTGTGTCAGTATCAGGTCAAGTCTGGAAATATGTGCATGTACTTGGAATGACATCCTGGGAGAAATGAGAAGTGATGAGGAGAGGCATTCACAAAAATTGTGTGCAGATGTCTACTCAGGATACATGAGTGTTTCCACACAGAAAAATCATAAAGTTCAAATAAAAGGAAAATCATTGGCAAAGTCATAGCATCATCTGTACCACTGGGGCGGGGAGGAACCCAGAACAACACTGAGGCTCAACAGAAATCCATGATTCCAGGATGTTGAAAATTGCAGTGTTTTCGTCACTAACTTATATAGTGGTAGCATCTACATCCACTGGGAGAATAAGAAGTTCAGCTAGAAGGCAAACACACAGAAAGTTTGCTGTGCACTGCTGCATGCCATAATTCTCCAAAACAAATACTGGAACACATATTTGTGGTTGTGTATGTATCGGATATAGGTGTGCCTGTAAATTAGCCTTCAGAGCCATGTTCCTTTTAGACCTTGTATGTCTACCTTAACAGTAATTTTCTGTTTGCATGTTTCTAGAGAGGCACATACCTGTGTCATGTTAAGTTTTAACTTGTGTACATGCAGTTTTGCAGTAGTACTCCCTTAGTCTTTATTCTTCTACCCCTTTGATTTCAAGAGGGAAGTTGTTCTCCTTGATCGAACAGTGGCTAATTCTAACCTAAGTATCTGAATACAGAGCAACATAAGTCTTTCTCTACATGTGTGCTTCATGTGACGTTCATGCAATATCATCTAATGGATGCCTACCTGGGAGGATAAGGAGGGGGAGGGAGATGCTGGAGCAGACGCAGAGGTCATGAAGAAGAGGTTCAGATTGAGGTAATGCTCATGGCTGCAGAGAATTCTCAGGAACTCCAGTCTCATGGAAATCAGGGTGGAGAGTGAATTCAGCTTGTTTGAGAGCTAGAAAAGCAAATCAAAAAAGTGTCATGCGATGGGCGTGCACTATTAAAAATGCCATGCACTGAAATTTCCTGCTTCCTGAAACATAAATAGACAAATAGCCTAGCATGCATTAAAATGCTCACTGGCTCCCAGTACCTAACTAGTTTCCATCCATTAGCTGCTCTTTGTTTGGCAGTGGTGGTGTCTCCCTCCCCACTCCCTGGCTAACTTACCAACTTCCCAAGAGACAATAAATTGTGATTTTTTTTTTCTCCCAAAAGAAAAACATACGATATTTTTTCCCTTTTGCATACCACAAAGATTAAAATCAAACAAAACTCTGCTGTGTCTGTGGCAAACTCATAAAAAGTCCTGCTAGGCAACACAGAGCATCAGTGGTCTTGTCATTTCCCTTCATATCAACAATGACATCAGTGGAGTATTGCACATACTACAGGAAACTGGGGTGGTAGCCGCCTTATGTTCTCCTATTTACTGTCAGCTGACAGAGGGCCTTCCTTTGGCAGAAGAATTACAGCAGGTGTATCAGGTCACAAAACAGAAGGAAAACTTTCCTTTTCAAATAAAACAAATAATTTAATAACAAAATCCTGCATCATAATTTATTTTTAATTTTGGGAGGCTTGTAAAGCAAGAAGACAGAGATGGATCATTTTGATTGAATCCCCCAAATCTAAATACTGTCCATCACAGCAGTGTACTGGAAGAGTCAGAGAGCAAAAGCTGCTCTGTATTGTCTGCAGACCCTGCTGCTAAGGGATGTAAAAAAGTAAGGGAAGAGAAGAGGCTCCATGGATGCTCTGCAGCAGTGCAAGGTATAACATTTCTAAAAGAGTCCTACACTCCACTCAATTTTTTTTCTGCAGACCACAAATCAAAAGAGGTTTAAAGTCTCTGTGTATGCTATGTAATAGGAAATTTACCTGGTCTTTTAACACAACTCAAAGGATCTTGATGGATAAATGAATCAAACAGAACACCAGACTGGCCGTAAGCCAAATGCAATCCCAATCATGCATGGTGCTTACCTGATTACAGTAATGTTTGATGAGATTAAACACAAATCCTCGGTCCATTAAAGAAAGAAGATCATACAAGAAAAACGCCAGGCTGATATTAATTTTTTCTGCTTGCTCACTTTCCTTTAAAAAAAGGAAAAAAAAAGAATTTCAGTTATGATGTATAAAACTTATATAAAGGTGGAAGACTTCTTAGAATCATTAAAAAATAGTGTAGGGGACAGCTCCCAGAACCATCTAATGGAACATACTGGACAAGATTGTTTCAGTTCTCCAATTTATGTGATTTTGTTAAAATTATGCAGAATCACTCCTGTAAATTATTTCAGCTGTTGTAGCTTTCACAGACTAATATCACAGGATAAATGAACAAGTTTATCTATGCAAACCTTTGGGCTGACAACAATGAAATGGAATTTGAGACCTGTTCTGAATTCCCTATGGGCTGCAATCCTGCATATGCCTTTTTTTTTAATTGAACCTTTAACATTAGAGAATGCTAGTTTAGGTACTTAAAACATAAAATATTGTTTTAAAATATTAATAAAAATCTGCACTGGCTCTGCTGATGGAATGCCAAGTATTTTGTTTAGAAATTTTAAGTGTAAAACTGATAGTAAAAAAATACTGGTAAGATAAATCTGTGGGTTTTACCATTTAGCAGCTAAGTTCTTGCATGCTTAGAATTGGCCTGATTACCAGAGATATGCAGCCCGCAAGTAAAAATCACAAAGAAAGACCTTCACATGCCCTCTAAAATAAGGCTACAGTTACTTAAAACATACCAATTTAAATCATAGAATCTCAGTAGCATATGTAGTTCACCAAGAGGAATTTGTGGAGGTGCCTGAGGGATCTGCACACATTTAATGCTCAGAGCCCTCAGGTAGGTTCACTCAAGATTGACAGACGAGATGGCTGAGAAAAACATTGCCCCTACTCATGTCTCTGACTAGTGAGAACAGGTGTGCAGCACCTCAGGGTGGTTATGATTTAATTTTTAATTTTTCATCCTTTTTGCTGCTGTTCAGGAATATATATATATATATATTTCCTATGATCTGGAATTTACACAGCAAAACATTTTTATACTGTGAAGAAAAAATCAGTTTTCCGCTGCCTTACTGGGTAGTCTAAAATATGCCAGACATATCACTGTAGAATCCCAGGGCAATCTGACATGCTCAACCATGTATTGAAACATAGATTATTACTGCTTGGATTTAAAAATCAGAGACACATTACCTACTGCTGCTCTGTACAACTAACCAATGGCCCTAATTCTGCAAAAATTGCAGTGGGATTTTCACACATAATCAGGTTCTATACACTCACTCTATCAAAATCAAATTGAATTAACAGCCCATAAAAACCTGTGTATTTCTTGTGAGGAAGCCATAAAATACTAATCTCTTGGCAAAACCTACAGTTCTGTTAAAACATTTTTAATATAACAGATTTTTATTACACAATGTATTTTAAAAAAAAAAGTCACTGACACCTTAAGTAAACATTTCTGTGGAAATGATTTCTCTGCATGTGGCTATCATGGAAGCACATCAAAGGATCAAGTAAAGGGTAAAGTTTCAGGAACAACTTCGTGGTGGACAGTGACAATCACTTCTGTCATTCTTTGCTCTCAGTTGTCTGGTCTTGGCCCTTTCCCAGTTTCTCCTCCGCAACAGAACAGCAGGGCACACATGGAGAAGTGGATCAGGAAACTGAGCTGGTTGAAAAGTAGCCCAGCAGGCCAGCTCTCCAGCCCAGTCTGCCCTGTGGCAGAGCACACTGCTGGGCTAGCACAGTGCATTTGACAGTCCTGGGGCATGAGACAAGTCACTTCCAACATCTGAACAAACAATAGTCACCCAGTGTCTACCTGTGGTCTTAACTTGCCTGTTAGCCAGTGCGGAGTGATATCAACGATGTAAGCTGACAGCATTAATGTAAAAATATAAATTACATTTTGTGATCCTTTCAACTTTATAATCTGTTATATCAGTGCAACCTGTTAAAATATATCAGGAGAAAGAATTTCATGGGATTTAGAGCTCTAAACCCAGTGCCTCTTTAAAGAGATCTGGGGTTAGATCACTCGCGGCTGGATTTCGCAACCCTCAGGAGGAATACTGCCTTCATATTGCACAGCCCACTGCTGTCAGAGAAGTCAAATGTGAAATAAAACACTATGCAGTAGAAAGGAGGGTAACAGGAAAGGGCAATAAAAGGAATAAGCCCTGCTTGGGCTGCAGTTTGATGTCCTGGCTAACCTGGCATAAAGCAGCACTGCAACCGAAAATGGGTGTCCAACCTTTCCTGTCGATGGGAAAGGAGATTCCCTCCCTGCACCCTGCAGCCACACCAAGAAGCAGGCTGGGGAGCTGAGCTGAATAAAAACAAACTGTCTGCCAGGGGAGCACAAGGCTGCTCCTTGTATAGCCACAACTCTTGCTTAAGGTCCATGTGAGAATACCACCTCAGTTTTGGCCTAATTCTAGTGACACTGCTGAAGGTGAAATGGGGTTTAACACAGCTCAATGTAACACAAGGTGAGTAGCAATGATCCACGGTGCTGATTTCATGCATTTACCTTTGGTGGTTTGACTAAAAGTGCAGCAATCTCTGAAGTAACCACACTAACTATAGTGGTAATATCATCTTTGAAGCGATCAGAGAACCGGCTTCTTCGTGGGTTGTCTTGCTTCTCTATGTTGTGAACATATTGAGCCATACTCTTTATCTGCAAAGCAGAAAAAAAAATGTTAAAAAAATGCCCAAACTGGAGGTAAAACTACTGCTTTAAGTTAGTCCATGGGAGTAAGATGCCCTACTTGTTTTTCCCTGAATGTAATCACTTTCATCTTCTCAGAGCTGCTGTGATAAATCCTACATGTACTGGCAATGACAACAGAGAGCCTAGGACTCAAACACAGACAAACGCTGATTCCTGTTCATGTTCACGCAGTTGGCTACCCTCAGCACCTGAAATCAGAATCACCCTCCCCAGTCCCTTGCATCTGCAGCTCTGAAATACTGCTGTTTGCAACTTTTGTCCTTCATGATGACAGACAGGGAGTGACACTTCTGGAATTAACTCTTATTTCTTGACCTGCTGTTGGGTTGCTTATATGCTGCCAGTGGAAATCAGTATGTTTTTTCCACTGACATCCATCACCTCAGGGTTCTGTGAAACTGTGAGTTTGGGTAGCCTTGTCACTGCTCCCATGTTGTTAACAAAGTGGAAAAGATGGGAACAGGTATTCACAGAAAAGCAAGGGCTTAGTTTGATGTCTTTCAGCGTTCTGCAAGCTGTGGACCACTGTGCATGTAGTTCATGCAGGGCTGCCATCACAGGCTGTCAGCTGGGAGCAGGGGTGAATATTGAGAATTCTTTAGTTGTACTTCCATTATTTGGGACTTCTCCTTTTCACACTGGGGCTGAATAACTGAAGAGATCGCCACCCAACTAAATCTGTGCCTGGAGTACCTGCTACATTTCACCATTAACTTACTATAAAATACCATTGTCAAATCTTACCAGGAGCTCAAAGAAGAACCAGGCATACTTGAAGACAGATTCTCTCACCATACCCGTGCTGACCACCATCTGCAGTGCCAGCTCCTCGTGGAAATGCTAGATAATAAACACAGAGCATTTGGAAATGGCTTTTCAATCAACACACCTTCCAGTTTCAACATCCCCCCTCTTCCCTGTGGAAAACTCCCCTGTATTTGAGAGTCAGCAGCTGGATGGGGATGTGTGGACATCCCTGTAGGATGAGAAGGCAGTTTTGACCAAAACAACATATAAGGAATGTTGGTGGCAAACAGATTTTGGGACACATTTTTCTGTGGATCCAGAACCCCGGATAATCAAACTGGGAAATGCCTTTGGTGTATCCTCAGGCCATTGGCTGTGTGCATGACAGGGAGCAGTCACATTCCCCACTCCACACTAAGCATTTCCCTTTAGCACAAGCATGTTTTTTGAGAAAAGGTAAAAGTAAGATTGTTTCTGTGGTGGGAGAGAAAGACACAGCAATAACCACAGCAGAGCTTGTACAGAGGTTTGTAGCTGGAGACAACACTCTTTGTAGTGAGATCTGACCATAAGACACCTAATCCCAATGATCTAAACTTTTAGGAAACTCAAATCTGGATTAAAAATTTACTGCAATGTCCATTTTCCATTCCTGACACCAACAATAAAGCTAATGAGATTCCTAAGCATATTTACATTGAATAAGACATATTAATCCATCCAATATTCAGATTGGGTATAAACTGCTATGCTTTTTGGCAGAAATCAAACCAATAAACAGCAGTAAGAAATGAGAGTTTCGTAACTGTAACTCAGATTCTGAACTGCTCATTGCAGGGTTTTTCTCCCACTTCTTCATCCAAAGCCACTGCTGCTGCTGAATGCCAAACACAAGATACAGCTCTGGAAAAGTTGTCTATGTATGTGATACGGTATCTTCTCCGTTTTTAAAAAGCTACTTTGGAATACATACTCAAGAGAGAAATGAATTTCTTTGTTCTAAAAGCTACAAAAACGGGAAAAGAAAAACATTCTTTACAGAAGAAAGAGATGGCAAACATTTCTGAATGCAGTTTACTGTAACATGTAAAGGCAGGCATCCAAGGGCAAACAGCAGTGGAAAAAGACAGAGGCCCTAACACCTTGAGAAAGAGAGCAAAAGGGAGGATCCAGGCAGGCTGCTACTTGTCTAAATCTGTCCTGGAAAAAGAATCTAAAGACTTCGGAGCAGAAGCAGAAAAGTTGGGGTAATATTTACCCACTGATTCAATATTCCATCACAAACTCTTTGTTTGATAAAACTGTTTGTTATTTTGTTCTCTCTCCTCTCTTCTCGTTCAGAAGTGCTAATTACCAGCACTGCCTCAGGAGGCTCGAGGCTCTGTTAACGTGTGCCCTCACACTTAGTGGTAGGCTACCTTTTTATTGGATGGTCTTGGGCTTGCACTAACGCTTGGCATGTCATTTGTTCCTTCAACGTAGAAAGACATCCGACTGGAACTGTGATCCATAGGCTGGAGGGCATAGCCAGAAGAAAAACATAATAGTAAGTTAATACATAAATTAAGCTAATTAACAGAGAAGAAAGCAGCAGCGGTGGTTTTTTTGGAAGGTATGCACAGATGTTCACCTAAACAGCTCTTCTCTTTCCTTCTCCCCATCCCCCTTCCCAGTGGAGGCCAAAGACCACCTGAATGCAGCAATCGCAGGAGCGTGCAAACGCCAACACTGCCATCACGTGCACCAGTTCAGCACTGCAGCTGTGTTTTGGAAGCCCTGCAATTCACCCTTTCAAGGGTAACTGTCCTTTATCTGGGTGGCTCTACATCCGAAATTAACTAGCATCTGGGAGTCTTCCTTCCATTAAAAGTAATGCCAATTTAAAACGCAGTGAAATGGCAGTAGCCCATTGTAAATTGCTACATTTATCAATGTGATGAAGCTGTAATATCAAACATTTTAATTTTGCATTAATTTTGAAAAAAAATGCCTTGAGTGCTGTTTTTTTAGGACACAGTACATTAGAGTAAAACTCATAAAGCTATTAAGTTCAACTCTACATTATTAAAAATGGCTATGGATGAATACGTATGCCCATATAAACAAATCAAATAGATTGGCAAAGCCTGTGCATGTTACTAGTTCTGGTTTAATTTGCTGAAGACAAGCACCCATTCACTTTGAGAGGCACGTGATCATTCAATGGAGAAAACACTTCAAAATGTTTCTGAAAATAACCTGCTTGAGCAGCAGTATTTTACATACGTAACACTCAAAGAAAAAGGTGGGGGGATATGGTTCAGAGCTTAGTGGACATGCTGCTGCGGAGCTCTGCCAGGGCTACAGCTAGGAGCAGGCTCCTTGCAGAGGGGAAAAATCCTGCTTTTGTCAGAGGCACAGCTTCCCAGCTCCTGCTGAATGGGGAACTCTAGATTTTGCTTTCCCCAGAGAACTGAGCAACAGACGTCCTCATAAAGCTCTGAGATGAGCCTGGGATGCTGTAGACTAGCAAGCACCAGGTGCCAATCAGGGAAGCAGAATCCTGCTTCTCGGCTGTCATCGTCCTTTCTATCCTGCAAGCTGTTGGTGGCATATGTAGTTGTGGATGAGAAGGACAGAAGAAGTTTGTGTTTCACTCTGTGGTTGAATTAAGTATTTGGAAAGACCCAGTTACAAAATACGCACGTGGCATCTGTACTATAGCCAATATAAAATCATGGGGCTGCTGTCATATAAATAGCCTACTTTTTTTTTAACAGGAAACTATTTAGCACTAAACAGGCTCTGTGATTTAAAAAAAAAAAAAGAAAAACAGTTAAAAGGAGCAAGAATAAATTATCAGTGCATTTTAGGAAAACTATTTCCCTTCTGAGGACTCTTTCACCCCTTTCAGAAAGTGAATCTGTTCCCAGTGTAATCAATAGTAGTCTTTTCTAACACTGACTGTGCAACATGGGCCAGCCCACATCACCAGACATGAACAGAACCTAAATGTCAGGAAGAACAGGACAATGAGGCACGTCAAAAAAGCAAACCCCTCTGTGGAGTGCCTAAGCCTCAAACAAGAGACAGAGTTCTTACCTCTTGCTCTCTTCACTGGTAAGAGACGCCAGTATTTAGCAATGAATGAGACTTAACATGTGCCTATGCCAAAACAGATAAACAGCAAATGCTTCTGGTGGTACATACAGTGCATTTACAAGAAGCAAATCCAACCCTCAAAGAACAAATCTAGATTATTAGGTTTTGGTCCATACAATTCTCCAGACATTTGACTTCATTGTCTTACCTTGGATGACATGATGTTTTTGACCTCCTCGTCAGTAGCAGTTTGTGTAACAGTGATGTCAGGATTGCTGCAGCTTATCACTCGGCTCTGCAGGAGTTTACTCCCAACAGCCATTGCAGAAGTGCGTCCAAATGTGTAGTAACGAGACTCTGTCAAAACGGCACTGCTGCCTGCACCTGCCCATAGGGAGATGTTTGAACTAAGACTAAAGGACATATATATGAAACAAACATGAGATTCAAGCCAGCTTTGCTCAGTGCTGTTATAGCATCAGCATTTCGAATAGCATAAAGCTCCTGAAAATCTCACCACCAACTGCTTTGTTAACAAATTACATAGGCATTGAATGACAAGGTGCAGATGTTTTCTGAGTCAACAGCTCACAGGGTGATTGCACAAGCAGTAAGAAAGATTAACAGGGCTACCTGAGCAGCAGCAGTATTACAATAGCTCTTTCTTCTACCCATCAGCTCTTCTTAATTTGCTGTAGATTAAGACAATATTCGCAGGCCTAAACACAAAATACCACCTTCAACACGCCACATTTAACACCATGTTCAAAGTATCCAAGGAAGCAGGGAGCACTGCCAGCAGGAATTTCACTAAATGATTACCTAGTTGTCAGCCTCCCCATGGACCTTATTTTTCCAGGATAAAGAATTTCCAAGTGTAGGAAAGCTCAGAGATTTTAGCACGTCCTAACATCAGTCTAAACGTCCCTCAAGGGGCATTTAAATCAATATTTGAAAGAGAAAAGGGCCTACCTATCTTAAGGGCCTACCTATCTTTAGTGCCCACAGCACAGCTGCTTGGTGGCAAGTCAGTTAATACATAGCAATTGAGCAAATGAACCCTACAGGCTTTAGGACAATGGACTGCTGCAGAATAACACAACGGTTAAGGTTGGAAGGGACCTCTAGAGGTCGTCTGGTCCAACCCCTCTGCTCAAGCAGGGCCACCTACAGCCAGTTGCGCAGGACCATGTCCAGACAGCTTTCTAATATCTCCAAGGTGAGAAACGCCACCACCCCTCTAGCAACCTGTGTCAGTCAGTGCTCGGTCACCCTCACAGGAAAAAATGTTTCCTGATGTTCAGAGGGAACCTCCTGTTTTTCAGTTTGTGCCCATCGCCTCTGGTCCCGTCACTGGGCACCACTGGAAACAGCCTGGCTCTGACTTCTTTGCACCCTCCCTTCAGGTCTTTGTATACATTGAAGATCCTCCCTGAGCCTTGTCTTCTCCAGGCTGAACAGTCCCAGCTCTCTGAGCCTTTCCTCATTGGAGAGATGCTCCAGTCCCTTCATCACCTTTGTTGCCCTTGGCTGGTCTCTCTCCAGCATGCCCACGTCTCTTTTGTACTGAGGAGCCCAGAACTGGACACAGCACTCCAGGTCTGGCCTCATTAGTGCTGAGTAGAGGAAAAGGATCACCTCCCTCAACTTGCTGGCCAACATACACAATTTTATCCTCTCACGACATCCCTAATGCAATGGAGAAACTTGCAGAGCTTGGCCCTATGCCACTTGGCAGTAAGTTAGTTTGGCCTCTTATGGCCATTTTAATTTCTGGAAGAAATTCCTCTAAAGAAAGGCTCAGTTTAGGAGATGTCTCTCACTTCCATCTTCACGGAGCTACAGCGTTGCCTATAGATGTGGAGTCCTCTCACCTCAACCCTGCATCTTAAATGAATGACTGAGAGAGAGATTATGGGGGGTAAGTCCATGTTGCTCTTTGCAGCGCTGAGATCCCTGACCTTCCTCTAAGAAAAATGATACATCTGAACAGTGCTGTGCTTAAATGGTATGCAGTCTGGGTCTGAGAAGTTGTGTTTGCTATTTTACAGGCCAGCTCCCCAAGTCCTCTTCTCAGAAGCACCACACTGAATAGCATGTATCAAGAAAAAAGAATACTTTTGTGACCCTTGCACCAATATTACCTGGTTTGACTACTTCTCTTTGAGGGTCTGGCAGACGAAATACATAGTAGACATAAGACGCTAGGAGGCAATTCCTCCCATGCTGGTCTTTGCTCAGGTCTTTGCTGTTGTGGAGACTGTTCACTATTGCAACCACAGATTCAAAGGCAAACTGTGAGAAGTTGGCTGTGAAACAAAGGCAAGAATTAGTCTCAGCACTGAAGGGTATAATATAATTAGGTGAGGGTATTCTTTGTACCAACAGCAACTAATCTTACATGCTTACATTCGGTCCTTAACAAATTCAGAGCTCTAGACAGTAATTGTTATACCTAACCAGACCCAAGGTCTATGTAGGCCAATAACCACTCTTCAGTAGACCCACTGACTTTCAACCCAATCGCTGCTACTCCATCACTTTGTGCTACATAAAAGCAGACTGTAACTGTTAATTACCATTTCTAGCAGCCTTCACGCATTTCCTATAAAATACCTACTTGAAGAACACTAAGACTCATTATTCTCCAGCTGACAGACAAATACAAGCTAGCAGGCTTTTCCACTAATATTATAGTGGGTGACAAGTGTTGATTACCAAAATGAGACAGGAAATAAACTACACCACTGTCTCCAAGTATGCCTTCCCTCCAGAGTTAAGTTATGTGATGGGCAACTGGCAGCCTCAGTAACAGAAAAATCTGTGTGCATTACCATACCCTGTCTGTTTTTGTGCTCACCCAATTCTGTCTAAAGATATTTGGGCAGAGGATATGGTGCAGTCAGCATTGTCAGCTGTAGGACAAGTGATTTTGCTGGTGTTTTCCTTGCAAAACAACTGAATTCCAAACAAAGTTAAACCACAACCCACTTTCTGACCAAGATAAGTTTACTTCTCTTTCCAGGTAAGTAAACTACTACAATTTAATGTACCTCCCAACCAGAGTCTGAGAGTCTTATATGTAGGGGGAAAAGGAGAGAAGGCAGGAACCCGGTTAAACCTCATTAAATTGTGCAGCGAAACTGTGTCTTGAGAAGCACAACTCCTTCTGAAGTGGACTACCCCAAATACTAAATCTGAGCCTGGATATCTAGCAATCCTTTCCCCCACATCTCTAGGTTGCTTGCACCACCACTCCAAGGCCATGCACCAGTATATACCTGTCTGGCCAGCTATGACCATGGGCTGTACAGCCAGCTGGAAAAGTTTATCTAGTACCAAATGTAAAAACAAGACAAGGGGTTCAAGGCGTGAAGAATTCAAACAGATAATGCTGAGTTTCAATTCGTGTTCCAGTGTAGCCTCTGTAATCTTCTGGTCCATCAGTCGAATGGGGAATGTCACTTGACTTTCCAGAGAATGGCACAGAGTGAAGAACTTCTCCAGGTGATTGTCCTGCAAATACAGTAGACTCACAGTTAACAAAGTTGGTATAGTTCAAGGCTGCTGCTAGCTAAGCAAAGCCTCATTGTCCCACCTGATGGGATGAGAGAAAATATTTTCGCCCTTCTGGCTTCCATTGGTGGCCAGCCCTAGAGATCAATTTGTAAAGCAGCTGTCAGAGCCTTTTGTCTGTTCCTTTTCATCTGGTTCAAATTCAGACTCTGGTTACATTACACTAAAAGCAGAAAAGTTAAAGCCCCCACTAAAGTGATTGCTTCATTTCCTGAAAAAAATGTTTCCTCTCTCTGATAAAGCTGTCACATCATAGGTCTACAGCCCCTCTGCCACCCACACCTAAGCTGCAGCTACATCTAAGTTATGTGCCTTATGAGTATGCCCTACTTGTATTTAAAAAGCATGCTGCAAAGGGGCAATGGACCTGCTTCAGACACAGGGCCTCCAGTTTTTAGGACATAGCTACCGGGGTTAAATAGAATGGGATGATGGGTAGGAGACACTGTAAAGGAGCAGAAACAAAATAAAGCTCCTCTGCCTCAAACCAGTATCCCAATAAAATGGGCAAAGCTCCAGTTTCCTATCACATTTAAATGACCAGAACTGTAGAGTTCTCAGTCAGCCCTAAGCTTGTGTCCCCACACCACATGGCATTGATGGCTGAGCTGCCTGAAGCATTCTGGCAATTTAACCTGTCCCTATAGGTGGGGAGGTGTTATATCTCTCCAGATGTAGACACATTGTCTGAACTAGTCTTGCAGAACAGAAGATGCAGACTACAGAAACTGGCACTGTGCCCTGCCAGTGTCTTTCAAACACAGCCTAAGCAGACCCTTGCTGAGCTGAGAGGACACCAGGCTCCCTATTGCTTGATGTGACTTGCTGCTGAGAGTGCTCATTGGTTCACTTACACCAATAGATCTCATTTCACCAAAGAATTTCATTTACTGAGGATATCAGGTTCTTTCCATAGCTGTTAGTTGTTTTTACACCTCTAGGGGCTTAAACATCTCCATTTCATAAACCTCCTTAGTCAGCCTGGACATCTGAATTCTCTTTGAAATGAAACTACAGCTGTGTGTTGCTTCTGATGCATTACCTGAGTGTGAACAGATGAAACAGCTTGCACTTCAACACTGAAAACACCCTTGTGTCCTTCAACCCACTTAATAGGTGGTGTCTGAGATGGAACTTTCTGTGACAGAAAAGAAATATGGGAATCATTATCTTGCTTTTATCAAACAGAAAGCCTGTTTACACGGGGGTCTATAGGGTAATCGCACTATTCACTTCATTTTACATATCTGAATTCAGTGCCATACAGAGGACAACAGCTAGGCATCTGCTTGTTCTCATAGACTAGATGGAGAGAAGTTGATGCATTGAACAGGGAAATCTGGAGCACTTTAGCTGGATGCCTAGTACAGACAGTCCAAATATACATCTTCTGATGGGATAGTTTTAAGGTTAGAAGTACCCAGTTAAAGCACTGCCAAAGGCACTCCATGGTGATGTGGTGCAGTTTTAACCCTCTGGACAGTTTCCCACTTGCCGTATTTACTCAGAGGGCATAGTTTTCTGCTCCAGTAGCAGCACCTGATTCTATTTCTCCTCCCTCTCCCACACAGCCACAAAAAAATGAGCAAATCCTCCTATGGAAGAAAGCAAATTATTGACTTGACACCCTCTCAACAAATGCATCCCTGATTAGACAATTTACAAGGATTTGCTTGGATAACTAACTTTAAAAAACACAATATAACAATATAAAATAATAATAATAACACCAGTGACAATAACAACAACATTTTTCTCCAGAGCTTTCCCCTTTTAAAGTGCAAAAAGGAGGCATTGTCTACAAGCAGACAGAAATGTTAGTTCGTAAAACACTTATGCTGTTCTTCTACATTAGAAAAACATTATCTTTTCATAATTTTCTTTGTTACCTCAGGAGAGTGAATTGAATAGTGGAAAGGCAGCTTATCCAATGCAACAGGAAGACAATAATGTCCAGTTTGAAGACGATCATTTAATAGAATCGGCAGCCACTGAAACAAATGAAGAGAAAACACAGCAATATTCGTGACTATGTATGATTAGGGCTATTTATCTAATTTGTTATGTACAGTCAACAAAACAACAAATGAGATATTGACTCAAGCTTCTCTGCTCAAACCCATTCCACAGTAATTTCTTTGCATTTTAAATTCACTGATAGCTACTGTAGAAAAGTGTACAAGACTGCTTTACAAACCATCCCTTTTGAAGAAAACAGAGCTTTTCATGTGTGACATATATTTTTCTAATAAATCCTACCAGAAGGATTTAGTAGAGTCCATGTTTTTCTTTTAAAAAATCACGTATCTTGAATAGACTGATCCTTGGCTTTGAAGCAAATCAACAGAATCAAAGTTTTGCTAAGGATAAATTGAACATCTTGGTTGTGGTCACCATGAGGATTAAGGCCAGAATGACTCATCATAAGTCTGTCTTGATATTTGGACACACTTAATTTTTCTCCTATTCAAGTCTGAAAGAGGCTGTGCATTTGAGTATCACGGGATAGAAACATTTCGTATTTAGGTGAACAGAAGCTTGAAAATTAAGTCCTCACCTATGTCAAGTCTTACTCCTGAACTACAAACTAATTTACTTCTTACAAATCCCATTGATATTGGTGGGACAATATCTGTCCATAAAAGAGAGCCATTTGAAAGGATTCTCAGTACTGGGATCAAAAACAAATACAAACTTCATAGTAGGAACACATGTAAAGCACTTGTCTGGCCCCACAGCTCGATTGCTGACCATAGCACTAAGATGTTTTCAAATCTGAAGTATTATCATCATCTATGCTTTCCTCTTATTTTAAAATCTGTCCAGTTAAAAATATCAATTGATAAAGAAAAAGGTCAAAGAGACTATGCTACAATATGTATTTCTTAAGCTAAAACACGCTAGTCTCAACATGAAGATAATGAATGCAAGAGAATTACATTTTACCTTCTAGATTCTTTCTGGTTTTTAGTTTTGAGGCAGGAAAAAGACACTTTAGAACATAAATGATATGCGCTATAAAACCTAATTGAAAATATTATATTAATTGTTACCCCATGTATGAACGTGTTAGTAGTAAATAATTGTAATTGCATATGTTTTAGGGTTTTTTTTTTCAAGAAATAGAATCCAACAGAATTAGGCAATATGCTATAAAGCATTGCTGTTGCAAATATTTAGGTGCATACTTCAGTTGCATCAAGTGAATTCATCAACTTCAAAGACACTTAACAATGTAAAATTATAGGATGAGGATGTAACATAACACAGGTTCCATCTGGTTTCTGTGAACTAACATTAAGACTTTCTATCGGTTTTGATGTATTATCATAACCAGAAAGGGAATATATGACATAATTCTTGACAAGCAAAGAGTCTGTTTGCATGGGATGTAGATGCATATATGTACACACACACACATACACTTATATATCACATGGAACTTACTGAATACCCGAGGAGGGTTTCCACAGATGCTCCTTGCTTTGGCTGACAGCTGATGTGATAGAACGTGAACAATAGATGGTGTTTCTCTGTGAGTTTTGCTGGCAGCTTAATTTTCACTTCTTCATAAAAGTCAGGGGACCTGTTTAAAAAAAACGCCAAGCACATTTCCAATGCAAGTATGAGACTGAGCAGAAGGCAAATTTGCCAGCAGGCTTTTAGATGCTATGGTTATAAAAGCTTTAAAAATCCTGAAAACAGCCTCAGAGCCGAGTTAAACAAAGTACATACATATACAGCTATATTTATGAACTATATACAGCTATATTTATGAACTATCTACAGCTTTGAATCAGGAAGAGCAAAGACGGTATCAGCTGGAACGTTTCAGCTTTCACCCATCTGTATACTTTCAAAAACATTCAATCTTAATTTTGGGTTCCAGCATATTTATTGTGTAAATCCTAAATCCCAAGTCCACATTCACAAGAACAGGAATGACCCTTCAGCTCTTTTGGATCTGTGAATTCATGGAAGTGAATGCTGTTACAAAGTTGTCCTGCTGCTTGTTGCTCCTGCTCCTTAATCTTCAGATTAGGAATATGCCCAACTAACCTCTGAAAAGCTCCATACAAGAAAAGGAATGGTTGCTTATGCAGTGGTCACTTGTGCAAATGCATGTAGCAATCCAAATTAGATATGACAAATCCAGATAAATAAATGTTTAACATGGATTAGTGCCAGCATTCCTTGATGCACTATGTAGGCTAAGAATTATGTAAAGAGGTCGTGATTAATACTTCTCAAGTCATATAAATAGTAATAATACTTACTTATTATGATATGTGATAGCTGTGTATATTTCTTGCACAAATTCTGGACCTGAAGATCTCCCAAAAATTACCTACATTAAGAAGAAACGAAAGTAACAGCAGTCAGGTCTAAAGTATTTAATTGTCATCATCTTGTAGAAATTTTAAGACAGTATCTGAAGGCTGAAAATGACTCTTCAAATTTATCTTAGCACGTTGACACAAATGTCTTATTACCAAGCATCTTCCCCACACACCATTCAGGGTAAAACACCAGGAAAATGGACCAGAGACCGTTTCTGGAGCCACTGACTACCTCACATCACATTCTCCAGTAATGCACTAGAAAGTTCAGAATTGGAGGAATAAAGTTATGGTAAGCCTCACACGTTGTCACATTGCCTTTAACTAAACGCTAAAAAGTTAAATTACAATTATTTTTAGAAGTTTGTTTTTCAGTTGTAGCCTGCTCATTTAGGGTGAGATCCATCTCACCTTACCTTAGAGGTCCAAAGTTCCTTTACAATCAATGAAAAGAAATAGGCATTTTTGGTGCTTGGTTTGTTTCCCTCATTTCAGACACAGCCTCATGGTAAGGCCCTGGAATCCAATAACTTTAAAGGGAGCCCTGAGAGATGGGCTTAGGCAAGGATATCTGTACAGCACAAGCCCATATGTATTGAGAAGGAGCTCTCTCAGAGTGGAGTGGGATGCCAGATGAGCTGTGTCTGTCCTAAGCATTTGTCAAAATCCAATGGTAATATGGGCAGAGTTTAAGGAAACCAACAATGCAGTATTGTGTAAAAGATGGTGTGACATTCACATGGCACAGCTCCAGCTCTGGAAGAAATGTGGCTTGGGAAAACTCTGTGCTGATGCTCTGATTTCAATTCCAGGGCTCATGTGGAGTAAGGCTGCAAAGTATGCACTGTGCAGTGTCAGCATGCTGATAAAGGCTGGTCAGGTGTCAGTCCTTACTCCAACATATTGTTGAATTAAAGTTCCTCAAAGCAGTATTTCCACTCTTTTTTTCCCTCTCGAATGCATAAAATCACAAAAGTCATATCCCAATGTCATTCTCAAATAGCCAATTACACTGTCGGCAAATTTCCCAAAAAAGTCAGGCTGAAGCAGATGTCTGGGTTAGAACACTTCAAACTGAACATCTGAAGCTGAAAGGAGTATCTTATAATGAGAAATGCTGAACAACCTGAACATAGACAGTGCTGCCTGCTGTGCTAGTAGTGCACGCGTATGTCCTAATACACAGTGTGTTTCAAACATGGAAAACTTGACTTAAGACTCCATGATTGTGTGCCCATTCAGATTCAGGCAATGAAGATCCCGACTTCTACCTTCCAGTGTTACACCTGAGTATTTCTGTACACATAGTGCATACGGAGGAGTTACACCGGAAGACAGACTACGTCATTCTTAAAAGGCCTCTGAAGCTCTGGAGTTTTACCATTAGCGTTTCCAACACAGCATTGATTTAATATGATGTCACTCTTCTGAAAATAAGGTAGGAGGACTTAGATAAGAGGGAGTAACATGCCTCTGTTCCACTCGAGTGACAAGTCTTTCCTGTTGTGGGTAAGGACTACAGCCCTGCTTTCTGATGAGAATGACAAGCTCCACAAGCTCTCTGATGTTAGGCTTCCTAAGGCCTCACTAGAAACTGCGGTGATGGGAAGTAAACAATGAGTTATCTCTTCAGAGGTTCCTCAGGAATGCACATAAGCAAAAGTCTGCTAAGAAATCTCAGCATTTGTTACCGGCATTGCACAGGATGGGTCTTCACCACACATAAACTGGATCTTGATGGTAATGTTTCTTGCAGAAGCCGGTCGGTTAGCAAAATTCAGCCTCTGAGGGTAAACATAGAGGAGATTTCTGGAAGAAAGAAAAGGAAGAATAAAATGGGTAAATGGCACGTGTTTGCATTTCAAAATTATAGAACTTCAGAATCATAGAATCGTTAGGTTGGAAAAGACCTTTAAGACCATCAAGTCCAACTGTCAACCTAGCACCATGAAGTGCACCAAAAAACCATGTCCTTAAACACCACATGTGCACCTCTTTTAAATACCTCCAGGGACGGGGACTCAACCACTTCCCTGGACAGCCTGTTCCAGTGCCTGACTACCCTGTCAGTGAAGAAATTTTTCCTAATATCCAACCTAAACTTCCCCTGGAAGCAACTTGAGGCCGTTTGTTCTTGTCCTATCCCTTGTTACTTGGGAAAAAAGACCGACCCCCACCTCACTACAACCTCCTTTCAGGTAGTTGTAAGAGAGCAATAAGGTCTCCCCTCAGCTTCCTTTTCTCCAGGCTAAACAACCCCAGCTCCTTCAGTCACTCCTCATAAGACTTGTGCTCTAGACCCTTCACCAGCTTCATTGCCCTTCTTTGGACATGCTCCAGCACCTCTATGTCCTTCTTGTAGTGAGGGGCCCAATACTGAACACAGTAATCGAGGTGCGGCCTCACCAGTGCCGAGTTCAGGGGGACAATCACTTCCCTACTCCTGCCGGCCACACTATTCCTGATACAAGCCAGGATGCTGTTGGCCTTCTTGGCCACCTAGGCACACTGCTGGCTCATATTCAGTTGGCTGTTGACCAACACCCCCAGGTCCTTTTCTGCGCAAATGAAGTGCACAAACTAGCATTTTGCTGATTCCTCTCCCTGTCCTTCAACTCCAGCTAGACAGTGAAAGCTTTGCCTGAACCCCATTTCAAAAGTTCACAGGGAAAAATAAATTTCTTGCTGTGACACATAGAACATCCTATGTTTAAGGTCTCTCATACAGTAAGCTATGTCTCTGAGAAGGCAGTCTTCCTATCTCTCTTTTTTTTTTGGGAAATACGTAATTCCCAGTTACAAATGAATTAAAATCTTTGCTTGAATATTCTTTGCAGGAATCTCTCAAGAAAGCAGGTCCCTTCTCAGCTGTGAAGAATCAGATTATGGAAGGAGTAAGGAATCACTCAGAGGTGATAAAAACAAGTAAACCAGCAAATAAAACCAACAACTGCAGTCATACATTCCTAGTTTATAGCAACAAAATGGTATATATTTCTAGATTATGCAAATCAAAAAGCAGTATCGATGACCCTGAGTAAATATAAACAAGACATTTTGAACTATAATTACAGAAACTAACAGGTTTTAGTAATGAATATGAATAATGCTTTAAAATACAGCATACTTTGCTGTTTACTAGCTTCTGTACATGGACAGATCACTAAACTTAAAAAGCACCTTTAATTTCTGTGGGGAATTTGGCAGCATAGGTGGTCTTCCAAGTTCAAAACCCAACAATTCTGGTAGAAGAGTCAAAATGCTAATTGAAAGCTTTTTCTCCAGTGAAGTCTATGGTAAGTCTGAGATTTCAGCTAGACCTGGATTACACATGTTCTGGCATCACAATTATGCCTATTTAATGTCTCATTTTCCCAGTCTGGTACAGGATTCTCACTGTTTGTCCTCTGAGTGTAAGGAATAAGACTAGTGTTGGTGGAAGCATGCTGGCTTCCAATGAGAAACAATGAGAACTACTCATGGGCTTTCATGCTTTCTTTTTGCCTGTGACAGTCAGAAGCTATCCACAAAATTGCCCTGTCCTTATCATAGGTATCTTCTCAGCACCGTTGTCAGCTGAAAATGTGGAGCAGCTTTGGAGAATGTTGTCATTAATTCAGACAGTCCATCTTCCATGTGTTGTATCCCAAGACCTGGAAAACTGTGGTAGATTCTCCTTATTGCCATGTGTCACAATATGACAATACTCCTCACCAACACAGTCCAAGCTACTTTGCTAACCAACATACGCTACATGGGCCACAGCATGCCTTAGCAAACAAACTAGCATGTAACTTGCCTTTCCCTTTGTTCAGAATAGTACTTCTGCCTGCCACACTACTGCACTGTTTTCCTTACCTTCTTAAATGCAATTTCTCCTCTGCCAAATTCTCTCCAAGATGATATTAGGAAAAGCTAAGTGAAAGAGAGAAATATATTGGTAACCTCCACTGAATTATGCTTGGGGTAATGACATATTAAATGAAGGATATTATCAATATTACATCTGCCAGAGGTGAAGAAATACATGTAGGGGAGGCTGCATAATCCAGTCATTGCTTCATTAATCTGCAGCCCAGTGGAAGATGTCACAAATCCATATAATGTCCCTGAGCACTGGATTTTACATTTAGATGTGACTTGAGATGAAAGATATGTAAAATCACAGAGAGCTCTCTGCTGACTACACAACCAAGGAAGCATTATTCCAGCAAGTACTGTACCGAAGAGCTAAAGCTTGTGCCATTTATGCTCAAGCGGTTTTAGGGATCTTGCTTACATGTGTATTAAACCCATCAGTACCGAGGAAGAACAGAGGCAAATGCTGACTCTGGATATCCTGCAGACATGAAAGTGATGACTGATTTTTTAAAGCAGGAAGGTGGGAGGTGATCAAAAGAGGTTCCTTCACACAGGCATGAATTGTAGACCCATTGCTGACCGCTGTATAAGTGCTACTGCCTGCCAGCTTCCTTACCCACTAAAAGCCTGAGAGGAAGCAATGACAAAGTGCATTTCCACATGGCAGTTAGCAGGGGTGTCAGGGCAGCACATACTGCTGTCTTTTAAATAATAGGACAGCTAGCATGCCCATAAGGACGTGGTGAGCTCCAGGAGACATTGTGTCTCCCTTGAGACTCTGCACTGAGCAGAAGTATTCAAACAGCATGCCACAGCAATTACCTTTGGTCAGTGTGATTACACTTCTCCCTTCACTCCCCCTACAGAAAGTGCAGGGCTCTACCTCCAGATATGGTCAGACGTGCTTACAAAAAGCAAAAGAGCTATTCAGGAGTCAGTATGGGTCTACAAAAGCCATGGCAGAGCACCCAACTTCACTGAGACCAGAGTCGACAGGACAGCAGAGTCCTGGGTGAGGCATGGATCCAGATAGATCTGGGTCAGAGACTGACTCAGCAGAGGGACAGTAAGAGTCTATTTCAGAATCCGTTACTTGCTGGGAAAGCTAATGGTCCACCTAGCCTGACACAGGACATGATGCAGCAATTCTCATTTGAATTTGCTGACCTTCCTACACTTTCGTGGGAATTAGCAGTGGTGATTTGATCACTTTCCATGGCCAAAGCAATGTAGACCTATCTTCTGCCAAAATAAAATCTATGCAGAATTTCAGGTCTGTGACCCTTCTCATTGAATATTCCCATTTGTAATTATTTGTGGCCCATATGTGTGACATAATAAAATCCTTGTCCTTGCTAAATTACACAACGTATGAGGTGTCAACAAGTGCATCTCAAACTTCTAATGAATATTAGGCATGCTCACTGATGACTGTGACAAGAATGCCACACATAGCAAAAGCCAATATATGTGCAAATAGTTTTTATTTTATATTATAAATTATTATAATTATATTATAATATATAAAATATATTATTTTATATTAAATATTATATTAATTAATTAATTAAATTAAATATTATATTAAAAATAATATAAAAATATTATAATAATATTATTATTATAATATTATTTTATCACTACTGATAAAAACCACAATGTTCTGTAGGTGAACAGTGATGTATGGGTTAACATTGCCATTTAATACTTATGTACTGGAAACAAAAACTGACAGACCCATTAGTTATAATTTTCAATCTTTGTTGATTCCTCTACACTTTTGTTTTGGTGGGTGGGGAATCTTTGGAAAAAATGGTTGAAAATTATAATGTAAATCACAAACCCTTTACCAAATATGGAAACCTGTTCTAGTCAGCCACTGACTATAACAAATGGCACAATGACAGAACTTCAACATGTCATGTTCAAAAGGATGTATGTGTGTCATGTATTCTGTATCTTAGTATGGATAATTTGGATAATAGTTTGAATGATTTTTCTCATGTTGCTAAAATTAGGAATCATCTAAAGAGTCAGTGGTCAGATCCTCAATAAATTTAGACTTAGAGTGATTGTGACTTTATTCTGTCCATTAGCATTTGTGTGAAAACCTTAACAAATTTTCTATTAAAGTTTTAGTCAACACGAAAAAAAAATGTTGCCAGAAGAACTGAGTGGAAGGCTGACTCAAAACATCAATTTCTGCAGATTCAAAGCACAAAATTATGACAAGAAAATACATATTTTTAAATAAGAACAATGGCATAAAAATCGATCATCAGATTTGTTTGGAAGGCAAAACACAATATTTATCAGTATATGATAGATTTTAAATAGTATCAAAGTGCTCAGCAGAATGTGAAAGCAGATATTATACTAATGATTTTCATACAGAGAGCTGGCAGCTTTTCAAGACACCAAACTGTCAAGATTTTTTTTAAATGCTGTTGTTGCATTTTGAATTATACTTGCTTAAAAGTCTGCTGAAAATAGAGTTTTCAAGAATCTAATTTATGATGTCAAATTACAACTAACCAAAATATTTTGAAGAACCAAAAAACCCCCTCTAATTAAACCACTTGCATTTGATTATTTTTTTAAAGAATAATTACACATTTCTTTAAAGGCTTTGCTTTCATCTGAAAGTTTAGACAAATCTATATTTTATTCAGTGACTACACAGAGATCACCATGCCATGGCGGCATGTTTTTCTCTCTGCCTGAATTACATAGTTAATGAAGTTTGTTATAAGGAGTCAGGTGTAATACCTCATCTGAAAACACTGTGCCAAACAAGGTGCCTATGGGAGAGGGGCATGCACTCCCAGAATCCTGTTTGTGAAGTTTTTGGTTTTATTGTCTCTGCTTTGTTATGCAGTATTTGACAAAGTCATTTTTATCAGAGTAAAAAGCAAAGAAAAATTAGGAAACCTTCCAGGAAACTGCTTACTGCTGAGACAGTATAGTAGCTGCGCAGGAAAGATTACAGAGCTTGGAAAAGAGCAGGCAGCTATTTGCATTGGGATGAAATCATGTGTACTGAGGAGCAGAATACATCAGGACACACTCACATCTCTGTCTGAAACTGTAGTAGCTAGCTTAAGCGGTTTCCTTGCCCTGTGCACAACAGTGCAATACTGATCTCCACTTTGTTTACTCTGAAAAAGAAGTTAGAAGTGCTAGCATCTCTGACCAGCACAAGACTAGAGCAATGGCCCTGTGGAAGATGCACAGGGCTACCATGCTCTCTCCACATCCCATGGGCAGAGAGGCAGAAAGGAGTAGAAGACGCTGTGACGGCAGTTACGGGAATAACAGATCTTTATACACCAATAGCCTGCCTTTCCTTGCTCAAAACTAGTCAAGGATGGGTTAGAATGATTACCACCAACGCAGAAGGCTTCCAGCTCACACTGCAGACTAGAGCAAGTCTGAGCACAGTGCCAAGTGGTTTGCAATTAAATGAAACAAAACAGCAAAGAACAGGTCCCATCTGTCCCCCCCCGAAAATCCTGTGTATGCACTTCCCCTATCAAAGCAGGACTTCCTGTGCCTTGTTGAGTTACTGATGAAGCAATGGTACAAATCCCTCTGCCTCAGCACCAACATTTCACAGTAGCAGTAAGCAGCATCATTTTCATTTATATTTCATGAGAAAATAAAATGAAAAACAAACTTTACATTATATGATTTTTCCTATTAAGAATAGAAGAGTATTAAAAGAAATAAATCTTGGAATGTTTTGACATTTTCAGGGAACTATTTTTATTAAAGAAATGTAGGTACACAACTAAAAGAAGTGCTCAATTTCACAGTGCACAAAGAAAGTGGGCTGGCTGATCTCTCTGGCATAAATCAGAAATAGCATCATTTAAAATAATGGCATTACACCAGTATAAAAACTAGCAAGAGCTAAGTTCAAAGACTATAACAGAAGATGACTCAGCTTCTCCTATCACAAAGGAAAAAGCTATTATTTTAAAAAAAGAGACTTTTTCCCATTGAAATATCCTACATTGGCCAAAAAAAAAAAAAGAAGTAAACAAAATCTTTGCATTTCTTTTAAACATTCAGGAGAAAAACTGAAGCTAGATGTTTCATTAGTATTTGCCTGGACATGCGTAGAGGTATCATTATGCCAGTAAGAGCTTACCAGACTGTATTTGTGTAAGTTTTCATTTATTTGTTATTCAAGTACATTTCTATATGTAACCCTCTCCTACATTCATGGTAATGTTAATAGAAAACAGGTAATTATTTTATCCATTTTTCATTCTTTTAATACCTAAATGTATAGCACTGGTAAAAAAAAAAAAATTGGTTTGCAGACTTACAATCAAAAATTAGGAAACATTAAATCACCTGTAACACACTAGCAGGCCATGACACTCAGTTATGACTAAATGCTAGCACATTGCTTAATTAAGACAGGATGGTTCTACCTTTCAGATTAGAGGAAAGGGAATAAAATAACATGAAACAATATCTGGCTCTATTCAAATTCAGAGTTAGTCTGCATAGGTTAGTTTAATCTCAGGCTCAAAACAGTATTCACCACACAGAGAACTAAGCAAGGAGAATTGCATGACAGCTAAATTAAGCAAATACATTGGCCTACATTTCCTAGCTACACTTTTGCTCACCAAACAGAGCACTGGCATGACTGTGTGGCAAAAGCATCTCAGATGTGGCTAGATGATTCTGGCTTGGGGGAAAAGGAGGTGCTTTCAATGGCACTGTGCAAACACAAGTGTTACTCCCTGGATGGACCCCAACAAGTTCCAGACTCTGCTGTTCCATGTTTGCAAAGCTGCCTCGTCTGACTTTCTGGGGAGCTATTGGTGGAGTTCATTAAGAGTTTCAGTTGGCAACTCCCCTTTGTCGCTCCAAACATGTTTGTTGTCACAAGGCGGTTGAAACATGACCTAGCATTTCTGCATTTATTTCACCATTTCCCCAGTTTATCTAACTGCCTAGGATTTAATTTGGGTATTAACTGATTGAGTTTCCAGTTTACAGTATAACACTACTTATGGCATGTCAATTGTGTCATCACCATTGATTCACTAATTAACGTAACGATTAATGAAGGCAAATATTCTTTAAAGATATTCTCTTCATTATTACAAGTTAGGCTGGGGAGATGCTACTTTGTTTTGTTACCATGACTTTTACTTAGGGTGAACATCAAAACAGAGCCCAAAAAGCCTGAAGAGATCAAGCATGCTGGGTGTGAACTCTTGCACAAAGAGCATAACTGTTGAGCTACAGCAAGCATTTCTTCTAATATGGGTGTATGTATTCAACACAGACACCCTAGCAACTGAAGGATAGCATGGAGACACCCAAACTTGCTTCAGGAGATGCACAAATTAATTTTCAGCATGGTGGCTTTGATATTCATCCTGTCTGGCTGTAGAAGTTTACCGTGGTGAAAACTGAAGAGAGAATATTCTGTGCAGAATCAACTCTCTTTCTAGCTCAGCAACACAGCCATTGCTAATGCTTTTCATTTTCAAAAGCAGACCCTACCACGCTGCACACTGCAGTTGACACACGCCACTCCCTATTGGGGCCAGACAATGAATAGGAAAGTTAAAACTCGGTCTTATTTTTTCATTTAAAAAAAAAAAAAGGCGTCATTACACAAGTACATTTATATTTGCACTTTCAGTTGTATGAAAACTATTTCCCCTATAGAAATATCTGCATAAAACCCCCAAAAACTTGGGGGGGGAGGGGGAGGGAAAGACCTTCACTTCTATCTTTGATACACAATACCATAACACTCTGCATTTTAGCATTCTGGTGCTGAGAGTGAAAAGAAACTGCCCTCAGGAGTTTGAATATCACAGATTCATGGCACAGCCCAGGAATAACTCCAAAACTTCTAATGAGGCTCCATCCAAACTGGCTTACTTACTGATTTCACTGCTGACACGACATTGTGAGTTGTTATTGTAAGATAAGATACCACTTCCTCATTTTACTTTCCTTAAAAGCTGAGACCCAAATCTACGTGTCACCAACAGCCCCACTGGCTCTCCAGTTTCCTGTGAAGGTGTGGAGCATCTCCCCAGGATAAATCAGTCTGCAGCCTCGCATTTCTGCATTGCACTGAACCACAAGTCTTGCCCTTCCCTTCTCCCCTCCTGGGTGGCGTCAGGTGAATGGGTGAGAGAGCTGGCTCTTTGCTAATCTCTGCTGCAACAAGTGAATAAGCTTTACATTCCTTTATTCGCTTCTTCATTCTGTGTTTCCTTACTGATAGTCACATCTTTGCCACCAAGCAATTCAGTACCTGACTACTGTTTCAGGGATCAGAAAAGTCCCCTAGAATAGCGTCATCTAGTGTTGTAAGAAGCATTCTGCTTTACGTCCATGTCTTCACTGACACAACGGTCACATGAAAGCTAGTATTTCTGTATCTATAATACTGCGATACACCCGTCTTTAATTATTGCTAGTTAGCTGTTACCAATATCACTGCTTGCTAGCACTACTATGCTGCACAAACATGTTGAAGAACATTCTTTCGATACTCATTTCTTCTTGGATACTCAGATGTGCCAGACCACTGAGAAATTATGGGAATTGCTAAGTTGCATGCTACTGAACATTGTGATCTCCTTGAAACAACCCGAATAGAACAGATTTAAGAAAAGAAACGAATGTACACAGAACACCACACTACTTCCTCAGATGCTCAGATGACTCAAATTAACAGTAGAAACCACCCAGCACATTTACCAAAACTGTTAAAAACGATAATAAGATCTACTGGGAAAAAAACACGGAGGAGGAAAGATATATATATATATATATGTCAAGTCAATGAGAGCTGTTAGGGTTTTTTTTGGGCATTTTAGAAAAATGTTCAAAAGATAACATAATTAGATTAGTAAATACACTATACAACATCCTGCAGGTGTTTTATCTTGTAATGGCTAGTAAGATTAAATCATCAGCCTAACGCACAGTCTTTAACATTTTAAAAAAATATTTTTAGTTTCTATTTCTGAAAAAAAAATATATATCTAAACTATAACTATTTTTGAAAATGGATCTTAAGAATTTAAAAAATATATGTTATTTCTTACCTATAAATCGTATGGGGAACATACACTTCTCTAATTGGGAATTCCAAAATCTCTTTGTGAGGACGATTACGGTTTTCTGGAAATGGCTTCACTGGTTGTAATTCTGGTGTCAGACAATAACCAAGGTTTTCTGGAGCTGGTGAAATCTCCAGTTTAAGTGTTCCTTTAAAAAAAATCATGAAATCTCAGCAAAAATATAAAAACTAACCAATGTATAATGAAACAAAAATGAAAACAATATGTGAGGTTACATAGCAACAGTGCAGAAATACAAACTGGATCTTTGGCTTGAAGGCTGCATGAGAATGAAAGCACAGGGGTAGAAAGATACACAGGAAGTAACCTACGCACATCCCTACACAACAGGCCAGTATATAGCTCTTTATGTCTACCCTGTACAATTTCAAAGAAACAGGAAAGAAAGAAGGCATACTATATACTGGGTTGATGTTCTAGTATCTTTCACACACAAATAATATAAAATTTGTCTGGGAGACAAATAAAGGATAAAAGGGCTGCTGTCTAATACAGTTCTCTCTCACTCCCCCCACTCAGATTCTGCTCTGATTAATCTCTGCCAAAGTAGACACCACCCACCAGGAAAGCCAGGCTTGCTGTGGTGAGCAGCTACACAGTTAATACTGATAACATTTACCCCAGTATAACTAGACTTTCAGTTTAAACTCTCTATTGTGATAAGTGAAAACCGTTTGGGGAACTCAAGACTTGTCATTTCTGGCAATCAGCTAAAAAGGCAAAACAGCTTTGTGCTCAGTTCATGTTTTTTAAGGTTCCTCTACAACCCAGAAGAGCTTGAGCTGTAATTTATGTAAAAAGAAAAAATAAACTGGTCAGGTTTTTGACAATAGCCAAACACTATCTCTGCTTCTCTACTTTGTTAGCTAACACTGACCCAAATACCCAAATAAGATGAAATGTGTACACATTTTCATCTCCCTCTGTAAAATATGACCCATTTAAAAACATTGCGGGGAAACAGCAAGAATCTTAGAAATCTGCTTTAAAGCACTGTCTTCAAACAGTATGAATAATAACAAAAGACATCCAGTAGATACACTGTAAATTAGGGAGGAAAGCAAATAATTTTAGAATATTAAGCTAAATATAAATCTCCATACTCACTCATACAGAAAAAAAAATCAAAAACATCTGTGCTCAGGTAGACACTGGGAACCCAGGAAGTTCCACAGTAGCACATATCATAAACTTAAACCTCAAGTTAATTATATTTTAGGGTTGGAATTTACAGAGCAATTTAGGAGAGAAAAGTACATACATCCTTTTCCAACCAAAATGAATTATGTACCTGGTAAAGTCTTAATTCTTCTCTGCAAGGAAGACGATCTTTTGAAATCAGCTAAAAATTTGAACAGGTCTTCATCACTGAGCCTGTCTCCTTCCTACCAGGAGAAAGACAAAAATCAGTACCGTTATAACAATACTCCATAACACTCAGAAAGGCTTCTGAGTGAACCATGGCCTTGAGGCCTGCAAAGCAAGTGGGTTACTGCCTACCTGACAGCAGTTATCCTCTGTCCCCACACAAACATCACTGGTAACTTTTCCCAACACAGTTCACATGACATAGATGACAAATGTCTTAGGCAATCAGAAATAAAGAGTGTTCAGTACCTGTTTAAAGAAGGTGTTGAGGGTCAGAGAGATTGTTTTGAAGTTTGATACTGGATAGCTGTCCTCTGAGCTGAGACTTCTCTCAGAAAGTCTTCTTGCCTGTAGCAGTGTTGCCCTCTTGTCACTAGTGAATCCTTTCCCTTCAAAGGGAAATTATATGAAACATCAACTTGCTTTGTGTTGCTTCAGTACAAGGGCTATCAGAATACACTAGAAATTCACAACTTCCCAGCAACATCAGAGGATAGAGAGAGTACCTAAAACATTCCACTACTTTTATTTCAGACTATGTGAAATAGTGGAATGCCAGGACACACCTAGTGAAGTGACATTGTTTCTGCTGCAGAGCACAAGCTTATTCACATTTTTAATTCATGGCTTATAAAGCACATTGGTCAATGTTGTTCACCAATGGTCCTGTATACTCTAGAAACTAAGATGATATGTATTTTGATTGCCCTGTATTGCAAACGAACTCCATATGGCAAAGGGAGTTTTACTTCTACAAAGACAGTGTTCAATGAAAATTGGCCCTAAAACATCAAACAATATTTAGCAGAGATGAAACAGTAAGCATATTAAGTTTTAAGTGTTTGTAGCACTGAAAAGGAAGGCTAAGAAGATGTGACTTTGAATCTGTTGTTCACTCTTGATGCCAGAGTGAATGACATTGTTTCCTGCGCACAGTCCTACCAAAGAGTCACTTTGCATTAGTTAGAAGAGTTAGACAACTACCGTTTAAACCTTCAGCCTCAGGTATTTCTCGTTCAAGCGTTGAAAGGTTGAAGAAATTAGTTAGGCTTATGGGAATCCATGCGAATGGCATTCTGTATTTCCCCAACCGCTGACAAAAGGATTCAGCTTGGGCTTTCAATTTTTCGATCTTTTCTTTTGTCTAAGACAAAGAAAATAACGACTGTTTAAAAAGCTATCAGTTATCTTAACACTACTGTAGATAAAAAATGGAAATGACATATTTACAGTTCAGTAAATAATTTACATTATTGTCTCGTGTTTTCTTGCTACACCACTCTCAGGATCATAGCTGGTTTGATCTGTACATTTCTCATTTCTTTTCAATGAGTTCATTTTCATTATAGAAAAGGAGAATGCAGACCTATTTGCAGTGACCCTCAAGCCCAGCATGAACAATCACCATTAAATGTTAGCAGGTTCTACTTCCTTCATCAGATATTCTGCTGAAAGCAATATTCTAAAGGTGAGAGATGTGTGGAAGCCCAGCAAATGTTGTCAGTCTGCTCCAGGGAGGTAAATGACCATGAATTCCTTGGAACAGAGCTCATGTTATATATAGATGACAGCACTGAACTGGCCATGTACATACTACGACAGGTTGTTTGCCCATCCAAATCAGTAACATGTCTCTGAGGTAGAAATAATTCTGCTAACTCCACATCATTGCATTGTCATCTCCTTTGCTCACACCTATCTGCTTTGCAACTCAAGACTTTGCCAGCATTGATTTCCAACGGGGTCAGTAATGAAAGTACACCTTGCCTTCTCATGACTTCTTCCTGTTGGTCACAGACACCAGATTGCTTGCACCATGGATGCACCAACTGGCTTCCTCCCCAGTGTTCGTTGGATTCTGTCCTATTCCAAAGGGTCTGCTTTTTCTCTTTTTTTTCTTGTGTGTACATTTTTTGATCTAAACACTCTTTATCGTTATTTACTTACCTTGCCAGCCTCACTTTCTTTAAGAACCATGTAGGGTTCTGCACAGTCTCCGATTTCTCCTTGCTGAAGCACTTTTTCTATCTACAAAAAGCATTAAAATAAGACAGTCACAATGAAAAAATATCATGCAAATAGTAACATGTTGCTTCTCTAGCAATACAAAAGAGCCTGCCTAAATGTTCAATATCGAATTCTTAAAACTGTCTTTATCGAGTAACCGATACTAAACCTTCTCCTAGTTTTCCATTTGGTTTGTTAGAAAGCAGAAAATACATATGTGACAACACTGTCAATCAGGTACTACTGCATTTTCACTGAAATCAGGAAAATTAACGTATTCCAAATGAAGTGGTTCAGGCTACCTCAGTTTCAGAATTAAATAAACAAAATGATGCAAACTGCACTAAACTAAAGTGAAAAAAACTCCACAGAATGTAATTAAAATTTTTTAAAATGGCTTATTTCACTTTACTTTAAATTTCCCTTAGGCAGAGATAGGAAATTATAAATACTTAGTAGAACTAGAACACAGGGTATCAATGTAACTTCTTAGCTAGGGAGTAAGATATAGCAGTGGACACCTGCACATGTACTATTAAAAACTATAGAATTCATCTCAGCTACAGGAAACTCATGTTTGTCAGCTCCACGAACTCAAACAACAGGCACAGCCAGGAACAGGAAGAATGGTGTTGAAGTAGCACTGTAACATACCTTTATTACTAGGTATATATCTGATGAGGGATAAGTGACAGAAAATACTGCTGATCTTGCCTGAGTAGACAGGTCAACAGAGGGTGTATGAGAACGCAAGAATCCTCTTAATGAATCAGGGTTGAGGTCACAATGAAAATTTTCTGAGATCTTGAAAAGAAAAAGAATGAAAATGTATTGCAAAGCAAAAATGCATCAAATTTTATTTTAAAATAAGTCAAAGTAGTAACTAGAACTACAAAATAAACAATTGCAAGCATGTGACTTTCACTGAATAAAGAGAATCCTGGATCAGACTGCACGTGTGAAAAAGTTGTATGTTTTTTGTAAGTTTTCCTAAATTATTACTGCAGAGATAAAAACCCAAGTCCACTGAACAAAAATACTGTATGCACACTTACCTTTTTTCTTTCTTTTATATCATAGAGAGCTATGCATGCAAACAAAGGTTCAATCTCTATATCAAACCTGTTAAGGAAAAACACACAGGACACTGATTAATACTGCACTCGTATGATGCTGTATAATAAAAAAATGAAGGGGCTGTATTTCGACCGGCACTTCCATTAGAAAATAAGGAGAAGTATTTAGTTCCAGACCTCAGCTCTCTCAAAGCCTGGAGGATTTTTTTATTAGTGCATTTTATTAGATGATTTCAAGAGGAAAAGAAGGGAAGTAAACTGCATGCAATGTATTTTCTAAATTTGTGAGAAAGGTGGTCTCAGATATCAGTTATCTGAGAAAATGATCATACCTTTCTTGAATTTTTTTTCTGTTTATCAAGTCCAGTAGCATGTATGGAGACCAATCTAGTTTGTTGGAAATATATAATTTGGGCTCATTCCCAACTCCTTTTCACTCTGACAAGTTAAAGACTTCTGTAATGATGGACAGGAATAGTCCTCTGCTACACTAAGGATAACAAGCAAGCATGTCAACGGTTGCTGAACAGGACACCTGCAGTGGTGTAGCAGGGTCGGCAGCCGTACGCTGGTACGAACTGAGAAATGGTGAGCGAGGCTTGTGAAGGATACTTACTTTAGAGTCTGCAGCTTCACCAAAATCCTGTTGCCCAAATGTTCCTTTGGGCAATCCGGCACCGGCCGTATCTCCACTGCATCTTCCTATCATTAAACAGTTATTCTAGTCATACTCAATTAAAACAACTGTAAATTGACACACATACGTAACACCTTTATGTGATGTTAACTGGGCCACTGCTACAGACTAGCACCTTCCCCCACTCAGCAGGCATTCAATCTCTTCAGAGATGAAAGAAAGTTGATAATATATTTCTGAATATTTACACTTCTGACCCCCATCTGGCATTTACACTGAATATTTACATTTCTGGCCCCCAAGCAAGCATTACGGCGACGGGTAACACCCTGACACAACCAGCATATCACCAGCACGGGGCTTGGCCCGCACACAGGGGGGTGTAAGGAAGCCCCAGGCAACACCACGAGTGGGCGTACAACCCCCTGAATTCGCGTTCAAAATAGCTGACAGGAGCCCACAGTGGCGTTGCTTTCACCGTGTTATTATCCAAGGGAGACACATATCCAGCCCACAAACCCTGTTTTTCGACCGTGGTGCAGCTTTAACCTTAAACATGCCAGCTTGGGAAGGCTTGTGGGCCAGTCAGCCTCCGAGCTCACCTCGTCCACGGCGGGGTAGAGGGCGAGGAGCTCGGCGTGCCTGTTGGTGCGCCGCGCCTCCTCGTTCTGCCTCTCAAACTCCTCAGCGCTGACGTGCCGCAGCAGGTTTTCCAGGCGGGGGTCCGGCTGCAGGCTGCGCAGGTCGAAGTCGGAGGAGGCGAGGGTCGTCCTCGAGGCCTCCTCGGGGAGCGCGTGGACATGTCGGGGCCCTGCCTGTTGGAAGGCAACAAAATGGCGAGCGGCGGCTTGGATGCTGGGGTGTCATGGAACGTCTCTTGCTCATCTGGCAGAGAGGGCCGCAATGCCACCTCTGCCACGGAGCCTAATGGCAAGCACGGCTCTCCGCTTGACGCCATTACAGAGATCCTAGGATGCTTCCCTTGAGGAAAGCTGTTATATCTGATTGCTTTTCTCGAAGTGAAGAAAACGTACCTGAAAGTTTGCATCGCCGGAATCCAATGTTTCCGATTCAAATGTTTGTTTTTGAAGCGTCTTGTGAAAATCTTTTCGGGATCCCTTGTTTTTCAGGCTACAAGTATCTGAATTCCCTTGGTTCCTTTCATAGAGAAGCCCGAGCAAGTCAGGACAGCACAAGGAAGAGTTAAGGGAAAAGAGAACAGAAAAGACGAATTTTAAAAAATATTAAGCAACTGGAAACATTATTGTGCAAAAGAGCAGTGTAGCACAGCTTTTATGCAAAAATGTGACATTTCGCAACGTTTAATTGTTTTATCACACCACTGCAACTCTATCATGTGTATTAAGAACAGTTTTAAAAGGAAGAAAATTCATTCAGATCACTTTTGCATAGACTGTGAGCCTCAGACAGCAGCAAAACCTGACCTAGGTACAAATTCAGCTCCGAGCTGCTCATCAGATGCAGTAGTTATTTCTGTGACCTTCAGAACATGGATCAGGATCGCTTATCTCCTGGCCCGCTCTTTGCTCCTGCAATTATACATCGAGGAGCTTACTGCTCTTGTCCTGGACCTAGCTGGTATCCCACGTTAATCACATACAACAATCTATACCTTTCAAACAGTGCCTGTTTTTGAAGAGGGCCATTGCTACGGCACAATGTAACCCTCTCTGCTGGCAACTTCTGAAAATTTGGCAGCAAGGTACCAATTTCAAGTTATATTTTTGTGGCAGATGGAAAAAAACAGCAGGTACCCTGAAAAAAGATACCAGACACATCCGGAGCTCTATTTCTTCCACTTTAGTATGCAATTTGTTAAATCCTTTTTGCGATCAGCCTCTTTAGTTACAGTATTCTGCTTCATTCGTTTTCCTTTCCGTAACACTCCCAAAGCAATGTCTAAACATCTGAATACTTTCATAGAGATGCCATGATAAGCAATTATTGATCAGGGAGACACCTTTTTATTACATTTTGGGAGTAACTGAATTATATGCTCTGATGTGTTTTAATTTTAATTGTTTGCATTTTAATCGTTTACCAGTTCACTGCAAATGAAAACTGAAGTCATAAAAGAGACGATCTCATCTCTCCTTGGATGTGACCTTGTTTTGGAACCACCTTAATCATCCAGAATGAAAGACACAAATTCTGCATGAGTTTACTTTAAGACATTTTGGCATCCAAAAGAGGTTTTGTTGATTATTTTTTCACTACCTCTGGTGGCAAAAAACGATGAATGGAGAGATTTATGTACCTCAGATCACGCTTTCCCTGTGGTGTACAAGCTACATTAAAGATGCCTTTCCCCTGAAGTATTCCTGGAAAATTTATTTATATTGTTCATTTTGAAAAGCATGGTAGCAATTAAAACTCAACAAGAGGCAAACCCCTGCTTTTAGCACATGTGCCAACTTAACGGCCACACACTGAATTAAGAAAACGGGTTGAGGAAAAGGAACAAAGGACAACTGAAAGGGGAAACTGACAGGCACAGGAACAAGCCTCTCATTCAGCCTCTGGCAAAAACACACGGACCCCTCAGCTGTGTCTAGCCCCTCTGTCACATACCTCTCCACCCTCGGACACAAGGACCACCTCTGCTCATGCCACCCACTTAAAACTCTTCAATCTCCTGTTCTGAAACTTCACATCCATGAATGGATGAAAGTCACCTACACACTCCTCTCATCCATAGCTCACCAGACCATACGTTCAGCAATCTGTCCTATGAATCTTTGTCTCCCAAGTAAGCAACTACAGTTTTTCCAGCCTTTCTCAAACCAATGCAAAGCTTTCTACAGCCACTTTTTCTTACTTCTCTCTTGATGTCTTTTCTTTCTCTCCTCTCTGTTTTGAGAATAGTGTCAAAGCATAACATGAGACTCCCAATAACAATCTATCACCGGTTTATGTGACATGGCAGCATCTTTTACACTTTGTTCTTTGCAATTTTTAATAACTTGCTTGCTTTGCTAGCCACAGCTGTCAAAGCCCAGGTCTCTGGCAGGGCCCTTCATCACGTTTACCGAGGACTCAACTGCTCAGTAAAGTTTTTGAATGCAAATTTGCCTTACCTGAATGAATGAAATAGTAAAACACACAACAAATCTTTTCACGCATGTGTTTTTCTATGGCTCCATTCACGTTTCTACAAGCACATGTAAGTGCAAAAATAGCTATGTTCTATTTTTCACCTCACCTGCTTTACTGCTCACTCCCTACTCGTGTGCACAGACAAAGCTGCACGCTGGCTCTTTACAGTGCACTCAGAACAACATTGTGTGAAAGAGCTAGCACTCGTGCTCTGAGCAGTGCAGGTGGAGAGCCTGCAAAACCCACTAGCTTATTTTTAGTGACTCACTGTGGAACAGTTCTGAGAACTCAATTGATTTCATCAGCACCCCCGGAGGAAGTCTCTTAATAACCCTCAGCGGCTGGTCTGTCCCTGCACAAGCTGCACCACTAAAGAACGCAATTCCTTTACAATCACCAGGAGTCAACCCATAGTGCTGATGTACATCAGGTCAGAAAACCAGAAAGTAGCAAGGGCAGGTGAAGGGGCACGACAAAATGGCAGCAAATGTGCCGGCACTCTACCATCAGCCGCTACTACTGCTTCTCAAGAACAGGGCATGAGCATGGGAGGGGATGAACAGGAAGCAGCACAGAAAAACAAAGCTCCAAAAACCTCTTTCTGAAGAACACGAGGGGGTGATGGGGAAGGAGGCGAGCTCCACTGGCACAGCGCATCCCTGAGGGTCTGGGGACAGACACCCCCGCACAGAAAGCACTGACTGAGAGTTCCCTTCACATTTAATACACAAAATGGAATTAAATGAAATGATAACATTAAATTAAATTAAATTAAAATAAAACAAAATAAAATAAAGGAAATTAAGTCACTTATAATGACTACAGGTCCAATCCTGTGTGTTGAATTACACTGACCCCAAATGCAGAAATGACTTACTGATGTAAAATAGTAAAGCTGGAAGTTACACTAATAATCCCATGAATACAATCAATCACTGCTGGGAAAGCCCATAATCCTCATTTTTTTGCTACTAGCGCTTTGCTTTGTTTTAAGACACCATTAGAAATCAGATCATGTTGAATTCTCAGGGCATGGCGGGGAAAATGAAGAGCATACAAATGCAATCTTTATCCCTGTTATCTTTCCTTTTAGTGTGATCAAATAGTAGTAGTATTCCTGATTTAGATAAATCATCATTACAGACAGTTGATATGAACTTCTTCCCAGTTAGTTCCCAGAGCGCCTGATAATTAAGAAGCAGATGCAACAATATTTAGCTACAGCCCACCAGCTCAAACAAAACAATACCGTTATATATACTACTGAAAAGACAGTTCTTCTCTTCAGTCACTGATTCAAATCATTATTCTTTAGGATTACTTATAACAGCATGTATCTCCTCTCTGACAAATAAGATACAAGGTATTTTCTATTTTATTTACTTGTATGTAACTTACTTTCGATTTACAATCAGCCACTCCCGGATATACGTCTGAACACAGTCTCTGACATGTAAGTCCAGTTCAACCCTGGGGAAAAAGCAACATATTGTAAATATTTTAGTACCGAGGTCATACTTTAAGGACAAAGAAATTTATCTAAACATGTTGTTCAGATAAAGGCCTCCCTATTAGTCCTCTCCTGTATATTTATTTTACTGCTAAACTATTGTTTGAGGTTTAAAGAATTCTGTGTACTGCATGAATTCCCTGATGCAGGCTTTTGTTACTGTGTTTATAAATTAACAAACATACATTTAACAGAGGTAACCATTCGTCACAGTATGCATTCCATTAATATAAGACTGATGTTGCTATAAAATACAGCAGAATAAAAGAAATTATACCAGGCAGCTATCTTTGTGATTTCCAAAACTTGATAACAAGTCTCAACATATAGAGATATTTTTCCAGAGGCCTCAGCTCCTGGACTCTTGCAAATACGTAGTCTCTTGTATCTTTTTGGTGTAATTTTCTCTTTGTCATAGAAATGAAGAAAACTCTAAAAAAGGACCCTAAGCTTTTAATCGGATAGCATAATAAAATTTTAAGATCTAAGAATATGTTATAATTTAATTTTAGAATTTTGAAATAAGTCTCATTTAATGTGGGGGACTGTCAGTGCTGCCTGATAGACTGGATACTGATTGGAACTGAAATATTTTAAGCTAAAGTCAGTCTCCGTGAATTTGCTGTCATGATATTGTAGCACAATTCCCCCATCCCCGTTCTAAAAAATGTTAGTGACCTGTGCCAAAATCACTTGTTACGACCTTGGATCCAAGTGAGTAGAAGAGTAGGATACACAGGCAATGCAGGAATGGGTGAAAGGTATGATACTTTTTAGCACTTTCCACCCAGAACTCTGATCAGATTTGCAATCAATTACCAAAACTGGGTAACAACTGATTTGGGTTCATGCGTGCACCGCAGGACAGAGCCTTGGCAGACACCAGGCTGCTGTGTGGCCCTGCCACCAGTCGACTGACACAGCACAGGGTCCCTTCCTACATCTGGTTCAGGTGGGACGTATGTTTGCAAGCCCGCAGCACGTTAACCCAGTTTGGTCACTGGTATCTGTTTCCTGCTCTCCGTGCAGGAAGACACCACAGACTGCATCGCCTGCAGGCGAATCTTTGGTGCATGCCCCTCCTCTGCTCTCATCTTGCCTCACACACCCTGGCACCCTTGACCAGGATTTTCTGTGAAAGCACTAATATCAATAATGGTGGTGTGAATGGCTAAGCGGGAAGCTGCTGTGCAAAAAAATCTGCTGAAAGCATATTTGTTGGTATTGACTATTTGAGCTTTGCCACAGACTCCTCGCAAAACCCTTGATGTCACTGTGGTGCAACTCAGGCCTAAAACTTATTGTACAGTGTGAGTCTACACGTTCTTCTACTGGAAAAACAAACAGATAACTGCTGTTTTAAACAGCAGGCATGCTGAGAAGTAACCTTGGAAATAGGGGAGAAATGGTCATCTTATCTTTTAAATCTCATTTCAAAGTTGGATAATTTTTTACTATTTTTGTCCATCATTTAAATAAACGGGGACTTCAAGCACCAAAATATTCGCTGTCTCCCACATGCATTCCCGTCCACAGGGAAACAAGAATTCATGATAAAGATTGTAACATTTTCCACGAGTAACTGTGAGTGAAAATCACCTTTTGTGCAAATGTTACAAAATCCCCTACAAGCTGTATGATTCAAAGAGTTCTCAGGTGACCTAGCATGGCACCTCGCCTCTACCAACTCTACTCTCCTGGACTTCCTGAGAGATGCGTTGGACCAAGAAAGAACTTGCAGGCTGACACTTTGCTTAGAGAGAGGGGTTTTCAGCTAGTCCAGAGCTGGCAAAAATCATATAAACTGTGGTTCCTGCTTAGCCTGTTTGCATTTGGTATGTTGGGCAGAAAACACTGAACAAATACCGCTGTTGCATGGGGCTCTAGTTTATACAGCTGGCCAGTATAAATTAGAGCAGGCTGTAACAACTTTTGCAGGAACAGAGGGGGATGCAGGTCTACCCTGTGAGCCAGGACACCATACGCTAAGCCTATTTGTCCCTTCAGTGTTCACGTTCAGCACAGCAGAGAATATAGACTGTGCTGTTCATTTCCTGAATATACCGGAAGGAGCCAGCCCCCCACCCCAAACACATTGCACAGTTAGCCATCTTTGCAGACATAGCAGTTTGGGGCTAAGCTGGTGCTGACTTCACGTTTATCCGGCTGTTATCGCTTGCAAAACTCAACAGGCCTTTATGGTTCTACTTGAAGGTACCATTAACAGCGAAACAACCCTTTAAGAGTATTTTGTATACTGCATAGGACTCTCCTAAACCACATCAGAAAACTCTCCAATGCATCCCTTTTTCTTGTTCTGAAAAATTCTGTTGCCCATAGTTTGCCTGTTTATCAAACCAGCTTAAGTATGTCCAGAATGGCCCAGCACCAGTATCGACACATGCTGCCTATTTTAATTTAAAAGCTGTTGAAAACAGTGGAATTATTTCATTAATGTCAGCCTGAAACCAAAACTGACTCCTACACTAGAAATTAACACTTTTTTCCCCCCAAACCTTGTGAAGTATGAACTATTTCCCCCCATTTAAGCAAGAAAGGTACTGAGAAAGAGATGGTTAGTGATCTGATCAATGCCATGTAACACGTAGTTGGCAAAAAAAAAAAACAAAGAAAAAAAAGAAAAAAACCCTCAATCCTATGCTTACTACATGATCAGAATCAACTTCCACCTCTGGGATCACAGCTACAAAACTATTTTTCATACTACCCTCCTGCCCTTCCTTACTCTTCTTCCTGGTCTACGCCTACCTCACTTCTGTCGCTACCAGCTAGCTCAGGAAGTTGTGTAAGCGCTTGCATAATTTTAAGTGTGCAAACAGGCCTAATAGAATCAATGGCGAAACTGAAATGTTTAAAGTTCAGCAAGTGCATAACGGCTGGATGGATGGCAGTGAGGTGTCTGGATCAACATCTTCAAAAGTATTTTGAAACCTGCAGCATTTCAGAGGGAGAGCCAGTCTCCTTACCCATCTTCCGGCATAGAGGGTTGCAAAGTCCTGCACTCTTTGGGTGTAAAGACAATGTCCAAGTCATCTTCAGGAAAGTCACCAAGTTCTTGTGCAAGTTCTGAGTCCAAGTTGTTCAGCCGCGTCATTACGAAGCCTTCAAAATCTACTGGGTCTACCACATCATAAAAGGAAGGCTAATGGAAGAAATAAAGAGGTGTTTATTTGAGCAACAGAAGGTTTTTCTTAATAGTGTAATTTAGGCTTACTTATTTAATTCCTGACATTGTCCCACTATTTATTAAACACTGGCAACAGACTTCTAACCTTATATACAATGTCACTGCATTTAATGCAGGGAAGAGATGCTAGTGAAACATTCAGCTGAAAAAAGAAAGGGAACAAAGAGAGAAAAGTTTTAAAACACATAGAATAAATGGAAAATACTACACCTAAATCCAAATTTGCACTTATTTTCTCTGTTGAGCTTTCCCAGATGCTGATAGAAGGAAGGTTGACTCAGGTACAGCCTGGATGCTCTCAAATGTGTTCTGCTGGATTCCCATGAATTAATCGGAGTTATGAAAAAGGCAGCAGTGGGTAGAAACAACAGAGGACAAGGGCAGGTGACCAAAATGATAGTGACAGGCAGTTCCAGCTGGCAGGGAGCTGCCAATGGACTCTACAGCACAAGTGATGAAAAGCACGATCAATTACAAGACCAAGGCAGTAAGTCTCAGAAATTATACTGAGCCAAGGACCAACTATAAGCACCATGGCTGCCATCATGAAGATGCCACTCATTTGAGGTGCTGTGCCTGAAAGATACTGACTATTAGAAATGCTGTCTGCTTTCAACTCCAAACAAAGTTGAGGGCAAGATATACCCCAAATCAGAATATATTATTATTTTTCATCTGTGAATGTTACTGGTTTGCCTATTATTGGAGTTCTAATTTTATTGGATTTTTCAAGGGTTAGTACAGTAACTACACAAAAGATTACACGGAACTACTAAAGTTATTATTGCAAACCTTAGATAGCCACTGTTTCTACAGCACATGGCACTGCACCTTGATAGAGAGCAGTTGTATCTGATTTCATTTAATCAGCCATTCTTACACAGATTGTCTGATCAGAACAAAGTTAAACAAGTACAAGCTCTGCCACTCACACATGCTATGAAGCTGTCTGGCTCTTTTTATCTGCTTAGTCTCAAAAACAGAGGCAGAAAATCTTGTTTGGTATGGTACCTAGAAATGTTGCACATACACATAAATGTGACTTCATAAAAATATATGTTATTCTATGTATATAGATAAAACTCAAAATTATTTTATTCACTGTATAGCCAACAAAAATAGCCTGTATATGTTTAGAAAATAAAACACCTGTCCAGTCGAGTACAGAGACCAGCATCTAATACTATTAATTTTCTTGACAAGTAACAAATAGATCTAAAAGCTACAGCTTTAGAAAACCTATAGTTTATGTTCTGTGAGTTCCAGAAAGGCCAAGGACACCTCAGCACAGTAAGAGCACAGAAAAATAGTTAGAGCATTAGAGTAACAGCACAGGAATAACTTATTTACTAGGAGGAAGAATTCTAGCAAAAAAAAAGCTATCAAACCATCCTTGTCTGTAAAGGGATTGCATTGCACTGATTAGCCCAAGTACCTTTCACAAGACTGCCTTCTGAAGCTGCCAGCAATAAATAGTCTGAACACAGATCAGATAATCTACCTCTATGGTGCAGTTGATGGGGTGTGGGGAAGATAAGGCACCCAATGTCCCTGACATCAACACTGCCTTTATATTTAATGTTACTGCGGCTACTGTCTCCTCCAACATGCGTTCTGGAGCTATCCTCCTTACACTCCAGTGTTCTTCTCCACAAATAAAATCTGTAGGCCGAAATCATGAAGGCTTCACTCATTATTACTGAGTCCTACTCATGCGAGGCTCTCATGGAAGTCGACAGAATTTTCGCCTGAGCATGAAACGGCCTCTGCACAGAGCAATGTTACACCCACAACATCAGGAATTTTAGCTCAATAGGACAATGAGGAATTCCACAATTTATGAAACGTGCAAAGGTGCTCAACAGTGGCAAAGCTCTGGGTAACTCTGAACTAAAATGGCTCACACATAATATGCCACATCAGTCCCTGTAGATAGGAAGATGCGTTAAAACTGATTAGTGGTAAATACAAATTTTGAAGCATTTTTATTGTTCTGGAAATATGTGAGGAAGTTACTCAGCTAATAAAAATCCATAAACATCTTGCAGAAAGTGAGGCATATTTAGAAGAAACGTGCTAAAAACACCTAGGAGAAGCAAAACAATTTAACCTTTTGAAAAAAAACAGATGTGGTCTATACTCCTGCAAATGATGTAGTAGAGACCTTTGAACACAACCAACCACCACCCCCAGCTCCAGGTTCCCCTTTTATAGGAAAAGTGTATTGGTCTCTGCATAAATAAAGTCTCTGAGCTCACCCCTCTGCCTGTACGTTTACAGGATCGATTAAATTCTCTGAAAACACCTTTGGAAAAATCTCCTTCTTTGCTCTTGTTATCCAAAGGGAAAACCTAAAACTGACAGTAAGTCCAGCAAATCATGAGGCAGCTAGCTGAAGAAATACACCATGCTGTTAATAAATCTTTAGGTTAAGCACTATCTCTGGTTTGTATCTAGTGTATTGCTGAGCATACTGGATCAACGGTTATGAGTAATCAGTGATCTTTATTAGCTATTAATTTTTTATTAATTGTCAGCATACTATCCTTGAAGTTCACTTACTGTACTGCCAGTGGGTAAAACATTACATGTTACTGTATATATATATGAAGATTTACTAAAAAAAAAAAAAAAAAAGTCACAAAAGATTAAAGTAAAGTACAGCTTAAAGTATACAAAAGCATATTACATATTTTCAGTTGCTGAAGATGTAAAGTTTTGCAGGCAAAATATTTTTGCTTAATACAATCTGATTTTTGATTAAGCATTGCACTTCCTCTCAGAAATCACACTTTTCCAGTCAAATCCGTTGCATTTCATTATGCTTTCTAACTTTTTCTAGTTGAAGTGTTAAAAATAATCTTTAATCACAAGAAATATGTGCTTTTGACTATCGTAAATTAGACACAAATGTAAAAAAGATGGTGAAAAAGGTAAATGCAGATGGAGGGTAATGGTCTCCCTAATGATTGGTGTAAATTATCAAAGGAAACAGAGATGCTGTTTCAACTAAGAAGCCAAAACTCCCTTTCACACATCATACAAGTGTGCAAAACAATTATTCTACAGAAAATGCCACAAAGTATTACTGCAAACATACCTTTTTAAGGATGATGGATTAGAGGCATGTAGATTGTGACAGCACACAAAATGGCAGCTACGGCGTAATACTCAGTAAATGAAATGTTATCAAGTTTCTCAAGAGCAAAAGCAGTTGGCTGCATGTAGAAGAAGGGACCTAGCCTCCCCAGGCTGAATAACCGCAAGGAACAAGTTAAAAACACCACAGCATTTCAGATTAAGGAAGTGAGTAGTGGCAGGAGGCCCTGACACACAGGAAGTAACTGCTTACATCTAGTGTTTTACATTTTTCACAGTCACTGGTGCACAAAGGCTCTTCCCGCTTCTGCTTATTGGGTCTTACAAAAATATGAAAAAATTAAAAGGGTAGGAAGAAGGAGAATATCAAAATCTTAGTCAGTTTTATTTATGGCATAGTATGTTTGCAGAATATCCACCCTCCTGAATGGCAATTAAAAAGATCTGGCATTTTTTCCCTTTGTCGTAAGGGCAGTGTCATATGGTCTGACTTCTTTGGAGGGGGTTTACATGCGGAAGGGTGAGGATGATTTGGAGACACATAACAGTTGACTCAGTTACATCTGTGCCAATCAGGGCACACTTTGGCATTTCTCACTTAACATGCTTACTCCACAGCACCGAAAAACAGGTCAGTGTGCTGTCTCTCCTACTAGCTCTCGAAACTGTGCATTAAGCCAAGCTAGCTGAGCCTTTACCTTTCTTCTTTTCTCTTTATTCACTGACCTCCATTTGCAAATCATCTGTGATCACCACACAATGCCTTTACTTGATGGAGCTGAATGTTTCCAGCAAGGAAAGGATGTAAAATACTCCAACACTTACTAATTAATTTTGATTTACAGTAGTCTGCAGAGAAACTGTCTATTTCTGGCTCCAAGGACCATTCTTGTTTTTTTCAAATGCATAATTTCCTCATCTCACCAGGCAGTATTTTTTAACAGCCTCAGGCAGAAGCCAGTGAAAAGCAAGAAAACTTAAGAAGATCACTTAATTTACCGTAAAAATATTAAACAATGTAGATGCCAAACCTGTGTAAAGAAGATAAACCCAGAACTTACCAGATGAAGAGTAGAAAAGCCAGGAGTACTTAAGCTTCGTTGACAGAACTGCGCAAAGCCTGGTTGGAGAGTAAATTGCTTCCTTATTTCTGCAGATGAGTGCCTTTAATTAAAGCAAAGAAAAACCCTTATAATTACAATTAGAATCATAGAATCATAGAATCATAGAATCGTTAAGGTTGGAAAAAACCCTTAAGATCATCGAGTCCAACCATTAACCTAACACTGCCAAGTCCACCACTAAACCATGTCCTCAAGCACCACATCTACACGTCTTTTAAATACCTCCTCCATTATCCCCACACAAATTCCAAATGCCAGACTTTAGCTAATTTAGTCTCCTGTACCAGTATTTAGAAATGTATTTTGATGATGTTCTAGACCGTTCTTGTTTTGTAGTTGATGCAAACCTCAAAAAACATTTGCAGTCCTATATGATTAAGATTCTGACGTTCTTACAACAGATTTCTATCATTATACTGGAGTCCTCACAACTGGGAAAGGCTATGCAAGAAAGAATAACCTTGCCCTTAAGTGAAGTGTGACTGCAACCTGTACAGCAATATTTGCAGATTCATTTCTGCAAAGCAAAGATACGGGATAATAGAGCAGAGAAAGAAAAATGAACATCACAGAAGCAAATATTTTAATGAAGTAGTAATGACCAAGAGATAAAAACAAGACAGGACCAGTCACTGAACAGTGTAAGCCCAGGCTTATGTTAATAATGCAGTCTGCTGTGAAAAGCACAAGACAAACCAAAGCATGAACTTAAAAATCAGCCTGTACAGTATCAGCTGAACATTTGAGGAAAAGACTTCTTAAGTGCTAATTAACTGATTTCAATGGGAGCAGAAAGAAGCCAGTACTGAATTTTTCAGAAATCCCAGAGCGACAGTAAAGTTGCATGTACCTAATCTGAAAATTCGGTAATCAGAGTAGCTTGGTCATTTTTCATGGAAACAAATTAATTAATATTTAATATGATTTAAGAATAATCAGCCATGAAATGGTAACAAAACATCTACAATCCTTCAAACTGAGTCAGTTTCTACCCTATCCAGAAGTATCTGTTACTGATATAAATAATAGAGGTAGCAGCAGATGTTTGCTTAATGTATGTAAAAAACTGTGTTACAGTGGATTGCAGAAGTTGCTGCTGTAAACAATGATATAAGACATCTCTGAATTACACCAGATATGGGGTCATCAGACTCTTTGAAGAGGAAATGGTATGAATTTTCATCTACAAAAGCATGCATGTGGATGAAGGGCCAAATTTGCTCTCTGGTAAAAGCCGGTGCAAGCCCAGCTAACTGAGAGGACACACGTTTCTCAAGAGCACCGACATTAGTTCCAGAGTCTCCCCAATATTCAAAGAAAGAACCTGCAAAATAAATCAGTCCAATGGAAGAATAATTCTGTAATCTATAAAGGTGAATTTAACTAGTTTAAGAGTAGTTCAATTGATTGAGTTCATGCTTTTCATATCACTGAAGGAAGAAAGGGAGAAGAAATACAGTAAGAATACCAGAAGACAGCAAAGTTGGTTTGAACCAACTCAGAAATGACTGGTGGGCTCTACTAGGAACAGGTGAAGGAAAGGTGCAGCTGCTAAAAGACGCTAAACCAAAAGCACAAGTTAGCTACCCCAACATGGAGAAAAGGTGGGTGTAACCGCCAGAGATCAGCATGCAAAGTTTTGAAAACCTGAGAACCAAGGTGGAAACAGAGGTCCTTCTAGACGGCTCTTCGATAATGCCAGAATGGCTGTGGTCTGTGAGATGCCTGTTTTCTGATCAAACAGCTACCTCAGACACTGTCTGGGTACCCGCAGGAAAATGGCGGTCCACATTAACCTAGCGCACGTGGTACCCCATCTTTTCTGGAGGCTGCAGTCCATCTGTGTTGTGGCCATACTTTGACCCTCCCTGCCTGTACAGCAGCCCTGACTGATTCCGAGGAGAGCTTTACAGTCACCCTTAGCAGCAAGGATGGTCTAGCTATGCACTAGAAAACAATAAGGAAAGAAGGCAAGTGATTAAGGAGGAATTCAAAGCAGTCACTGAAAAATCTAAGCAAAAAAGGCAACTAGATCTCTAGAAAGGAGGATTCAAATAATCATGAACCAGTCAGCTGGTCTCTGACACTCAAAAAGGTAGTAGAGCAACTTACTGGACAATCAACTTATAAGTAGTTGGAATATCAGGTCCCAAACTGTGGTCTTCAGTTGAAGCAAGTGGACCATGAAATCATACGTAATATTAAAATGTACATCACCTCAGTAATGCCTGTTTATTAATAGTCTGATGATGAAGTGTATGGTGGGAAACCAGAAACTGTGGACTGTAGTAAGCTATGGTCAAAAAAGTTTGGCAATTATTGGTATATTATTGGCAATTATTAGGTAACGATGAACAGCTAATATGGATTTATCAAAGGGCAGTCACATAAAACCAATCCAATACTTTTCTGTGACAGTTTAACTGGCTTCAGTAAGGCTCTTGATAGTGACCGTCATGACGTTCCTACAAGCAAAATGAAGAGATAGTGGCTAGATGGAATCATCACAGCTGGTTCCAAAACTGGTTAAAAAAGCATATTGAAGGTGTAGTCATCACTAGTTCAAAAGAAGATTGTGAAGAGTTTTGAACAATGTACTACTGTGAGAAGCAAGTTAATTTTTTCTCAGTCTAGTTCCAGTCCATATTTTATTTTACAACACTGATGATGGTATAGGTAACACAGTAATAAAATTTGTGGATCGCATCAGACTGGAAGGAGTTGTGAGTGCTCTGAAAGGCAGGACTAGCACTTGAAATGATCTCATATCTTAGAAACAGTCTAAAATCAGCACGGTTAGATTCAATAAAAATAAATGTAAACTCCTAAACTTAGGAAGAAAAAAATATCAAATGCAGAAATACAAAAAGGGAAATGAACTCTCTAAAGAAATAGCCATGCCCAGAAAAGGCTCTGAGAGAGTATACTGGGACACTTACTAACAAAGTACCATAAGTGAGGAAAAAGAGAAGTTATTTCTGTTTATGTAAGCCAATGAGACAGTACTTAGGCTGATGTATGCACTTAGAACACCACAGAGTACGATTCAATCAAATTTAAAAGGTTTCAAAAGAGAGCAGTCAAAATGCTAAAAATTTTGGGAAAGATGACCCATGAGGAAAGATTGAAAAAACCAGATGTGTTACAAAAGAGATGACTGAGGGGAGACGGCAGTTGTCCTCGACTATGTAAAAGGTAGCAATCTGTAAAGAAAACAGTGAGGATTTCATGTCCATAAAGGGAAGAAGTAATCTGCTTAAATTGAAGCAAGAAAGATTTAATAAGCTATTAGGAAAAATGTTCCCACTGCAACGGCACACTGGAAATGGCCATCTGGTGATGCCACAGTGACAAGAGCACACTGGCGATGTAGATCATGTCTCTGAACTACCTGGAGAAGAGCATCTGGAAAACTGCAAGCCTTTCAGAGAACAGCAATGGGACTCAGCAGTGTTAATAGCTCCACAGACCTCTCATGTTGGTACCTGTCCCTTTGTTTAGAATAAAGAGGAAACACTAGCTGAAAAGGGTGTAGATTTGGGGAAGGTTTTTTCCACAAAAGTCACTGCTGAATTCACAGTTAGTCAGCATTCACATGGCATGTTGCAAGACAGTAAAACCTGTGGAAAGATGGGAGATGATGGCAGCCTAGGGCTCTTCTGGACTTTTTAGATCCTTGGCTGCTCCATGGTGTTGGAGCAAAATAACGTCAATTGGAATTCATTGCTCCACCCTGTGTTGCCTTGGCCCTACCTGAATGACGATGCTGTACTCCTTTGGTGTAAATCTTGAAAAAGCTGGAACTCACCAGACTTCTTGATCCACCCAGATGGGACTGGAGGGTAGCAAAAAAAAAAAAAAAACCCAACAAAAAACTGGTGCTGCTTAATCAGAATTTCACCAGTGTCTGTCCCACTGGTAGATGCAATCCTCCAGCAATTCTGAATTGCTAAGAAAATGTTGAGACACAGTCTGTATTTCACAAATACTCTCCAATGCAAAGTGTACAGTTTGCATAATATATTAAAACAACAGTGTAACTGAAATAACAGACTACACCTGGAGGTTCTTAAAAGTAAATGTAACTTTTAGGTCAAATTCTGAGACATTTCTCAGGGCAGAGCTCGTTGCAGGATTGGGAATGTGGAGATCTGGCTTATTGGTTGGGCCTAGATGAGGTATCAGGAAAGGAAGATAAAATAGCCATCTATTTTCTCTCTCTAACATACGTTAGATCTGTGGCTGAACACTGCTGGGTTCTATAATTAAAATTATATGAATGCTCATAATGCATAAATCTGGGTCTGTAGTTTCACTGTCAATTCTGCTCAACAATATAGTTCTTTGAAATATGTAGTTTAAAAGTAGGCACAATGGGTGTTTTGCTAGTAAGTAGATAATATGAAAACTTAAACACAGAACAGCAATTTAGAAATAAAAGCAAGCAGAAAGAGAACAGCTTTAAAGATCATCTATTAACTGGAAATCAGAAACTTCATAAGAAAAAACCTGATTTTAAAAGTATGCTTCACACACTTACTGGATCAAGTTATCCAGTTACCTAATATTAGAAGTTACCTACTAGAGGAAGGCAGGAAGAGTAATCCTTAACACCCTTGCAGTCCCTTCCAGCAGACTCTGAGGAACAGTGAGTTGTCTTCTGCAAGAGCTGCATACACAATTAGACAGCAAGGAAAGATGAAAAAAATGAAGTAAAAAGAGACTATAAGAAATATCCCCAAGGACGGAGAAATGTTTACATTTAAATATATATGGATGGCGGAATCGTAAAGTAAAATAGTGAAAACTTTTGCTTAACAGGTAAAATATTCAGTCTTGGCTACCCTGAGGAGTAATCCCTTTCATCTGACACTGACATAGAAAATTCTCAACTAGCTTTTGTTCTTTTTCTGAGCCTAACATGAAACTTCACTAGTTACAACTAAAAACAAGCAACAAAAAACTTTGGAAGAGAAAAAGGTAATGACTACTTAGCCCTCTCCTCCACTCCCACACACAAACACACACAAAGTTTTGGGCAACAATCCAGATCTTTAACTAGCAAATATGGCAATCTTGCTTAGAAGTCTTTTCTTACTGCCAGTGGAACTGCCTGTTTTTCTTCTAAGTTTCTAATGAGTCCTTAAGGCACCAGAGCTCTGCTTTGTTAGTCACTGTTTACAGCAGTGGTCGATCTGAACCAGCTGCTCTTTCCTTGACGGCTCAGGTAGGCTATGCACCCTCTGGCACACCCCTACTTTGGGGTCTACCACATTAAGACTCTGTATCAGCTAAGGCAATAAAGCTCCTATTTGAGATGGTTGACATTTAACCACTGTCTTCTCAAAGGAGGTGATGCAGGAGCAAAGAAAGAAGTCTATGAGAGGAAATCATTGACTTCATTATGCCAGCAGCTTCTTACAAAGTAAAACAGGCAAGAGGTCAATTTTTGTTTTTGTCCCAGGTCATGTATGCCATTCTTTCAGTCAAGATTTGTTAACTGCTGCTCATTTTTGCTGCTTCTCCCTCAGGAAGAGACATAAGCACACATAAAAATTAATTTTCTAATCCTGGCAGCAGAGGAAGAGGACAACAATACTTTCAAGCCACGCAAAGAAACAAAGCTTAGGATTTTGTCCTGATGAACCATGCTTTAATGTGCTTTTTAATCACTGTGCTCTATGGATAATATGGAAAAGCTATGGTATAATATTTGAGAAGACATTGCGCATGCATTCTTGACTGGTTGGCTCTTGCAATGAAAGTGGTTTCAGGTGTAATGTTTCATACGACAGTTTAGTGGTACCTCCTGGAAAGTAGAGACTATAAATCCATCTTACCTGTCATCCTGTTATAAACTTAAACTGATCATGATAGTTTATATATGCAATAAAAAGTTTCTAATGAATATTTCACATGATGCTAATTAATGATGTTAATAGAAGATAAATTTGTGTGACAACAACAGAATTCTTTTGTTGTCCCCATTAGCTTAAAATCTGTCAGCATACAGCCATATATACAAAAATCTTTCATACTGAAGGGATTAATCTCAATTTATCTAAGGATAATTTTCTGTGGTTGGGTCAGAGCACTCTCTGCTTGAAGGACTAAAGCTCACAATGGTGCCTTATTAAATGTTCATTTCAGCTGAGATGACTGAAGAAAAGCTTTCTAACAAATGTGCCCCTTAAGTCTCCAGAAGACTCTACAGGTCTATACTCCAGGGCAAAACTTTGTAGTTAGGGCCTACTTCTCCCCCCCCACCCCCCCACCCCCGGCTTGTTCCTTGCTAAATTGTTTAAATGTCTTCCAAAGTCTTAGATCCTCTACAAAAACAATGATAAGGGCAATTTCAAAAGCATTAGTGATCATACATGCCATCTTCCTTTTATACTGTGACTTGAAGTGTAATAGAACAATACCAGTTTGTGCTTTTAGATTTTTGTTTTGTCTGCACTATCCTACCAGTTCACAACAGGGTGATTATGAAATAAACGCAAGGATTTATCTTCCTGCTCACATGTATTATCTGAGCTTCACAAGGACTTCACTAAGAAAATGCTACCATAATGCTGATAATTTTGTAAAATCAGCACCAAGTTTAATAGTTTGTGTGCTTCATTTTCACTTTCTTCCCAATAAATAATTATTAATAAGTGAAAAAAAGTCAGACATTAAGAATAATAATAAAGACCATCATTAAGAATAATAATAAATGTTATTCTAGGGAATTTTTTCTTTCTGCTCCTACAGAGTTTTTTTTATTTTTATCAAGGTCACAGTTGGTATTTTTATCAACAAGGAGAAAAGCGGGTATTTTGTCTCTTTCGTGACTGACAACTTCAAAGAAATTCACAATATATTTACAGATGGGTCTTTAATACTGTGAGTACTTCAAAAGCCAGGGGAGGAGATAATGCAAATGGCACAGAAATGGAAAAGTAATTTGTGTTAATATTTTGGCCCCTCGTTTCCTAAGAACACAGATTTGTGGAGCTTCAGTGTGACCCTTGTGACAGGAAAATCATGAGTTGGGTTTTTTCCAGTTACTTCTTAGAATACTATTTTTTCTTTAGAGCTGTAAGTTTAACTACAAAAAGTAGGATCTTTTATTAGGGCAGTATACCTGAAAAAAATTGGCCCAATTTCAAGTACATGAAGAGGTCCTGCCATTTTTAGAACAGGGAATTTTGATATAACTTCAGTGGGAGCCAGAGCAGTAGCTAAGACACACTTGAAAGCTGGATCTTCCACTCACACTTTTAAAAATAAGAATGTCCACAGAATTTCGCATATGTTTACAACTATGTTGATAAAAAGAATATATTTTTGTATCTGCTAGCTATCGCTACAGGTACAAATTCCATAGAAATTATATTACACACCCTCACAAACATATTTGGATGATGCAAGACATTTTACATGATAAGTTACAAACTGAATTTCACTTTGCCATTCATCTGGAAAATGTCAAGCTTGGGGAAAGGTTAAATTTTACTCTAACAATGTTCTAAACATGAGGTTTTGTTATTATGACAATTGTAAAGCTCAGATCGTATGACAACTGAAATAAAATATACTCTTACCTAATCCAGTTTGTTTGACTTTAGGGGAAAATGCTAATACCAAGTCCAGGTGTGCTGTCTCCTTTATAAAGAGTCTCCAGATTATTATTACTGAAGCCCAAGAAACTGTGTGATTCATCACATGCAAGTATTATTCTACAAATGTCACGAGGGAAAATATTGTGGACTTTTTACATGAACTTGGCTCAAAAGCTGATCTAGGCCTGGACCTATTTTTCTCTAACTGCATTCATGATGGTAAGCATTCAGTGTGAGTATGTTATCAGGTAAGCACTTTTCACAGGCTATCCTTTTTCCTACTGCTACAAACAACAGTATAGTCTGGTGTGTGTTTTTCAAATCAAATTTAAAAAAAAAAATCAAGTCAGAATAGAAAAAAGGACAACTATGCTGAACTATGCTCATGAACTGTAATTTTTAATGACCATAAAACCTAGAAGTGGTAGAGGGTATAAAATACAACATTAAATATTTCTTCCTTGCTGGTTTTCACTTCATGTCTGAAAACAAAAACTGTTTGGAAAGATAAATAAGGCATGTTCGTAAGTGAGACCTCATGGACATAAAGATGTTTCTCATTTGCAACTACATTTTTCTTGGGTAAGCTTAGGATTTCCTGTACTATAAAAAAAGAACCTCATCATAAATTGCAGCCTAGACTTCACAATGCACATAGATGTCTGAAGCCTAAGAGGGACATAAGATCTTAAAAAAGGATTTTAAAATGCAGATTTTCTGCTCAGAGCCTAAGTCCATTTCCTGCTCAGCAGCCACCTTCCAGGGACAAAGCAAAAACCTCAGTGCTCTAATCATGTAGCAGGGATTATTATGTCTGATTCCAGTGATTGCAGAGATATGTAAATACAGTATAATACCAGTCTTCAACAACTGCAATAGAAAATAGATGGTTATGTTCTAAACACAATTTGGGTATGCAGTCAGATGAAAAGATTAGCTTCCTGCTAACAACAGCTGTCAATAACATCTGTCTCAACAGTAACAACAATATTCTGCTTGCAGGACCAACTGTTCTCTAAAGGCTTTTTTTCCTACAGCTGCCTACTTGTTGATAAAGAGTACACTTGTATTATGGAGCCTATCTTTCCTGCACTTGTAATTTTTCATAGAGATTTGGCTGGATGGGCCTGTGTTTGCCATCAACCCCCTACTTAAGTGGCTACTATCACCTTCATTGTATAGCAGGCAGACCACTCCAGAAAAGGTAATCTTGAAGTTCGGGGTAAACAATAAAAACCCAAAGTAAGTCACTGTGAATAACCAAAGGCATGAATATCCTCTGGAAAGTAAAGAGGGTATTTTCTTACTCTTTCTTTTCTACTTCCTAAAAGTTAGATGTATTTTACGCACAAAATGTCGTAATCTTCCGCAAAGTGTACCAGAGGAAAGGTCTGTGCATTTAGTCTTTGTGACAGACAATAGGATGTCAAATCTAGTAAGTGTCCTAAATAATCTTATCTTTGAAAAATGAGCAGATACTTACAGGAATCTATATTAGCACTATGAATTAATACCCTATGACATAATCTTGATATATAATATTGCTTTCTTCCTCAGCTTACTCCTGTAACTGATTTACAATTGACCTCTGCTAAGGGAGGAAGAAATGTTCACACAAGTTCCCCATCAGAATTAGAAACATCTTAAGGACACACATACAGTTTTGCACAGACAAACATGGCTTTGCACATAGTTTGCTCTTCTTTTTATTAATTTTCTGCTTGTATAAAACATGACAGGCTTGCAATCTAAGCCTAGTCCATAACAAATATTATAGCAGTGTTCCTCCTTTCACGCAGTTGCCTCTCTTATGACCTCCAGCTACATTCTAGCCCATATGGTCTACAGCACACCTTACTCCCAAATATAATTCAACAGGCTGTGTGGATGCAGACCGGCTTTGACATAGTTTGACTTAAATGTAACAATTATCGATGCCAGAATGTGAGATGCAAATCAGCTGATACTGGTTTGAATTATACGTAGGGACCAGCCAGACTGTATAGTGCTTAAATTTGTCATTTGCTCAAGTGTGGTTGTAAAACATGTTTAGAAGTGCTACACTGACATAGATTTAGTCTAATTTGCCTCCTCAGTGGCAAGACCCTAGCAAAGGCAAATGAATTATCTTTAGAGCTGATGAAAAGATAACCTCACAGGCATTAGGAAGTTCCCTCAATTATCTTTAGAGCTGTTTACAATAGATAGGATCCATCCCTAGTCTGCTTTAATATTCTTGACTTTGTGGTAGATTTAGAAAGTCGTTATTCCTGCAGGTTCTATCTCTCCCTTGAAGTGGAAGAGTACCTGTAAAAATGTCCCAAAAGAAGAGAGGCAGGTTAATGTACCTAAGGAAACAGCCATCTGAGGCATTTAACAGCTGTTTAGTCGTTCACGTGCAGTGAGCAGTCATAACTGATACAACAGGGATGAAATCATAGTCTCAACTCCTCCTTATCCTTTCTGCTTACTTAGATTGCCTTGAATCCAAACAGTGGTGGGATGGGAGGTAAAACAACTATGTGCAGAGGCTGCACTGGGGACTGGCCTTTTTGACTAGTGTATGAAGGAGCAGAGCTCCCTGTTTTCTCTCCCTCCTCTGTACCTGCTTTAGAACCATGTACAATCTATTTCTTATGCTGAATGCAAATCCAGAAGACACCAAGACAATGATGCCATAAAAAGCTAGGCGAAATCAGCTTGCAGTAAGTCAGGAAGACAGGAGTGACTTTTTCTGGGAAGAAGTAACACTTAGGAGCCTGGGCCCTTCATATGTCTGAAGGAAACATGTCTAAAGCTGGTGAAGTATGAGCTGGATGAGTAGACAATGAGTTGGACTGAAAACTGGCTCAAATGCGAGGCCCAGAGGGTGGTGATCAGTGGCATGAAGTCTAGTTGGAGGCCATTAACTAGCAGTATACCCCAGGGTTCAATACTGGGTCCAATCCTGTTTAACATCTTCATTAATGGTTTGGATGATGGGGCAGAGTGTACCTCAGCAAGTCTGCTGATGACATAGAACTGGGAGGAGTGGCTGATGCACCAGAGCGTCATGCTGCCCTTCAGAGGGACCTCAACGGGCTGGAGAAATGGGTTAACAGGAACCTCATGAAGTTCAAGTGCAAAGCCCTGCAACTGGAACATCCTCATGCACCAATATGTTCTGGGCACCACCCGGCTGGAAGCAGCTTCGCAGAAAAGGACCCAGAGGTCCTAGAGGACCATGACCACATTGGTCCTAGGAGACCATGACTTGAACCAAGTTGAACATGAGCCAGCAATATGCCCTGGAGGCAGAGAAGGCTAATGTTATCCTGGCGTGCACTAGGCAGAGTATTGCCAGCAGGCTGAAGGAGATGATCCTTCCCCTCTGCTCAGCACCAGTGAGACATGCCTGGGTTCTGTGTCCAAGCCTGGGCTCCCCAGTACAAGAGAGACATGGACATATTGGAGAAAGACCAGCCAAAGGCAACGAAAGTGATGAAGGGACTGGAGCATCTCTCCTATGAGGAAAGGCTGAGAGAGCTGGGACTGTTCAGCCCAGAGAAGGGAAGGCTGAGGCAGAATCTTATCAATGTATACAAATATCTGAAGGGAGGCTGTAAAGAGGATGGAGCCAGGCTCTTTTCAGTGGTGCCCAGCGACAGGACCACAGGCAATGGGCACAAGCTGAAACACAGGAGGTTCCACCTGAAACACTTTTTTACTATGAGGGTGACTGAGCCCAGGCACAGGTTGCCCAGAGAGATTGTGGAGTCTGCCTCCTTGGAGGTCTTCAAAAGCCATCTGGACATGGTCCAGGGCAGCCAGCTCTAGGTGGCCCTGCTTGAGCAGAGGGGTTGGACAAGATGACCTCCAGAGGTCCCTTCCAACCTCAACCATTCTGTGATTCTGTGAAAGAAACGAGCAGATACTTTGGGCAGTTTATAATCTACCCCTGTAAACCAGAAATGGGAGGTGCACGCGCTGGCAATTGGGAAAAAACTCATGTTGAACTCCGCTGAAAAAATGGAAAAAATTGAATATAGAAGTTAATGAAAGGTGAAAGAAGTATAATGATATTCCTGAAAGACAACCACCCCACTATTTCCTATAGCCAAATTAAAAGTCTCTCAGACAAAACCAGTATGCAGGAACAAGACTAGTCATCCTTACCTCAGTGCCCACTAAGATCATGGAACAGATTCTCCTGGAGGTTCTTTTGAAGCATATGGAGTACAGGGAGGTGAGTAAAGACAGCCAACATGATTTCTCCCAAGGCCAATCGTGCCTGACTAATCTAGTGGCCTTCTACAATGGAGTGACTGCATCAGTGGACAAGGGAAGAGCAACAGATGTTATCCACCTGGACTTCTGTACGGTCTCCTACAACTTTCTTACCTCTAAATTGGAGAGACATGGATTTGATGCATGGACTGTTAGCTGGATAAGGAACTATCTGGATGGCCACATCTAAAGAGTTACAGTGAATGGCTCAATGTCCAAATGGAAACCACTAACAAGTGGTGTTCCTCAAGGGCAAGTACAGGGATATATCTATTTAATATCGTCATTAATGACATAGATGGTGGGACTGAGTGCACCCTCAGCAAGTTTGCGGACAACATCAAGCTGAGTGGTGCAGTTGATTCACTTGAGGGAAGGGATGCCATCCAGAGGCACCCTGACAGGCTTAAGGGGTGGGCCCATGTGAACCTCATGAAGCTCAACAAGGCCAAGTGCAAGGTCCTGCAGTACAGACTGGGGGATGAATGGATTGAGAGCAGCTCTCCAGGGAAGGACTTGGGGATACTGGTGGATGAAAAATTGGACATAAGCCAGCAATGTGTGCTTGCAGCCCAGAACGTCAACCGTATGCTGGGCTGCATCAAAAGAAGCATGACCAGCAGGTCAAGGGAGGTGATTCTCTCCCTCTACTCTGCTCTGGTGAGACCCCACCTGGAGTACTGCATCCAGCTCTGGGGCCCCCAGTACAGGAAACACACGGACCTGTTGGAGCAGGTCCAGAGGAGGACCACAAAAATGATCAGAGGGCTGGAACACCTCTCCTATGAGGACAGGCTGAGAGAGTTGGGGTTGTTCAGCCTGGAGAAGAGAAGGCTCCAGGGAGACCTTATTGTGGCCTTTCAACACTGAAAGGGGGATTATAAGACAGAGAGAGACTTTTTAGTAGGGCCTGTAGCGACAGGACAAGGGGTAATGGTTTTAAACTAAAAGAGGGTAGATTCAGACTAGATACAAGGAAGAATTTTTTTACAATGAGGGTGGTGAAACACTGGAACGGGTTGCCCAGAGAGGCGGTAGATGCCCCATCCTTAGAAACATTCAAGGCCAGGTTGGATGGGGCTCTGAGCAACCTGATCTAGTGACAGGTGTCTCTCCCCATGCCAGGGGGTTGGACTACGTGATCTTTCAAGGTCCCTTCCAACCCAAACCTTTCTATGGTTCTAAGATACAAGCCTGATCTCTATACTCCCTGCACATGCAACTCCAAGTAATTTGCTCCAAAGGATTAAAAAAATCAGTTTATCAATTGTTTTTATGGAAGTCTAGGAAAACTGGCCATTTACTATAAACTGTTACTAACAGATTGCTATGCGTAACATATTAAACTTATACACATGCTATTTTTTTATCTTTAATCTGTTATTAGTGTTTAATATTCTCTGTACCAAATACAAAACCACTACTATTTCACACACATAGTATGTAAGAAGTAGTCTTTTCCCATAGCAATTACAAATTGGAATTTTTTAAACTCTCTTAAAAGCCATAGTGCGCTGTATATTTATGGTATGGATTTTAGATTAATTCAAATGGGTTATTATTTGATTGTTTGAAAAAACGGTCTTGAATATAAACCTGCAAAGGCTTACTAACTTGAGTTACTCATTAGAGTAAAGCAGGATTCAACCCGTTCATCAAGTGTGCTCTCCTTTGTGACTCTTTCTTGAATTAGGTTGACTCAGTAAAAACAAACACAGGATTTTTAATACTACCACTGTCCTGATGTTACACATTAGAAGGCTATGGCTCAATGGTCATACTTGATAAGAAGGATATATCTACAAGCAGCTTTTAAAAGTTGATAAAGTATGAATGTGTATTTTAGGTATGCAGCAAACACCTGGCAAATGCCTTCGCCATTAGCAGACTGGTAATTTTATTAATGTTTTTATGATGTATTACTTTAAGTAAGAAACTGACTATGAGAATTTACCATACCTTTTTAAAAATGCACTAGATCTTTATACTTACTACATAAATCTATTGTACATACAAAGGACTGAGGTTCTGCCTGCAGCTTATTCAATATATTTAAAGTTTAAAAAGAAAAATTAATTAAAAGAAATAGCTTGGCCTATACAATGGAGTCTGGATGATGCCCTTAAGTAATTAGCATTTTATTATATCCACATAACAAGGATTTTATTGAAATTCAATCAAAAGACACTGGCCTCAGCTCCATATTGCACTGAAAAGAAATCTGCTATCAGAGTACATAGGAAATAGCTTGTTCTGCCACTGAAACCATTTTGCACTGTACCTGACTCCTCTGCAACGGCCTTTGCCGTTTAGGGTAATTTCTTGTGAACCTTCAGGACCAAGACTTTGTACAATATAAAATTTAAGCTGACCTTTTCATTTCAGGCAGAAGTAATTTAAATGTATTGTCATCATTAATGTAAAGTAGAATTCATGGTATAATTTGAGAAATAGGTAGGGGTTGGACTTTTATCGCAGGCTTTTAAAAATCTGAAATCTTTAGCTAAATGTTTGCTCTAATATTGGTAGTGTGGGTTGTTTGTTTTTTCAAATATAAATCCATACATGTAAACTCATCCTTAAGTACACTTCTTAAAACTACAACAGGAAAAGAAAATTTCATTTGGCAACCGGAAATTTCAGGGACAAGGAAATGAAATAAGTAAATGCTAAAAATTTGTGTTATAACACTTGTAAAATGCAGTCATTGGTTGTCTGTAGAGACAGGTGGCGAGTATGTCTATTGGGAGTGTTTTTAATTGCATGAGGCACATGACTGAAAGTTAAGTGATATGTTAGGGAGCCATGTTGCTGCTCTTGGTAGTTTTCTGTTTTGTAATTTATGTGTTGAAATGTTTTGAATGTATAGCACTGGTGGCCAGTGTGCCTAAAGCACAATTTTGTTCACTTGAAGTCGAAACAAATAACTCCTACTCCAAGATCTATGTGGAAGATAAAATAGTAAACTACACTAGCTAAATAAAAGCAATAAAATAGAAAATCTCTTCCATGAATACTGTGTTTATCCTAACACACTGCTGAGAGAAACTGATTAAAATTCAGCTTTTATGGTCTCTCAAATGTACACTGCTCCACTGGTATATGTTAGAGGCCACACTTTTAGCAATGATGAGTTGTTTTTTCTCAGCAATTTACAAAATTATTTTTCAACTTTCTTGGTTTCTGGGTATAAATACTGTGATTGGAAAGCAGACACATTTACAACATGCAATCCAGATACCTTCTAGTTACTATCCAGGACTGAACAAGGATGATCTATTTTTTCACGTCCCGTGCTGGCTTCCAACCACCACAGGCACCTAACACTCTCAGAGAGTGACAGAAACGTCTCTTACTGTTGCACATTAATGAGAGTCTTCAGTCCCTTCCTTTGTCCAACGCAGGAGGCCATTTGGAAAGACAGTTACAACTTACTTTTAAATGATACTTTAGGCTTCATTTCAAATAATGTATAAGGCCGGACAGGAATTTAATTTCTCATATAATTAAAAAAAAATATATATATTTGCAGATGATGTTTTCTGAGGTCCTGCTCAGTTTTCAGCAACTTAGCTCTGGGTAATACACAGGTAAGTAGTAGGAATGCTGCCTAACATAAGGGACACTAAATGCTTGCTCCTTCACTTCTACATATGAGATGAACATCATTATACATAAAAGTTATCCCATTAAAACAGAAGGAACTACTCACATACATGCATTAAAAACATATGTGCAAGTCTTTGCAGGATTAAAAAAAGGCAGGAAGCAACAGGTTGGGGCAACAGACACCAGATGGGTGGAAGGAAGAATAAGGTGAAAGGAAGACATGGTTATGTGGGCAGGTTGCATACGCAACTTACAAGTCTGGAGGCATTTGAACGCCTGATTTAAAAGTTTGACCTTGTTTTAAACAAATGTGATGCTTGTCATGTAACAGCTGTTCCTGAAGCATCTGCAGCTCCAGTGCTCATGATCGATAACTCACACTAACTTTAAATCATGACGAGACCGCTAACACAACACTTTGGATCATGTCATTGCTATTTTTTTACAGAACAGTGTTTAGCATCGTTCATAAGGTGGTCAGATATCCATCATGCTTCACCAAACACACCAGGATACAGCTTACGTAACCAGCAGGGAGGAGGCTGATGTCATCGTACTGAAGAACCAGTACAGAGCCTAAAATGCTGCTGGTCCTCATAAAAACAGTACGCAGCTTAGTCAAGTCACTGGCAAGAGAAAGAGTGAGAGAAAGAAGCGCTTGCATGCCAATTTGTAGTGAATAGAGAGTAATTATACAGGCAATGTAACAACTCCTGCAAATGATGCCTTCCCAGTAACGTCCAACTTTCACTAAGAGTTGCATTTTGAAGAAGTAAGCTCAGGAACTCTGAAGAAAGAGGAACAAAAGTTTATAGCTGTAAATTAGCCTTTTGTGTACAGGCAAGAAAGCTAACACACTGACGTATTATTCCTCTTATTTTTAAAATTCCTTTAAAAAAAACAAAACACCACATTAAAAACACTTCCTATGAAGATATAACGCTCTGCTGTCAGTAGAACAAACTACACTTGGGTCATGGAAAAATGACCTGCTCCTTTTGAAGAAAGGGAAACATGGTGTTCTGCTAGCAAATATATGTTGTTTCTACCATACTGTGTAAAAGAGAATATTCGTACTTGCAAAATAAACATGCAGAGTGCTAAATCGGAATCATATTCAGAACATGATGAATAACATATTTGAACAGTTAATTTGCTACAAAGAATACTGAACATTTCACTATTGAATCAAAAGAAAAAGAAATTACAACAAAATACAACAATGGTTTAATTTCACAACGATTCTTACTAGCAAAACCTTTGTGAGACTTTGTGAAATGAAGCCAGATTAACTGTTATGATTCCACTACTTTGTAAGGCTTTAGTCATACAGATGAACAGTGACCATCACCACAGCTGGGAAAAGCTGCCAGAAGGCTGACCCTAAAAATAGGAAGAAAGAAAATAACCCAAACCCTCTAAATACCAGCCAGTTACGCTCTTTATTCAAGCAAGTCTCCAAATGATCAGGAATCGTGGCAGGATCCTGTAGTGAACTGCTCATGTGATGGCTTCTCAATACGACGTCTCACTCTTGTGCATATTCCACGATAAATTTAAAATGAATTCCCAAAGGATACATAAAGGTACACTGATGCGTATTCTGCCATGGGAAAGGCACATCACAGCGGAGCTAATTTTATCCTCTGCGACTGCAAACCCCATGTCTTCCAATAAATTGCTGAGGAGGTGGAGTTTCTCGGCATACTTTTTTCTCTGGCCCAGAGACTTATCCTCAGTTTATATTACCATTATGCTATTTGTTCTTTTTTGTGTCAGCAAACTCAGTTACCTTGTACTTACATCAACACCCTGGAAACACAGTTTTTGGCTCAGATGACAAGACTCTTGAAAACATAACAATATGAAAATAATTGTTTTGGTTTCTTACTGCCACCAGAGAGCACAGACCAGCTGAGAGTCAGCACTTCCCTCGGGAAAGACACCACAGTCTAGTAGGAAGCAACCTCAGTTGCAAGAGTATGGTGTTCCAACAGCTGAACTCTTAATTTATTTGGTTTAGGGAAGGAAGGGGGGAGGCAGATTTATTTTCAATCATCAGGAGGATTTTTTCTTTTCATAGATGAAAGGGCGAACAGAAAAAAAAAAAAATCCCAGGGACGTATGTCATTGCAGCACTGATGCCCCACATCAACCCCTCGTTTCCCAGGAGCGCTAATTTAGGCACCAGGTCACTTCGCCCCTCCGTGTGGAGGAGGAACCCTAAACCCCGCCAGCGAGCAGCCCCTCCCGCCGGCTCGGGGCTTGCTCGGACAGAACAGATGGGGAACAGACTCCGGGGGTGCCACTGGACGTTCCCGCCCTGCCAGAGGACAGGAGCCCATCGCCGCCTGTGCAGGCTTCGTCCGAGCAAAGCGAGCGGCAGAAGGGCAGCCCGGCGCCGCACCTCCCCGGGGCCAGGCAGGGCCGGCGGGCCCGCCGAGGGCGGCCGCTTGCCGCCCGCGGGAGCAGCCGGGCGGAGGAGGGAGGGCTGCCCGCCCCAGGGCTGGCTGGCGGCGGCGGGGCCAGCCCGGCTGCCGGGAGCTGGCGGAGGGCTCCACGCCCCGGGGGTCTCGCGGCGGGGAGCCGTCCCGCCCCCCGCTCCCGCAGCCCGGCCGCCTGCCTCGGCCGGCTCTGGGGCTCGGCCCGGCGAGGAATGGCTGCGAGGTACGAGGGACGCCCCTTACCTGTTGATTTTCAGGGCGAACGCCCTCCTGTCTGCGGCGGGCAAAGTCGCCATGCGGAAGAGCAGCCGCGGCTGGCGGCTGCCGACGAGGACCGACGCCGGCCGTGCGCACGAAGGGCAGCTTTATTTCATTTATTTATTTTTCTTAATTGCGTGCTCCGGGCTAGAAACCCGACAGTCTTCTGACAGCTCGGGGTGGCGACTTCCGCATTTCACCTTCCTCACCGAAATCGTCCGGAGTGGGAGGGATCCGCCCCGGTGCACAGCTGGCTTCTCGCCCCCGCCGCCGCCTGCCCCGACACCCCCGGGCCCCCGCGCCGCTGCCGGGTGGCTCCCGCAGGTTGCCCGCCGCGGCCACCCGGGCGCTGGGAGGGGACGGGAATTTCACCTCCCTCTTCAACGCAGGCGACACCCGGACCGCCCGTGGGTACTGCGGAGGGCAGCAGCGGGGAAGGCAGGCGATGAGGAGGGGAGACACCTTGCACCCGTGCGAGCGCGCAGCTGCGGACACCCTTACGCACCCCCCGACCCCGCTGCTTATGGAAGCCATGGGGCGAGCGCTGCTCTGCGGGGGCGGGCGAGGGGGCAGCGGCCAGCCCTGGGCACCGCGGGGCGCCAACCCGGCCTCCCCCGGCGCAGCAGGCGCGGCTGCCGGGCGGGGCGGGACGGACCGGCGCCCACCGCCCTTCGGGCAGCGCAGAGAGCCGCGGTCCTTCCTTCGGCCCCGCTGGCAGACGGATGGAGCTGTTGGGGGAGGTGGAGACAGAAATGTGTGAGAGGTAAATAGATGCCAGCTGGTTACCTGGGATGATGTTTCGCCAACGCACACGCGAACCCAGGATGTTATGTTTCTCTTACCCCTAAACTACTTGAGCGTGTAAGGAAAACTCGCACGTACCAACACCAGGTACCAGCTCAGCTTGGCACAAAGCGGGCCGCACTGCTGTTCTCTTCACCTGCACTTACAGCTCGACTTTTTAAAAAGGCCATTTTTAGTAAGTATCTTGTCATTGCATTACAAAGTGGTGTTTCCTGACTGGTATTTTTCTCTCAGCCTTGGTGCAGACTTCACTGATTCTGCAGATAAACAGAACTCAGGCTTCATTTGAAAGGGGAAACAGAAGACAAACATGATTTCTCCAGGTGAATTCTGGGGCAGCAGAGGCAATTCCATTTTAGGTTGTCCTGTTTTTATTAAATCCATACTTTGGTGGCAACAACATTAGGATTCACCCACTGAAAGGCAGTCATAGCGTCTCTCTCCATTCCCAGTGAGCTGCAGGGTACCTAGAGGAAAACAGTGTGGTTCGAGGCAAGGAATGGAAGACTCAAACAGTGAAGGCCTAAAATTGTGCCACCAATGATTACCTCTTACTCTGCAGGATTCAGTGTTCTCTAGAGCACTGTTAAGTATGGCTGGTCTCAAATACGAATGTTAGCCCCTACGGTCTTTGAAGAGCACTGGCTATGTGCCGTTAGGGAAGTGCAGATGGCTGAAGAGGTGCACAGCCTCTTTATTTAAATCTTTTACCTAAATCTTTATTTAACAAAAAACAGAAGTAAAAAGAAAGTGTTGAAAATGGAAAGAAATATGGATATGTTTTGGGGGAAAAAAAACATGAGGATCTACAGCAGAATAAGATCTCAGATATGAGTCTGAAAACCTCAGAAAAAAATATTAAAATCTACTATTAATAGAATGGTATTAACTAACAAACATTTGCTTTGGAAAGAATAAATTAGACACTTTATTGCACAGAACTTACCCACCACACCCATCCTTTCTTTACACTGCCAGGATAAAGCTATGGCCACTTACCTATGTGTAATTTGAACTTAAATATCATCTAGTTACAAATTACTGATACGTAGCTACAATCTGGCATGTGTGTTGGTGACAAGAAAACTCTGGAGTGTCAGAGATACTGGCCGTGGCAAGACACTGCTCCACAGCACCTTTCTGCTAGTCTGCACTTGTGCATGTCTGTTGAAAGATGGTCGCTGCCTTCCCAACTCTCTTCAGTGCACAAACTGGCTGCAGTTTTAGTAGATGCATTACTGCTCTACAAGAAATTCAAAGCATGAAGCCTGCCTTCTGACAGGCGGCTGCCATCACATTCTGTCAAGAGTGGGAAGAAACAAGAAAAATGTAACCTTTTTTTAATTTTAGTAGACCCATGTAATTTAAAGGAACACATCCATTTTTGAAAGCCTAATCTGAGACACCCAAAGTTTGTTTTTTTTTCCTGGATCAATGGTATGCATTTCTTACCTACTCTACTTGGAGTTCAGGGCCTCAGCACTGTTGAAAGCTATGCATCCAAAATCCAGGTGAAATGTTTTAATACCTTGGCCTTTCTAATATACTTACTCTCTTTGCTCTTACAGGAAATTGGTGGACAGAGGAGCTGCTACTCTCCTATTTGCTTTTCAGAATTTTAGCTTAGAGATTAATATAAACCACGCTCTCTTTAAGATGCCATGAAATAGCCATGAAATAAACACCAGTTTGTCAGTTTTCTATGCTGTCTAGACCAGGGCAGGATGGGCAAGAAACACTTCTTAGGTACTCTTTCTACATGCCGAGACAGGCGCTCTCAGTTCCACCTCATTCCATCTCCTGTATAAAAGCGGGAAATAGGAGGAAAAAACGTTATGCAGTTCTCCACTAGTACAGTAGGTCTTTGCTATCACATTAAATTGTTTTCTGGTAGCTTAACCATGCATATAACCTGTCACTAGAAGAGCTGCTCATCCACAGTAGAAAGTCAGGTCTTTTCTGTTTCTCAAAATACTGCTTTTGAAACCCATAACCATCCTTTGCATTGTTAATTTCAAAAGCTTCCATGAGGTGCTATGCCTCTGTTTCTAGCAACTTACAAGCTAAGGAGGAGAAAAGTAAGCAATGAAAAAAAGGCAGGTAGCTCAATTAACCATTTCTGTACATTGTCTGGTTGTAGAGATGGTAAGACAACAGTTTCGGTATTAGATAGGTTTCAAGCCCGTCTTTCTGTTCACGGCAGGTCCCACGAAAGGAACTGGACATTCTTCCTTTACCGAAGTCTGTGGTTAGTTGGGTTTGGGGTGTTGGTTTTTGTTTGTTTGTTTGTTTAAGAGAGGAAGATGTGTCTTCTTCTAGCTGTATCTCCAGAACTGCTAACCACTCAGGAAGAAACCACTACCTCATTTTTTATTGAAGCTACGAGAAAGAGTCCAAGCTTCATCTTAACAGCTCATGTGGCATGAAGTAGGACCTTCCTTGATGGCCAAATCTGGCCACACAACTCGAGCTAGCAGCAATGCAGATAACATCTCAACTTGCACAAATATACCTACTTATGAATGATACAACTATTTATTTTACAGTTGCATACATTCTTGGTAAGCATGGACAAAAGGATTACTCAAAAATATTTTGTCACATGCAGGACAAAATGCCTGAGGAGACACACAAAAGTAAGGTTTCCAAAACTGCTAGTATATTCAGCATGTACAGACCAAACACTTAGATCATTGTAAGTTTTCATCTTTTTGGATGAACTGAATTATCAGCAGCCTACTTCAGCATTTGAGCAGCAAAACTCATCAAATATTCCTTTTCATCTATTATGTCAGCAATTGCATTGCCTTTTTTTTGGGGGGGGGAGGAAAAAAAAGAAAGAAAAAGAAGGAATTTTATCAGGAAAGTTTACACGGTTTTAAGTTATTGGAGTACTACCAGATGAGATGTCGGTAAATTGATTTTTTTAAACTATCTTATCTAATTAAGTATTGTCAACAGTACTGCTCCAGCTTATTGTTAAACAGTATTGTTTGAATTCCTACAACAAACAAACCTACTATATACAAGGTCATGAAGTCTAATCACGCCTTTAGAACAAGAAGTAGAACATGATCTTTCCAGTCAGGAGATTAAAAAAATGAGATCAAACCCAGTGCCAGTGAAGGCAGCATGAAATTGAAAGTGAAGAAAACAATGCAACTCAGAACAGACCATGGTTTTCCAAATCTAGCTTGCTTGGCAGCAGCTCTTGGTGGGTCTTGTACCTGATACAGTAGAAAGCATGCTTACAGTCCCCATTTCCTCACCCCCATCCTCTTGTCACACACACATGCACCCCAAATGGTGGTCTGAGTCATTGCTGCATCACTTCAGCCCTAGAATAAGTCATAAAGCCACGCTTCCCTCTCATTCCACTTGGGCTTCAAATGCTCGCATCATGCTCTGGTCTTCCTCCTGCAACCTGACCTGGAGGTGGTGGGCCCACGGTTCGTTGCTGTACCCGGGCAGGCTGAGGAGCTGCAGGCCCAGCCCCGCCATGTGCTTCGGGGCAGAGTGGCTGCTGCTGCCTGTTGTTTTGAAGCAGTGTGCAAGCTGGTGTTGGGGAAACGTTGCAAGAGACAATAATCGGCATGTCTATATGCCATCTACCAGGGTTATTTTTTTTTCTGTTAAGACACATGTTTCCTAACATCTTTTTTCTTAAACAAGTAAATTAGCAGTCACTTATTCACTGGCAGTGGTATCCCTGCAACGAATATTGCCTGGTAGAGTATTACAGCATCGTGCCTATTGTTACACACAACTTTGTGGCCCAGGATAGTCATGGATGACAAAGCCCTGCTGAAGCTTTAGTTGTCACCTGCTTATTTATTGAGGATGTACCTTTGATGCTCAACCGGCAACTGAGTTAAGTCCATGGGAGTTTTCTCAGTATCTTTTATAATGGTAAGTTTGCATCCTTGGCAAAATACACCAGCAGTGTATAACTTCAGCAATGAATAACTGTTGTCTGATTACCTTGTAAGAGTATCTGCATGTTCACACCAAAAGCAAAACTGTGATGATCTCAGTACTTGCCAGCAACACACAATGCCTGTTAATGTTTGCTCATATTCCACCTTCCTACAACTTCACTGGCTAGAGGAGTATAATGTAGCCAGTGCGGCTAGAGACTCTCTCCTTAAAGGAAGCTGACACGCCATCAAGTTCAGTGCTCTCGCTGGCATGGATCTCGACTGTATCCGATAAAATCTAAGTGATTTATTCAAGACTGTTTTAAACAAAAAATGTTATATGAAATTTAGTAGGCTAAATCTCAGAAAAATAAGTGTAATTTTCTATTATTCCTACTGATGTATTAAATAGATTGGCAATGAAATACTGAACCTTCCTCAAAAAAAAAAAAATCACTCCTAGGTTTAAGTTTCATTTCTGTGTTGGTGAAACAGGAGAAAGGGAACTTAGATCACTTTGCTGCCTTCTGTTTTTTCATAAAACACTTGACTCTGAAAAAAAAAAACAAACCCCAAACACTATGTGAAAGCATATCTTCTTTTTCCATTTGTCTGTGCAAATTCTTCTGGAGAAATAAAAAGGTTACTGGCTGGATCCTCAACAGAGAGTTTCTGCAAGAGAAGCGTTTCTTTGCTGACCTTTGCAGTAAACAGAACTTAAGCAGAGACAACACTGATAAAATTTTCCCTTACTGTCACCAGCTTCTTACATACAATTAGGCAACTTGCTAGATGATGTATGTTGATATTTAAATCCTGACTATAAGCCATACCTTTATTCTAATGTTCTCAGTTTCACTAAGTTTCACATCATAACAGCATATTGAGTACCTAAGTCAAAAAAAAGCAGCAGTGTTAAAAAGCAGGTGCACTGACTGGAGTAATGTTGGTGTTTCTAAAAGATCTTCCTTCTCTTACATGACATGTGAACAATCTGCATTCTTCAAAGAAAAATAAAGTCCAGTTGTCAGGAGAAGCTATCAATCCAAGTACAGATAAGAAAATAGAAATAGTTTAATATAGCATTAGTTAAACACAGATAACAGGCAAGAAAGAAGTAAAGGTACCCAGGGGGGTATGCAAACTATACTAAAGTTATGCCTCTGCTTACCAGCTTATGTTTTGAGATATACATGGGCCTGCTCAGCAGCTACTGAGCTGGTCACAAAACTGAACTTAAGTTCTGTTTCCGCATTGTTTTGCAGGTTAACTACAATTCAAAAAATCTGGCATCATGGTATGAATTTGCAGCAAATCCGTTCTCTGTGACGGTGAACTACATTGTACTATACAGATTAGTAGCACCTTAAAGGAACCTCCTTCTCCAGCAGCCATGATGCTTTAAGACATGTTATATTCCACATGGTATTGAAATACCAATGATTTTCTTTTCCTGTTGTTTAATCAGGTCATGCTCCCCTTGCTACTGTATCAGGAATCAGTAAGCTGCAGTGCTCTTCAGTGCACCCTCTTCCATATTTTCATGGCTCTTACAGTCTTCTTCCCCAATTCTCTTCAAAGAATAACAGCATTAAATGCTTTCGTCCATCATCCAAATCAGCCCGAAGCAAATGGTTTTGCTTGCACTGAGATCTTCAGTATTTGGGAAGGGACTAGCTTATTTCAATTGCAGCCACCTACAGTAATAATTAAATATGACTTCCTGGTACCCATCAACACTTCACTGCTTTCTGATCTTGTATGTCTGGTCTACAAATATCTTAGGAGAAAACACTCCAACTGTGCCACCCAGATTTAGGTTTGTTATGCTCATTTTAGCTGCCACCACAATAAAATATGCAACTTTTGCATCTATCTTTACAAAGTAGGCTTTATTACACAATTCAGCAGAAATGCACAGACAGTTAATACTGACAGCAAAATTATAATGTTTGAATATAAACTTTAAAGAAACCAAAAGGAAACCCAGAAACCACAGTATTTATTTTAGGTAATTTTGTTTAAAAGAAAAATAATGAGCAGTGTCATGTGAACTGATGAAAAGTAGAACAGCTTAAAGAACCAGGACATGGGTTTCATCACCTTTTTCTTCCCCAATACCAGATGTCTCACTGACATGTAAATGAAATTTCAGTATTACAAATAGCCTCATTTTTGAAAGACAACTTACAGCCTTTTATATGTTCTGTGATGCTAAGCTGCTAGTTCCCAACACCCTTCTGATTTTTTCTTCCTTTACCGCACAGCTTTCTTGCAGTGAAAATCTTAAATTTTTTATTAATCAGTCCCTTAGTAACAGAACTATGTAAAGTTGAGCAGTCTCAGGACAGCAAAAACATACACCATTGGTCAGGGTTCTAACAGAAACAGCTTTGAAAAACTGATCAGGTTTTTCCTTTAAAACAGGATGCGTCATACAAGGGGATAACCCGAGCGGTTGAAACAAGAACGCAAAAAGATGCAGTTACCGTGTATTGGTCCCAAAACTCTACAAATCAACAGACTATGTAATTATACTGTATAATGAATGGATGAGATTTACTGCTTTCCACAGTTAAGGAAACAGAACTCCACAACTGATTCCTGTCAGCTGCCCTTATTTACTAAAGATACCTAAGCCTGTCACCTTGCTAAACTCAAAACTTTCATGCTTGTGCCACTGCTGACATTCCACAGAGCTGGCAGAAGATTTATAGTGTAGGACAACATGAGTTATTTTAACTACAACCAAAGCAAAAAACTGCATCTCTCACAAATCAAGATTTTAATAATTTGCTTTTGAACTTATTATCTGCCAATCATGTAGCTATAGGTATTTCTGTTGGAATAAATACGGTTGTATCTCCAAGGACAAGCTGAATTAATGGATTATATAAGTTATTTGATAGGTTTTTTTAGACCGGACTTTGCTGTGCTTGTTAAAATCAGAATGGCTGAAGTAAAAGCAAACTATTTAGAGCGGAATATCATCAAATATCATCAGTATTAAAGGAATGTTTTAACTTACACAAGAAGATTCAAGGATAAATACTAAGCATATTTACTACCATACAAGCCAACAAACATACAAACAAGATGAAGCCCAACATACTTCCTCGGTCTCTACTCAAACCTGTGTTACTGGACCTTATACTGAGAGCAGAGAACCACACCTGGGCTTTGAGGGTATGCGCATGTAAGTATGCTTCAGGCAAATCTTTTCTCCAAGCCTCCCTCAACACTATTACATTTACACCTTTTGATGTGAAGACATGGAAGACCTATTACCGATTTGCTAAACCTATGGTCCACAAAAAGCTGGGGAGTTCACCACGCTGTTAAAATTAACCATAGATATATTACACACGTATGTGCCTCCTCACGGTATCTAATGGAAAACAGAGAAAGCCAATACTCAATTTGTAGCTTAATTTTATTTGATTATAAATAAATGACAGCACATCCCGCACAAGGTTTGCTGACCAGACCAGGTCCTCTCCAGCGCTCCCCGCCGGTCAGGACCGACACTTCTCTTCCCGAGACCGCGCTGGGGAGGAGCAGCGGGCGGGAGGACCTGGCCCCCCCACAGCCGCGTCTGACAGGCACCGCGCCGCCGCTATCCCCCACCGCAGGCCGCCCAGCCGCCGGCGGTTAACGGACGCTTAACGGACGCCTAACGGCCCGCCCCGCCACCGCCCCCCAGCCCCTCAGGGGGGCACGGCCGCACGCGCGGCCACGCCCCCCGCCCCCGCTCCGGCTGCGCCTGCGCGGCGGGGCCCGGCCGGGGGCCGCCCTCGGGGCCCGGGCGCATGCGCCAAGGGCGGTCCCCTGAGGTGGGTGCTGCTGAGGCGCTGACGCCCGGCGGGCCCGTGACGCGGGCTGCGTGACGTCAGGCGGGCGCAGGTGAGCGGAGGTGAGCGGTGGCTGGCCCCCGGCCGCAGGGGCTCGGGGGGGCAGGCGGCGGTTGGAGCGGGAGCGCGGCTGAGGAGAGAGCGGCGCCTTGCGCCCTTCCCGGCTGTCGCCGCCGCCCCTGCCCCGCGCCTCTCCCTCTTCCCCAGCCGGGGCTGGTGAGGCTGCGCCGAGCTGCGGGGGCCCGCGCTCTCATGGAGGACGAAGACTGCCCCGACCTGGTGCCGATAGACGGCGGCGGCGCGGAGGAGGCCGAGCCCAGCCCCGGCGGGAAGATCCCGGTGACGATCATCACGGGATACTTGGGTGAGGAGCGGCCTGCCGCGCTTCCCTGCCCGCGGCGTGCGGCGCGTCCCGGCGCTGGGAGGAGCGGGCCGGCAGCCCCGCCGGCCTCGGGTTGTTGGCGTCGGGAAACCCCCGAGGGAGAGGCTGGGCTGCGAGGGGGCTGTGGGCTGCGGGGCGGCCCGCACGCCGCCAGACCTGTCCCGGCGGGTCTGGGAGCGGCCTGCGTGCCCGGGGCTGGCTGCGTGAGCGAGACCCCGGTGGCACAGCAGAAAGGAGCCCTTAGCGCCGCTCCTTCGGCGCTTCACCGCCTCTTCAGCGCAAGGTCCTCGTGCCGCTCCTGCTAAGTGCGGTTCCAGTTAGATTTGCAGAACGATTTTGAACAGCTGTGCAAGCTCCTGTTGCTGCTTTCCCCAGCCTGATTTCAGGGTCCGATTTGTTCTGGTCATGTTTGACAAATCGCTTTTTGCCACTTAATGTGAGAACAGTGTAATGTATCCCTGAGTTAAACGCAAACTGAATTGCAGTCTTAAAAATTTGAGGTTTGTTTTCCCTCTCTTAAACCAACAGTTATTGGGAACTTCAAATATAGTTATGTATGATAAAGATCAGGTTAAATTTAGGATCACCAACACTGTTCTGAAAGTTGTGGCTTCATACTGCATCATGCTCTCTCAAAAAACCTTAAGGGCAGCGAAAGAAGGTTGCTTTACCAAATTCTCGTGTTGTGATCTTAGGCATGGGATGAAACTGTTAGTAATGTGGTATTACAGAAGTTGTGAACACCTTGCTTAATAGTGCCTCGTCTAATGGCAGTTAGGAGGACATCAGTGATTACTGATGACAAAAGAGCTGGTCAGAAGAAGCATTGGAAGGGAGAAGAATAAGTGCGCCTTTTGTTAAGAGAAACATAAAAATGAGTTTTCTAGGAAAAGTCTGACCAGCTGGTAGGGGACTTGTAAATTTATCAAGCACTGACACTTCGTGAATGGAAAACTATGGGTCTTTTAAAGCTGAGATTTAATGTGCTGATAGTTCCATAGTGTCAAATATCTCTACAAATTAATTTTTACAGTGTTATAATAGAACGCAGGATACAAGAATGAAAACTCGTGTTTCAGAAGAGGTCAGATTTGTCTGAAGTGTGCATGTGCACAGCAGTATTTGCTTTTCATTTGAAAATTTAAGCTTTTTTTGTAACCTTTTAATAGAAATATGCTCTGTCTTGTAGGAGCTGGGAAAACAACTCTTCTAAATTACATACTGACAGAACAGCATAATAAAAAAATAGCAGTTATTCTGAATGAGTTTGGAGAAGGTACGTAAACCTGCAGAAACATTTTTTTTAGCCGTAAAATGACAAATACATAAAATTTCTGGAAATCAAGAACATTGTAGTTTTAAATCCATTACTGAAATTATTGATATACCTCATAGTCTTCAGAAGGGCAAAAAGTCTTTTGGCTAGTGTTCATGAAATAATGCTATGCATTAGTCTGTTTTGTACATAAATTTAGTCCCTCAGAGTCAAGTAAATGAATATATCACCCTGTTGGAAGTGCTGTATCTCCATTTGTCCTGTTCAGTTTCAAGCAAATGGAAATAAAAATAACGTGTTGGTAGATAATATTTTCTTTTCTTTCCTTTCCCCTCAGCCACTTACAGATCACAAATTATCCTAGACCAAGAAAATGGGGAGATGTGTGCTTTGTGTCTGTCGTTCTTTGAATTCTTTGCTTTCCTCCTCAGGATTTTTAACTGTTATGGCTACAATTTCATATCTGTACCGTAGTCAGCATTGCTTACAGTTTGCACTGTGTTGGTGGTGTTTTTTCTGTTTCTTTGTTTTCATCGACAGAAATGCATGCCACTTTTCTGGGCATGGAGCCTAAAATAAAATGTATAGCCAGAGCCTTTATTCGACATGGAGGTAGAGGCTGACATGCCTTTCTTTTAGCAAAGTTTGTGGCACTTATGCTGTACTTTCATCCTCTGGGTTTTGGTCTTTGTAGAACCAACTTGACTTTGGCTTTTAGATTTCTCATAAAACGGAAAATACTAATGTCTAAAGAACATATCAGAAACATGGTCTCAGAAGAAAAAAATATAATCCAAGAGTAAAAATGTATGCCAACTCGAGTCTTTCTTTTGCAGGCATTGTCATGCGAGTTTGTAAATTAAAATTACAGTACTACTTACCTTTCTAGGAAGTGCCTTGGAGAAGTCCCTGGCAATCAGTCAAGGGGGAGAACTCTATGAAGAATGGCTGGAGCTCCGAAACGGCTGCCTGTGCTGTTCAGTAAAGTAAGGAAGGACTATTGTACAGTACAAGTTCTTACAGTGGGTCTTGGGGAAATTGAGGAAAGGAGAAGACATCCAGGATTTGATTCCTAAAACTGATGGCAGTATTGATTGAGACTTCTTTTGTCAGATAAACCAAGAATTGGAATTTGTGAGGTGGAAATTTATTTCCTTTTGTTGCCTTACTGGGATTGGACTTAGGGTCTTTCAGAAAAATAATCTAAATACCAACTTAGACACCATTGGGGTATTGTAGGTTAGGGAGCTCTCCCTCTTTTGTTAGTATTATATGCTTTTATACAGAGAGTTAAAGACTCAGGGAGGCTGGAACTAGGACTCAGGTTTCCTAATTTCCACATTAAATGCTTACTCTGTGTTTCTTCCTCTGGATGTTGGTTAATACTTGAGTACACCTCAGAAAGGGTGGAGGGAGAACCTTTTGGTGACCTAATGAAACACAATACTCCAAATTGTAAGCTGATGGTCACATTAAAAAGCAGGAATGCATTTGTTTCTTTGACATGTTTTTGTCCTGTTTGTTTGAATGCTGCATTGTTTGTGCTAAGTTTGTAATAAATAGGATGGCCTGTTTGTCCTGAGAATTTGGAAGAACTGGTCCTATGCCTTAAATAGTAAGTGGAAAGCAGAAGACCCTGTTGCATTGTGTTCTCCTGGGATGTAAGGAATGCTGCTATTGCTGCTATGTTTTATATACATTGGTTTCTAATGTAAAATGCCATACATTTCTGCTTCAGGCTGACTTCATCAGCTGAGATTTAAGTAAATGACACATCTTAGTTTTGCTGTAGGTGAGGTGGAAAGGCAGGAGAACATGGTTCACCCCTCTCCACACACCCCCTTTCTTTTGGTAATCTCAGTTGCCAAACCAAATAGTTAATATTTACACAGCCCTACTGTCCTTTACAGGGTTTTCAGTGTTTGAAACCAAATCTTTATTTAAATCACCTTTATTATGCCTATCAGGGGTAGGCAAATACTATTTTCAGACTAAAATGAAACAGAAAACTGCGGTTTGCCTAATGTTAGAGCAGCAGCTTGATGACTGAATTTTCATTGTAGACTGTAAATCCTGACTCAGGCCTTTTCTTTGATGGTGCTGGCACTGTTCTGCATCAGAAGATACACGTTTATACATGTTTTATCTTGTTTTCTCTGTTCTCAGGTTTAATTATTTCTTCCTACAGGGACAATGGTGTGAAGGCTATTGAGAACCTGATGCAAAGAAGAGGAAAATTTGACTATATATTGTTAGAAACAACTGGTTTGGCAGATCCAGGTAGTTCCCGTTATGGTTTTCATAACGATGATAATTATTCTGGTTTTATGAAGTGCTTATTTGCACATCAGTCAGTTCACTGTGCAAAATGCAATATAAAGTGGTGAGTTGTCAGGCACATGCTTTGATTGCTATATAGACTAAAACTGAATTGAATAAGGTGCAGAAGCAGGGTTGTGGATGGGGTTGTTGGGTTGGGTGTTTTGGTTTGGTTCTTTGAACTTGCTCTAAATTGACTATAAAGCTTAACAAAAATCTAGTTAAAATGTATTTCTATCAAGAGAAGACACTGGGCTTGGAGAAGAGACACAGACTCTGAAACTAGTAGTTTTCAGTAGGCTTTTGCTGTTCTACATTGCTCCTTCTAAAGTATAAATTATTAGCATCTGATGTATTGTTACATTGGCTGTGATAGGCCTTATATTTTGTGAGTCATAAAATGTGCTGCAAAACAGACTAATACATTCTTCTGGTATATACAGAGCAATAACAGATCTTACAAATTCCTTGTGTGCTCTTTAGTGATATTTATTATAAAAAGGTATTTAAACTTGGGCTCATGTTAGTAATAGCTATCTAAAACAGTTTTCTCTGAACCATCTCAATTAAAAATGTGTTGTAGGTCGAAAGTGAAGGAAATTCTTATCAGAAATTCAGTTGTTTCCCATTTAGGAGACTGACACTTTCCAGCTGAAAGCTAAATAGTTGTCATGGTAAAGTAATTTTCTTTAAAAGAAAGGACATTGATTTGGCCTCTGTTACACACAAATTCTATTTGAGTCAAATTGGAAAACTATTAAGCTTTTTGGAAAAAAAAATCAATAGATACCAGAAAGCCATTAGATGTTGTGGCCCTTGCTATATCTTGCATGAGTAAGCGTTGTGAACAACTGGCAGGTATTTGGTGTTGATACAGAGTGATGTTTGGAGGACTGCATCTTGCCACTTCAAGTGGACAGTTTTAGGTGTTAGAATGAGTTTGGTTACTGATTTTATTTGTTTGTTTATTTATTTATTTATTTTCTGATTTGCTTAATACTCTTAGCCTGCTGGTAACTAAGGATCTGATAATTGAAAAAAACAAAGGACTATCATTGCTGTCAGCTCCTCCTGTCCTTCATATTGTGGTACTTACATATGTTAAATTGGTTTGTTTCATAACAAATTATGATTTTTTTTTTTTAAATAAATACCCAGCACATCCTACGGTTGCTAGAATCTGTTTTACAGGGCCATTTTAGCAGAAAACAGGAGTAGCATATTCCTAGGCCGTGTGTAGTACACAGATAGCAGGTCACAGATTCCAAGCCCCTGACAGAATGTGATCCCAGTTGTCCAAATACTTGTGGATTCTTTTTGCTCAAGACTTGTCAGTTTAGTATGTTCCATTTCACATTCTGAAGAAATACAAATGACTATACAAAAAAGAGAGAGTGCTACGTGTTTCATTATTCCAGAAGCTCTTCATCTGGATGGAGATTCAGTGGATGATGAGGCCTAGCATGTAAAAAATACTGGAATCATATAATCATACAATAATTCAGTTTGGAAGGGGTGTTAGGAGGTCTTTGGTCCAACCTCCTGCCCAAAGCAGGGTCAGCTATAAGACAAGACCAGGTTGTTTTGGCCTATCAAGTTATATATCACCATCCTCTGAGGACAAACATTACACAGCCTCTCCAGGCAACCTGTTCTGTGCCTGCCTTTTCATGGTGAAAAAACATTTTTCTGATATACGTGGTCTGAACCTCTCTTACTTCAATTTACTACACTTGTCTCTCATCCTTCTGCCACATACTGGCTCTCATCCTTCTGCCACAGCCTGGCTCACTCTGCTGGGTGACTGACCTGTAGGTACCAGGGAGGCTGCTGTTAGGTTCCCCAGAAACTGTCCCTTCTCCAGGCTGAACGAACCCAGTTCCCTAGCCTCTCCTCATAGGGCCTGTGCTCCAGCCTCAACTGTCTTGGTGATCCTATGCTGAACTCACTCCTGTATGGGGAATCTCCATGCTGGAAGTGCTAGCCAGATGTGGGCTTGAAAGTGCTAAATGGAGGAGAATAACGTCCCTTGGGCATGCTTTTGTTCCAGCAGCCTGGGTGCTTTTGGCCTTCCCTGATCCCAGGGCACACTGCTGGCTTGGCTTGCTGCCTACCAGGACCCCCAGGGACTTCTCCATAGACCTGCTCCCCAGCCAGTCTGTCCCTAGCCTGTATCATTGCCAGGTGCTCTTTGTTCTTAAGTGTATTACTCAACCTTTTTCGTTGCTGAATTTCATCAGGTTCTCATTGGCCATTCCTTCCTGCCTGGCCAGGTCGCTCTGAAACATAGCTCTGCCCTTAGGTATATCAACTGTTCCTTTCTGAATTCGGTATTCTCTGCAAACTTGACAGGCATGTCTTCCATCCCCTCCTGGGTTCCTGGTAGAGATGTTGAACAGGACAGGTCTTGGGGTAGACCCCTGCAGTACCCTACTTGCTACCAACTTCCAGGTAGGGTATGACCTGTTAACTGCAACTTTTAGAGATTAACTATCCAACTGGTTTTACCTAGTTGTCTTTCCATTCAGACTGGCAATGTCCAAACTTGGTTCCTAGAATATCTTCAAAGACAGTGTTGAAAAATTTGCTAGAGATGATGTAAATGGCATGCAGTGCTCTCCCCTTGTCCATAGATACAATAATTTTTTCACAGGCGGCCAGGTATGGCCTTCACAGATTGATCAGGCATGATTTACCCTTGTAAACTTCCCTTCCAGTGCAATATCTGTTTGCAAATTGGACCTGCATTAGATATTTCTTAACTCAATCTATCTTAAAATTACCTAAAGCCAGAAGCTTTACTGTGCAGACCTGAGATAATTAAGGAAAACATTCTTTTCTATATCCGGTTATTCTTGACTTTCGTCATCATGTTGATTTATGATGTAAGAAACTGCATAGGAGAGTTTATAGAAGCCAGTGAAGAAGTGAAGGTCCCTAGGAGACAGCTGATTTCTCCCAAATGTGCCAATACCATTTTTCTTGAACTGTTTTATCTCCTTTTTTATCTTGTTTTTTTTTTGTGTGTGTGTGTGCTGTGACCTAGAAACAGTGGCTGAAAGGTGAGGAGAGGGAGTACAGAATTTTTTAGAAATGAGGGAGCCTTGGAGTATAGTAATGACATATAATTGATATTACTGAGTAAAGGTAATTTAGACAACTTACGTGCATCTGAAATTGTGAGATTTGTAAAGCTTTCTGTAGTCATAGTGGTTGATGTGCACACAAGTATAATGCTTTGGTGGCTGTTGTAAGATCAAATGTGTGCTTGGGTATTTGACATTTGTGATGCTTTCTGAGTTTGGAAGAGCGGAGTTTCAAGTACAGCACTACAAATAGAGTTTTTCTGTTAAATGTTTAAATATTGATAGTTTACTGGAAAATGTCCATTTTGCAACTAAATGTACTGCACTTCTTAGGAGCTGTGGCCTCCATGTTCTGGGTTGATTCTGAGCTGGGAAGTGACATCTATCTTGATGGTAAGAAGTGCAAGCTTGTTTTCCAATGTATTGGCATTCCATATCTGCATTTAGTATAATGTATCCTTATCATTTAAGGCAAGGTTTCCGAAAACGTTCTCACATCCCCAAATTTGACCACAGGCATCCACTTATTCTGATGCTTGTTTATCTACTTGGTGAGCTGTTGCAGTTTGCTAAATCCAGCAAAAGTTGTGTAGTGTTTTGCTGAGGGGTCAGACACGGAGAGATCTTGATTGTGGTATAAGGGCGGGAAAAACCCTCATTAGTTAGCTGTTATAAAACATTTTTTAGGAGTAATATTACAGCTCTCATTATTTTTTTTTTCCAATGTAGTGTTTCCTAATTTGTTTCCTTTTTTCTGAACTCTTAACTTGTCAACATCTGGGCTCCTGCCTTCTTTTTTCTGCCTTCGTTGCCTAGTGTACTCTTGTTAGCTGTAGTATTTGCTGTGTTCCATTAAAAATAGTGAGTTTACTGTAATACAAATCATCACTATATGTAGTTAAAGAGCATGTAGTTAAAGAGCATGTTGAATGTTGATTTTTTTTTTTAAATGTAGGAAAAAACATTACTTTTTGGCTTAAAAAGAATATCCTACTAACACTTTAGTCAGTCACTAAAATACCTGTCTAGCCGAGGAAATAATCAGTTGAATAGGAAACAGCTTCCTAAGTTTCTGTCAGAGAATTGCAGATTCCTGGTCGCTTACAATCAGAATAACTGTATACCTCAGTCAGTCCCTTTAATTTGTTTCGATAACCTGTAAAAACATACCTCTGCCAGTTTGCTGTTGCGGGAGGAGGAGGAGAGGCATCCCCCTTGTAAGAATTTCTCTCACCTGGTTTGGTAGCCATTTTTTTACCACAGATATGAGTAACAAATAAGAAACTAATTAGGTGACAAGTCTTATGTTCAGATACGCTGGAAGCATTGGAAGTATTATAAGCAGTTGTAAATGTGATGATACTGTTGCTTCAGTAATTTTACATGAAGTTTACAAGTTGTTAAATTGTTAGCTGCTTTCAGCACATTTCTATTCCATTTTAATGTTCTCTTTTAGGTATTTTATCTGTTGTTGATGCAAAGTATGGATTGCAGGTAAGTTACTGGATTTGTTACATGTTTTAAAACCACAGTGTTAGGACAGCTATTGCAATAATGTTCATTTGGTTCAATTATATTTTTACAATTGCTTTAATTGAATGGATGAGGATGTATTTCAGTTGCTGTGGTACATTAGTACTATATTTTGAATGGGAACAAGGAAGTACTGATATTCATAGGAATTCGGGTTCTTACCAACACAGCAGCATGTCTACTAAGACTTGTCAGGTTGCTAGATACTTGATTCCTTCTGGTTCTATCAGTTCACTTGGGAATCTTAGTTGTATTCCAAACAGGTATTTGGATTACTGTAAAACAGTGAAGAAATGTGTCTTACAGAATGTCATTGGTCCATGTTACGTGAAAGGAGAGGAGTAAGAACAGGCCTGTGATACCAGTGTGGTAACAAGTGAGTTAGGGCTCAAATCGGGAAAGGTGCTGATGTAATGGCAACTGTGGTGAGCAGAGATGAGAGAGCCAGGTGTCTAGGTACCATTTCAGATTAAAAGAGTACTTCATTTCATGGAAGCACACAAAAAGAGCAGGTGTTAGAGTAATCTATATAAGTGTAATGTAAGAACAGACCTATAGAACAGTCAGGTTGGATAACAGCAGAAATTGTGATTAAATCGAATAGTTCAACTTTTTTTGTAATAGCTAGTCATAAAAATAATTATTTGCAACATAATAACTTAGGAAGTGACTACTTTGATTAGGTATTGATTTTACAGGATTCAAAATAAAAGTGACCATAAGAAAAGAGTATAAAAATCCCATCATGCTGTGAAAGTATTTTTAGTATCTCTGTATTTTACAATGACTCCCAAAAGCTGAGAAAACTGAAGAATAATAGTTAAAAAATAAGGAAGTGATCCCTCCTTTTAAAGATTTTATTTTGTTTGGACTGTTTGGGTTTTTTGTTTCAGTTGAGCTGATCTAACAGCTGATTTACTGAAAGGGGGCCGTCCTGTCCTCTCGTCCATTTGTGTTGCACCAGGATGGAACTAATCTAACCCCATAGCAAGCCAGTTTTGCGAGTTAAGCTGTTGTGTTTTGCACAGACTTTTGCAGAGGAGTTGGGAAAAGAATGAGGGGGAAGGGGCTGAGAGCTGTTTTGCCCTTTTAAGCAGAAACCGACTTTTAAATCAGCTCAAGTATCACAAGAAACCACAGCATGTCTTGTGTCAGCCTCCTTTTCAGCTGGGAGCCCTCAAACTAATTCAGATGTGTTTTATTGCTTGCAAAAATGTTGTTCTGTTCATCTTTCTCTTCGTGCAATGCTGATTTATTGGCTTGAATCAAATACAATTGTGTTGCACACAGTGGCACTGAATTATTATTGTTTAAAAAATAAAATTTTTAATATTTAAACTTTCAAGTAATGTGTCAGAAGCAATACAAAAATGTTTTGAAACATTCAGCTTTTCTATCCATTATTATCTTTGACAGCTCGCTGAAAACTCTTACGTTATTAATCAGTAAGCCTGTACAACACTGACATCCACTCAGAATAATAGAAACTTAAGACTTTCTCAGTTATATGCCAGGCAAATAACTTCAGCTTTGTATAAAGGACTTGCTAACTTGCGCAATTCCTCTGGTTGCAAAGCTTGACCTCAACAGCTGCTTGTGATTCAAAGAATTCTGAAAGTCATACAGGTAATGACATTGAGATAATAGGCAGCAATTTAAAGGTGTCATGCTTCAAAGAGCGCAACCTGTCACAAGAAAAGCTGACAAATAGTACCCTGTGGCCAGTCAGCCAAATTGAAACTGAAGTGGTAATTGATATCATGGGTTATCACTCTAATGGATTTGTCACCCAGCAATCTGAAATAATCATTTTTTTAATCACAGGCAAACAGTTGTACAGCTTGAAGTGACAGTTCTCTACTTTGAGTACTTGACATGTACACTGCTGGCGTTGTCCTTTTCAGGGCAACAAATCTCACAACATTTAATTCAGTAGAATCAATACACAGAGGATTACAAAGAAAAGGTCAGAGGAGAGGTTCCCTTCCAGTCATCCTGTTGTTATGCTCTGCTTAGGTTGTACACAATCAAGAAATAGGTTTTTTCCTTTTTTTTTTTTTTAAGGCAACAGACCTACAGTATGCAATAATCTAGTTTTGTTTTTCAAGTCAAATAATACAAGATGCCTGTTTTTTCATTTACATATTTCCCATGACAATTAATTCCACTTTCATTTGGTATTCTTCTGTCTTTAAAACCAAATTTTAAAATAATATTCCTGGTACATTTAGAACTGATGAAGGAGTACACAGGACTCTAATCTTACCAGAGATGTCAGGCGTAAGAGGTGAGCTCTTAGTAATATTACAGCACCAATTTAAAGTTTTGCTGTCTCCAGGTGCCTGTGATGCTTCTCTCCTGGAGACTGCTGCCTCCATGACAGGGCGGGCAGAAAATAACTTGTAGCTGAACCTTTGCTGCTTCAGTGTAAAGTCTGTTGCTCTGCCAAAGTATTGATGAAAGTAAGGCTTTATGTTGCTAAACTTCATGCTGCTGCTTGAGATGCAGGCATTTTTTTTCCCTTTCACTAATTCGTCTGTGAGGACATTAGCTTGGGCAAACAGGTGGAGCACAAAGCTGCAGATGGTTAAAATACTAAACTCCTGCAGCATGACCAGAAGCTGCTGCTTTAGTCAGCGCTGACGGACTCTTCTGCCCAGTTACAGCTTGAATAGGCCACAAACACTGATGTTGAGCAGACTTGCCAAGTAGTGGTTTATTCGTACAAACCCAGAAGAAGAGTTACGAATTTTTACTATAAAAGTAAAGTTTGTCAAATCTTTGAGAGAAAAGGAGCATGCAGTTATGTATATGAAATCCCGTACTGCAAGCCTAACTCATCTTTAACAGTTGGTCATTAGAAAAATGACTGTACTGTAATTTTTTCAGATGTGTTTTTCCATGGTTACTATATGTCATGGCGATTTCTTTTACTTCATCATAAATCTGAAAAGTAATTAAAATACTATAATACAGTTTTCCAACTCTTTAGCATTCTAGTAATAAAATTCATTAAAAGAGAAGGGTTTTCATAAAAGAAATAAGCTTCTGAAATGGTGAATGTATAAATGTACTTTGTCACTATCATTTTATAGAAAAATTCTAGATGCCATCTTCCTCAACATGTTGAAAAATATACCTTAGCAGAATTGGTTTTGACTTCATTTAATTGCAAATGAATTTAAATGTCATTTGAATATGCTTAATCCAATTGTTTTAATTTTTGTCTAGCATTTGACAGAGGAAAAGCCAGAAGGCCTTGTCAATGAAGCGTCTCGGTATGGGTATATGTATTAATTTTATATATAACAGTTAGGAACTGTGCTGTGTAGAAGTTCATTAGAAATGACTTCTTTTTCTTTTATAAGGCTTTTCTCTCCTCCTTTGCTTTTAAACCAAGGTAGATTGGTATAATGAGGTAGAAAATAAAAAAGTGACTTCATGTTCCATTTGGTCTTTTTGCCAATATCTGACTCTTCTGATACATATTTTAAGAGGGATGGCGTTTTACATAAGTGAAGGAAAACCACCTGTGTTGGGGAGAAGAAAGAATTGCATGCTAGAATCTACCAGATGCTTGAAGTAGAACTGGAGGTAGAAGAATATTTTTTGCTAGATATGGAGTCACAATGATTAAGGGTAATTGTAACAATAGAATTCTTCATAAAGCAAAGAGACTTCAAGTATGACTTTGTGAAGAGTACATGCAAGAGAAATAGGGCTTGTGAAATTCATAAATTACAAAGCATTGCAGGTTAGATGACTTCTTTTAAAAAAAAAAAAAGGTACAACAAAAAGAACAAAAAACCCAAAACAACCAAAAACTAGCAAGGCTTTGTGGCTTGGTAGACGACTTACGACACAGAAGAGCGCCTCAAGAAGAGAGTAGTACTGTAGTCACACTCCATGATGTTCTATTTTGATTAATGGTTGCCTTTCTGTACTAACAATGCTCATACTATTTTTTTGGTGCTATGGGAGAGATGGTGTTTCTGCCTTACAGAAAAAGTATTTGTTCATGTTGTCTCTTTTTTTTCCCCCTTAATACATAGGCAGGTTGCATTAGCTGATCTTATAATCATCAATAAAACAGATTTGGTTTCAGAGGACGAACTGGATAAAGTCAGAACGTCTGTCAGGTATGAAACTTCTGGCATAATTGTAACACTGTACTAGCTTAAAGGTTATTTTTATTTAAACATAGTTACTTTTTTCGTGCTGTTAATACAGAAATTGGATCTCATGATTACACTGACATAAATCATTAGCTCAGCAGGTAAAAGAGACTGCCCCTTTCTAAAGGCATTTCAATACCTTTATGTGCTTACAGAAGCTTAGCAGTTTGCCTATCTAGGTGAGAGTTGATGTTACCAACTAAGGACAGGCCTTTGTCTTAAGTGTCCATGATCTTATAGTTGTTCCCAGTTTTTTGTATCAGCATCAAGGAAAAAAAGTCTGCTAGTAGACATGAGCTCACTAGCGAATACGAAGATGTATGGAGAAAGTCCCAAATAATGGTCTTGGGTGTAGAAGAACCAACGGTCTGAATCAAATTAATGATCAAATGCTTGTCCCATCTTTTTCTATCAGTACCGTGATAACCAGAACAAAGCATTGAAATTTTGAAATTCTTCACAACTCTTAGTGGTTTGAATTTTAAAAGTAAAAATGCTTAGACCCAGCAGAGTGTATCATGAGGAGTCTTGCACAGGAAAACGCTCTTCTTACCGGTAGTATTTTGTTGTCAGAACTTGTGAAGTTCCCTAGCCCTTCCTTAGGGTATGAAAAAGTCATAAAAATAAAGTCTTGTTGGGGTATCTGTTGCTTTGTTCAACAAGTTGATAACAGAGTTGAGGTTATTGTTGTGGTGCTATTTCTCATGCTGCTTTCCATGGTTAAGTTGTTCAAGCAATGTATTACGGTTGCATTTTCATCTAACTTCCGATTTCTCTATTTTATTTTAGGTCAATAAATGGACTTGTTAAAATTCTAGAGACACAAAGATCAAGGTACTAAATGGCCACTATTACTAGGTACCAGATCCTGCTTCTTTTGTGACAGATTTAAGTATGCTATTCAATCAGTTTGGTTAAAGCAAAACTATTGAATTAGAAATATTTAACTCAATATTTATTTTATTAATAATCATTTAGATAAAGGAATTTTTTTAAAGAAGTAAAAATGTATTTTTCTTTGTTACTGTTCACATCCTATACTCTAGTGTATAACTAGTTTAAAAAAATCACTATTAAGATATTGCTTAGTTTACAGAGCTTATCACTAGTGGGTTTTATTGGACTTTGCAATATAACCATAAATATTTCTTATTTACATGAGAAGTGGATTTTAAAAAAGCTTGGGCATTAGTTTTTCCAAAACCTGCATTTTGTTCTAAGGTTAATATGAACACGGCTTTTCATTATTAAAGTTGCATTTTGGTCATGTTGCCATTTATGGAGTAACAGCATTTGGAAAGGTCCTGAAAAATGCTAATATAGATGTAGTTTAATTGGCTTCAGCATATTCCAAAAGTATAGCAGATTTTTAAGGGACTGTTATAGGTAGAAATTCCAAGTTTCTTGTAACCCGTTAACCAGATCTTGTAACTGAAGAGCAACTTGTAAGGCTAAGTTGTATCTGAGCTAATCATTGATCATGTGCACTATAATGTTTTTTTCTGTTGTGTCAGCTGAAAGATTTTTCTCACTTATGATGGCTGCTGCAGATAAGTTGCTACTACAAAATTGCTTTGAAAGCAGTGCAAGGGAGTTTATAAGAAGGAAAAGTAATTGCATTGTTTTTGCTATTTTTTTCATTAAAATTCTGACTCAGATTTCTTCCTCAATAAGAAATTAAATCGAAATGGTATTCCCAGGAACGTTAGGAGAGCAGTGTATCTTTCAGACTGTTAGGACTGATTTGTGTGCTGTAACATCAATTATTTGACTATATTGTGATAAATGTTCCTATAATACAGGTTCCTGTTTTAACCAATTTTTTAAGGGAAAATAAGATTATATCTACTAACAAAACATACTTGGCTTTTTAAAGTTATTGCCAAATGTAGTTGGAAAGTGTAGAGAAAAATATTTGCTGTTGTTGGCTGATCAGATAAGATCAACAAGTGACTGTAGAATATGTATTTTATTTGGTAACCCAGGGTTTTGAAGATGGGTGCTTGTCTGACTTTAATCTAAAGATCAGCTCAGTTTATATTTCCAAAAATGTTAATCTTGTTAACATTTCTATTGACTTCAACTTGTTTGAAACTCTGTCTGCAGTCTGATCACTGGAGGTTTTATGCCCTGCTGTTGAACAGTTACACTATGAAAAGCATTCTCTTTCATCACGATCATGTTAGTTTATAAGGATTATTCTCATATTGTTTTAATTACTTTGTTTAAGGAGGAAGGTGAAATGTTTAAGTAACTTTGACAACTTCACACTTCTTTCTTGTTAACTTGCAAATTCTGTTGAAGAACGCTTAGAACAAGAATAAACAATATTATAGAGGGGATCATAAATTCTGTTATTGAGAGGTGTTTCATATTGATTCATTTATTGCTCTTCTAGTGATCCTCAGTAAATAATTTCTCTTAAGTCAGCATGTGTCTCTATTACATGAAAAGTTATTTTCTTCAATGGATCTATTGTCATTTAGGGACTTATGTTCAAAACAGCAAGCGTGGATAAACTTGTGAGCAATTCTAATAATCAAGCTTTTAATGTTCACCAGCTTTTTTGATATGTTAAGAGTTTTAATGTGTAAATAGTCACTCTAGAGTCTGCAGCAAAATTCTAGACTTTTGTTAATTTGTCCTATTCTCTAAATACAGTATTATTAAATTAGTATTTAATAAAGTTGAGTTGTATTAGAATAATGCTACTAGCATTTTTCTCTGTCTGTAGATGGAGACGAGAATGTTCTGGTGACTCCAGGTTAAATTTAACCAAGATTTTATTCTGATGGTAAATCATAGATATTTACTTATAGCTAATTTTACAATATCCAAATTTGGCTATCTTTTTTGAGACCTCTCTATTTATTTACAATTTTCTCTATGTAGTGAGAAATTTATTCATCTAGTGTATGTACTTTGAGTGCAGCATGAAAGATTGAAAGACAAAAGAAGAACAAATACTGCAAAGTGGTGGAATTGCAGAGATAGAACTGTAGCTTCTCCATTTCCTCCTGTTTAGTAACCTTTTGGGAATGTGATACTAATTTTTAAAATTCCGGAACTTATATTATGAGGAATGGGAAATTTTACCTTTGCCACAAAATGGGGAAGAAAATCATGAAGGATGATCAGGGCTTAGGAAAACACTTACTTGAAAAAGATTTGCAACAGATTGCTCCAGCTGAAATCAAAGAAGTGGCAACATGATGATTTTACTGAGGACAAATAGTGGTTTTGAAAAAGCAGATCAGGAGTTCTTTGTTCTTTAGTTGCAAGGCAGAGTACAGAAACGGTCAGTAAAATGCTTTGGAGGGGTAAAAGAAGCAAACTCTATTGATAAACCGCTCATAAACTGCATATGCATTGGTCTGACTGCCCTAGGAAATCAGTGCAAGTTTGACACCAAGATTTTTGTAATGTGAAAAAAAGAAAGGTTTCTGTAAAGATGATGATGGTATCCAGCATGGCTAACAATTTTGAAGAGGATATTAAACTTCATGCCTTGAATCTTAAATCAGTATCTGTCCATGTCCATTAGGAAGAAATCCTATTTGTGAAATGTAGTATCCACATCTGTACTATTCTCTGGTGTCTGATGCCAGCCAGCATTAAATTTTGGATATTGGATTAAGTGGACCTCAGATGCAGTCCTCAATGACAACTCTTGTGTTACTAGTAAATATTCTTTAGTGAATGACACATACTGTCTCTCCCATGATTAAATATTCCAAAAGTGAAATAAGCACAGAATTAATTCATTAATAAGTCATTTGAGAACATGTCTTCTTTAATTAGGGGGTTTTGTCCCTCAAAAACCCCCATGTAAAAGGGACCAATATAGCACTTTCTTGAGTGTTTCTGTATGATTTTTCAAAACGCTGCTGAGAACAAACAACTAGCACTGAGTTGGTCATGAATTTGAGAGAGGCATTATTTGTGTGTTTTACATTATAAACCTTTCATCTTAGAAACTGCTTTGTAAAGCTACTGTTGGGTGTAAAAGCTTAATACCAGCTACACTCCAGAGATCTCTTTTTTTGTTGTTTTTTGTTTGTTTTTAACCTCTCATATGTTCCTTGTATTTAGCCGCATATCATTAATTGCATTTAGAAAGCTGTCAGTTGCTATTAGTAGTGAAACTTGTAATCTATATTGCTTTTATGAAAAAAGCTTCTTATGCAAGTTTATGGGTAGCCATTCTTACAGGTAAATATGATCAGTGCTCTGTTCCATATTACATTTTTCATTTGTCTAAGTTTCAGCTGTTAGAGCTGAAATTCTTTATAGTAGCACTTGCCTCATAGCGTATTTCAGTTTTGTTTGCTAACAGTGTGTCAGCAGAAGCTAGGTATATTCCAGGGCTTTGTGTGTTGAGAGGAGGGTCTATATTAGTAAATATTAAGGGTGCAGAATAATTGCTGGAAGAACCTCAGGGTTCCTTTTCCCATTTAGGAAAAATCAGTTATTATTCAGGCATCAAGTATGAGGGATTTTATCATCTTTCTTGGAAATACCTTGTATTTTACTATATTTTTTTAAATTACATTTTTGTGCTTATGTATTACTGTGTAAATAAAAACTGCGTTTCCTTATAAGAGAGAATACCAACCACCAACATCCAAAAATAAGGCTAAGGATTGATGGCATTAGAATGATAGACAAGAAAACAAACATAAGCTTCAGAGAACCATTTTAAAAATAATTATTTAAGTATACACAATATTTAAATATAGCAAAAATACAAAGCTTGCTTTCTTCCCTGTGTTTAGAGTTGATCTCTCCAATGTCTTGGACCTGCATGCTTTTGACAGTTTGTCTGGAATAAGGTATGATGATAATTTCACTGTCTTGTATTAGAAATAATGTCCATTGTATCAGTACATGCATGAAATAGACATACTGAAACCGTGGCTCAAATTTGCATCTGAGTTTCTGTTAGAAATTCTAGTTTAGTCACTTACTTAAAATTTTCACTTTGTAAGTGGTAATCTCAGACTGAGAATTTTGTCCACTTGAAATGTATGCAACAAAAGCTTTTTGACTTTGTAAAGTGAAATGAGCCAGAGTGTGGTGGGTTGCCTTTTTTTCCCAAAATACAAGTTTTACTTTAATAGCAGTAGCAGAGCAGATTTGAACACTCTTTTCTGGTTCTCTTAAAACTTAAAGGATTTCAAAATTTTTCTCACTTCACATCATGATGAACTGGAGGCCTCCTTAGTTTTCACAGGAAACAATGAGGGACTGGCTGACGGGCCGCACCCAAAGGGTGGTGGTAAATAGCTCCTTTTCAAACTGGCAACCTGTCACAAGTGGGGTCCCCCAGGGATTGATATTTGGCCCAATGCTGTTTAATATCTTCATCAGTGATCCGGGTGATGGGAATCAAGTGTACCCTGATGAAGTTGGCAAATGACAGCAAACTGAGTGGGGAGGTGGACACTTTGGAAGGGAGAGCCACCCTGCAGGAAGACCTGGATAGGCTGGAAGAGTGGGCTAACAGGCATCTTATGAAGTTCAACACGGACAAGTGTAAGGTCTTGCCCCTGGGAAAACATAATCCAGGAGTGCAGCACAGGCTGGGATCTGCCTGGCTGGGGAGACAAGTCTGGTCCTGGTGGACAAGAAGCTCCTTATGAGTGAACAGTGTGCTGCTGCGGCAAAGAAAGCCAACAGGGTGCTGGGTTGCAGCAACAAGGGCATCACCCGCAGAGATAAAGAAGTCATTGTCCCACTCTACTCGGTGCTTGTCAGGCCACACCTGGAATACTGTGTTCAGTTTTGGTCCCCACTGTGCAAAAAAGATGTGGACAGGCTGGAGAGGGTCCAGAGAACGGCCACAAAGATGACCAAAGGCCTGGGAAGCCTGCCGTATGGGGAAAGGCTGAGAGCTGAGTTTGTTCAGCCTTGAGAAAAGAAGGCTTAGGGGGGAGACCTTATCACCATGTTCCAGTATTTAAAGGGTGGCTACAAAGAAGATGGAGACTCCCTTTTTCCGAAGAGTCACATGGAGAAGATGAGGGGTAATGGGTACAAGTTACTCCTGGGGAGATTCCGATTGGACACAAGAGGAAAATTTTTCACAGTGAGAACAATCAGCTATTGGAATAATCTCCCCCTGGAAGTGGTGCATTCCCCAACAGTGGACACTTCTAATATTCAGCTGGACAGGGTGCTGGACCATCTTGTCTAGACCATGCTTTCTCCAAGAAAGGTTGGACCAGATGATCCTTGAGGTCCCTTCCAACCTGGTATTCCATGATTCTATGATCTAGTATTTCACTTAGTGTTAAAGATTTCATTCTCACAAGCAACAGCTTTGTACATTATTTTCTTCGTGCTTTTCAAATCATCCTTCTACAGGTTCTAGTGATTTTCCCTTCTTGCTTTACGATGTAGTTTGCCTTTTGTTCCTACACAAAGGAATATAAAGGGTGTTGTACTTCTTGAAGTATAAATATTTAAAATCCCAAAGATACTGCACATTGTTATTATAGTTGTGTTTATATTTTAAAAACCTAGTGTTCTAACACAAATCATTAACTAGATCAAACCAATATAATTAAACATATCTGTTTTGAGATGAAAACTGAATTAATAGTTGAAGCTTATTCTGAGTATACAGTCTATCTTTGATATTTTAGTTTTGCTCTGCAATACTGAAGAGTTTATTTAAATTTTGAAATAATGACATTTTGTCTGTCCTACGCAAATGCAACATTTAACTTTATTTATTTTCAGTTTGCAGAAAAAGCTCGAGCATGTAAAGACAACACATGCACATCTAGATAAGGTAACTACCAAAACTACTGCTTCAATCTTTTTGTAACAACAAGGTTGTTCGGGGTAATTGCAAGCATTGCATGCTAATCATGTTACCTTTTCAGAAGGTTTCAGTTAGGGAGCAATGCGTTTTAAGATGTTTGGAAGATTACCTTGAACACATATAGGAATGTGCTTTGTTGTAGGTAGATTCTAAATGGATATAGTAAGTCTTACTTTCAAAAATAACTTATAGGCTTCCAGTGCTCCAGACAGTCACATCATTCATTGATTCACATGGAGTGTGTTGCTGAAACACATAAATAGCACTACGCATTTTAGTATTTGCAAAATCAAGTCCTAAATTTGTAGCCAGTCTTTATCCTGTAGGTTTGCTGTCTAGATGTTGTCTGTGTATGTAGGTATCGGGGAGATGTTATTCATGACTTTGCGTTCTTTAAAGCTGTAATAAAACTTGACTAAGTAGTTAAGCATGTGTAGATTTCCATTCTATGAGTGCTTCCTATTGTTTTCACGAGAAATAGTAACAATTTAACTTGTAACAGTGAGGTAGATTCTGCCCTATAAAAACTAGGTATCAATCCTGTAAACACATGTATGCTAAAAAAAAAAAACCCGCAACAGTTCTGTTGATGTTATTTTCATATGTCAAATTAAACTCTAAAATGTATTCCTGTCTGCCCGCCCCCACCCCTGGTACTCAACCCAATGTGTGTTTATATCAGGGCAGGACCTTTTCTATCCCTATGTGCAATACAATAATGCTAGCATAATGCAACTGCAAATAGCATTTCTGCCTTTGTGGCTTTTATTTGAGCAAATACAGTATTTTTTGTGATCAGCATATCTAATTTCAAAGACAAAGAAAAAGTGTCTGGTCTACCATCCCTACAGAATATAAACAGTTCTATGCTAATTGCTACTTTTAAGCGCCTCTCTTGATGTACAGGTTTTACTAGAAAGGCTCCCTTTTAATTTTCTTTTTTTTTTTTTTTGTTCATTTGTTTTCCAAATGTTATGATCACACTATGTTTTTCTGCTTAGAGCCTTCTCAAAAGCAGAACGATCTTAAGTCAAGGAATTACTGAATTTATTGCCAGGCAACAAAACCTTCTAATTATTGATTTGAGTACTGAAAAAAAGAAGTGCAAAACCATTACACAAACATTTACATGAACACCCCCCCTTCTCTCTCCCTCTCTTCCCCATCTTTCCCTGTTTTTTTCAGTGGCTTACACTTAGTCAGTCCAAGTTCTCCCAGCAAGGCCACACATAGCATAGGAAGTTGGGGGTGTTTGTGTAATGATTTTCTGTTCCTCATCACTTCTCTGTTCCTTAAGGTTCCTTCCCTGTGGTTCATGCAGGGCCCTCAGTACCTGTGGAATGCCCCTGCTCTGTGGGTAAACAACAAGCTGCAGTCTCTCAGGGGTGCATGTACCCCCTTCAGCATGGCGTGCCTCCTCCAAAGAGTCTTCAGTCCCAAGTGGCTGGAGGTGCCTGTCTTTCTAAGAGAGTGCCATGCATTTCTCTGCCTGAAGATGTGTGGAATGTTTTTTTTTTTTTACCATTGTATGGTTTCTTTTCCACTTTCCAAGTCCCAGTTTGTAGGGTGGGAGCATGGAGATTTTTCATCCCCTCCTGACACTTTCACAACTGCAGTTTTGTCATGCTTTGCCATAAGGCTGATCTCACACTTGCCTCTGGCATGTTCCCCCCAGTGTGGTACTCTAGGTCATTCCTTGATCAATAGGATGTCGCACCAGGTTATCAGGTGATACCAGAGGGGCAATAATGACTGTGCCTAGCTGTCAGAGCTTTTGATCTGTGGCGTCAGCCTTTTTGGGGTCCCTTACCCCTTGCCTGTAAGTACAGCAGGAGTCAAAGTAATCACAGTCGATTTCCCCTTCTTCTCAGTCCCTCCACAGGGGTCTTGTTCATGGGATCAAAAGGATTGAGCTCAGCATACCCCTCCATCAGTAAATCCCAGTGTTTCCTATTTTTGCAAGTGCCCTTCTCCAGCTTCCCAGCACCACCACAGCCACTGCAGAAGCAACTTTTGTGGGCAGCAGCCATAGGTGTCCTGCACTGCTTTAATTAATCCAACCAAAAGGTCGCACAGTGGTTGCAGTTTGGGGAGCGGTGCTCCTATTTCTGCAGCACTGTAACATGGGCTGCCTGATAGGACTCTTAATTTTAAACTGGCTTACTGTTTCCATAGTAGATTGGATAGCTTGTCACACAGCTTTCCCTTTGGCCAGTTCAATGTTACCAGCTGCTAGATTTTGATTCAGGGTTTGTCATTCTTGCTGAGCACTTGCTGGTGCATCTTTTAGCAGACCATTAGTCTAACAGTGACTGTCAGTCTGATGGTGGTGAATTCTAAGTGGTCCCAATTTTTCTGAGGCTCCATTTGAAACATATGATAAACTCTGGCATACCCCCACAGCAAAGCAGCACGTCTCCCAGTGTTTTACAGGTGGTAGTTCTATCCCTTTTGCAACTCCAGGGCTAATTTTCTTGGATGCTGCCCTAGGGGACTGTTAAGGCCCCGTGCCATGGGTGCATGAACTTGAAGCTGGCACCATCCTGTGTCTTCCCAGTCACTAGAGCTTTCACAAGTCCCTACTTTTTCCAACAGTTTATACATTGTCTGCACACATCCATGCTCACTTAACGGGGGCACCACTCACACGAGAATATCCAATGACAGATTCACAGTACCAGAACCAAGGCTCCTTCTGGATTCCCCAGGTCATTGCAGTAATGCACTCCACTCTTGTCAGACCCCACCTGCAGTACTGCGTCCAGCTCTGGGGTCCTCAGTACAGGAAGGACATGGACCTGTTGGAGCGGGTCCAGAGGAGGGCTACGAAAATGATCAGAGGGATGGAACACCTCTCCTATGAGGACAGGCTGAGAGAGCTGGGGTTGTTCAGCCTGGAGAAGAGAAGGCTCTGGGGAGACCTTATTGCAGCCTTTCAATACTTAAAGGGGGCTTATAAGAAAGACTGAGAGACTTTTTACCAGGGCTTGTAGTTTTCTGTAGTAGCTTTCTGCTTCTTTTTGCTTCATAGTGGTTTTGTCACTGCTCTGTTCCTTAGTGTCCCGGCTCCATGGGTCACCCATGGGCCCCAGTCCCTATACGGGTACACCGCTCTGTGGATGAGTTGTGGGTCACAGTCCTCCTGGGTATCCCCAGTTGGGTGCAGTTCACCCATGGGCAACAGTCCCCCCAGGGGCTGCAAAAAAAATAAAAACTTGTATTTTTATACAGTAGCTTAGAAAAGTGTACTTTCCTTTTAGAAAGTTGCTATGATTCAATTTAATTTTCAGGTTAAAATACAATGCATACATTGCCTGTATTTCTTTCTTTCTGAACAGCAAATCTTGACTGTGAAGTTGCTAGTCTTGAAAACAGTAAAAGGCAATTATATTCTCCTTTTGGAACTAAAGATTAAATATAAAATCAGTTTCATGCTCTAGCTATAATTGCAATCAGAATCTTAAGTTCATAGTTTTTTGTTCAATTAAAATTTGTGTTCATCTTAAATATGTTCAGTTATAGTAATAACAGTCTGAATAGATAGCTAAAGTAGAAAAGAAGTTAAATAGAAGCCTTCCTGAATGTTATGACAGTTACAGCATGCTTATGTTATTAAGGAAATGATTCTTGGTTTTGTAGTGTGGAGCCGTTTGACCAGTAGGAAACAGTGAGAATTCATTGTTACTATCCCTGTTTAGTTCAACGACCACAGTTTTAAGATGATTGTTGAGACAGATAAGGCATAAATGAGAGCAGAACACTTCTCTTGCAGTAGGCTGCAAGTCCTTGTTGGATGATAAAGTGTGCTTATTATCTTCATGTGGAAGGTCAATAGAAGCAATACCGCACTATACGTGGAGCACAGTGAACTTTTGTCTGTCTTGTTTTGAAGCTGCTCAGAGTGTTAGCTCTTGGTTGTTTTGGTGAGTTTACTAAGTCATTAGCTAAACATTTAGATTTGCTGCTTGTTGCTTATATTTAATCTGCTGCTTGTTGCTTATATTTAATCTTTAGTTCCAAAAGGAGAATATAATTGCCTTTTACTGTTTTCAAGACTAGCAACTTCACAGTCAAGATTTGCTGTTCAGAAAGAAAAATACAGGCATTGTATGCATCGTATTTTAACCTGAAAATTAAATTGAATCATAGCAACTTTCTAAAAGGAAAGTACACTTTTCTAAGCTACTGTACAAAAATACAAGTTTTTCTTTTTTTGTTGCAAGCGGGGCAGAAGACCAGCTTGGCTGAACAGGGAACTCCTCATGGAGCTCAAGAGGAAAAAGAAATTGTATGATCTTTGGAGGTGAGGTCAGGCTTCACAGGAAGAGTACAGAGCTGTGGTTCACTAAGGAGAAGACATGAAAGGCCAAAGTTCAATTAGAGTTGAAGCTGGCCAGTGTTGTTTCAGATAGCAAGAAGGGCTTTCTAAAGTATGTTAATAGCAAGAGGAGGTCTAAAGAAAACATTGGACCTGTACTTGTTGGAGATGGTTATCTGACTAATAGGGATGAAGAAAAAGCGGAGGCATTCAATGGGGTTTTTGCCTCAGTCTTTAATAATACTGATAGACCTTGGGCTGCTTGGTCCTCTGAGTCAGAGGACCACGAGTGTGGGAACAGTGACTTTCTATTTGTGGACACTGAAATTGTAAGGGACCAGCTGTGTCACCTGAATGTTCACAAGTTCATGAGGCCTGATGGGATTCATCCCAGAGTACTGAAGGAGCTAGCAGATGTTATGGCAGAGCTCCTCTCGATCATCTACCAAAGGTCTTGGGAGTCTGGGGAGGTCCCTGCTGACTGGAAGCTGGCCAGTGTTATTCCAATTTACAAAAAGGTGTGAGGGAAGACCCAGGGAACTACAGACCTGTTAGTGTAACCTCAGTTCCTGGAAAAATTATGAAGAAGATTATACTGGGTGCTATTGAAAGGCATTTAAAGAATAATGTAATCATCAGGCACAGTCAACATGGATTCACAAAGGGAAAGTCCTGTTTAACTGATTTAATATCCTTCTATGATAAGGTCACTGGCCTAGTGGATGAAGGGAAGGCGGTGGATGTAGTTTTTCTGGATTTTAATAAGGTTTTTGTTACTGTCCCTCATAGCATCCTTCTGGACAAGTTGTGCAGCTGTGGGATGAGCAGATTTACGGTCTGCTGGGTGAAGAACTGGCTGAAGGGCAGAGCTCAAAGGGTTGTAGTGAATGGGGCTACATCTGGCTGGTGATGGTCACCAGCGGTGTTCCTCAGGGTTCAATTCTAGGGCCAGTCCTGTTCAATATATTTATCAACAATCTGGATGCAGGAGTTGAATGCACCATTAGCAGGTTTACAGATGATACCAAACTGGGAGGTGCTGTTGACTCTCTGGAGGGACAAGAGGCCTTGCAGAGGGATCTAGATAGATTGGAGCATTGGGCAGTTATCAGTGTCATGAGATTTAACAAGTCCAAATGTGAGATTCTGCACCTGGGATGGAGTAACACCGGGCACAAGTATAAACTGGGAGAGGAGTGGCTGGAGAGCAGGCCTGCAGAAAGGGATCTGGGGGTGCTGGTTGGCAGCAGGCTCAATATGAACCAGCAGTGTGCCCTGGCAGCCAAGAGGGCAAACCGCATCCTGGGCTGCATCAAACACACCATAGCCAGCTGGACAAGAGAGGTGATTATCCTGCTCTGTTCAGAGTTGGTGCGGCCTCACCTAGAACACTGTGTGCCATTCTGGGCCCCACCGTTTAAGAAGGATGTGAAGGTCCTTGAGTGTGTCCAGAGGAGGGCAACAAAGAGGTGACAGGGCTGGAAGGCATGTCCTGTGAGGAGCAGCTAAGGACTCTGGGCTTGTCTAGGCTGGAGAAGAGGAGGCTGAGGGGCGACCTCATTGCTCTCTACAGCTTCCTGAGGACGGGAAGTGGAGAGGGAGGTGCTGAGCTCTTCTCCCTGGGATCCAGTGATAGGACGTGTGGGAATGGTTCAAAGCTTCATCAAGGGAGGTTTAGACTGGACATTAGGAAGCATTTCTTTACCCAGAGGGTGGTCAAACACTGGAACAGGCTTCCTAGAGAGGTGGTCGATGCCCCAAGCCTGTCAGTGTTTAAGAGGCATTTGGACAATGCCCTTAACAACATGTTTCACTTCTAGTTAGCTCTGAATTGGTCAGGCAGTTGGGCTAGATGATTGTTGTAGGTCCCTTCCAACTGAAATAGTCTATTCTAGTCTATTCTGTTTTATTTCTTAAGTTAGACTAGTCATCTGAAAGCAGTAATCATTTGAAAGAATTTTGGGTTGTACAAAAAGTAATTCTCTGTATGTTGTTTTGTGCCATTGAGAAGTTATGGTGACAAAAATAAGTTTAAGACACATTATTTCCTTTATTTTGTAAAAAGAGTCAATTTTAAACTACATTATTATTATTATTATTATTATTATTATTATTATTATTATTATTTAATAAAACATTACTTCAGACGTCTTTATTTTCGGAATCTATTCCTACATAGTCTATTTATAAAAAGCTTTTCATAACAGGAAAGTACAGATAGGTGAAAAACGTGTTGATTAATTTTTGTCTGATAGAATAGTGATGAAGATCAGAAATTGTGACAAAGATCAGCATGCCAAGAAAATATCATTCTTAAACGTATTTGAAAGATTGAGCTTACTGGCCTATAAGAATTAAGATTCTGGGGCTTTCTTTGAGAACAAACGTCAGCTACAGTAAAGAATTACATGGTAGAAGCTGATGGCATTAAACTATTCAAAGTTTTGTGTATGCCCCTTAAGTGCACATCCAAACAGAACCAAAAAGTATAGCATAATATAGAAAATTAGAGCAGAATAGAAAAGGATATATTTTTTTAATTTGACAGGGGTATATAGTTGCTTTTTTATGAGGCCAAGTTATAAAGAACATGTTTTGAAATTAATGTAATGAAATGTTTTCTCAGTTTGGTAATAATAAGTGTGTCTTTCCATTTACAGGGTATAATTACAGTAACATTTGAAGTGCCAGGAAATATAAAAGAAGAAAACTTAAATCTCTTCATTCAGGTAAGTAATACATTGCTGTCAACTGAAAAATCATTGTGGCTTTTTATAGAAAATCATCCCATGCCATTCCTTTTATGAAAACATTTTTCCTTTTCATAGAATCTTCTGTGGGAGAAGAATGTGAAAGATAAGACTGGACACACCATGGACGTCATAAGACTGAAGGTTAGTCAGAAATGACCAAATTCTTTGTTTTGTGCTTTTCCTCTTTTACACCTAAAAAACTGCAGTGTGCTGTCAGTTACAGACCTATCAAAGGCGCTACTGGATCACTGTAGCAGAGCAGACAAAATGGAAAACAGCAATTTGTCATTGTTCCGTGTAGAGACAGTTTGTTATCTGCTGGCTGGTGGAACAACTCAAAAGGAGACAGCTGACAGAGAAGCAAACACTGATCCTATGAGTTTTGAATTGAGAGGGAAGATGTACAGTCCCAAACATCAGTGGCAGAGTTAATAATCAGGACATAGTTAAATCACTTTTTCATTTTTCACCTCCATTGCTTTGAAACGTTCCATCCCTCTCACATAAATGTCTCCTTATCTAGGGATGTAACTATGGATTGCTATCCGTAATTATTATTGTTGGCATAATATGCAGAAGTTGAATTTGGCATAACATAGCAGTGCAATACTAGTTGTGGTCTACGCTTAAAACTTTTTACAGTATTGTCAGACTGTAGTTTTAAAAATGCAACGCATAAGTATTCATCTTCATGGGCACTCCCTTTGTTTTTCAGGTGCATGGTTTTGAGAGGAGTATAGGTGACAATTTAGGATATATTTTCATTTTCCTTGATACCAAGCAGCCAAGTAAATAATTAAAAAATGAGAATCAAGTCTGTCATTTGGTAGGCTGTAAGAAATACAAGAAAATATGCTCTGGTTTGTTTTCTGAGAAGACTTGTGCGTCATGGATAGTGACATAATTATTTTCATTTCATTGGAAGAAGGGTTGTATTCTTGCTTTTTCAGCAACAAAACAAGAATATCCTTGTCTTCCTCTTCCTGACAAATAGAAGAAAATAGCCACTGATGCATCTTAAGCTGTCTGAAAACAGTACTGCTATGCACAAGCACATTTTTGTTGTATTGAGCATTGGAATCAATGTAGTTCTTTAGGAGATCTGAGGCCTGTGATGAGCTGTGTGCTGGCCCTCAGTCACAGACAAATACACCAAAGCAAATGAACCCCAGGTAATTATAGAATGGGTTCCAAAGTTTGTTGCTTTTATATTTATTTCTGACCTGCAGTCATAATCCTTTTAGCAGTGATAGTCATAGAATTCCAACTAATATATCATATGCAGACCTTTTTTCATGAAATATTTTTAAATCGTTTTTTTTTTTTCTTTAGGGAAGTATGAGGCATGTTTTACAGAATGTGTTCCACTAGAATATTCTATAAAGTTTTACACGAAGTGATGAAAACTCTTACAATACACCTTTTGGTATGTGGGTTAATGGGCTCACTCTGACAGTAATCCCTTCTAATTCTGTTGCTAGTCATTTTACCTCACAAATACGTGTTCTTTCTCCAGTATTCCAAGATTTCTGTTTCAGAATAGTGAAAATGCTGAGCATGAGCACTTAATCAGAATAATCTGAAATCAAACATTTTTGCTCATTTTACATCATCTTTGATAGGCAATCAATCTTTCATAGACATCATACATCATACATATATTTGAAGTGGCATAGTAGCAGACGACATTTTATTTTTGTTCAAACATGCTAGATAACTGACCAAATGAGGAACAGAAGGCAGAGTATGGCAAAGTCTAATTACTAGTTTTTAAAAAAATAAGATGTGAGAATGGATGTTATGAGAAGTGATCATACTGCGTGGTTGTTTTGACTAACTGGTGCATGGCTGCCAGGAATACTTCGTTTTTAAAGGTTTGTTTATATATCCTAACAGTTATTTTTCTGATAAGGGACTGGTATCTATTCAAGGCAAATCTCATCAGGTGATAGTCCAAGGTGTCCATGAGCTGTATGATCTGGAAGAGACTTCAGTAGCCTGGAAAGAAGATGAAAAGAGAACAAATAGACTCGTCCTAATAGGTAAGAGGAAATTACATGTCTCCTTGTTTGACTTTAAGAAGCTGTTTTTTCAGCATGCAGTCCTGTGACTTGTCTAATGAAAAGCAACCAGCCTAAACTGGCCAGAATAATAGCAGCAAGTATGTTCAGCGTAGCCTTCAGTCAAAGGCTTATCCATGAACACCTCCAGCAGTTTTATATTCCAACTGAGAGGGATCTACACTATCCCTTTTAGTGAAATAAAATAAAAAAAAATAAAATAAAATAAAATAACCCCTAAACATTCATAAATTATGTTGGCATATTTAATGTTATTTTTAAAATCCATAATTACAAATATGGTGATGGGAATGGTTTGAATATTTGATCAAATATTCAGTAACTGTAAGGAAGGTGATTATAGCCATGAAAATGTATAAAATCTGGTGGGGTTTTTTTCTGAAAAGCTTGTAATGCTGAGGTTGTACATTTCTCATTTCCTGTGTGTTACTCTCTGCTTTGCAAAGTGTTTTTGTTACCAAAACCCCCCTATTTTTCCTCCTTTCCCTTACTTGTACAGCTTGAAGTCTGTTGTTGCCTGTAAAATCTAAAGTTACCTTGTTACTTGCAGCTTAATTTTAATACTGCTCTGTTTTCACTCATTGGGGTAATAAACATTTTCTTTGCTGAGAAGACTTGCAGGTTGCTGCTTGCATGCGTTTTTGTAATACACTGTAAAATGCAATTAGCTAATTTATTTCTCTTGACAGGCAGGAACTTGGATAAGGAGACCATCAAAGAAGTATTCATAGCCACGGTGAGAGAGCAACAAGGAAACAGTTGACATCAAACTGTGAAAAACATGAAACGTCTGCTTAACCCTGCAAGCTTTTTACGACAGAAAAGACTGAATGACATGCAGTATAGTAGTTTCTGTTTCCTCTTGCAGTTTACACAACAGTTAAACCCCAAAATCCTCCTAAGAATCCCAGCTGACATACTGTTTAAGGATTAGCCCTTATGGTCTAGAATCAAACACAAAGAATTCTAACCATTTTGGATTTGGCTTAAGTTATGTCAGTAACATCATTGACCTGTGCAAAAATGCAGATAGGCAAAAGACTTGTTTATGTTGTACTTCAAGTCTTACAGTAGGAATATGATAAACATGTTTGAAGCCTAGTGCTGTCTCTAGCTAACTCTCTTTTACTGCTGGAAATGAAGCAACAGTGATTATTGCCAGTGATGTAATCACAGTGAAAAGTATTTAGTGTTTACTATTAAAATGTCTTCCATCTCTTTCCACTTGTTTTGTGATTTTTGAATCTATACATCCATCCTGGGTACTGCTAAAGCTGTTGTACAAACGAAACTAAAAATACGTAGATAGCAGAGGCTGAAGACCACATGGAATATATACTATCTGCATAATAGCTGTGTGTCACTTGTCACATACCTAACATTTGCTTTAGGATAAAAGGTGCATCAAACTAAAAAAAAAAAAAAGAAAGGAAGGAGGCCATTACCTCATCAGCCATTTTAAAAATTCTCTTTTTGCTTCTACTAAAAGAAATGAGTTTGGAGTTTGTTTCCAAAGAGCTGAGGAAAGAGACATTGTTAATCTTTCCCTGCCAGGAGCTGGTGTCTTATTTGATTAATATATGAAGTCATGTGTCCCATATGATAGAGCTCTTCAGTGTCCCGGTGGATACATTAGCAGACATGACTTCATTCCTTACATCATAAGTAGTTTTAGATAGCTTGAAGGAATTTCCAGAAATTATCTATTTCTGTAAACTAAGGCAAGGTAAAAAGAAAGAACAATCTACTTACAATGTTGCTTTCTGTTTAGCGGAGCGTTGGTGGCATGTGAGTGAGATGGGTATATTGTTGAGCGACATTGTGATAGTTTCCCTTAGCATTTGCATATCTTCATTTTGAAAACTGATACATATTCTTGCGCTGATAAATGTTTTGGATTGAATAAATGACTCTTAGTCCTGCATGAAAATTAGTCAAATGATTGCCATCAGTGTTATGGACTGAGTTATAAACATCATGTAAATACAAAGTTGTGGATAATACATTTTTATTTGTTGCTGCTTATACTTCCACTCTTCATAGAGGAAGCAATCAAATACCTTTTATCTTATAAATGCCTCATGTAATTGAAGAACGCTGTTATCTTTGGAAACATTAATCTCTGAAGTGCCCAACTGATCATTCATTTTCCATTTGAAAAAGATGTTCAGAGATTTAATAAGAAGAGCTTCAACCATGAGTCATAAGGGAACAAGCCATGGATGTCTTATACACTTACTGTCATATTTTAGATGCTTATTTTTTATATTTGCTCACCAACCGCATACTCCAAAAATCCCATGATGACTGTCACTATACTGGGTTTTTTTTTGTTGATATTGAAGGGGCATCTCTGCAGCTGGGACTCTTCTGTAGAGCTCATCTTGCTGTTACTGATTCCTCCTCCGCAGGGCTTTCCTGGCACTGCCTGCAGAGGTGGTGTCAGAGAAGCGTTAGTCGGTGTGCACAGCTTTGCCTCTCCTCTGCTTGCATATTTCCAGGGAGCCCCTGGGACAGAGAGCAGCCCCCAGGCAGGATGAGGGTGTGCACCTCTCCATCCTGGCCGGCTGTGGGGATGCCCACTCTGCCCTCTCCTCCTCTGTTCCGTTCACGCATGATGACGCTGGTAACACAGCCAAGGGCCGGCTCTTTATCCTCTTCTCCCAAGAAGATTGCCGTTTTCTTTTCTTGGTTATTTATTTAACTGGCTTTTTCTGGTCTGTTCTTATACGTACAGCCTGGGGCGCTAAGTCTCGTTCTTGTGTCTCGTTCTTTTTCCAAAATGAAAAGAAGAGGAAAGGTAAATGACAGAGCTCCAGTAAAAGCTGCCCTTAGTGAACTGGTTGCTGGATGCTTTCAGTATTTACATTGCTGGCAGTTGTATCAAATATGTCCTTCCCCAAGGAACTGGAACTGGGTTAAAGCGAGGTTGTGCAGGAGGCCGGAAGGAGCAGGTGGGCAGCGCTCAGCCCTGTCCTGGATGGCAGTGGCAGGGACGGTGGGGGGGCCAAGGGATGCTCGGGGCGGCCGAGGGATGCTCGGGGCAGGGGGGTGCGAGGAGGGGTCAAAAGCATTAGCATTTCTCCCTGTACAGGCCCCAAGAGGGGCACAGCAGGGAGTGAGCTGCACCTGCTCATGAGGAAACGGCGGCCACCGTGGCTGCAGGGCAGCCGTCCACATCTGGGCCCACTTCTGAGCCAAAATAACTTCCAGGATAACGACGCTTCACTCCCCCCCTCCAAGACATGCCATGCACTCGGTACGCGCTTGGCATCAATCTTGTCAACATGCATTTTCTTCCCTAGTGGAGGCAGAGAAGGAGATTCTTTCTTAGAGATGCAATGATTTGATCACCTCTGCCCCCTCACGAACATCAGAAGTCTACAGAAATCACCTTTCCAAAACCACGTTTTCTCCACTCAGTAATACTTTCAACATGTTTTTATAAGCTCTGTTAGACTTGAAAATAAACAACAGGAATTATCTCCGTCCTTGCACTAACCATCATGCCATTTGTTTATATCACCTGTCATGTTTAATTTTCAGGAATTGCCGAGGGAGATGGATGAGGTTTAATTTTTCTGCTTTATGATGCCCTTTAAAATTTAAGCGGTTCAGAATTTGCTAGATTTTCACTAGATTCTTACTTCCTAATCCTGAAGTATAAGGACATTCCTTGCCGCCCTCCTGCCGCACCAGGGTGGGGCAGTGGCAGGGGGGTGGTCACCCATGTCCCGTCCCGTCCCCCGTGTGCAGGACATGGCCGGATGGGAGAGGACGGGTCAGGCTGGGGTCCCAGCCGCCCACTGTCCCCACGAGCCACCCTGCTCCTCCATCAGCCCGGCGCCCTGCAGAGCCCACAGCAGCGTCATCCCCGCCGCCACCCTGGGCGCTTCCCCTGCTACTGGGAGCGCCGGCCCCAGCAGCGATCATCGTTTCTTCTTCCTCCCTCTCAGAGCCGCTCGAGCACCATTTTTGTAAGTTTGCTACCAGGCTTTGCTCTGCAGCTCCACATTGCATCGCATTTTGCTATATACATTTACAAATGTTAGATACCATGCATTTGTTCTCTTTATTTTACCCTTAAACCCAGTTTTATCCACGTCCGGATCTTCATTGTTTTAACTGACTGTGGGTGAATAGTTATGGGGTCTCCAGTGCTAGGCCTGTGCCCCATCTCTTATCACCCCATGCCTGTACTCCTCTACACCACATCCTTGTCTCCACTTCTCAAGGCCACTGGTACCGTATCAGCCAAGTGTTTCTCTGCATCATTACATTACAGCCATAAATATCTCATTCTGCACGGAATGGCGGCTTGTTACTGCTAGCTGTAAAAAGCTATGGTTGTAACATACAAGGATAAAAAAGTAAAACAAATTAGCAATAGACACCTGGTCAGTTAGAGAAACTGCTGTCATAGGTAACCCAAAGGAGAACAGGCTGCCGGCAGGTCAAGAAAAGATCAACCACGGCAGGTGTGACAAACCTCAGCCCTGAGGCCTTGCACACTCGGTACAAAGCTCATGGCCTGTCACTGGCAGTGGCGGTGCCATACTGCAGGATGACATGGTTACGCTCCCATCCCGATGCCCAACATAGGGTCCTTCTGTTCTTCCAGCCACAGACACGCAGCGGGCAAACGGAGCAAAGAGGAGGTCCAAGTCCAGTCAGGGCCAGCAGCTTCACGGAGGCGTCAGGGCTCCAGTGCAGCTTGGCCCAAGCCCTGCGTCCATGGACATCCATGGAAATTTGGGGAAAAGAACTGAGCTGTAACAGATCCAGCATCAAGCAGACTATGAAATGTATTGCTTGTTAAGAAATGAGTAAAAGACTTGCCACTTGCATTTACTCATAAATATTGGTCTAAAATATAGACGAATGCTTCCAATCTTCAAACATAGTGGAAAGTCCCAGTGATCTTACTGTCCTTGCTGGTGTAGTCTGAAATATCTACTAGTTTCACATGGCACTCTTAACAGGATTTCAATCCCATCTACAAGCACAGTTAGCTTGTGTCCTGGTTTCAGCTGGGATAGAGTTAATTTTCTTCTTAGTAGCTATTAGAGTGCTGTGTTTTGGATTTAGGATAAGAATAATGTTGATAACACACTGATGTTTTAGTTGTTGCTAAGCAGTGCTTACACTAGGCAAGGACTTTTCATCTCCCCATGCTCTGCCAGGTGCACAAGAAGCTGGGAGGGGGCACAGCCAGGACAGCTGAACCAGACTGGCCAAAGGGCTATGCCATACCGTATGGCGTCATGCTCAGTATATAAGCTGGGGGAAGAAGAAGGAAGGAGGAGATGTTTGGAGTGATGGCGTTTGGCTTCCCAAGTAACCGTTACGCGTGATGGAGCCCTGCTTTCCTGGAGATGGCCAAACACCTGCCTGCCGATGGGAAGTAGTGAATGAATTCCTTGCTTTGCTTTGCTTGTGCACGCGGCTTTTGCTTTACCTATTAAACTGTCTTTATCTCAACCCATGAGTTTTCCCACTTTTCCGATTCTCTCCCCCATCCCACCAGGGGGGAGTGAGCGAGCAGCTGCGTGGTGCTTAGTTGCCAGCTGGGGTTAAAACATGACAGCTTGTTAATTGGTTTCTTTATTACTTTCACTGTACTATTCTTGTTTGAAAGTTCTTTTTAATAGGAATGAGCAGCTAATAATGATTTTTATACTCTTAAAATGACTATGATACTGGTATTTTTTATAATTTCATTTTCAGCTAAATGCATCACGGAAGACTATAGTTCTCTATGTTTTGTCTAGAGCAGAAGTTTGTTCTAATTCACATTCGGTTCCTCAGATTCACATAATTGAATCTTTCCTTATGGAGAAAGTTTTTTAAAAAAACAACACTACAATTAGCTGCTGACAATCTATCACAACGTAATGCCATTATAACATTGTAACAGGGTGAAGGGACCTGGTTGTTGTACAGCTAAATCCTGTGTGCGGCAGCCGGGCAGGGCAGAGCCACCTGCGAGTGGAAGGGCTGGCCTCCTGCACCAGTGGGTCTACCAGCTGGTCCTCCTTCCCCCTCTTCTCCCAGCACATTTTCTTAGGATGCACTGGCATGGTCACTTTGGGGAGGGGGGCGGAAAAAAAAGCTGTCGTGGTGCGAATAGTTACTGCTCCTCCCCTGGAGATGCCTGTCTTCCCTGCAGAAGGGCTCTAGCCAGCGCTGCCTAAACCATTTCAGCGCCAGGTCAAACCAGTTAGGTCAGGCTGCCCTGAACATCAGGCTGGTCTCACACTGCACTGAAGAAGAGCATTAACCTCAACTGACGAGCAGTAATACGTGGCTGGAAAAGATAATATTTTCAACTGTGCTCATTGAAAGGGGTGGTCTACATTACAATAGCTTAATTCGCCATAACGGCACAATTCTCTTAGTGGTGTTGTTAGCAGGTGCCATTTGTAAAACCAGCTTGTCTTCTGGAGCCACTCTTCGTCAGAAGAGAGCAAACAACAATAAACAGACTTCTCCGAAGGACCATGGGAAAGGCGATTAAAATTCGTTCTGTCTGTTGGTGCTAAAATATTCTTTGGAAAACTGTTCAACTTGCTGAAGAAATCAGAATTTTCACCCCTTGAGAAAGTGGAGATTGCTGGTTTCTGTTTTTTCCTGGTAGGAACTAAGATGAATTCAGAGCTCTAGAAGTAACCTTTAGCTATCAGAATCACCCAAATATTTAGTTTGCTTTTCCCTTCTAATGCTATGCTTTCAGGCTTTCTTGTCTGCACCTTTTGCTGGTTATTTTAATCACCACCGTGAAAGACTTTTCACAGATTGAAGTGTTCTGAGTCTAGCAGGAGAGCTCACAACAAGAGCTGAAGACCACAGCCAGATCTAGACCCATTCAGAGCAGTAGAAAACTGAAGTTTCCTTTCAGATATTTAACTATTTGAAGCAACCTGGAGTCTCAGCTACCTGAGGTCATAAGTCAAAGTAGGACATCCTTCTAGAATATGCTTTGTTGTTCGTATTCCTTGGTATCACATTCCTGGAGTTACGGATGAAATACGATAGGCTGCTTTACTGCAAGATGCAAGAAAGTCAGATCAGATATCACACAGTTGTGGGTTTTGGCCCTAAGAACTTATGACTTTTCTTTTTTTTCGTATCAAGTTTTTTCCTATCGAGTTAGTAATTTTTGAAATGCATTCACAGTGCCGATTCTATATTTTTTACTATAAATAAATAAAAATATATCTGAAAGAGAATTGTTGGCATGTTCATGGAGTGTATCAAAGCAGTGTTCTGCATTGTATCTATGGTCATCTATTCTGTTGCAGCAAGATGATTTTTTTTTTAGACATGAAATCCATGACTGATTTTATCATGACAAAACATTACTCACAGTAGCCAATTGAGGATAAGCATTGCAAAATTCAAAATCTTTTAGATCTTTCTGCATGCTTCAAGAGTGTCTGTGCTATGGAGTTTGTCAAAGTGAAGGACTGGTTCTGTTTACCAGGGTAGCCACCAAACAACACTCATGGCAGACCCTGGAGGATCAGCACTTCGTACTCCTTGGAAGCTGACTTTCAACTTGTGCTAATTTCCTGGCAGGTTAAGGGAAGTCCAGTGCTAATGTATGCTTGCAGGTGAAACACCTCCTTGGTGGGTAAGACTTTCCATGTACTTTGACAAGATACTTTTTAGAAGATGTAGGTTTAGAAAGAAGACAAACTCTTTGTCCAAGTCCAGCAGTTTCCAAGCAGCTGTTTATCGAGACTCAAGACCTCCCTCCCGGTCCTTTATGTAGAGTCAAGTTCTGCTCCCTTTGCAACAGCCATGACCGAACAGTCCACCCATCAAATCCGTCTCCCTCCAATTTAGGGAGATGGATGTTGTGGAGGATGATGTCCTCCTGTAATGGGAGCACTACTGATTTCCCATTACCCCAGCTATCTACCCAAGATTGTCCTTTCAGAGTGCCCACTCCCAGAATACTCATTCTGACCAGTAACAAGAGGCTTGCAGTGCCCTGGCTGCAGGACTGGTTATAAGCACCTGCTCTCTCCTAACTGGGTGCACTGCGTTTTACATCCCGTGTTACCTTTCATGTCTACTTCTTTTTCGCCTTCCAGAGCACGCAGCACTCTCCCACGGGCACACCTCCCTCGCCCATCTCACGTTTCACAGGCGAGATGCATGCCCCACACATACTTCACACTTGCTCCAAGATCCCAGGTTCTAGATAAGACCAATCCCTAACAAATTTCTGTCTGTGCCTTGTGCTGTCTCCCAGGGTCTGAGTCTTTTCCGTATGCAAACCTTTAACTGAGCTGTTAAGACTTGTGGGTATGCAAGGGATGGCACGTGGCAGGGAAAAGAAAGCACTTCCACATTTTTTGTACTTACTTAAAACGGACTCTCAGACTTTCTAAACAAAAACGTGCGACAGTTCCATTAAGCCCTTAAGTCTTGTAGTCGCACTACTTATTCTAGTAAAGCAACTTGTTCCTTCTTCTCCCCAGAAGGAAACAGACTGTCCCTGGATCTCACTCACCATTAGCTGAGGGGTCAGGTAAACCTTTGTCCATTACAAATTAGTGTTCATCATTTGGGAGATGTGACAATGACTGTGCAAGGTAGTGGCAGTCAAGTATTTCCCTGTGAAGACCAGAATGCAGCTGTGTGGCTTGTGTGGCTGTGGGATCTCCACTTCCGAGAGCTGTTCCCGGCATCCCAAGTCCTTTGGTAGGGGAAGAGATTGTGCTGCTGTGTGCTGCGAGGCCAAGTGTTTTCCAAGGAGGCGTTTCAAATCCTGAGTCTAATGTGAGCTATCCATTAAAAATTATCCATTAAAAATGTACCTTTAAAAACTATCTGAGTGTCAATATTCATGAGTTCCTTATTTTAGCTGCCATCAAACTGATTAGTTTACGGGGCTGAGGAATGGATAGCCTCATACATGACAGCAGAATTTGGGTGGAGGGAGGAAATCTGAGTTTAAAAACTTTAAAAATACTCATTTTTACTTTCAGTTTTATTGGAAAACTACCCTTCAGAAATCCAAATGTGAGGTAAATCTGCTTGTGTTAATTTGCTCTGCTTTCCTAAGAATTAACTTTACTTCCCTAGTTTATAAATTGCCTTATGGGCTGGCTTCCCTCTGGTAGGAGCACTTTCTCTTTTTTTTTGCAGAAGGCAAGTAGGGAAGGTTGCCTCTTTGTGGCTGACTCCTCCTGTTGCCAAAACTGTGCCTACCTTACAATAAGCTCTTCGTCTACAGGGTTTTTTTTCTTCAAAAAGCCTTTCTTCTACGGATACCTTTTGTGGCAGTTCCTTCCCTAATACAAAGAAAGGCTAGTTAGCTGAAGTAAAGTCCCATTTCCTCTAGGATCTGAACTTTGGTATTATTCATCTAAGGTTGCTTGTTTTTTGAGAAACTCTGATTCTTTCCTTATACTGATACAGCTGCTGTGAATGTATTGGGGGTTATCTGAAAAAGGCTGTGTTGGTATGATATTAAAACTGTATTTTCCAGAAGGACTCAGTCATAATCACAGAATCATAGAAGAGTTTGGGTTGGAAGGGACCCTTAAAAGTCATCTAGTCCAACCACCCTGCAGTGAGCAGGGACATCTTCAACTAGATCAGGTTGCTCATAAATAATAGCCTGAATAAACAAAATTCCTTAATTGTAATATTTTTATTTGTTTCTTTGTAAAAATTCTGCTGCCTTTTCCTGAAAACATCCCTGTGGGATCAGCATCTGCCTTAGAGAAATTGAGGGAAGGTGAGTAAAAATCAAAACTGACACAGTTTGCAAACAAGACCATCAGAAACCCCAATAGCTCAGAGGACAACTCTTCAAAGCTAGGACTAAAGCAGCATGCTACTTGTGCTGAAACAAAGAATTTACAGCACAGTAAGTGAATTTACTCAATGAAGAACTCTGCTGTTGACTCCAGGGGCAACAGAATTTGTTTCCAAATGGGGATTTTATCCCAGCTCCTCCCTTACCACAGGATCTCTTTGTCTATTTTTTCCCGTCTAGTAACTGAGCTGCTCACAGGAAAGAAAATGTCCCCCAAAACTACTATTTGCTGTCATCTAGCGGTAAAATTTATTTTAGCAACTGTTTCGTTTGCTCTGCAACAATGCCGTTTTAGTTTTCTCCTAGGGAATTCTCTATCTGATTTTGGGTTTATGCTCTTTTCCAGGTAGTAAAGGAGAGGATTTATGAAGAATAAAAAGCTCCTATCCTTTTACTGATGGTTCAGTCTAAACCCCTTTTTCCTGCCAAATGCTTTCCTCTTTCTTCTAAAACTAAGGGAATTCTGACTTCATTGTTTTGATGAAGGACTTTGCTGACACCATTGGAAGACTGAACAGTGATGTCAAAGGTGCCTGAGAAGATAAGCTTTCCACCCCCACCACCATAGGAAGAGGGCTAACTTTAATCATCTTCTTCAAACATAGTGCAGAGACAGTTATCTTTATAGTTCATCTTTTCCCCACAGGTATTCTTGGTGCTACAGGATGGACAGAGATGCATGAAATCTTGTGGTATCACTCACATCTGTAATACACAGATACATACAGCAATATATGTGTGGTGTGCTGAGTCACAGCTCCTATTGCTTGGTTTAGCTCTGTAGCTATCAATAAAGCTGCATCAACTTACTCTTTGAACAACTGTCAAATAAGGTACTCCTGCTTTGCATCATTTAAAGGCAGTTCCACTGACGGCTGTTAGATAGCACATGGCCTGGACAGGACTGTCCAATAATGCAACAGAAAACCAGGAAAAGCACAAATGTTAAACCTGGGATGCTGCATTCTGCCCAAGGTTTGGCGTGCAGGAAAGGATGCATGCAGCACTACCGGGAAAGGGTAGGATGGATGAGAAATGAGGCTATGCCATCATACACCCTTCGTTAAGAGATAACACTAAGAAAAAGTGATGTGGGGTCCACAAAGACCCACTTCCAAATTTATGTGAACCTCTTTTTAACTATCTGTGTTATAACAATGTGTATTATAAAGGAGAAAGTTAAATTGTCATATGTTTTCAAATATGCTTCCAGCCCTTTCCACATGAATGTGATCTTAGGAAGGCTGAAAGACAAGCTTGTAAACTTTGGACCAAGATCACCCCAGAAGAATTATTTTGTGTTAAGGCAAGGATAGCCTCAACACTGGAGAAAAGGTCCAGAAACCGCAGGAAACCGCCACTTTGGTAGGGTGTTTGCTAGTTAATAATGTAGCCGTGGAGGAGGCTGGAAGGGAAGTGGCATCATTGACATAACCTGATTCAAAGTAAAACCTGACAGGCAAAGGCCAACAAGAGCAAGTCAAACCAGCACCCTTGGTAAAAGTGGTAGGTAGAAACAGCCCTCCACTTCTGTGCAAGGGGAGCCTCCTGGGAACAAGAACTTGCAGTTCTAGAGTAAAGAAATAAAGCAGCATGTTACTTGTCTAAAAGCACTAAATAAGACTGACTTGTTCAAGCCAGTTCCACAGCAGATTCATTTCTGCAGCAGTAGGCTCCAACGACCTCAACCCAGATGTGGACTGCAGGTATAAATAGATACACTAAGTCCATGTCTCTAGCAATCTTAAGGAAATACCCTACTTAATGCCTGCAATTAATACTTTATTTTATCTAACTTTCTATTGCAACTGCCAAGTACAGCTACGCTCCTTCTCCAGAGTGCAGCGAATTTTTATTCAACAACGCTTTCACAGAATCTAAACAAGAAAATCTGAAGTGACCCTGGATTTATCTGAGGCCAGATGAAAGGTCAGGCAAGCTCAGGAGCAGAAGACACACCAAAACCGAACGGCTAGTTTGTCTGACTACAAGTGCCCAAAGACATGCATCCAAATGGATGTTCCTAATTAAGAACCCTTCCTGGCTTGCAGGTCGTGAGAACTGAGAGCAAACTTCTCAGAGGTGAGCCAGAGGATACGGTGCGTTACAGAAGGGCAAAATAAACCAGACTTTTCCTGTGGACAGACGCTCAAAGAGCGGGCTTCAAGCCAGACCAGCCGTGCCCACAGAAGGAGGCGCTGCTCGACCACTTTCCGCGTTGCTGGTGGCACCTGCGGTCGGGTGGATGCTCAGCATGGGACTCAGACGCAGATGCCCTGAGGCACCTTGAAATTACACCTTTGACGCATTTTTGTCTGACTTTTTTTTCCTGGATCTGAAAGTCAATGGTTCTTTCTGGATTATTTTTATCAATTTAAAGTACTGCTTTCATGTCTATCTAACCTCGCTGGTGGCCAACGAAACAATCACAGCTGCTTGAATATGGAGAGGTTGTTCAGCAGACACAGTACATTGCTCTAAGAAATTTTTCTTCTTTTCATCATCTACAGTCAGAAGATAAAATAAGTTTCCTGGCAAAATCAATTTGTCAGCTAGAATTTAGAGTATGTATGCTGAAAAATTACTTGACCCATGCCATGAAAGAGAGGGGAACTCTTAAAAAGAGAAAAATCCCAATTGCTTTGTCCAATAATATTTCCCCAAATGGCTGGGCCAGAAACAGCAGGCAGTGAAGAGTGAAGTTAACAATGTCTTTTTCAGTGGGTGCAGAAACAAAGGAAACCTCTAAGCAACCATGCAAAGTGATCAAAACCATGATATTGACACTTATTAAGGAATTGCTGGAATTCTCTCTGGGACCCTTTCTTAAAATAGGGCTTTTTAAACCCTAGGTCTCAAAGCACTTTCTAAAAGGCCAGTGAACTCAGTTGGTAAACTGAGGGACTTAAACATATTGCGACTTCCCCCAAAACCCAGAAAGAAAACTAGTATTAAAATCCTTTTTTCTTTCCCCCCACATTCCGAGGAGCTGTTTTTCCATGCTGCTTTCTTCTTCCATTGTTGTTGCATTCCTGAAAAGTTTTAGTCTTGAGTCCTTGTCAGAGACACTGTGACTCAGAGCAGAGGTAATGACGGTTTGCTTTTCCTACCTTTATATATTGTTGTAGAAGCGGGTGTATATAAGATAAGGAATCCCTGTACCAAACGATCATTACATCGAGTGTCTATCTTCCTTCAGATGTGTTTATTATCAGAAGGGGTGTTGGGGGAACGTTTCCTGCTCTGTGTTTTTGAATTTTGTATATACACTTTGACATTATGTTAAAAATCCTGGACTTTTAAAATGGATGGACAGTAGATCTGTACTATAAATTCAGTCTCTTCTTCATGTGCCCATCTGTTAGTAGAGCAAGAAAACCAGCATTTTCTCTGGAACCTTTACTACCTAGCATCCCTAGGGCTGGTAGATAGATAGCCAGGATATACCTGAGAATGTGTGTTTCACTTCTGTATTATCACTGCCCAGCTCCCAGGACCAAACCATTGTGCCTGAGCTCAGATTTTCATTTTACTCAGAAATTCCACCGCTGAAAGGATAACCCTACATAGAGAACGTGCTAGCTTGTAAGGAGTGGACCATGATCTGACAGGATTCTGCAGTGCACAAGTGGGTAATCATGTGGAAGAGGCCATTCAGTTGGCAGTATCTGTAAGGCGTATTTTGTCATGGTTATAGAACATGATGTCATCTGAGCATTACAGCCTGGAGGGCCTAGTCTTGTGTCACTGTCAATGGATGCAGTGGCACTGCCTATTTCTCATGCCTCTGAAAATCAGACCTGAAATCTGCGGGTCTGCTGCAGCAGGACCCATCTGTAGGTTGTGTTTTATTCTTTGCGTATCATGTGCCAGAATGCCAACCATATGGATAAAGTTTCCACTCTTAACTTGTGACACAACTGGTAAATAGCCATAAATGGAAGTGTAAGGCTTCCACAGTGTATATGGAGTAAGCTATTGCTAAATCAGGCCTTGATGACACATTGCTTACTTGGCAGCACAAACAGCTTCTTAAACAGAATACATCTCCATCACATAGTCTAGCAAGACTGTGGTTACTGCACACTTAATTTTACATATAGTAAGATCAGTTAACTTACTTATTTGCAGTTAGAAAGGGTATGAATCTCTTGACAGTGGACAAAACTAAGGGTGTGAAGCGTCTTTCCATATTCAGCACTTCCACACAGAGATTCTGTTGGACTCAGAGAATCTGTCACTTCCTGAGCAGGAATTTACTTAGTTAATTACAAAATGTTAATATTTGAGAACATTAGTATTTTAGATGGCTTAAGTATATTTCCAGATTTTGTGAAGAACTCACATGGGATCCATGTCAGACATCTTTGGTTTTTTGGGACTGCATCTCTGCTACATTCATTCTGGGAATTAACTACATTGAAGCATATTTATGGGGTAGCAGGAGGGAATCGTACTGCAGGGTGTCCTCTCCAACTCCCTTCTCCTCCCACGAGAGAGGAGACCACTAGACTGTGTAGCTCGCTCTTGTCCCTAGCCTTTCCCTTCCCCAACCCCATCATAGCCCTTTCCACCCTTGAATCATGTTACTTCCCAATCTGTACTTAATTAAATGACAGCAACAAACACTGCATGTGCTGACGGTTCATCATTCTATCCTGAATTTTTTGGTATCAGTTTTTTTTTAATTCCCACACAGGAAAAAAAAAATAATCTCACATCTGTACATAAATCCCAGCATGAACTCAAGTGAAAAATACAGACTTTCTTCCCAGAAGATGCCCTCCGCAGATGTCCTAACTCCTAATATTGGTGGCTAGCATGTGCCTAAAGAATTGTATAAATTCTATAGCTTATTTGAATGATGGAATCTAGCAGCTGTTAAACAAGGGTTACCGAACAATACTGGGAAAAACTCGAATCATATATTACTTACAGCCTGTTTATCAATGCAGCATTTATTCCACCCTTTGTTTCCCCCTGTGCCAATCCAGACAGGCTGCCTAATGAGAAGCTGTAATTGGTGCAGAAGCATATCCACTATATCCTGGATTCCAGACATCCAGCAGAAGCTGTTGCACAGCAGCGCCCGTTTTGGTCTACCCAGCCATTTAGCAAACCCAGCATGTGGAGTAAGACTTTAACACATCTGTTATTATTTCCCTCAATCTACAAGGAGCGGATAACAGGTGACGGATTTAAGAAAGCTGTGTAAATAAGTAGAATGGTGCTCTCGCTAGTAAGGCAACATACTCAGAGGAGAAGAATTGCATACCCCCTTGCAGGACCGGAGAGAGGGCTTACTTCGACTCCCAGGAATTACGTTTTGTTTCCTGTCCTGTGCTGGTGGGTCACATTCCAAGCTGCTGTTAAGGCGATAGGAGAATTAAAGTATCAGCTGCTTCCCCTGCTCGTTCCAGTCCTGGCAGTGGAGGCTAGACCAGCAACGGAGCTGCTGAACTAACTGTGGCAGGACTGGAGCGAGGACAAAGACGGTTGCTTGGCTCCATGTTCAGATTCTGCTTCTTCCCCACATTGGCAAGACCCATCACACGACGGATCTGCTGTTCACACCCTTGCATAACACCTCGTGGCCGAGTGTTCAACGCGCTTGCCTGAGTATTTCTATGGAATTACTTGTTGAAAACAAGAATGACGGGACTGGCCTGCCAGTAACACTGGAAAGTGAAAAATTGCTAGTGATTCCAAAGTATCCAAAGCACTAATTTGAGTAGGCATATTGTTAGAGTTTTGAAATGGATATTTATCTTGATTTTCTCTGCTATGCACAAAACTATTTGGTCACCAGGTCAACTGAATTAGAAGTAACTGTGTGGCTATAGAGGGCTTCTGGTGCTGTGGGACACATTTCTTTCCTTTGAGACAGCACAGACAACAACCCAATGGCCAGCTCAGTGCATGAAAAAATTGGACCTAAAGGGACGAAGAAAGGCACCAGTACCATGCCAGTAAAAAAAAAAGCTGAGGAAACACAAAAATTATGGCTCTTAAAGTAATTAATATTGACTCAGTCAATTGCACAAGACAAATGAGTTATGGTAAACATCTTAGGGCTCAGGAATTAAAAAGCTTTAAGAATCAAAGTAAGGGTTGAAAATGTTCCTGAACTAGATAGCATGTGTCAAGCCAAGCTTGCAAAACTGGCAGTCAGAAAGCTAATTGTTTTACCTGGAAATGGAACAAATTTAACATGTATCCTATCACTCCACTAAGTCGTTTTTTATCTTAACGACCTCCTAAAAATTAACTTACAACACACTATGGTAATACTAAGAATATATTTAGCAGTTGTTTTCCAAGAAGGCATTCCAGGCTTTTAATATCATCCCATATTGGTAATTATTCCTTTGTTAGAGATACATAGCAGGAATCACTTAATGAACTGCAATATTGGCTACTTACAGAGACCTCCACTTTTCAACGAAATCTGCTGCGAGCAGAACTGCTTGTGGGACTTGGCATTGCTATAAAAAAGAATTTGAAGCACATCCCCATGTATAAATGTATCAATGTAATGCTAATCCAGGTACTTGAAAATCGATGCATTTATTAAAAAAGTAAAAAATTGTTACTTTTCTTCAGCGTTTGTACTAGCATGTTGAGGCTCTCTACATCAACTTTTTAATGCTTTGCACTGCTACAGTGAAGGCTGGTAGATTTTTTTTAAAACAAAACCTGAGCTTCTCATGAAATAGCATGACTTTGGGAACCTGAGTTTTGCAAAGTATTACAGGAATCACAGTAAAAGAGGGGTCACATAAACTTTTGCTTGGACTTATCTCAAGTCTGAGTTTGAACTAAAAAATTTACAGTGCTCTTTACAGCCCGTTACACTCCTGGTAGAGCCATTGTCAAGGTGATGCTTGAAAAGACTGCAAAACACACTTTTTCTTTACACACTTTTTTTTTTTCCAGCACTGTTTATGTAAATGATATGGGTGAAGACAAACACTTCTGCAAAATTGTCCCTCTTAAATGTACATTCTGGGAATGTCAGTGTTTGCGGAGTTTTTAAAACTGATTCAAACTGATGTATTTTCTTCCAAATGCTGAACACATTTCCCCCATCCATATGAAAAACGCAGTCAACTCTCTATTTTGAAGACTATTACTTTGCTTCTTACTTGGGTCATGTGTTTTCCTTTATTTGGCATTTGGAACTTATCATCTGTTGTTTCTAATGCTTTCAACCTTTGTTGGTGTTTCCTTGTTGGATACTTGTTGTGGTAGATAGCAGTTCTCTGACTCCATTTCAGCTTTCACTAATGCAGACTATATGTCATGGCTTCATTACTGGCAGTGCCCTTAATTATTTAAGGTGTAACAACGTCATCTATAGCTGTGCCTTGTTTACATTAGGGATGTGAGAACTGGCATTTCCATACCGCAGAATTTTTCCTTTTGCTATTTAAATTCTGAATCAGTACAGGAGGCCACCAATGTGACTACAGACTAGGAGGTCTAACAAAAGAGAAAGAAGAGATTACTGCTTCCCTGTATCTGTTCTGGCCCTCTGCCAGAGTATATGGCCTACTATACAGGTGTTCCTTCAACAGAGCTAGAATTCCTATATGTGCTTCAGTGGATTCATTTATTTAAACCAAACTGTTGGGCCTTGCCTACTGTAGCGTGTGTAGTGTTCTACTGTGAAGGCAGTGGTCGCTGCCAAAGGGATGGATGAGCAGCAGACAATTGTATCTCAAACTGTCATACTCTACCTGCCATGAACCACTAAGGAGACTGCAGAGACAGGGCTCAAAACCCCCACTGAGCTCCTCTGGTCACCGTTCATCAGGTGACTCCTGCTGGCTCTTAATGAGCTCTTAGTCTATGTAACAGACAAAAAGCATTTTACCCCATGGTTGCCTGGCCACCTCCTGCCACGCAGCTAACGCGTTGTCTTGTTGAGCCGTGACACTCCATCCTGCTTCTGAGCAGCGTATGAGCAGACTCCTCCGTAGAGGCCTGAAAGAATGCCTTACAAAATTATTATTGCCTGCTCAGGTGCAGGTCTACACCAGGGATTTCTTAAGCACAAGAATGACACCTAGGTTATACGACTATTTTTTCCAACTCTCCAGACAACAGAGTTGTCCCGGCAAAATACTGTTGTGTGAACCCAGTGTGAAACAAGCATTTGGATGGAAAATTTCAGCTGATGTTTGACAGTCATAGGCATCAGTAAGCACCAGCCTTTATAGTGGGAAATGTCAGGCATCTTCTCAATTGCCAGTGCCACCACCTCTGCACAATGAAGTTACGCAGAATGAACACATGTGTCAATGAACTCAGCCTCACCACATCTGTATGAAATACCTTACAGTATTTCAAAGACAGTTTCAGAGGGTTGCTCGGCCTCACAGGGAGTAATCCCGGGCAGAAACCAGCACGATCAGTTATCCTACAGTCAGACCAGACTCCTCCTGTAGTACTCGGCTCCTGCCGTGAAAAAAACAAAACCGAAACCCCTCGGTAAGCTTGCTTAGTGCACAAAAACCTTGCTTTTGAGCAATATAGTAAAAAAAAAAATAAAGAAAAATCCATTCCCCTGGCTTAAGGTTTAGTAGTGAAGGAACTTGTTCATTCTTGGATTGCCTGTTCTTCCGTCCTCTCGCCTGCAAAACGGGCGGTGCCCCCTCCAGCCCGGGGACGGATTCCCCGCTGCGTCCGGGTGCGGGGGCGGCCGCGGCCCCGACCCCGACGCGCGGCCGGGAGCTGCCGCCGCCGGCGGCCCCCACGCCGCCCAGGGGCACCGGACGCCTGAGGCGCGGGGGCCGCCTCGCTGCCGGCCGGCCGGGAGGGAGGGCGGCAGCCGGCGGGGGTCGGCGGGGACGGCTCCGGCGCTGACAGGGCGTGATCCCCCCGCGCAAGTGTGCGGCGCTGGCTCGCCCTCTGCCCGCTGCCTCCGGTTACATCCCTGGCAGGAGGCGGCGATGCTCGGCTTGGCTTTCCAGGGTTATTTTTGGCCGGGGCCGCCGCACGCCGATGGCAGCGGACCGGCCAGCCCCGGGCGCCCTTGCGGGGGCCCCGCCGGGCGGGGGAAGGGGCGGCGCGCACCCCGCTCCCGCCCCGGCTCCCCCGCGGCGCCGGGCTCCCGCCGCCGGGCCGCCGAGGGCCGAGCGAACCCGCCTCCGGCCCCGCGGGGGCCGGCCGTGAGGGGAGGCCGACCCCGCGCCAGCCGGCGGCAGGGAACCGCCTCCCCGCTGGCCGCCGCCGGGCAGGCAGCCTGCGTGACGGGCGGCCGCTGCCCCGCGGAGCCGCAGCCGGGCGGGCGGCAGCGGGCCCGCCGCCATGGAGAGGACCCCCATCCCGGTGCTGACGGTGCCGACGGCGCCCTACGAGGACCAGCGGCCGACGGGCGGCGGGGGGCTGCGGCGGCCCACGGGGCTCTTCGAGAGCCAGCGCAACTACCTGCCCAACTTCGTGCAGAGCCTCCTCTCCTCCGTCGACCTCCGCGACCGCCAGGGCTGCACCATGGTGGTGGGCAGCGACGGCCGCTACTTCAGCAAGACGGCCATCGAGATCGTCGTCCAGATGGCCGCGGCCAACGGGGTAAGCGGGCCCCCTCGCCCCCCCGCCGCCCTCACGCCGGCCTCTCGGGGCGGCCTCGCCGCTGCCCGCCGCCAGCCGCGCCCCGCCGGCGCCCTCGGGCCGCCGCCCCCCGCGCCTCCCCGCAGCCGCCTCCGCGGCCTGCCCGCGCCGGCGGCTCCCTGCGGCGGGGCGGCGCGCTGCCCTGTGGCGGCCCGGGCAGCGCTGCAGGTACCGCTGGAAGTGGGACGGGTCTGGCGCCCGGCCGCGTTTCAGCCTTCTGCTCCCTCCGCGGGCGGGACCGCTGGGCTCTGGCGCAGCTGCGGGTACCCGCGTGTCGCGGGGTGGTCGTGGTGGCCTCGGGAGGCCGCTGGCCACGCCGTGCTCCCCCGCACCGGCTGGGGCAGGAGTGGGAGCCGAGACACACGGTCGGCTCTGCAGGAGAAAATGTAGCAGAATTAAAAATAAGCGTGTGGGAAAGGAAGGTATCAGGCGGGTATCTGCGGCTCAGGGTCTTTTAGAAATAGTCAAGGAAAATGGTATTACTGAAGCAAGAGGAATTCAGCATTTTGGCTGCATCTTAAAATAAAAATCATTCTTTTCTATTGTTCACTTGCGAACAAAATACAAAATGCACAAGACCGCAGTGGCGAATAGTCTGCGATCAGATGGGTTACAGCTTTTCCTGTGCAGTTTTGAAAACGGGAAAGAACGCAGGAGGAAAACTAGTGTCTTCCGATAGATACACGCACGTTCATGTGTCGGCGTGTATGTACAGAAAGCTGGAAATCCAGCTAATGTAGGCTTGAAGTTTCTACTTCAAAGCAGAGTTGAAGCCGCTGTCTCTCGTTATGATGGCTAAATTGATTCTTCAGATCTGGCAAAAGAAGTGATATAATTTTATAGGGTTCATTTTGTAGTGAATTTACTTTTTCTTAGTTTTTTTTCAAAAGCCCCACTCTTTAAATGCAGTCCGGTTTTATAACCAGGAGATCTTTCAACTTTGAAACGAAATCTCCATATGTGTCTGAATTTCCCCTGATGATTTATTGTCACGTACAAGCTGTAAGGATTAGCCAGCCTGGCATAAATAATGAGTATTTTAAATTTATTTCTAAAGCATGTTCTCACCACGCTGATACTATCAAGCAGACGCTGAGTGATACCTGAGGTTTCAGAGAGACTGGCTGCGTTAGGTACTGTCTAGCTTTTGCAAACTCACCCTTCATGTGGGGGCTTGGGAGAGGCCGGGGCTTATGTGGCCCAGGGCGTGAGGTGGGCTGTCGCGGGGGGATGCTGGCGAAGGTGGGGACACTGGCGAGGGCAGTGCAGTGGTGTTTCGTCTGCGGCGGCGGGGAGTGAGCGTGCAGGGAGCGAGCGCGGAGCAGCAGGAGCGGGCTGGGGTGTGGGGCATTGCGAGGAAGGTAGGACAGGGCCCGGAGGAGCGCTGCTCCCTAGCCCCTTCCCCAGTGTGGCTCAGCAGAGAAAGCCTCACTGCTGGAATTGTACCTGTTGACCAGGCGGGATAAAGTGCAGCAACAGCTAAAGCAAGAGCCCTGTGGCAAGAGCCGCCCTGCCGAGGCTGAGGTCCTTGCCTGCCCTTGCACACTGGTGGGAGCTACAGAGTGGGTTACAGCCACAAGGTGACCACAAGGACCGAGGTGCTGAGGAAGACAAGAAGTTTAGGGTTTAGAAGACCAGGGGCTTGTCAGCCAGGTTATGCTGTATTTAGGACTCTCTCCTGATTAATTTTTCCTGTCAGCTTGCCTCCTTTCTGCTGCTTCTGTCACATTCCCCATTTTGCTCTATTTCCTCTGAAGATCAGGTCTTTCTGACCTCGGGAGATTTCCAGTTTGACGTGTTTCTGGCACCTTACTGAGGAGTGCTTCCCCTTTCATAAGTTACTGCAAGTTTTTTGGAAACACAGTTTCTCCCTAGTGTTTTCTGAAGGCAAAACCCAAGCTTTTCTGCTCGCAGTTCCCACAAATATCTGAATTCAAGCATGATACTCTTATTAATGACACAGTCCTCACAAATTCAGCAGGCCAGCTGGTGGGGTGCTGCTGATGCTGAAAAGGCTTCCTGTTTCCATGTGCTGATGCTCCATCCCCTCTCTACCATCCTCACCCTGCTCACCCTCACCCCCGTTTCTCTCAAGCACACTGTAGATGCACAAGCCTCACATTTACTTAGTGAATACTGTTTGTATGTTTTATTCTTTGGCTGTTAAAGTGCATCTGCTGGGAAAATATCTGAACCTCCCTGACGGCATCGTTTAGTGCTGTGCTATGTAAGTAGGAGGAGAGGAAGGGAGTACTCCTGAGGGCAAAGATCTCTCCCTTTGGATGAGGTTAATGTCATTAGAAGGCATGTAGCCAGTATCACAAGGAAAGAAGTGAGCTGGTGTAGGCAGGATCGGATGAAATGTGTGGAAGCCTTGAAGTTGCATTCAAAACCTTTAGCCACCCCAGAGTGCCAGGAGAGGGACAGCCAGGCAGTGCTGATAAACTGAACTTGAATCTCCTTCTTGGAAGACCCGTACCGAGTGTTATGGTTAATTCTGCCTGCTGAGTACAAAAATAAAAGGGATTTTCTATTATCAACTGTAAATGTATTGCCCTTTAGAGTTGCTAGGTTCCCCTTGTTCTAATTTGGTGACTCACCCCACATTCCCCCTGCGTTAACAGCCTAGCACAGTTGGCATATGCCCCAGTGCAAGGAATGAGATGAGGCCCCCTGCCCGGTCAGCTGCCAGTGCTTGCCCTGCCTTCTTCTCATCTCCAGTCCCTCTGGCTCGTGCCCTCCAGCTTGGGGTTGCAGGTACACACTCCACAGCTGTAGCCTGCACAGGCTTCCACTGGTGGCAACAGCTACACGCTGGTCCCTGCTGTGCAACTGTTGTCAGCACGTGCTCTACCACATCTTTCTGTTCAGAGCTGGAGGTGGCTAACCAGAGTCACCCTTCGGTGGGTTGCGCAGCTGGGGCTGCAGCAAACACATTTGGGTAAGGGACTGCATGTCATGGGGAGGGTGGCGGAGTGTGAGGAAAGCCATGCAGAGGTTCTGTGCCATTCTGGGTTGCAACAAGCAGTTTTGCAAAGCGGGGTGGTAGGAGAGCGTCTGAAGCTCTGTTTCCTTTTTCACCTGTGTCCTGGCAGTAGCAGTGTCCTTGTACCTCAGCGTCTGGAAGAACTGAGGTAAAGGGCTCCATCATTTATAGTACAGTTCCACTACAAATTAAATGCAAGTATTCCATTAGACCCATCAACTGGATGTGGTGTCTCATTTTTGATGCAAAATTTAGGACAGGTTTAAATGAGAAGCTGCTATGTGTGAGTCTCAGTGGCAGATCAGAAGCTGATGATCATACTCTGGATATGGAAAGTCATAGCAGCATCCTGGAGAGATCAGGGAGTATTGCCAGGAATGCTGTAGAACTTTGAGATGGCAGAGAGTTTTCCAGTTGTCTTCTTCATAATACCGTGTTGTTTTTATTTTCCGTGGTCTTCAATGCAAATCTTGCCCTTCCTCCCTGTATGATTGATGTATTTGCTTCTACGTTCAGTGTGGTGCTCAGTCATCTTTAGGATACTATAGTAAAAGACAGGAAGGCAGAGCCCTGTACTGTCCAGGATATAATCTGCCTGCTTATGTTCTTTCAAGTTTAATTGACTGAGGCATGTGAGAGATTACTGGGAAAAATAATAAAAAAAAGTGTTAAGTGACTCCATGATAATCAACTGAATCATCTGAAAATGCACAGCTGCAAGTGGTAATACTGCATAAAAATGTTCTTGTAAAGTACTTGTTAGGGTGACTGTTCTCTCAGCTGTAACAGTTTGCTGAGGATCATGGTCTGTGTTTCTGCTGTTGCTACTAAAAGCAGAGTGACAAAATAGAATGTGGCGTAGGGGCACAGTTTTAGAAGAGACGTTACATCTCTGTGATCTCGTAGCCATGCAAGTTTTCGAATTCCAAAGATAATCTTTACATGCTATGAAACTGTCCAAGATTTTCAGAAGGATATTACTGGAACTTTAATTGTGAGTCAGTACATAGACATTATTTGGTTACTGTTTTAGCCCAGATTGCGAGAATTCTGTAAATCTGAGTGTTTGTTTCTTAAAATTAATTAAATGGCAGTTTAGTGTTTGGTTCAGAGACAAAATTAACAGCTTCTGGGCCAAGAGAGGATGAGGTTGTGCATTCTTGCCACCAAAATGAAGAGAGCAGAGGAAGATTGGTAGCATGTGTACAGTTCTAAGGTCTGCACTGTCCTCAGGAGTTTTGTAAATGCACTGAAGACCTTCACATAAGATGAAGCTCTTTGCAGTAGTCACTGCAAATAAAATATATGTGTATCATTCATGTAACTTCACTTTCAACATCCTTAATTTAGAAAACTAAATATTGCTGTATTTCTATAGTATAGAGATTAGTATAATAAATGATATTTCTAAGTAGTATAGAAATAATAGCCTTATGACAAATGCTGAAGGCAAAGCAAATTAATCCTGTTCATATTAATATTTGGCATCCAGAAAAATGGGAAAACTGGTTTGTGCAACAACTGTTGAACAGGAAAAAGATAAAAATATGGTGAAGAGACAGTGCCAGGTAATTTGTGCATCCTGAATAATCTAAGTATTCTACTTACTTTAAAAAAACAGTTTCAGTGTGCATGAAGGCAAAAATCTAAACCTCACTAGTTTAGATTTAGAAATACAGAGAATATGTGCTCATGATAAGCCTGTATGCAACTATAAATGCATTTATACTTGAGTACCTCAAGATAGATTCAGTGTTGTTGTTTTCAAGCATTTTGCAAAATGTAATTCCTGTCATCTTCCTTTTGCTTACCCATACACAATACTGTTTTAGGAGCTGGCACCCATTTCTGCCAGCTGTATTTGGAAGATTGAGTCATTGCTCTAGCTTTCTACATGCTTCATAGTTTAGAAAAGGGAGAGACAATATTCGAAACAAACATTTTCAGTATTTATTTTCGTCATGCTTTTCTTTCCATAATAAAGGTACATGGGTAGACTGTTGTGTAGACTGGAGAGAGTTTGTTGAATTCTGTTTCCCAGTGTCCTGTGTTTTTTCTAATGCTTCAGTACAATTGGCAGTAGTGATTAAATGACAGCATAAGTACAACAAGTCTTGCAAGACATGGCATGTCGTCCAAAAGCTGCTTCATGGACTGAAAAGAAGCCATAAAAGGACACACTCAAATTCAGAACAATTTGGAAAAAATCTCTTATTTCTCTTTCAAATTATTTACATGGCACTGGTTTAAATAAAACAGTAAATTATGTGGCTAATGGAAAGTTTTCTTTCTTGAGCTTGATTCTAAAAGTGTGTTAAAACATGTGCTAGAGCTTCTAGTGATTTCAGTGCCTGTCCGGATGGATGGAGTTTTACCCTACACATTTTCTGAGGTAAAACTGTGTCTGTCAGTTGTCAGCCCACAACTGGAAACGCTTCTGCTTAAAAAAAAAAAAAAAGAGTCTTCCTTGTTCCACAATGTAGGAATTACATTTCTGTCGTAACAAGTAGGGCTGTATAGAAAATATTTTTGAAGTAGTTCAGTATTCAAAACAGTTGAATAAATAAAATGTAAATGTAGCATTTGGAGATTTACAAGAGTTTTAAAAGATGGGAAGAATATTACATAAATGTGAAGAAGTCTGATCAGTAAGAGAGATACCAATTTGTTCTGTAATCAGTGAAATAATGTTTAATCAGCCACTTCACTTGGCTTGGAGCTAGGAGTGGAGGAAATATACCTTTATTGTTGCTCCTAAGGTCTGTAAATTATGATAAATTGAGAGATTTACAAATACACATGCTGTAAATTACTGCTTAGTTTTACTTTCAGGGAGAAGCAAGAGTGGGAAGGCAGGAGAGACATAAACTCAGAAAGTGATAGTCCCACAAGTAAATGCTGTCACAGTACACAAGCATAACATTTAATCTGTTCTTCAAGGAAAACTGTATTCACTGGTACGTTTTGTTCCACAAATGATCAAATGTTATAATCAGCATCAGGTTCTATAAGAAGGAAGACGGTAGTGCTCTTAATCATTCAGTTGTAGGTTAATGAAACTGTATCGCTAGGCTTAAATAGGAAGTAAAATTGTTCAGTACCACTGAAGCGAGCAGAAATGAGGTTCAGCTCTGTAGTATATGTGTTAACCGTATATACACTCCACCCTCACCAACTGGCCATGTCAGTGGAAGCGCTGCTTTGAAATAATCTGTTGAAATAGGAAATGTGGATTCTGCTGATTTGCAGACAATCAACAAGACAACAAATCTACAATTTTACTTACAAATTACTTACAATTTTGATAGCTTTCCTGTTTGCTACCAACAATCCATAGGCTTCAAAATTATCTGCAAAAACTGTGAAAAGAGAACCAGGTAGACAATCATCCTATCACCGGACCTTGAGGTGGAAATCTCAGTTAATAGAATGCATTGTTCTGCACATATTTTTTAAATTTGAAAGCAGATCTTGTAATTCTCAGTGAAAGAGGAATGAAAGAAAAAAGTAACGTGCTTACTTTAGAAGTTGATCATTTCGATGTAGATATATTTATTTTTTTATTAAAATAGTTCACAAAAACAGGCTAAATAAATCATCCATTAATCCTTTGCTTTTCTGAAATTATTTGGAACCGTATTGTTAAGGGCCTCACACAAGTGCTAGACCCAGAAGGTGGTCATCTGTATATGAAGGAACAGCTCTTTACAAAAAGGAGGCAGCACCTCCTGTGCTGTTGCTTTGCCACACAGGCAGTAGAGCTATCAAATCTCCCTCAAACTAGAGAAGGAAATCTGAGGTTGAACTTCCAGTCTGCTTTTAGATGGGGAGCGGGAAAGATTCTACCTCTCCCTCCCTCTGTCCCTCCCCGCCACCCCCTTCCCAAACTACTACTCAATAGTGGTGGGTGGTTTTTTTGGTTGGTTGTGGGGTTTTTTAAAAGTGAGGATATTAAAAAAACCCAAATTTTGGCACTATCCTTTTAAGCTCCGTATGCAGCTGCCTTAGTTCGCATCTGTGACACTAACTTCCCCTTCTCCCCTCCTTTTTTTGTATCTGCCTGTTTCCCAGGGACTGGAACCTTTTCATATTTCTTTGTAAATACATTTCTGGTTGGCTCCTAGTTTATTTGTGTTGCGCTGAAACTGTAGTAACTAGGTAGGAGATGAAGGCAAGGTTTTGAAATTGGAACCTTGCAGTGGAACTGCACATAATACCAAACACATTGAGTCAGTATTTAATAACACCACCTGAAAGCTTTTTTTACTTTAAGAATGGTGGGAACTTCCCCTGCTCAGCTGTGCCCTGGGAAACACACCCTCTTCATCTGGAATAGCCAAGGAGTCACTGATGGCTGGACGAGGAGGAATACTTTCTGTAGGGCAGGACATCCAGGGGTGTTGTGGTAATAGAGATGTGACCTGCAGAGACTGCAGGTCTTAGTATGTAGTGATATTTGTGATTGCACTGAAATGCTGCTCCATGAAAGGCAGTTTGCTTGCTCTTCTCTTTTACACTAGTTAGAGCCCCAGCCCTGCAAACTGCATCCACACAGTTGGCCCTAAACTATATTGACATTTGAGGGGATTTGCTGATTCATGGGGATACCTGGAAAGGTTTGGTAGCAGGATCATAGCCCAGTGCTATGCTTGGGAGCTTTGCAAATCACTACCATGGCTGTGCTCTTACTTTACTGTCAGTACACAGGCCAGTGAGGTTAAATGGGCTGGGATACAATATTTTTTGTCATCTCTCCAGATTAGCATGCAACCAACTCATGTACGTATATTTCTCTGCAAAAGAATAGGTTCCATACTAGGACTTTACAATTTCTGTCCTATACATGTATGCCTATATGTGTGTGTGTGTGTTTATTTATTAATTTTCAAAAGTTTAGTAGCATTCAGAGTACTTTGACTTCCTTTTCCGCTTAGATCGGCAGATTGGTTATTGGACAGAATGGTATTTTATCCACACCTGCTGTTTCATGTATCATCCGGAAGATCAAAGCAGCTGGTGGAATTATTCTAACAGCTAGCCACAGTCCTGGGGGACCTGGAGGAGAGTTTGGAGTCAAGTTTGAGGTTGCCAATGGAGGTAGGCTTTTTTTAATAACACATTACAGCACTGCATCTTGGTGTGATGAAAGTATGCTGACAAGGATAATTAGCTGACCTTACCTATGTGTTTTTCATTTATTGTGTTAAAACTATGAGGATCATATGCATCTCTTTTTTTTTTTTTCAGTAGTAGGAGTGTATTTGTTTACATGGGTCTATACAATAAGCATTAAATGTTCACGGAAGTCCTTGTGGTAACTCTAAGATTTCTGTAAACAAGACGTTTGCCATCCCATTTTCATAGCATTTTATGTAGTCTGCCAGATCATTGTAACAGTTCTGATCCTTTTATAAAGATGCCTATGAGTGAGCTCTGTTTTGCTTATATTTCTGTGTTGCTTGTCTTGGCATTTACTTGAAAGCATGTAATTTCAGAAGTGCTGTAAGCAGTGTAACTCATTGTCTTGTATGGAAGAAAGCCCTTCTCATGTTTACCCAGGAAATAACTGCTCTTATCCAGGGAGAGGGTTGTACCATTTTAACTATTGCAGTTCCACTGTTGAATAATGGAATTTGTGTATATAGCTAATGTCTTGTATTCCAAAATGGGCAAGCTAACACATGTAGGTATGTTATACATTGTGTATGTTTTATGTTATAGATCAGTGTATACACATAAAACATCCCGGTGACAATTGCTGACGCCTTGTGTACCGCACACATGTAGAGTGCTTTCCATCTGAAAAAAATGAGTGCTCTTAAAATAATGTTTCCTTGCCCATTTTAAAGGTGGGAGAACTGGATAAGGGGATGCTTCTCCCTTGTACCTCGTTTAATTGAAAAACGTGCGTGGTTAAACCTGTGTGATTTTTTAAAACAGAATAGGCTTGAATCCCAGAGAGATTAAAGGGACTGTGTAAGGTCAGACAGTGAGAAAGCCAGGGTCACAGCACAAACATACCAGAGCCAAACCACTAGATGCATTAGCACTCTATAAACTTTAAAACACCATGTACACCTAAAATCTGTTTGATAAATGAGTAACAGTTGGGGGGGCATTCTTTTTAGTGTACTTTGCCTTTTTAAAGAAAATTTAAACAGGCTATTAAGCTTTAAATATGAAACACTCCTCAAGCACAGGTCACAAGGTTTAATTATTTATGATAATCAGCAGGGATGTAATGAAAAGTAGTTGCTTTAAGTTGCAGCTGAGAAAATGTGGGTTAAGCATTAGGCAAGGCTTTTGAACCAGGAGAATGGTTAGGCAGCATGACAAGCTCCTAGGGAAGGCTGTTGTTGCTCTGCATTCTCATTCAGTCTGTTTTGCCGATCCAGGTCAGGCAGAAGCGGTTTGTTTCTGTAGCTGTAGGAGAGAATGCAGAGCGACAGTGTGAGATCTCCTTAGCTGGAAATATCAGTAGACAATACATCCATCTCTCAAGGATGATCTGGAGCTAATGGAACCTGTCCTCACCCCTTGGATGAGTTTGGATTAGATGAGCAAGAAGTCATTTTCTAAGCCAAATGAAGTTACTTTTGTTGTAACTCAGACTCAACTCTTGCACTACATATGGCATAGCTCATCTGGTAATTTTTGCATCAAGCCTGCAACTTTTTATTTGATTGACAGTAAATCTTCAAAAATAGAGCCGATCTTCAGGATTTGGCTATAAAAGTCACGCACAAGTAAGACGTGATTTCTGTTTCTGAATGACATAACTGTTCCAGGTTCTAATTGCTTGTTAAGCAATTAAAGTATTTTGAATTCTAACAAAGATACATTTCATTAAACCATTGGGGGAAAACTGCAAGACAACACCACTGTCAGACTGGTAAGACTTTTTAAAATGATAATTATGTCTAATGAAATAATGTGAAACACAAAGCTATTTCACCTTCACAAGTGTGCATTTGCGGAAAGCCCTATCTATGAAACAGCAGAAACTGCTGCTAAATGGCAGGCTTTCCTTTAAGATATATGTTGAGATTCCGTGTAGAGTGAAAAATGGCAGTCTTTGAGCAATAAACCCAAAGAAAGATGGCTGTGGGTTTTTTGGTTCCCTCATCCCCTCTGCTTTGGATAATGATTCATTTAAATACTCCATGTGATTGAAAATGTTGCAAGTACTACACTGTACTTCCATGTTTTGTTTTTTCAAAAAATGTTTTAGACCTGTGTTACACTGAAAGAAGAGACCTTATTTACTATAGTTCTTTGATTGGGTTTATTAATAACTCCAATATATTCAGAAAAATGTTTGCTATAGCACTCACTTTTTAAATAGGGAACCTTCATTTAAAAAAAAATGACCCACCACATTCTTTTTTCTTATAGGACCTGCTCCAGATATGGTTTCAGATAAAATCTATCAAATCAGCAAAACCTTGGAGGAATATGCCATTTGTCCTGATCTCAGAGTTGATTTATCACGCCTAGGAAGACAAGAATTTGATCTGGAGAACAAATTCAAACCTTTCCGAGGTATCAGTGTGTGCTTTTATGCATGCTACGTCCATTGATTCTGAATATTAGAATTGCTGCAGAATGGTAATGGATAGTTATTTAAACAGAACTTTAATTCTTCAAAATGCCTTACTACAAGTTCACAAAATATTAGGCAGTATAGGTAGGTGTTGCATTTGTTTTGCACATGAGGAAGCTGAGTTACACACTTGTGTAACTCAGTGCATGAAGTCTCATCATTTAGCCAAATACCTTTGCCAAATATACGTGCTTAGGCTTGCTAGTAGTTAAACACCAAATGTGTTTTTGGACTAGAAATGGTTTGCTCACAGAAGTCTAATTGACAAAAGAGTTCGTGACAGTCTCAGTGTATTCATTTTTTGTTCTTTCTGAAAAGTTGCGGGATGTGTAAGGCACTATACATCCAGTGACTCCAAATGTAAAGGGAATGCTTAAGCACATGTTTAATTTTAAGTACGTGAGTACTTTTATGCCTACACTTGATTTAAAATGAACTGACACAACCATTTTGTCCTGAAGGAGTCAAAAGCAAAGGAAGGGGTCCAGACAGTATTTCAGATACTGTAAAACTCTGTGTGACCTCAAGAATTCTTCCTCATTCGTGATGTTGTAGAATTAAAGCCAGTTTATTTTCCACCAAAACATTGTATTTTGAGACAAAGTACGTTTTGATAAATAAAGTTTCTGATTAAAAACCCCTTAAGTTATGATTTTTTTTTTGATTGCAAAGAACATGTTTGGCTTTTTAGGCAAACAAAAAGCAAAGAAAATTCAGCTCTAGGACCACTCTGGAATCATGTGATTGCCACAGTTTTAAATTTTGCTTTTTCAACTTTTTAATCTCTCCAAAATGTATTTTTCTAAATGAAAATGAGACACCCCCTTTCGCTATAGGTAGTATAAAAATAGATTAAAAATAATTGCAATTTGTCTGAATGTTTTTCTAAGGAAAATAATTTCCCAGTCATCTTTTCCCAGAATACATCGTCCTGGGACAGTAGAGCTGCCAGGGATCCCTACTAAAGCAATGTAATTGGCTTACAAGTGCATGAATAAGTATAGCTTACACAGGTCTGAATGCAGAATGAAAGAGCAGAAAGAATGAAAATAATTCAAAATGTATCTTAAGATACTATCTGATGTATTTAAAACTTCTGCTTTTTCAGTTGTATGAACTAAATCCTGTGAGTCAAAGCTGCAGAGATGTTGAAGCAACTGAGAGTAAACCAGTTGGATTTGGCAGGAGCTAAAATAATTTTTAGACTTTAATCCTGCGTGCACTTTATCTTAGCATGTGTGAGCAGCTCCACTGAAGTTGAGGCATTGGTTCAGATGTGTAAAGCTTAGAGCCTAGTTAAGCATCGTTAGGAGCAGGGCATAGAAGATATGCAGTAATGTGATTTTGGTGAATCCTTGAGACTTTCAACATATACCATAGAACTAGCTCATTTTCACATAGGTTTTACAGGTTGTTTTTCAGCCTTGAGAACCTTTTTTTTTGTTTCTCCATTTAAGCGTATCATCGCAACCTATTCTAAGCGTTTTTCTCAGGCTCAAAAAATGACTGTGTCATTTTCATGTTATCCTAAAGAAGAGCATTAGGGTGAGGTCAGTGTTTCTGAGGAAAACTGGCTGATGTTCTAAGTGATAATTTAACTTGTAACTAAAATATTTCCAGATACTCATTTTACTAGATAAAAGGACATTTTTATAACATAAACTTTTTAATTTAATCATGAAAAGTAATACATTCCAAGATGACTGAGAAGCGTGGCTTTTGACAGTTGCTTGGTAACTGCTTTCATTATGACAGACTCACTTTCATTAATTCATTTTAGTTTAATGTTTTACATCCAAAAGAACTAGAAAAATCGTAGCTCTCTGCTTTTATGAATTTAGAATTCAAATTAGCAAGACCTTAGCAAAAGACAGGTGTTGTATCTGAGCCTAACTTTCCTAAATCAGTGAGATCTAGAATGCAAAACTATAGTGGTAGATTGACAACGAACTGGAGACAGATATTCCAGGTGCCAAAACTGAGAAGAGTAGGCTGTATGTCTCTCCTGATGGAATGATGCAGATAGATACTGCTGCCAGATAGAAGAATAGAATGTGTGGCTTCAACTCGGCATGGACATCTATCCTCTGAGAATAAACCTGTTTAGCTAAAAAAGTTGTTCAGTGATGTAGTGGATGATAAATAAAGAGTTTACTTTGGTATAATGTACTCTCATGAATGTTTTCAGTGAAGTAGGAACTGTCAACTTACATTATCTCTGCAGTCCTTTAGCAGGCAAAACTGTTGATCTTTGCAAGGCTTAAAGCTTGATGGTAGCCACACTGAAATCAGTGGAAGTCTTTGACTTTGCCTCTACGGGCTTCAGATCAAATACATATTATGTAGAGGTTGCACGCTCTGATTTTAGTTGAGGTGCATGGATGGTGGGAGTGTGCTGAAAGAGATATTTTCCCATGTGTGAACTGTAGTGATTTTTTTCTGCCTAATTTTTCTAGTGGAAATTGTGGATTCTGTGGATATCTACCTCAATCTTCTTCGAAGTATCTTTGACTTCAATGCGATCAGAAATTTGCTGACCGGACCCAACCAGATTAAAATACGGATTGATGCCATGAATGGAGGTATGAACTTAAGTTGCTATCAGGACAAAATTGTAGGTACACTGCAGTAGCTTCCCGATAAAGACGGTACACTGCAATAGTTTCCCAATAGAGGTACAGCACATAAAAGTCAGACTTTTTAGTAAGGTTAAGGGTAATAAGAAAGGATTTGAACATTATACTAGTAACAAAGGCAATCTTAACAATGGGTTAAGTCCCTTATTAGACAAAGAGGTTTATCTTTCTTGATAAAGAAGTGAAGGCATATGTGTCCAATAATGTTCTCTTTCTGTATTTGGGAGCAAGCAGGATGAGGTAATCTTGCCATGAGAGGGTGATGAAGTATGTTGCAGTATGCAGTAACCAAGGAGGTTACAAGGCAGCTGCTATTAAGAGTAAATTCTAACTAGTATAAAGTTAGTTAAGTCTGAATAAATTGCACCCAAGAGTTCTTAAAGAGTTGGCTGAGACCTCTGTGTCACTGACATTAACTGTTAAAAAATTCCAGTGTACTGGGGACAGGATGAAAGAAAGTGTCACAGGAGACAAGAAGAGGACCGTTTTTGTGCCAATATTAAAAAATTATAAGCTGAGTCACTTGAGGAAACATAGATCAGTATGAGATCTGTCTTAGGCTACGTCATGAAAAAATAAAAATAGATTTCTACAGATAATTACTTGAAGGATAGGAATGTAAGTAATGCTGTTCAACATTATCTTACGGAAAGCAAATTCCATCAAGCAAACCAGGTTTCATTCTTTAATGGGATTACAAAAAACAGACCAATAAAAGGAGCTGGATAGACTTACAGAGCTTTTGTAAAGCATTTTATCTATTACAGTGTGGTAGTCACTGTTCAAAAGATTATAGTGGGCATACAGTCAGTGTGAATGCCTAGTTTTGCCAGGCTGTGGCAAAAGGGCAGATGGTGTCCTTGAACAATGCAGAGGGAGCAATGAAGAAGGCACTGCCTCCCCTCATGTACAGTACTGGAGAGAATGTTACTCAAGTAGTTTATAGAGCTCCGATGTCCAGATCTATAACTAGAGTGTTGAAAAATTTTACACATGGTCAAAAAGATGTGTAGTCTGACTCAGGGTTAGAAAAACTGATGCATCACAAAAATTTTAAAGGACTGAGTTTGTTTACTTTATTTACAAGGTGATAGAGAATTGGCTGTATGACTTTGTGTCTTGGTGGAGAAATAGCCATACTATAATACATAGTACACGTGCAGTAAGCATATATAAGGATAATTGTTTGTAACAGAAAGTTTTTTTTTTCCTGCAGAAAAATTATTTCTCAGTCTTCTATTCCCCACAATACCAAAAAGAATCAATAGTGAGAAGTTGAGGCCAGACTAATTCAAATTGAAATGTAGCTCACTTGTTTATGGGTAACAGTGAATAACCACTGGAGCAGTCTACCAAAGATAGCTGGGGTTTGTCCTTCTCTTGGTGACATCAGATCAAAAGACTGTCTGGATGAGATGCATTAGCCAGAAGTGAGTCACCAGCCACAATATAGTGGACATTAGAGAGGACCACATGTATACGTGGATAAACTGTCTTCCAAAGTTTGTTTCAACTCTGCACCTCTGGAATATGCTTTTATGCCTGTAAACATTGGTAGTTTAACATTGGTGTAGAAAAAAGTAATTTGTCAGGTTCTTGATAAGAACCTGAATCATTGTTTACTGTATATTTTACAGAGTTAGCACGTAAATTTTCTTCAACACAAGTTTCTCACATAGTTTTACCTTGGGTTACAGTTGCTCCAGTTAGCAAGATTGGGAGTAAGGTAAGAGAAAGAGAGAGCAGGAGAAAGCAAGCAATCACTCATGAACTTTTTACCTCTGAGGGACCTGTTCACACCTGCCTCGGGGATGCAGAGAGCTCAGTCAGTTGTTAGTGTCCATTCAGCTGCCCAATGCATATAATAATTATGATATAGAATAGCATGATCTGGGGTCTTAGTCGGCCATATCTTTAATAAAATTAAGAATTTATTTTGGAGTTAGTTTTGAGAAAGTTTTTGTTTATTATCTGCATGGTGGTAACTAAAATGTGGCAAAATTCTTTGGTGAACAAACCTGTTGTAATTTTAACATGAATTGGAATGCTGAGGTAAGTTTATTTCCCATTTGTATTCCCCTGCTCTATACTTCCCTTGCTATTATGTGTTAAACTGTTGTTTGCATTCCAGGATACATAGAATAGCATCTTATTTTTATTCTAGTGAGAAAAAACCCTCTAGGTGTATGATAATTTTTTTACTTAATAATGAGTAAATAAAACTTGCATCTTTCACCATTCACTGATTACTTTTTCACTTCCAATAGTGGGGAACTGCGTTTTTAATGCTGAATTGCCAATCGGTTATTTACTGGGGGGACAATCACATACTCGTCTGTGAAATAATAGTTTGCTTTTAGTTGCTAGGACAGATGTATAGAATTGCTGAAAGTATGTTTTGTATCAAGTCTCCACGGTGCTGTGAAAAATTGGAATGTCAAGCATACGCTTTTGTGATTGCATGGCAGATTTCTGTTTTTGCAGTTATGGGACCTTATGTGAGAAGAATCCTGTGTGATGAATTAGGAGCTCCTGCAAATTCTGCCATAAACTGTATTCCTCTGGAGGATTTTGGTGGACAGCCTCCTGATCCCAATTTAACATACGCAACTGCCTTGCTGGAGGCTATGAGAGGTGGCGAGTATGGATTTGGAGCTGCTTTTGATGCTGATGGAGTAAGTATTTTGATCTGTCTGGAGGTTTCACCGTAGTTGTTGTTTTGTCTGGGGTCAGATATGGGGCATGTAAGTATAGTTTATTTGCTTTTCAGTAAGCCCTCGAAGCTGAAAGCGGTATTACTTTCAGGTACAGATGATAGCATTTGCAACCCATAAATCAGACACATATGTTGTAATTTGTCTCTGCAGATGACTGCAAATCAAGCAGGATTTGAATGCAGAATGAGAATTCTTTAAATATTAGGCTGGTTTTATCTTGTACTGGTGTGACACTTTTATTCCCTGTTTAGGAAGAGACAGCATACATAGATAATACGGGCTTGTGTCACAGTAAGTAGTAACTAAGTTAAGTCCTTTTTGGTTAACATCGTAAAATGAGGGATTTTTAGCTAAATAAAGCACTGAATCATAATCTCTAGTTTGTTTTAATTTTTTTTTTATGTCATATTATCAGCATTATAAACAGCAAAGTATTACAGAAACAACTTTCTGTCCTGACGGGGTGGGAGAAAGATGAAAATGTTCTGAAGAACAGAAGCTGTTTTCTGTTGTCAGTAAACACAAAACACCCTCCTACTCCCTGTATAGTGTGTGTCATTGGCAAAAGATTCTCCTACACAAGCATTCCCTGGCAGGAACAGACCTACTGAAGTGTCGTGTAGGAGGCTGAAGCTAGGGACTGATCGGGAGCTTTGACTTGCAAGGCTGGAGGGAGTGATGGTGTGACAGTGAGATTATAAACCTGCCAGGATGATACCAATAAATTATTCTGCCTGAAGAGGGATGCGAGTAACCCAAAACCTGTCCTTTTTTTTCCCTGCCTACAGTGGATCTAATAAAAGAAATTACCACTCTACAAAACATCAAATATAAGATGCTTTTTTTTTCTTCTTCAGGACCGCTACATGATCCTTGGCCAAAATGGTTTCTTTGTTAATGCGTCGGATTCATTGGCTATAATTGCTGCCAATCTGTCTTGCATTCCATACTTTTGTCAGATGGGTGTCCGAGGATTTGGCAGGAGCATGCCTACCAGCACAGCCCTGGACAAGTAAGACAAAACATTTATTTATATCACCTTGGTCATTACATTGCTTACCTATCTGTTTTGTACTACATAGCAATTCCAAAGTTGTGAAGTGTTTTGATAAGAGCTTCTAATTTTCACAATCTTTATGTGCTTTATTGTTTTAGCTAGTTTTGATGATATTTTGATCTTACCTAGACTAATTTTACCAACATTTGCTTGGATTAAAATAGTTTAATTCAGCCTGGAAAAGAAATAAATAGGTTAAATCTTTTTGAGAGTACAAACACTTGACTGGTAATTCCTTTTCCAAATAACTTTACTCTTTTTCTTGGTAAATAATGGTTTGCAGCCTAATCTAGCAGCCCTTCTTATGAAAATCATGGACGTTTAAAACAGATAAAGTAGCAATTCAGTACTAAACAAGCATTTAAAAAAAACCAAACAACCCTCCCTCCCCCTTATTTTAAGCTGTTGAAATATATCATCTATTATGATACAAAATGTCCCAGAAAGGACTTCAGGCAGTCATGAAATCCATTTCCAGTTTCAAGGCAGGTTAAAAAGTATACCTAAAGCTATTTCTGAGGAGTCCAATCTGCTCTTAAAAGATTTGCTGGATGTGTATCCTGTGTTAGCAGCTGAATTTTGAACAAGTCTCATCCAGGCCTAAATGTTCTGTAAATATTGGCATAAGGGGATTAAGCTAAATATTATTGCCTTATATATTCTGTGTGGAAAGAACATTCACTGAGTCAGTTGTGTCTCAGTGTTGATCTGATTGCATAGCTTTACTAACACAAGAATGATCTGCTGCCCCCGTTAAATGTGTCTAATCAGGAAACAGTAATTTTAAAGTGAAATGCAGCTTGTATGAAAAGGCTGATTGCTCTTTGAAAAGCAAGGATATTAGGGTGCTTCCCTATTCAGGAAATTTCTGAAAGTTACTAAATTCAGAGCTAGAAGCTTCCTCTAATGCTTGACAGAGTCTTCAGGGAAGTATTCCTTACTTGTAGGTAGATGGTCTAGTTTAAGGACATACTGTTAGTTCAGGGTTTGCTGTATTTTGTTTATTCTGTTTAGAGATCCAAAAATCTCATTGTTTAAGTGAAAGCTACCATTGTATTGAAATACTATATAAAATAAATAGAGGTTCATTTTGGACGTAAACCCCAGGATATCTGCATTCCTGTAGGACTTGAAGAAGCAGTGACATTTAAATATGTTTGTCTGTCTTCTTTTCTTGAAGTCTGGTAGATGTGTCAGAAAGTATGACTATACTGAAGTCCCCTTCAATAACACTGTGACTATTTGAGTTATGTTCTTGACAATGTTTACTTGACCTTCTGGAGCACAGATCGTCTCGTGGTGATTACTGCCTTATTTAGTTCTGTGGAGCTAAGTCTGATTATTAAATAAAACGGAGGAATTGATAATGATGGAAGGATGTAAATATTTTCCCAGCCATTCTTACAAATATTTATTGTTATGAAGTTTGCAGTCTGTATCCAGGACACTTGAATTTCTTTTTTTCTTTCATTTTGTGGTTGTCTTTGTTTTCCTGAAGATTTAAAACTTACATGTTTTCAAAGTTGGTTACTTTTTATTTTGTGACTCATTTACACACATGACGATCCAAAATACCTGAATTTTAATTTTCTGTAAAAATGCCATAATGTTGTCCAGAGATTCTCATGCTTTGGTGGCCAAAATTGTATAACCTGCTGAACTGATGAGTGCTGGTGCTGAACTCACTCATTGAAGAGCCCAGCTTAGACCTGCAATCACAGTCAGTAGTTCATCTTAAGCAAGTCACTTTTCCTATATATTGGCTGGCTACATGGATTGGAACGCAGTAAGGAGTATCATAAACACCTTCCTCAGAGGTTCACTGCATGAGTTATTGAGCCATCCTGTCTTCCAGGATTCCCAATGAAGCCCACCGTAAGGAACTGCTGAACTTCCAGGGAAGATGGTTGTCTCTAAGAGGTATTTTTCAGTAAAATCGTGGAATGCCATTGTCTGAAATCCAATATATTGCTTGAAGGAGTGGCTAACAGAGAGATTGATTCTCAGTATAGGTTTCATGTTGAACTGAATTCCAATTTCATGCATCTATAAACAGAAGGGACAGTTCCACTAGTGTTAGTGAAATCTTAACAGTGGGACAGTTGGTGTAAAAGAATATGAGTAAGGCATTCATGATTCCATTCCTATGGACTAACTAGCCAACTTGCAAGGAAAAAAAAAGCCTTTTGGAAGGACAAGAATATTCCCAATCCAATGAGGCAAAAAGAAAAAAAGAAGATTGAGCAATTCTATGTAGAATTAGCACACCAGCATAATGTTTAGTATTAAAATTCTAAAACTTCAATCTGTACTTCTGCAATAGGAAGGGAAATCCTTTCTCTTCCAAAATGTGATGTCTGATACCATGTTGTTTACTGCGAGGGCCAGCATCCTCTCTGTGTTTGCTGCTGCATGTCTCACCTCCAATATAATAAAATCAGTAAGGAAAATATTTTGTGCTCTGAGTAGAACATTCAGAAAAGAATGGATAACACTGCTTGCTTAAGTCCTGCAGTAGGTTTCAGGTTACTGCTTACTAGTGTATGCTTTAAATCTATTGCTTTTTTTGTTTCTTGATCCCTTTCTAATGGATCTTGATTCCTTTCTAATGGACTGGTCTTGTGTGCTCCAGGGACAACTGTCACAGAACCCTTTTGTGTATCTACTTATAAAGCTCATGCTTCAAGCTTATGCACTGGAAGCATTAAAAATTAATTTAAAAACTGTGCTGTGACTATTAATTCTGGCAGAAAAGAAGGAAATAATCACAGAATAGTGGAGGCTGGAAACGGTGCCTGGACATCATTTAGTCCAACACCCTGGTTCAAAGCAGGGTCAACTAGAGTGGGTTGCTAAGAGCCATGTCCGCTTGGGTTTTGAGTATCTCCAAAGATGGAGACTCCACAGTCTTTCTGGGCAACCTGTGCCAGCATTTCACCACTCTCAGAGTAGAAAAGCTTTTTCATAAGTAGAAACAAAATTTCCTGAATTTCAGTTTGTGCCTGTTGTGTCTTGTCCTGTTACTGGGCACTGTTAGAAGAGTCTGGCTCTGTCTTCATTACTCCCCTCACCCCCCATTGGGTATTTATACACATTGACAAGATTTCCCCCCTGCACCTTCTCTCTTTGAGGCTTAGTAATCCTATCTCTCTCAGCCTCTACTAGTATGACAGATACTCCATCCCTTAGTCAACTTTGTGGCCCTTTTCCAGAACTTCTCCAGTAGGTCCAGAACAGGACTAAGAACCCCAGATTTTCTCTCGATAGTGCTGAGTAGTGAGGAAGGCTCAATTCCCTCCACCTGCTGGCAATGTTCTTCTAATGCTACCCAGGATGTTGTTGACCTTCTTTGCCATAAGGGCTTATTGCTGGCTCATAGTCAACTCATGGTCCACCAGGACCTCAGGTCCTTTTCTGAAGAGCTGCTATCCAGCTATTTGGCCTCCAGTATGTACTGGTGCCAGGAATTATTCCTTCCCATGTGCAGAGATTGGCAGCATTGCCCTGTATTGACTTTCATGAGGTTCCCGTTTGCCAGTTTCTCCAGCCTGTTGAGGTCCATCTGAATGGCAGCACAATCTTCTGGTATATTACTCCTTCCAGTGTTGTATCATCTGTAAACTTGCTAAGGGTGCACTCTGCCCTATTGTCCAGGTCATTAATGAAGATGTTAAATAGTATTGGCCACAGTATTGACCTATGGGGGGCACCCCTGATGGCTGGCCTCCAGCTGGATTTTGTGCTGCTGATCACAACCATTTGAGGCTCGGAATTCAGCCACTTTTCAATCCACCTCACTGTTGACTTACCTATTCTATGTTTCGTCATTTTTTCTGTGATGATGTAATGGGAGAGCGAGTTGAAAGCTAAAGTAAAGATAATCTACTGCTCTCTCCTTATTGTCTGAGACAGTAACCTCATTGTAGAAGGCTATCAGGTTGATTGGTCATAATTTCCTCTTCCTAAATCCATGTTGAGTACTCATGGAGGACCTTCTTGTCCTCCACAAGTTTGGAAATGATTTCTAGATTAGTTGCTGCATCACCTTCCCAGGGATTCAGGTGAGACTGACTGGTTTGTAGTTCTCTAGATGTTCTTTCTTGCCACCCTTGAAAACAGGAGTGATATTTGCTTGCATTCAGTCCTCAGAAGGCTCCCTCAATTGCCACAACCTTTTGAAGATAACAGAGAGTGGCCTTGAAGTCGCTCTTAGCACCTGAGACCTCATGGACTTGTGTATGTCTAGTTTGTTTAAGTGTTCCCCAATGTGTTTGTCCTCTACTGAGGGTAGGTCTTCCTTCCTTAAGGCTTGCACTCATCCCTCACCTCACTCTTGTCTTTAGAAGACTCTTGTGTTACATAGCACTAGTTATAGTAGCAAGTATGAATTGTTAAGGTGAGTGAAACATCTGACAGTGAAAGCTTGTGGGTATTGGTCAAAATGGACTTAATGAAATAAATTCTAATGAACTTCTCAATAGGGATTTTAATGAAATGAGTAAAAAGTTTTGAGTGAAATGTTACAGGTTGTCATCTGATGTTAGCTGTAATCTATCCTGTTTGCAAAACTTTCCAAAACTGCTTGGCTTTTGCCTTCTTTGCAACTATTAACTATTTGTAGTTATACCAATGCTAAAGATTTTGTTAGAAGCTTCTGAAATGGACATCAAAATACGTATCCAAATATTTATGGTGGGTTGACTGTGGCTGGCTGGCTGCCAGACCCCCACCCAGCCACTCTCCCGCTCCCCCCCGTCAACAGGACAGGGGGAGGAGATAGGATGAAAGAGCTCATGGGTTGAGATAGAGACAGGGAGATCACTTCCCAGTTACTGTCATAAGCAAAAGACTCGACTGGAGGAAAATTAATTTAATTTATTGCCAATTAAAATAGATTTGGATAATGAGAAACAGAAAACCCACAAATTAAACCAGCACCTTCCCCTCAGTCCTTTTTCCCAAGGCGCAACTTCACTCCATCGTTATTCTACCTCCTGCACCCTAAGCGGTGCAGGGGGATGGGGAATGGGGTTGGGGTCAGTCCGTAACAGCTCCCCTCTGCTGCTCCTCCTTCCTCGCACTGCTCCCCTGCTCCAGCGCGGACTCTCCTCGTGGGCTGCAGCCCTTCAGGAAAAAATCAGGTCCAGCGTGGGCTCTCCGCCCGCCGCATTTCCTGTCAGGAGATATCCATCTGCTCCACCGCGCTTCGCTCCGTGGGCTGCAGGGTAATGTCTGCTCCAGCACCTGGAGCAGCTCTTCTCCCCCTGCCTCTTCTCTGACCTCAGTGTTCGCAGGGATGTTTGTTCCTCGGTCCTCACTGCCGGGCAGCTTTTTGCCCTTTTTAAGTATGTTTTTGCAGAGGGGCCGCCAGCTTCCCTTCTGGGCTCAGCCGTGCCCTGTGATGGGTCTGTTGGCGCTGACTGGAACTGGCTGTGTCTGCCATGGGGCAGCCCCGGCCTCGCCTCACAGAGGCCGCCCCTGCAGCCCCCCTCTGGCAAACCCCGCCACGTACACTCAGTACAACGTCTAAAACAAATCCCTTAAACATCTAAATATTTCTCTCATATCTAGCCTGTCATTCATTCAAATCACCATTTGTTCCATGTGAGGTAGTAGTTGCATAGCAGACCTTATATACAAAGATTAAGTCGTAAGTTTTGTTCTTATTCATACCAGTCTACATCCATGGGTTTCTTAGACATGTCCCACTTACCTCGCTAGATTTAATCTTTAAGTATGACATCTTGGGTTAGTCATAATTTGGCCTTTGATGCATGTGCAGTACCATTCAGTTCCCTGGGAATGGTTGTTTAAAAATACTTTGAAAAGTCTTTTTTGTTAACGAATTAGAAGAAATAAATAAAGGAAAAGGACTTTCAGGCCAACTGTTATCTACATCATGTAGTAGTATGGGCAAGAATAAGAACAACACTTGATTAACAAGGGAGGGAAAGCACACTTAAACAGTGTACTTAAAAGAAGATTTCTACTGTGCTGTTGAGTGCTGATATTTCTTATTTTCTGTATTTTGTTGTTCTAATACTAGAAATAGAGAAACTGTGTTAAAATAAAGATGATTGAAAAGGACATGGCAACATTTAGTAGGTACAGTAGGATAACAGAAATAGTGCCTAGGAAAAAAAAAGAAACATATTCTGCTTGTTAGTCTTTCTGAAGAAGTTAGGAAATCCTAACTTCAAGCACATCTAACTAGGATTTAATAATACAGTCACTACTCCATAAAAAGTTTAAACACTTGGAAATCTTTTCCCAACAGATGTTACCAGAGTAGGGAAACAGAGATAATGATGGTCAAAAGGATCCTGTATGTGAACATCCCTTAATTTTTTTTCATGAGAGAAAGATGAATTCTGCTAGAAATACTTCATTGTATTTGATGGTGTCATCACAGTGTCTTTGGGATAACACTTCTTTGGTTATCAGAGCCCTGCTATTGTCTGAAAGGTGTAATTTGATTTGTGTCTATGAAATGAATCTTCTTACTGTAGTGTACCCAACTGTCTCTTTTGGCCCGCTTCTGGACCTTGGTACTAAGAGTAGCTGTCATGTGAGGGAATTGAATCAATTCCTGCCCACTTGGCTACTGTCTTTTGAGGTCATGGGCCTCTCTCCTGAAGTCTATGCTAGGGAGCAAATGAAAACCACCTCTTCTTATGGTGCTCCCCTATTGTGTGGCCACAGTGTAGCCTAAATCATTGTACTAGAGCTTTTCCTTAGCTTTAAAAAAACCCCAAAAACATACATAGTACTTGAAAGAAAGGATTTAGAAAATCTAATGCTTTTTCACTTGTATGCATGATAATGTGTTGTTTAATAGTTTTTCACAGTGCATTATTAAACTTAAACAGAAGGAAGCAATAATCCAGAGGGCTGTAAATGTTGCTTAGGAATACTGCATTAACAAATGGAGCAGTGGATTACAAGAGAATTCACTCAAGATGTTTAACATTTACATGTGTTTGCCTGAAGTGACTGCTGGAATGTAGTAGTATGTACTGTAGGGAGAGTGTAACACTTTACAGGAAACATCTGCTTTAATATGCTCCAACATCAACAGGATTGTGGCAGTACATCTCCAGACTTCAGTTCTCTGGTGATATGTGCCCTTAGGTTGGTGTTCTTTTTCTTGTGGGGAATGTGAAGCTGTGTACCCTGTTCAACAAACTATTCTGTTTTCATATCCTTGTATTCTGATTTATCTGATGTCTGCGTAACAGGAAGGGAAATGAAATGCTGAGATGTTAGCTAATGGTCTACAAAATGAGAATCACAAGGGTGAGTAAAAATTGTCTGCAGGAATTATGAAGCTGGATGGGCGTGGAAAATAGCAGTCAAGCTGGCATGGGAAAAGAAGGTTGTTGAGAGACTACTACTGTGGCTAGCATTATCTGATACCTTGTTTCTGCAGCCAGGTCATTTCAACAGCATGTCGGTGGTCTGATTATACTTACCCTGAGCAAAGCTAAGCACCTTACCATGCAGCACCCTGCCACTTTACATCTGGTAGACCACCTTTTAATGCAACTTTGACACATCAGTGTTCTGTCGGCTGATTGTTTATTTACTATCTGGTCAGCTAGAGGCAGGTTTTAAGGGGGCCTGCAGTGACAGTGACTGTTCTGACTTGTTTCAAGAAATGTCTTCATGCAGTGAAGAGCAGAGATGTGATGAGCTCTAAACAAGCTGTCTTGGGTGCAGGGTGCTGACCCTGGCAGCAAGGAACTCTTAAATTCACAGTGCTGGTTTGGAGTGGTGTCCATTTTGTCTGATGCACAGCAGGAAGCTTGCTTAAATGGCTCTGTATGCTCATTTTTTTAGGACAGGAGCCCCAAACGTTATAAGCAGCAATGAATGACACAAAGACAGGAGGAAAAATATTAATTCAACTAACTGTCGTCTTACAATTATTTTGTCCAGCTACCTGGCAAAGTTTGCCTAGTTGTGGCAAAGGCTGGATTTCTGCTTACTCATTATTATCAGGTGGGTTGCTCTCTCTCACTGCTTAGAGAGGAGCAACACTGCTCCAGGAGTTTTTACCTCATTGTGAGAATTAGGAAACAAAGAAAGAGTTGGCTGTTTGGTAGGAATTGTCCAAGAAGAGGTCTTCTCTTCATTCTCAGCTTAGGTCAGTTTGCTTTTGTCTCTCGCTCCTACCTGGAAGCACTAGAGAAGCAAATGATCTCCAGTAACAAATAATGAACATTTCTCTTTGTCATTTAAAACACAGTTATAATAGAAGGAAACCACAAGGGCATAATGAAGCTTGAATAATGGGCTAGTGCGTATTGTGTTATGTCAAAGTCAAGCTATGCACAAAAATTGATATAGGTTGATGGGAAGGTGAAGAAAGAAGGGCTGACTGTTCCTCTGCAAGTGGTTCCCAGGGCCTGGTACCAGCAGGGACAGTGCTGTTGGGAGTCAATGGTCTAAACCCAGTTCTCAGCCAGGGAATGCAGACACAAGGAGACCTTCTTTCCTCTTGAAGCGCTGGACCCTTCCTATATGTTTTTGTTGAGGAATGTGTTGTCCAGTGTAAGCGCTTCTGCTGCTTCTTCCTGTAAAGCTTAGTTTTTCCTCTGTAAACATTGAAAAAGGTTTTTGGATGAATTAATTGATGGGGCCTTTTATCACTGTTTAACAAGCAGTAGCAGTTAAAGAAACATACACCTCTGGCCATGGAGAACAGCACACCACATTCCACTTGGGTCTTTGTGATTATTTCCTTCAATTCTTCATTTACAAATCCCACATTGATTTTTTTTTTTGTGTGTGTCTGTCTTTTCTTGTGAATCTGTAGCTTATTGTTTCTTTGCAACCATCTGCTTTTCTTCTGTATTGATCATCTGTTTTAATGAAGAAGTTTGTGCCAGAAGCAGGATAGGCGCTGTGCCTTTCTTTCACTACATGGATGTCCTTTACTGTTGAGTTGTAAGGGATTCTTCCAACATAAAGACTCCTCCAAGTTATAAATACATCTTTCTACATGTTTGATACTGTGTTCACTCTGTGACTGTGATTTGTTCAAGTTATGCCAGTTGTGACCTCACTCTTTTTATCTTCCTTCAGTAGGATAAGTCAGTCTCACTTTCTCTTATCTGGAATAGGCTTGCTGTGAATTTTTTAAGACACCTCTGTCAAACTGAGTCCATGTCACGTACAAGCAGTTTTTAAATTAGAGGGAGCAGAAGGACAAGTTCTGTTCTGGAATGCTGCAGGACAACTGCATAAAATCTTCATGAATATGATTTAACATGTTTGAAGTTTAATACAAAGTTGTTGAGCACTGTGATGGAAAATTTGTTCAGGATTTGTAACTTTTAAAATAACATTGCAATATTAAAAATAGCCATATATGTCCTCTGTACACTTGTATATCTAGTAAAGAATGGTAGTTTTTCTATATCAGCTTTCAAATATGTTATGCAGCTAAATGTTTTATTTACACAGATATGACATGTTTGAAAAGATTTGTGGAGAAAAAACCAGCTGTCATTACACGACATTGATGTCCTTTCATTAGCTATGCCTCTTAGTTTTATTTCTGCAATGTGCTTGTAAACTAGCTGTTATCCTTTCATACCTGAATGTTTTTTAAGCAGTGGAGGTGATTTATCATTGCAAATATTTTCAAGGATATCATCAAGGAGCATTCTTTGTCTTCTTTGTATTTTTTTTGATGCTGGATTTGGTATGCTTTAGTATAGTGTGGTATATTTGGCTGTTACAAGCCCACCATATTCTTGGCTATCCAGTGTTTCATTATCCTAGCCTGCACTGATGAAAACATGCTGCCCACTGTGGTCATGGCAGGCCACATTTTGGATGTATGCTCGGTAAGTGTTTGTTCTTAACACTTTTCAGGACAGCAGCAGTCAGACTCTCAGATGCTTTCTCAGCCAAAATGAGAATGAACCTCTCTCAATGTATTGCATACTTTTAAAATTTCCAGGAGAGAATTAATTAGTTCTGCATCTTGTGTTCTTCAGTGGCTGCATTTCATCGCTCAGGAAGAAAAGGACAGAAAACATGTTGGTGTTCTGTGAAATATCAGTAGAAAACTCTGTGGTGTTCTTCATGAATGAATGGCAAGAGAGGCTAGGCGGTCCTGTGGCTTACCTCCTTTTACTTGGCACACAATGTAGTTTTTGGGTCTGAGAGGGTTTCGCCGGCCAGTTCTGAGCCTGAAGGCAACTGACCCCTATTAAGAATGGCAGGCTGCAGAGCAGCCTTATGTGACATACAACTCTTACTCTCATTCATAGTTAGTTGCATTCTGGCCTGTGCCTGGAGCAGAAAGCTATACCTGCTTAGCCTAAAATGAGCAGGTTCATTGGTTGTGCAAGGTGCAGCTTTCAGGACTTAGTATAGAAAGGTGTATTGAAAGCTCTCTTCATTTAAAAGGAAAATATGAGTTAAAAACTATGCAGTGCTCTGTTTCCAGCTTAAGCTTTGGCTGTAAATGAGGTCAGTTTGTCCACCAAAGTTACAGAGGGCAAGATTTGGTGCTTGGTGGGACATAAATATATTCTGTAAACTTGTTTGACTCTTATTAAGAAATATGTTTATTTGCAGTTCTCACAAATGAACAGACTTTTGTCCGGGCTTAATATGCCACATGTGAAAAACTACCTGAGAAAAATAAACTTTTTGCAAAACATTCTGAGCAGGCCTTGCATCGTGCAATAGACAGATGTTGGGTAACAGAAATATCACAGTTTTCTTAGTGCTGCATCTGTCTTATATCTCAAAAAGTATTACAGCTATGAATAAACAACAGGAAGTCCTACAAACGTCCTGATCAAAAAGTCCCAAAGTGTTTTAATTAAAACAATCTGAGGAAGTTTACAGCAAGTCAGTTACAGAAGACTTTGTGACTATGAAAAGAAAGTTTAAAATAAGGGCCCCTTTTCTTTCAAGGGCTTATGCAGTCTTATTTTATGCTTTAACCTAGAAAGACTTCCATGTGGGTTAGCGTGTCTGAATGTGTTTTGCCTGTGCTGGACAGCACAGCTGGTATCAGCCCAAGAGCAACCTCTCCCATCAATGGATTTTTTTGTAAATGGGTGACCCTCATGGAGAAGGCTTTGTGCTGATTTCAAAGAAAACTTTCCTGGCACAGAATTTCAAAACAGTGTGTTTAAAATTCTACTTCTTATATGTATTAAAGTATAACCTTCTGCTAAGTTAGATTGTTTACAAATTAAGAAGACAGGAAATTGTTCTTTACATTCTGGGTGTTTTGAAGAAGATCTCTATAAGACTGTGATGAAGCCAGGGTACTTCACATTATTTGAAGAAGTTTGAGAGTCCTGTTAGAACAGATCTTACTTTAGGTCATAGTTACTTCAAGTGTCAGATTAATTTTGGAGGACAAGAAACTTTGTCTTCTGTTTCTTTTTGTGGGGAAATGGAAGAGGCCTAAGATCCTTCCAACCTCAACCATTCTGTGATTCTGTAGTAATCAGTCTATTTCTATGGCATATTATCGTTTCTTCTTCCTTTTTAATTTTCTCTATTTCCATGAATGCTATCATAAAGTTGTGAAACTGCTTTCTTCCTTTCCCTTCCCAGTCAAGTATCACAACCACACAGAGCACTTACTAATTCTCACTCTCCAAAATCCACAGAACAGTTTTCAAGAGAGAAAAAGCAGAACTAGTGTAAGGAAGGAAATCCGAATCTCCATGGCATCATTAGGGAGCTACTGGAATAAATCGTGTCTAACCAGTCTGCCTGCCTGGGTGGTAAAATGATTGAATCTGGTGATGAGGTTAGGGGAGCAGATGTCATTTACTTCCATTTTACCAAGGCTTTTGACACTGTGCCCTGCATTGTTCTTGTATCCAACTCAGGACTGCATGATTTGGATGGGTGGACAACTAGACAGGTAAAAATCTGGTTTGGTGGTCAGGTTCAAGGGCCTTGGTTAATGAGCTGGTAAAAAGTGGGGTACTGCAGGGGTCTGTTCTGTGACTGTCCTGTTTAACATCTTTATCAGTGGTCTGGATGAGGGGATGGAGGGCACTCTAACCAATTTTGCAGATGACACCAGATTGGGGGGGTACCTGTTGGTATGCTGGAGGGCAGAGCTGCCAGCCAGGGGAACCTAGACAGCTGGGAGGAATGGGTGGACAAGGACCTGATGAAATTCAGCAAGGACAAACTGTGAATCCTGCCCCTAAAAAGGCAGAGCCCTACCGTGATGTTGGCTGGGGACAGAAGGGCTGAGGAGCAGCTCTGCAGAGACAGCCGGGGGCCCTGGTGGGCAGTGAGCTAGACAAGGGCCAGTTGTGTGCCCTGGAATTGCAGAAGGCCAGCAGCACCCTGGGCTGTATGAATAGAAGTGTGGCCCAGAGAGTGAGGGAAGTGATTATTCTCCGCTCAGCACTTGTGAAACCACTTCCAGATACTGTGTCTGGTTTGGGGATCCCCACTGCAGGAAAGACATCAATAAACTGGAGCGAGTTCAGCGTAGGATCACCAAGACAGATAGGGGCTGGAGCACAGGCCCTACGGGGAGAGGCTGGGGAACTGGGTTTGTTCAGGCTGGAGAAGGATAGCTTTGGTGGGACCTAACAGCAGCCGCCTGTAGCTACAGAGTGGCTATCAAGAAGATGGAGCCAAGCACTTCACAGCTATGCATGGTGGGAGGACAAGAGGCAATGATAATAACTTGAAACAATGAAGTTGTTCAGCGTCCAACTGGATAAAGACATAAGCAACCTCGTCTTATCTCATAGCTGACCCTGCTTTGGTCAGGAGGTTGGACTAGAGACCTCCCATGGTCATTTCCAATCTGAATCTGAATCTGTGGCCCTATGAAGAGACTTTTGCTGGAAAGTTCTCATGCTACCAAGACTGTTGAGCCTGCCTGCACTCTTGCAGTCTTGTAGTTAACATGATTAACAGCAAGGTGTTGTATAGAAAACCTTGATGTTGCCTTAAATTATTTACTTTTTTATTTTCTTCTAAACCAAGGAATTATCCAACTGGAGAAAATGCACTGTTTTTTTTCCTGATCATTTTCTGAGCTATCCTGCTGACTCTGCATGAGAGGATAGATGTAGTATTACAGTACTTGGGAGGTGAAGAAGAAGAGGCTGTGGAAGCAACCAGTAACTTCTGATATGTACCTAAAGCTATTTTTTCTCTATTATTCAGACAATTCAAGAGTACTGAAACCCCAATTTGAATCGCTGTCAGTACAGACTTTTGTACCACACGTTGTGGTTATATTCACATCTGTTTTGCATCTTTGTCAATGAGCATAGGCACAGTGCCTTTTGAACCAGCTGACCTCATATGGGCCATGTGTACTCCTGAGTGAATGGAGGCTTTTTTCCCTGTGGTTAGGTTCATAGGATTATTGCATTTCCTGTAAAAGACCGCAGGTCTTGCCAGTCATTGGTGATGGCATTATTGAAGCTCACCTCAGTAAGTAGCTGCAGAAGGATGTAAGGAGAATACCTCTCCCTTTTCTCCATTTATTACATCTCTTCTCTTTTCTGGTATAATAAAATCTCCCTGGCAGTTTCTGTAGAATAAGAGAACTTACAAAACATTTCCCCCTTGCCTTTGTAGACCATTTTTATTGCTGGAAAACTCACAGGTTTTGTATGCAGCAGTGACTGTGCAGGACTCGAGGCTGGAACAGAAAATGTCCCTGTTGGAGGGTGGGGAAGCTTTGAGTGTTGGTTGTTCCTTGTTCAAGCTTTTTTCTCCATAGTATGCATGCGTTACAGACCCTTCTGACATTTCATTGTTGCACTAAATATGCAGTTTTTGCCAAATCCTTAATGGGACAAAGTCCACTACTGAAATTCGTTTGTGTAATTTTGTGTCTTATATTGGTAGGTGAATTTCCTTTTCCAGGGACAGGCTTGCTTTAAACAACCTGAGTAGTTTTGTTTGTTTCTGATCTTTCCATGCATTAAGAAGATTGTCCTCCTACCAGCCTTATTCAGGAGGCCAGTAACAAGGCAGGCTGTTAATACAACATAGCAGGGACAGGTGTTTTTCTGGATGTATATACCAAAAAACCTACCTTTGCTCGCAGAGCTTAAGTAGTCACAGGCCATGCTGTTGGGAATGGGACAGACACAGACTGTCTAATACGGTCAGCTGCAGTCATAAAAAAAGTGGACAGTATCTTTCCTAGAACAAGGCATAATCTTTCTGCTGCTGAGCCGTGGCAGAATTTGGAGGCTAAGATAAGCTTGGAATCCTTAAAGGATTTACATTTGTTACGTACAAGTTCACTGAAAATGCTAGAAGTCATCATATGTGATCGCCATCCATTCCCTTCGTCCTTTAATTTACTGACAAAGAGGAGTTAACTTACTCTATAGGCATATGAATGCTGAAATAGTAATGAAAAGTGATTCTTGTGTCTCAGCCAGGAAGGGCATGAATAACCTTGGGGATTACTGCAGTACATCTGGAGAGCATGGCCACATGCTTGCCAGATGGTTGGACTTTTCTTCATTAGTACTATGAACTCTGCAATCAAACCTCAGATTCTGTGTGGATCTACAGTACACATGTGTGCAATTTGTCACGGGAACAGGCTCCCCAGGGAAGTGGTCACGGCACCAAGCCTGTCAGAGTTCAAGGAGCGTCTGGACGATGCTCTTAGTCATATGGTTTAGTTTTAGGTAGTCCTGCGAGGAGCAGGGAGTTGGACTTGATAATCCTATGGGTCCCTTCCAACTTGAGATATTCTATGATTCTAATTTCACCTCACAGGGACTCTGAGCACTGTGCCAACTGGTTTTATTATGTGAAAGACAAAATTCTGTTGGGATATGTTGCTGCCAAAGCACATCTCTCCCTCATTGTATACTCATAGAAACGCTTGTGTTTGCTAGTTGTCCTTAGCAAAGCAGCTTTTGTCTCTTGTTTTATCCTTACTTTTAGCACAGCCATATCTAGATACTGTATATGTCAACAGCTGTTTCTAGTCATTCTATTAGACCTTGTGTGAAGGGAACAATGAAGTTTTCAGAAGGCAGGGAATCACAGGCACTCTGTCCTGAAGGTTATACTTTGCGAGTTAAGTCTTGAAACACTTAGAAAAGAGGGTGCAAAGTTATGCATTTGGGTTTAAATCTCAAACTGATGACTAAAGCAACATGAGAACGGCATTTGGTGTGGAACATTGTGGTGAGTACACCTGTTAGCATCCCACACACTGAAGAAAACAACCCCGTAATAAGAAAGAGTTACACAGACTGCATGTTGTGCAAAGCTTTCCAAAACATTTGTAACCAGGAGAAACAGTTGAAAACAAAATTAGTTACTGTAATACTTTTTGTTAGAAGTTTTCAAACTTGTAAATTTGGGTTCCTGGAAATGTACAGTTCAAAGGCAGTCATGGCATTTTCATGAACTTGCATATGGTACACTGTGTGTGTGTTATTTACATTAAAGAGAAGAAGAATTTCCCATATATATAGCTTGCGACTGTAATGCATAAGTAGTTTTTTACCCTAGCTGATTTGGCTGGGAGACCAGTAAGAATGTTCATGTTTTCATCAGTTACATCAGTTATATCACTTATTTAAGTTTCTGAGAAGTATGGTCTTTGTTATTGATGAAACCCATTAGGGTTTTGCTGTCCAAGTAGCATTCATTACCACTAAAACATCATCATGAGATTGCCAAAATGTTGCAGTGTGGACTAAGCCACGGCCTGTAAATTTCCTTAAAGGATTGCTCTTTGTTGTTTATTTCATTTGGTAGTATGGATCTCAGGTGTGGTAAGCGTAGGACTGCAGTACCATGGGAACCTGTGCTCTATCTGTGTGTGCTCTAGAAGGTATTTATTTCCATCTCTAACTACTGAAGTTCAGCAGTATCTTCCTGGTACTCCAGTATGTCCTTTTATTGAAATGTCATAAACATTACTAATCGTTATAGGTGGTCTAGGTTAAGAGACATCCATAATCACTGGCATTCATATTGTTTAAGGGATTTTCAGTGCCCTGACTCTTGTTTGCTCCTTGTTTCCATTTTGTTCAAGTTTTTCACATTTCCTTTTGACTTTTACTTTCCATCTAGGAAGAGTGAGAGAGCAACCCCACACTTCGACTATTTTCTGCCACCAAACACCGCAATACTGTGGCAAAATTTGCTTCCCCCCTGCCCAAGATTGACAGAACTCTATCTGTGGATAGGCTCCCAGGTGGCATGCTAAAGGTGCCACTCCTTATCTCTTCTTCCCCAGTAACTCATATTGTTGCTCTGATGGGTAGACTCACAGCATGCTATGAGTTTCTTGTAGTATGATAGAGAGCCTCCTTACTTAATGTCAATGGGCAGGCATTATAGGTGGTTTGACTGGCCTACATAATCTTTCTGTGATTCCAGAGAGGAACAGCTGATACAGCAAATATCTCCATATCCTTACTTCTGGGTTGTGTTAGGAAATTAGCTTAGTCATAGATCTATTTGTAAATTGGAGAATTAAGTTCTTTAGCAGCTGCTCCTGACTGGCTGATCACTCACTGCTGGGGTAGTCTGCTGGATTGTTTTACCTCTGCAGTCATCCAGTGTCATAGTTTTCTCAGTATCTTTCTTCCCATGTGAAGACTGATTTCTTAGGGAAGACTGGGCATGATGTGATCGTAAGGATAGCTCCTTAGTGGGCCAGAAAGCATTGGTTGTCAGCCCTTGTGCACTGGTCCACACCAGCTCTTGGTTCTTGAGTCTTCCAGAACCAAGAGCTAATTCTACACCCCTCCTAGTTACCTGAATCTTGCTTAGATAGTTCTTCAAAACCACAAGAAATTGTGGTCTAAAATCATATGGGTCTGTATGTTCTCAGGAGGCCTACTAGGGGCTGGTAGATCTGTAAGATTACTTCGTCTTGTTCAAATGAATCAGCTCCCCATCAGGTACACCTAAAGCTCTCTTAGCTTCTTTTTGTCAAAACTCTGTACAAACATAGTTTGTTTTGCTCTTTCTCCCATCATTTAGAAATGCTTAAGAGGCCTGATTCATGCTTGCTTTTGCCAGTGCCTTACTGACATTGTTACCAGTCTGTGAGCTGCATGCTCCTCATCCAGTTTAAATCTGACTTTGCTCCTTTGCAAAAATTGTCTTTGTGGTGGGTATCACTCAGCCAGCATAATTAGAGAGTGAGTTTAGGTTCTTTTAACTCATTGGAATGAAGTATTGGTGGAATGTCCTGCTGAGTTTACTGTAATAATATTTAACTGCAGCTTAAACTAACCCATCAGACCCTTCCTTTTCTATCCTTACAGCCACCATCGAATGCAGGATGAATCAAGCTCCACATGTCGTACGTTTTCAGAGCACTTTGTTATTTGTATCAGATAAGTCAATTCTTTGTTTCACTGGAAAGAGTTATGGAAAGCCTGGCAATATCTTTTTGGAAATTCTTCAAATGGATCATTCAGCACATTAAAAGTTTGTTACTAATGAATGGATGAGAGTCTTGGCAACGCTTTAGCATGCCTAAGAGTATTCCCATACCTGAGATAAAATGGGCAAGGAGTCTGCTGAGTTCCTCCTGTGCCTGTTGCTCATGCCTCAATTTAAGGAGAGCTGTTTTACATGCACTTTATTTAACCAGCTATCTTTAGGATCTTTTAAACATCACCCTGTGACTTGGGAGACTGCTGGAAAGTCACCATGAGTGAGTTGAATCCATATGGGCAGAGACTCAGAGAAGAAAAATAACTTCTTAACACTCAGTAACTATTCTAGTTGGAAGTTTTCTTCCCCCATGTGTATCCAACAAACTGGCCTTCCTCCCACAAACTTTGGAGTCTGTCTCAGCTACAATTCATTTGTTAGTGATGACTGATACCTGTTCAAGCTAATCTGTTTGATGGGCCTTGAGTACAAGGTTAAATAAAGCCATATAAAGGACAGAACTTTCCTATTGGTACTTCTGGTTAAAGACAAAGGAGAGGTCTGCAGGGCCTAGGCAGGAGGAGCACATGCAATTTATAGTCTCAGCACAGACAAACATCTCAGCTAGCTTTAGTTACACTGAAGAATCGTTCATTGGGCTTCTTTATAGGGTGTGTCTGCAGCATCCTGTTTTTCTATGTAGATGTGCACAATGAGGAGAAATCAGAAGCAAGAGGATGAACACGTCAATTTTTGCACTTTGAAATTACTTCTTCCCTCCCTTTAAAACAATAAACCTTCCAACTTATCTTTATTTACACAGCCCTGTCCACCTTGGCATCAATTTTTTTCCTCTTCATGAGGAGCAGTATTTCTGTTTGCAAGGTACTGGATTTGCTAGCAGATTTCTTGGAAACAGGTCTTACTGTACACATAAGTAGTCTTGCTTTATAATGGGTGCTTAATACTCAAAAACGCAAAATAGTTGACTTTTGCCTCTTGGCACCAGTTCAGCAAAATACTTAAGCACAATTAACTTTTGGAGTCATGAGAACCCCCAGAGATTTGAATGGAAATATGAAAGCCTTTTATAAAAGTTCATTTTAAAAAAATGAATGTAGAATATAGAAAAAAGACATTTTGCATGGAAGTGCTAGTTTTTCCATGACTTCAATGTTTTGTCTTTTCCCCCATTTTATTATGTATTATCCTCATTACTTTTTGGCACTGAGCCCTTGCATAAAACTCTTGTTGTCCTGTAAAGGAGGATGCACAGTTGTGCTGTGCATCCCCTAGCACGAACCTCCTAGATTGCTTCTCTTCATAACTCTCAGTGTGGGTGGCGTGCTGGAGCAGGGCTGAAAAGACATAGGCATGGAAGTGGAAGGGGTAGGAGGAACACAACTGAGAAGACTGGATTGTGTGTCTGCAGATGGCACTGAAGTTTGAAATCATATAAAGCTTGTGAACATTCTGAACACTGCTTCAGCTAAGGAAAATACAGTGCAGTAGTTCAGCAAAGTCTGAGTCATGCCTGCTTCACACAGTGCAGTGTTTTTCATGGAAGCCTGGATAAGCCTATATGTCTACATGGTACAATACAGAGCAGTGCAGAGATACTATCTAGAGTCCCGCTGCCTGTATGTGTTTGTGCTAGCAAAGCACCAAACCCAGCCTGTGAAGGAGACCAACCAACGGGGGCACAGCACCACACTGATGGGACCAGACTGCTTCCTCCTGAACAGACAGCTTCTTCACCGTGAGGTTATAGATCCCTAACCACGCTTAGATGCACAACATGGCATGTGTTTTGCTGTCATTTGCACCTTCAGAGCTGCCTAAGATTGGTGAGGGTCTAGCAGGACTTAAATCACTCTAGTCCTCCCCTCCCATAAAAATTTGGGCCACGAATTTTGCAGAGCTGCACCTGAGAAATGCTGCAAACTTGTTCCTTGTCTTCTTTCTTGTTCCTTCTCATCCTGTCATGTCTGTGTTTTCCCTCACACACAGCAGAAAAGGACACTACTATAAATACTGTACTTAGAATAAACTCCTGCTCTTAACAAACTCAGTCCAGATACAGGCATTCAAGTTGACAGTCTGGGTTAGTTTTAAACATAGTGGATTCATTCTGACTTTTATCATTCAACGGGAGAGAAAGAAAAGTGTTGGCCATGTGAGGAGTTCAAAAGGGTAAAATTGCTAATAGTTTGGAAACAGAATTTTACACTCAACTAATTCCTAGTAAAAAGTAACTGAGAATAATTTCTAGCAGTTAGATGTGAATTCATGTAAGACCTGGTTCCACTGCCTGTAAAAAGAGCACAAATACTTCTGGAATTAAAGGTTTCTCATTATGATTAAATTAATTTTTCTTTTAAAAAAAGGCAGGAGGATTTTTTTTTCTCTTGACCTACAAATGCATTTATTGTAGGTGAATTCCAATGTTAAAAGCAATTTCAAGAAAGTGCTTCTTAGTAGCTCTACTTATAGCAAACACCACTGAGTCAGTATTCATTCAATTTAGTTTTATTATTACTGTGCAAAAGTCTAGCATCTAGCAGTTGTGTCCATTTCTGATTCTTTTCTGAACATCTGCTCCATGCTAAAATCTGTCAAAGTGCTGAGATTTTTTTAAATGCTGACAGAGGGGATTTTGTTTTTTTTTTTTTTCCCAGAGACTCCAAAGAATTGTGTGTTTTGTAGTCTGAGCTACAGTGCTTCCATGCTGACAGCCCTGTCCATACCATGATAGTCTGCCTGAGCAGAAACAGATGTCGTAGGCTCATTGGCCAGCTTCCTGTCTGAAGGAGAGGCTTCTGATAAAAAGTCCAGTTTTTCATGTTGGGATTTCTTTAATGCTGTATTTCCTTGAAAAGAAGAGAAGTTCTTAGTTTCCATACGCACAAACTTCAATTAAATAGAATTAAGCACTTAGCTCTTCAGAGAACTTTTTTCTGCCGTGGAACCACATTGCTAGGACTGTGTTATCATCCAGACTTCAGAGAGGAACTTACAAGCCAAAGCTGTACTCAAGGCCTTAAACCTAAGCCTGTGTATGAGGTCTCCTCCAGTGCAACTTCTTGGAAGTGATTTAACTTCTCAGAAAAAGATTCTTCAATGCCTCATAGTGCCCACAAATTGGGGATTGTAAAAATCCCACTGTGGTAATACATATGTAACTTGCATGCTATTGATAGTTTTAACATTGGCAGTAATTTCATATCTTGATCACTATGACAATAACCTACTTGCAGCACCTGCAAATATGGGGTGAAAAATTCCAGCTCTGCATGCCGTCTGCTTCGTGTGTTTGTTAAAGGTGCATTTACAGTCCCCATTCACCAGTGAATTCTGCATCAGTGGCAGTTCACTGCACAGCAAATTAGGGAGACTAGGCTAAAGTACAATGTCCATAAAAAGTATCCTTGCACTGCCTGCCCATAGTGAACAGGATTATCACATTAGTTTTGAAGGCAAAGGCAGACTCAGCAAGGAGCTGTGCTGGCTATTTTTACTTTGACCACTTACTCCCTGAAGAGCAGGGAAGAGGCAGAGGCATTCTGCAGCCCTTTCTCAGAGATTTGAAGCAGAGCTGTGCTGCAGCTGCTGGCCTGCTTACAAATGCATTTCAGTTCTGCAGTGCTCCCCTGGCTCTGTAGCTGGCTATGAAGTTAGGCACGTGATTTTACTTTTACCCCCTGGGATTGAATCAGAAAGTTGCCTCTTGGGATAGAGACACAAATTAGTTTACCATTATTTTGTAAAGTGTCTCAAATACTTTAAAAAGTGCTCTCTTTTTGGTATGTTGCACAAGGTGCTTGTAACATTTGACTGAGATACTGGAGTTTGTGTGCAGGAAAACTTAATGGTATGAAACATTGAGCTGTGTGTTCACACCATGGTCTATAGGTGGCAACAAGGAGTGTAAATAACTACAGGCCCCCACTGTGTGTATATCTGGGAGCCTGAGTTCCCCGATGTGTGTTTTGACTCTCCCTGTGATGATGCAAGCCTTTTCAAGTCTACTCCTACAGGAGACAGAAAAAGTCCGATGAAGTTGAAGGGCCCAAAGGGAGATACTGAGTTTTAAATTTGTTTGGTTTAGGAATTTAAAGCCAAGGGGCTGACCTTCCACAAAATAGTTCACGTCCTTGGAGTACAGTGGTGATTGTGCTGAACATGAATGTGTTCCGTGTAGCTCAAATAAGTTTCTAATATGTATGGTTGCTGTGTGTTACAAGGCATGAGCAAGGTAGGTTGTGTTTATAGGACTTTGCCTTTCTGCTGGGATAATTTTTAGTTTTTGCTGTTGAAAGATTTCAAACACAGGGAAAGGCCAATGTGAGACTGAGAGGCAGGAGAGAATATTGGAACAGTTAGTTGGCACCGCAGTTAGGTTGCATGAGTGCCAGGAGGCTCCATTGATAGAAAGGGAATTCAAATTGTCCTGAATAGAATGTAACAAGGAGATGACTTCTGCAGTTATTAGCAATCCATAACCGTCCTCAGAACTGTTGTCAGCCAAAAAAATCCACATGAAGTTACCAGTTTTCAAGACAGAAACTACCCCTGAACATCAGACCTTGATTCAGTATACCTTTAGTCCACCTGCAGAAGCATTTTGAAGGTAAAACTTTGCAGGGGTATGGAGGAAGCAAAACCAAAAAAGCCAAATATTTTTAGATCCTTTGTAGCTGAAGTGTCTTCAGGTGCTTTTTTTTAATTGATTTCTGTTACTATGATCTTTCTCTGTGAGATGCAGCATACTAGAAAGCAGAAATCAAAGGAACTTGTTGTCTACTAACTGGTTTTTTTCTGCCTTGTGCTCCTGGTAGCTTCTCTGCCAGCCATGGCAGTTTATATCTTATCTTAGTGACATGTCCTGGTTATCTGTGTTGTGTGCAAGGGCTTAGCATTCCACTGCTTTTTGCTTAATAAATTAAAGACCGGGAAGGAGTAACACTGTAATACTTGACCATATAAGGGGGGTGACTGTTGTTTTAGTTCTGCTCCTTGCACAATATGCAGTTGAAGCCTTTTAAGGGAAGGCAGTGCAGACAGAGTGAAAACATCCAGAAGCAGAACATCCATTTCACCTTATAGTTGGTGCCAGTGCTGGTGCTGTTATTGCTACTGCTGTGAATTTCTCACAGGCTGTTGGAGTTGCATAGTTAAAAAGGAGAGACTTACAGATGAGACTGAAGAAGAAAGTTAAAACCATTTCGTTAATGGCTCCTGCATCTTGAGAAATAATAAGAATGAAGAAGGAACTGACCAAAGGTGAGCTGAATTAGACTTCCAAAGTTGAGAAATGAAGTAGCAAGGAGCTCTTCAGCATCAACAAGAAGAGACCACAGAAAGAACAAGTGGAAACACCATGCAGTGAGAATGGGATAGGGACTTGGTGACTAAAAAGGCAGTGAATATTGTGTCTAAATTTTCAATAAAACAAAAAAAAATTCTTTGCAAAAGGAATTTGCATGTTGGAGAGGGAATGAGATAAGTAATGCAAATGACTGGATGGAAGAGAAACTGTGGCAGCATGATAGGAGTTCAATCCTGGATGTCATCTTAGTACTCCAAAAGAGCGAACCCATGAAAGTTTAGGTCTGGTTGCAAGTACACTTACATAAGTGCATCAAGGCAAAGACTGTACTATATGGTTAGAGAATAGCAAAAGCAGGATCTCTAATAAAGGGATGGGAAAAGTGATACAGGCAAACATAAGTCAGTTGTTTGACCTCAAGTGTCCAGAGTGTTACAAAAATTTTGAAGCATCTCAGGCTTCAAGTATCAAATAACACACATTTGTATGCCAAGGTTAGACTGTGTGAAGACTGTTATTTTCAGCTAGAGAAATTATTTTCTTGATAAATCAGACGAGATCCTTACTTGAGGTATTTTTCATTCTTTGTGTGAAGAAAGACTACAGAAGTGGGAAGAAAAACTGGTTTTCTTACTTTCAGTCAAACCATAATCTTGTCTTTAGAATAAAATATGCTTCAGGCCTTGAATCAAATGAGGCTTGTATCAGCTGGAGATTAGATAACACAGTCTACTTCAGTGGCTAATAGAGATTAGAAGACCTAGTGTGAAACCTTTTTTCTTCTATAGCCAGTAACTCTGAAAGAAACCGTTACAGAGGTTTGATCTCTTGCAAAATGCTGCCACCACACACTATCTTTCAGTGGCCCACATGTCTGTCCCATAAATTCCTTCAATTCCTGCTTGCTAAGGCCCGAGAGTGCTTAGCCTTCTGCAGAATCAGGCTCATTGCTCTGTAAATTACAGCTCCTTGTCTACCACAGCACTGGCTCCACAGAGAGGAGTAGGACTGAAGAAAATGTGTCCAAGAAACACCACTCTGTTTTGAAGCCTGCTCACCCAAATGTCTGTGAGCGTCTTTCACATGTTCAGCTGATACCTACAGGTGGTGGAAGACGAGAGGCAAGGCCATGCAATAGCCACCTCTGTAGTGATTCTTTCATTAGTGTCTCTTTCTTCCTCCAAGTTAAGACTCCAGAATGAATGCAATGCTGCAGTTTACCCTAGCCAGCATTTCACCTACAATGCAAAACTCTAGCCAGTCAACAGTCCATGAGACCTGTCAAAGAAAGCCCTTCCCCAAACATTGTGACCTTTATCTTTGTGGTGAACATGTGTCATGACTTTGGCAGGTTTGATTGACTGATCTATTCTCAGAAGTTATAAAAGTTTCACGGGGCACAAGAAAGTCAGCTTGCCGCAGGCCATTTGTTGTATCTGAATGATGTATATTCATCAGGACTTTTTGTGGCATTGTAGAGAATAGATTGGAGTAAACTTCCCTCTGACTATCATTAATGTAAGTCAGGGTAATTCTCCTGAAGTCAGTGGTGTTCTGCTAGTGCAAAACCACGGTGACTGGGAGATACCCTCAAGGACCACTTTTCTTTATTAGCCTATCTGTGAAAAATAGTCTGTCGTCTCCACTGGGTGGAAAACTGAAAGAAAGGTATCACAGGGATATTCCTATAACCCTTTTAAATAAAATAACATTTTTTTCCAGTGGAAATTTATCTTTTTACACAGTTTAAGCAGTATAATATTTTTACTGTAATTCCAAGGAAAATCATTTGGGCTATCAAGAGTCCTGTACCCTCTGTTTTCCTAGTTAGATGGCATGCATATGGCTATGAAGTATAAGGAAGAAGATCTGGGACATTCAGATGTGCAGCTGTACAGTAAGTAGTCCAGTTGCCTAGTGCAGAACAGGTAAGTTTTCCACATTAGTCTGTTAAGGCTTTCAGGAGCAATTTTAGAATTGGCTGTTATTTTTTTTTTCTGACAGGAGATTTTAAAAAATTCTGATCTTCATTATGAAGATTATTGTTATGTTTGTTATTACCTTTATTATGAACTGGCCAGCTCATGTTTTGGTGAGATTTATTGTAGAGTTCAAGAACTGCCTTAACAGTTCTTTGTTGGTACTAAACTCTCCAATAATTCTGTTTTCTAGTGATGAAATAACTCAAACTGCTTTTCATGGTTGCGTTGTATGTGTTCTCCCTATGCTTTAATTAATAAAATGTGGGCAGTCAGTATAGGTAGTGTGGGACTAGCTCTTCAAAATAAAAATGAGAGCGAAGTTGTACAGTAGGATGGTAGGTTTAACTATATAACCTTACACTAATTTATATTTTTATTTTAACTCACTTTATTATCTCTCCATGCAAAATCAGCTGCTCCTGCTTTTTAAGGTTTACAAAATATAGTTTTAAATAATGTGTGTAATTGCAAAAAGTACAGTCCACTCTTCTTTGATTTTTTTTTTCTCCTTAGTTAATATTTCAGCATACTGGGAACATAAATACCCTTAGCTCGGATATGGGCAGAATAACTAAGGTGATTGCCCTTCAGTTTAGGTCCAAGTGTAAAGACCCCATTTCCCAGTCTAGCAAGAGCTAATTAGTGCTACACACAGACAGAAGAAACTTTATTGTGTAATCTCATTGATGTAGTGAGCACTTATGCTGAAAGAAGGCAAGCAAGAATACTGTTTGAAGTCAGTCCCATTAAATGTCTGAGGTGACAAGAACCAGAATGTCCACAGTTTGTTGTATTCCTTCTACATAGTTCATACTCATGGAACATATAAACACACGTATATCAACTGTGTCGTTAGACACAAATAGAATGCCTTTACTTCAAATAGACTAGGAAAATGAACCTATTCATATGGCATATTTTTTTCCAGTTTTTATTTTGAATTGCTCAGGAAGTATATTCCATCCATCAAGTTGGGCCTTTTGACAGCTAACGCCTTCACCCAGAGAACTCAGAGACTGAGGTATTGCTCTTACAGGAGCACTACTGTATCAGTATCTTGATGATGATATATATGTGTGATATATATGTGAGGACATATAAAATTTATTCTGATGAGTGAGACCTCTGCAAGATACAAACTCTTTGCAGCACCAGTTCCAAAACTCACTTTCTGAGAGAAGTAGTATGCTTTCTGACCAAGAGATCTCATACAGACAACAAAATCTTTATGGTAACCACTTGACTTTCCATTTCAAACTCCCCAAATTTAGGGACTCGAGTGTAAATGTACAGGAAGAAGAGAAACTTAAAAACCTGTATATATATAGACTTGTTTGAACTGTCCTGTGAAGGTACATTGCTAAAAACATCATAGATTGTAATTAATGGATCTGTGATTTGTTATAGATAAAACAAAAAACTTTGCTGTGACTCACCAGCAATTGTTCTTGCGGAATTATAAGTTCCAGAAACCCTCATCCTAAACATTTATTTGCCTAGCAGAATAAAATATTTACTTAGTATCTTTCCAGCTTGTCATGAAGTCATATACTGCATTAGGTAGTGCTGGAAATCTTCAGTGGTACATAGAAACTAATTTCCAAATTTTGGTCCATGAGGAATGCTAGCCTTTTGTCCCAGGTGGCACTTTTTTTAAAAAAAAAACTGGCTACTTGGCGTAGCAGTGACTGAAAGCTCTGATTTTGTCATTTTGTCTACAAGAAAGCAGACTGGTGAATGTGAAGTAAAAAAAAAGTTTTAGTAAATGAAGATTGTTTTGTTTTGTTTTGTTTTGTTTTGTTTTTCCACTTTCTCTGCACTGAAGTCATACCAGTTCTATTTCTTGTTTAGAAAGATGTAGATGTAGGAGAATTAAAAATCCCTCCCCCTTCCCTCATTTAATCTGTTTTCCCTGGCTTTGAAGATCTAGTAATTTCCCAGTTACAGAATATTAGTTTCCTTCCTCTGAGGGTATTTTCCTGTAGTTTGCATTGTTATTTGTTTGATCTGATGCAGCACGTTATTTCTCTTGAGTCTGCAGCTCTGAGAATTTTTTGCATCTTCCTGTGGGAACCCCTCTCATATTTCCTGGGGTGATCATTCACCTTAAATGTCCACAGGTTGCATAAAGGCGTATTCTGCATTTATTGAGACTTCCAGTGATGATTCTTTAGTTCGGTAAAATGGCAATAAAAAAAGAGTATGCTTAATTTTCAGTGTGCTTCTACTTATTTACTCTGTTAAAATCTTAAGAGTCAGGAGCAAAAAAATATTGCAAGGAACAAACTGTCATATTTCACTATAACCTTTGTATGTATATGTATATTATGTTTGTTTGTTTGTTTTGTTTGTTTGTTTGTTTGTTTGAAAGGCTTAGTTTAAAGTAAGCCCAATGCCAACAGAATCAACATCTGTATTTTCAGTGCTAGCCTAGTGCCTAGAAGTCTTTGAAAACCGTTACAGCCCCTGGAAGCCTTTGGTGCTGGTCAAGAGAGGTCCATCCAAGGCTGTTTGTCCCCAAGCCAGAGGAATACAGAAAAGTGAAAGGGAAAGGATTTCCTTCTCCAAAACCAGTACCAGGATATGGGAACATTCTGCAAGGAGAAACGTTCCTGCTGTATTGTTAGGCTACCTCAAGAGAATTGGTTATGCTCTTTCAGCATATTAACCATTGTTTTCTCATTGATTGTTTTCTAGTTTTTTTATGGCAGTACGGTCCTGTTCCCAACCTGCAGTTACTGTCACATAGAGGTTAAATCCTTTTATGTTCTTGATTTTTTGCAGAGCCAGCCAGAAACCTGTTTAGCTCTGTACTGTATAACCTCCCTTACGCAGCAGCATTTGTAAGGGCCAGTAATATAGCTAATGCTCTATAAACACAAGGAAGTATATGCTTGTCTCTGCCTCTAAACTAGAGACATGAAAACTGAATTTAGGATTAAACATTTTGATAATATTTTTTTCTCCAGGTACCTCTTTAGCTCTTTTCAAATAAGTATCATCTATTCTTACTCTATCTCATTTAAAAACCACGCTTTTTAGATGTAATATATAAGTACAAAAATGAACACCTAGGCTGAATAGGAGGAGACTTAGATAGCAAAGGATATTTGTTACATTAAAAAAAATGGATTTGGAGACTTAGTACCACTGCTGATTAACAATTTAAAGATTTCAGAGAGAATACTTAAGGGCTGAACTGTCATTTAGGTACATTTATGTACCAGGTTTTGAAAGGGTCAGTATTTGTGTATTTGGACAGTTCATCCCATCTATCTTACACGCCTTGCTTTAAGACAGAGCAATGAACCGTCTGAAAACAGGTGTCTCGCTGTTGATCATGGAGGTGACTGCTTTCACCTTGACACGTAACTTCTAGGTGGATTGTCTTAAGCGCGTTGAATCCTACTTTAATTGATCTGCTTTGCCTGGGCTTGACTGCAGTTAAAATTATATAAGTTGTCCCATGTCAGGTATTCTTCTGTGGGGGTGGAATTTAGGAAATGTTTGTTAGGTGTGATTGCTGCAGCAATCCTAGGGAGATTGTGAGGTCCTTTTTAGGCAGTCAGATTGCTTGACTATGTCTCAAGTCTTATTTTTCATATTAAAAACTTGTTGGCTCTGAAAATCCTAGGCATACAATGAAAATAAGCCAATACAGCTAGAAATAAGAAGAATGGTAATATTCATTCTGTATAAATCCCAGCTTTGTAGTGGGTTCCTTAGAGGATTTGTTTTTTTCTTCTTTCTTGTTTTTTAGTCCAAGAAAGGATTTTTTCATTATAGTTTATAACAGGAATATAATTACCAGTTAACAACCTGGGGAAGGGAAAGCACATCCAGCTTATGTGGTGGTTTATTTTGGTTCTTGAAAATACTGGCAGGTCAGCCAGCTAGTGGGAATATTTTGTATAGGTGCGTCAGAGAAGACAGGGAAAGTAAGCTCAGACTCGGGTTGAGACTGGGAAAGCTTTTTTAGAGGAGAAGCTGCATCATGGAAACATTCCTGTATTGTCTTGGCTTTGAACACATGAACAGAAGTAAAAGTGTCCTTCAAGCGTATAGGTGTTGGCCACCTGTGTTTTGTAAAGGAAGGTACTTCAACATGATGCTTTAACTTTCATTAAAATATCAGTATATCAAAACTGTGTATCTCTAGATATAATGGTTTCTTGCTCAGTAACAAGTGAAATATACTGGTAAAACCTGTTGAGCTGAGGTCCTACACTTTCCAAAATACTACACTTAGTGTATAAACATACTTAGGTTCTGGTTCAAGTCAGGTTTGGAGACAAAGATCGGTTTTGAATGGTGCTGTTGATCTGTTCTTTTTTTTAACTTCTAGCCCAGCTCTGAGGAGATGTAGCAAGACCTAGAATATTCCTCAACTGATGTAAAAAAAGCCATGTAAAAAAAGCACTGTCTTCATCCTGTGATGTTTTATTGTGTCTTTTCCAGAGTGGCAAAAGTAATGAAGGTTCCTGTGTATGAGACACCAGCAGGATGGAGATATTTTTCCAATCTTATGGACTCTGGACGTTGCTCGCTTTGTGGAGAGGAAAGCTTTGGCACTGGTAAGTAATATGTAATGAAAAATTGCCACCGACTTTTAATGACAGCTTTTAATTTTCCTGAGTGCCTCAAGTCAAAGCCAAAAGAATCGGCAAATTAACTCTGTCTTGTGCTGGAACAGAGAACTGTCAGTTGTTCACATCTTGAGGGTCTTGCAACTCTGGTGTCCAGTACCTTGAGGTATGAAAAATGTGGAAGATGGACATTCAGAAGCCATGGGCAATCTTATCACTGCCCAGACAGCTTTTGGATGTGCCTGGCATTCTCTTCTGACTTGAACATAAGGCAGAAAGGTCTCACTGACTCCACTGTAATAGTCTTTTCACAGACTGCAACAGCATTTGGAGGGATTTTGCCAGTATGGAAAAACCACATGGTTTTTCCTAATGTGATTCAGCATAAAGGGTAGGAGGATTGGTATATCTAATGGTACATCGAATCAAACCTGTTGCAGGTGTGCCTTTTTGGAGCATCACAACTACCAAAACTCAAAATCATAATTAGAAGAAATTCAGTTACCTGTCAGCATCTGTGTTTTCCCTAAGTATTTCTCCCTTACCTGTCCCAAGAACCAGTCAAACAACAGAATGTAGAATGAAAGACAAATTTGAGCCCTCATGAATTCAGTACTGACAGGAAGCATTACAGCATATTAAAATACGAAGTCTGCAAATCTGCATAAACATGGTTTTGGTTTATCAGAAAAACTGAATAATTTCACAGTGTTTCTTTTTTTCTTTCCTGGATTCTGGCACAGAAATTCTTTCTTCTTTTTATTTATTAGTAGGGTTATGTTTCAAGTGTTTTTGAATGAGCACGTGAGAATAACTTAACCATTTGCCCGGCTAATAATTTATTTTATATTTTGATGTGAGTTCCGTGGAGTTCTTTATTTTGGTGTATAATTTGTTGGCTGCAGGTTTTCCTAGAAAATAATTTATCATGCAGTAAAACTTGGTTACAAATTTCATTTTGCTTTGATTGAGTTAAGTCTAGTGTTAAGTTTGTTGGTTAAGGTCAACTAGAGCAGAATGCCGCTTTTTAAAAAATGAGGATACCTTTAAGCCATCGACATGCCACTTTATGTGTTAGCCTGTCATTAACTGTCTGTAAGCGTCTGAATGGACTGTGTTGGAAGAACCAAAAATGTTCGATTTCTTTGGATGTCTGTAAAAAGTAAGAGAATTTAAATTAATAATGAATGTCTGTTGTCTTTCTGTTGCGAATGGGAACCAGCGTCCCAGGATGAGCAACCTGGATGCCTTGGTTTAATTGCTGTGACTGGCACAGGTTTGTGTTGCCTGGAATGTGTCTTTTGAATAGATACTTTCAAGGGGCGTTCTGCAAGGTCACTGCGTGAGTTCTGACTTGGAGAGAGGGGCAGGGAGATCTTGTACCTTTCTGAAAGTACTGCCATTTGTTGCGGTGGTTGTTAGACTGCGTCTCCATTTGCCCGTGAGTGCTCTGGACTGGGGTGTTTTCAGCTCTCACTGCTTTTTGATGCTTTTTCACCAGGCCAGTTCTGTACCCCTTCCCTCTAAATATTGAAGTTCCTCCTGCTCATCCAAAACCAAATATTTCCATGAAACTTGGGTGGGTCTTGAGACATCAGTATGACCTCATTAGCACCCAAATTATTTGGAAAAAACTCCTGCCTTCATAATCATGCTGAAGAAAGGGCAGCGTGGATTTTGATTGGAAGGAACTTGTAGGAGTTTGATGGTGAGTTCCCACAGACTGAAGTACATCTGGGTACCTTAGACCACAGAATGCAGCATCTCCTGCTGCATGCAGTTTTATCTGTAGAGGTATGCAAAGCAAGCAGGGGTGGCCTCTATGTGCCATATGCTATGACAGACCACTGCCTCTGTTCTGCTTCTGCTTGGGAAGTAAGGCTCCTAGACCGTCTTCATCTGGTGATGTTGAGCACAACTCTTGCAGATGCTTCCTGTCACAGGGAGAAGGGAAGAATCTTTGGTTGCTTAGTAGAAGCCTTGTCTCCTTTGAGGAGACCTGTCATTAAAATTTTATGGTGCAGTTACAAAAAAAGCCAAACATCAAGTTTCCCTAGCACATTGAAAAGGCATGTTCAGATCTTGCTAAGCAGGCTGTCCCAAGCATTGGTGGACTTTAGCCCTGCAGATCGGTTATATAGGAATCAAGTGGTGTCAGGGCTTGATCTACTGAAACACTGCAGGCATTGTGATCTGTGTTGGCCTAACTTTATCACCCTGAGTATCAAATGGTTGTTGAAGTTGGGACAGAGGGACAGGTGTCTCACAGAGGTCAAGGAAGGGCCTCTGGAGTTTGTCAGTTCTTCAAGGTAGGCAAAATAATTCCTCTAATTTCCCTCTGTTCTTATACTTGACTTCTTTCCTTCACTTGTATCCTTCTGTAGGGCCCTAAACCAATTGCATTTTGTACTATAGCCTCTCTTCAGATTTTGCAGCTCCTGTCTCCTGACCAGTCTCTGCATTCCTAGCACTCTCTGTGTTCCTCTCTTAATCTGCTTCTCCTATGCTGTAATTAATTCTTCAGATTCCTGATAAATTCTGTCTCTTGTGAATTCTAAGGGTGCTTGAACAACGTATTGCCAGCCAGCATGGTTCTGGTCAGATGAGCTTTGTTGTACCTGCAGCACTTCAGTGCAGAAAGCCCCCTGACCTCCCATTTAAGCCAATGCTGTCTAAAAGCTAGCCTGAATCCTCAAGATGCAATCCCATGGGCATCCAGACTACTTGAGCACTGAGTTTAAATTCCTCAGCGTGTGTGTAGTTACTGTGTAAATGAATCGTGACAGTGCCTGTAGGGCAACTATGCAATGACTATGATGCCTCAAGCTTGTTTTTCTCCCTGCCTCAGTTTCCTTATCATCTTTCAGTTCAATGCAGCTGTCTGAAAATATCTCGTATGCCAGGAGGTTTGTTTGTAAAATGCAGTCTGGTCTGTAGATGACCAATACTTTAGCGATGTGAGCTGTTTTTAGCAATAAATATTTACCTTATTGCGAATCTTTTAGTAATGTCCTAAGCTGTGTGACCCTCACAAGTTTCTGCCAGTATTGGGCATTTGAATCAATTTTACAGCTTTCCCCTCAATCATATCTATTTAGGGAACTGAAACTTGGCACTTCTTTAGCTTTCAGTGTGAAATATTTAAAGAAATGTACCATATAGCTGATCAGAGTGGGAAACTTGCTGTTCTGTGCAAGAGAAAGGGGTTTTACAGATCCACATTCTATTGTCAAACTAAATGAAGAGCCCAAGTGGAGACCAATTGCTTGTGTACCCAGGTAATCCAGCTCAGCTGGAATTTCCAAATAATACAGAGCCCTGATGTTATAACATGAGGGATTCTGCTCTGGCAAGTAAATAAAAGCAAATTTTCTGCTATAAAAGGACAAAAGACTTTGAAAACATCCCATAGGGCTGTGTTTCCCAGACTTGTTGTCTGGCAGCTGATCTTGGAGCTCAACCAGTGCTTTAAAAACTTCTTCCATTTTTGTAGCAGTGTGGGGAGCTTGTCAGATGAGGTTAGTAGCTTTCTGGTTCTATGACTAATGCCCAGGACACAGTTCAGAGAAGGGCGTCAGCAGCAGCAATTAGTTTCTAAATTTCATCAGCAAACTATTAATCAGGATTAGGAGAGCTGTGTGGCTGATTTATCTTTCTGCAGTTTAAGCCACTTCAGTAATTGCTACATCTTTCATAAATTTTGATGCTTCGTGTCTGAATTTCCAGGTACTATTAACATCAGCTGCCTTCTCCTGCAAGAATATGTAGAAGAAGAACTAGTGGAAAATATAAAAATGTGCTGCTGCTGAAATGAATGAAAGCCTTAGAAGAGCTGTTTGGTTGTATCTGTTACAGGAACACAAATCTAAAATAATCTCATTAACTTGAATAAAGGAACAGATCAGAATGCCCCTAAATCTCCATTTACCTGAAATATTGTCAAGTTTCAGATTGCTGGATGATAAATTTGTAAGACTCAAAGTGTGTGCAAACAAAATGTTTTACTGTGAGTTTGTATACTCACTTCAGTCAGATTTTTGTTTTAAAATCACATTTACGGAACGCAATATGCTAGGCAGAGATGACTAATTTAGGGAAAAACAATTACATTTTCTTCATGCGTATGACCCTCAGGACTCACTGTCTCTGTCAGAATTGGAAATCTCAGATACAGAATAAATTAGACATGTAAAAGACAGCCTGCGTGCCCAAGAGCTTTCCAATATCAGAAAAAGCATAGTATGAACATTTTTGCATGATCTTACTTTGTTTCTCAGGCTATGGCCTCTCAAAACTTTACTTCAGTTTAAGCCTGTTTAAACTGAGTACTTCTTTATGAATGGGAACATGCTCTGAGAGTTTTTCCCAGATTGTTTACTCTGAGCCCGGCCATAGCAATTGACTGTCGCAGTAGTAAAAAATAACTTTTGCTACTGTTATATGGAGAAATATGTGACAAATTAACTTAAAAATAAGTTGTTGAAGTATTTGCAGTTATTATAATTTCCCTTATGATAGCAAATTAAATATAGTGGGATAATCAGAAAAATATTTGTTGACTCCTGTTCTGTTGTCTCTTTCTGCTTCAGCTCCTTAAACAGAGTCTGGAATTCCTTAATACCTTGGATGTTTCAATTAAAAATATCACTGAGAATTATCCTGCGATTGCTGAGAGCCCTCAGCAAGCCAGGAGGACTATTATATTAATATTGCAATCTCAGGAATACACAGTTGCGGGGCACCTTTTACTTGATCCCTTTGCACAGGGCAACTCTGCCCCTGCAGATCCACGGCAGCAGATACTGGATCTATAAAGCAGAGAAGAATGGTGTTAGCTGAACTGAGGCAGCAGAATGAGCTCCCTCTCTAGAGTTTCTACCACGTCAGCTGCGCAGTAGGAATAAGTGAGCGAGAGCAAAGATAGCTACAGGCAACAGTACAGTAGGTGAAAAACAGAGTTGACTAACAGAGTTGCAGTAATAGATTTTCATTTGCTAAAAGAAAGAAGGGCAATAAATAGAACAACTTATGTCCATATAGTAACCCAGTTGGTGGATATGCTGGTGAAATAAAAGAGGTGGAATAAACAAGTTCTGAGAAATCACAGTTGTCAGTTTTCCTCCTATTAAGAATAACAAACTGAGGCGCTTCTTGGGCACACAGGATTATTGTCCCTGTACTCACATCAGGCTAGCGTTTTTAATTGGTGACTTTTGGTTTCGGAACAGCTGGGTTGTTTCCAGCTTTTCCATCCAGACTTTTGCCTCTGGGTTACTTTCTTCCAATGCTTTCTCTTTCCAGAGAAGCGGCAATCTGTATGTCCTCCTGAAGGACACACAAGGACACAGCACATGCTGAAGCTGCTAAATGGATCAGAAGAATGATAAGTGTACACACTTATCCCTCTTCGTAGAGATTTATGAGCTTAAGCCGTGCCAGAACAAGGCTCAGAGCACAACAGAGAGCTTTCCAAAAATTCTTCTGTCCATGTTTCACCGGACCATTTTGATTCGGTGAAACATGCTTGAACTGTTTGTTAAATCAAAACTCGTCTCTTCTTTGGTGTTCAGTTCAGACCGTTGCACCGATGTCATGATGTATAGACCATTTTGCTGAATGGATGCTGTGCCTTTCACTGTACGATTTGTTGGCCTGCAGTCTGCAGAGTGTTACACAACAGGAGAATAAATGGTCGTTTACATTGGAACAAATTGCTGAGGTGTTCAGCTCAATACCACGTCTCCACTTCTTGATGGTGTCTGTTGAGGCACTTAAGCCGTTTAAGTTGCTGGTAATACCAGCAAAAGAGATGGCTTTTTAGGTGAAACTGAATTTTTCAGTGTTAAAGGTGAATGGCTGAAAGAAGAGGCAAGCAGGTTAAGAAGGAAAGGAGCAGCCATGGTGGGATGAGCTTGCTGTTACCAGGGCCCTGCCCAGCCCCCGGGGGCTCCCCCACCCTGCCCACAGCCCAGGGCCCCATGTCAGCCCCCGGGGCCATCAGCCCCTGCCCCAGTGATGCTGTAGCAGGGCCGGTCTCCAGCTCCCCACAGCCCTGCCCTGCCTGGCTGTGGGCCGCCTGAGCCAGGCCTACCCATGGTCCCACATCCTGGCCTGGTCTCAGCCCATCCCCGTCCCCAGGGAGGTGCAAGGTGCTGGGGCTGGGGCTGCCCTGGTGCCCCCCCGCTGTCCCGCTCCTGGCTGGGGCGGTGGGATGGGCCCTGGCTGCTGGGCCCTGCCTTCCCACCCTGGGGGAGCCCCCGCTGCTCTTAGTCCCCAGGGAGCCCCCAGCCCCTGTGGTGACCCCGTGACTTTTTCTGCTGCTACCAGAGGAACGATGGATGCTGGTGGGAAGTGACAGCTCTATTCTAGGTCTCTCTTTTGGTGGCAATGGCAGAGACCTGCACTGTTATCTGGAAGCAGACTCTGGGCTACAATAACAGTGATCGTGACCATGCTGTCTGCTTTGCCTATGAGTAAGCTGACTTTATTATCCCTAGGCCATATTGCTGGTGTTTCTGGGGAAGGCATCCTTCAGTTGATTTAGCATGTTATTGCTATTGAGGGAGTAGAAAAGGTGAGGACCTGATTGTCCAAAGGGCTGACTTCCTGTGGAGGGACATTTGCTTTCCTTTCTTATCTGAACCTATTTGCAAAGCTATGAGAGCTCATAAATAACCCTGCCCTTTTTATTAGTTGGCACCCTGTGCTTTCACAGCACACGGGACTCTGGAGCAGGGAACAGAGAGAGCTCTTGCTCTTCCTACAGCAGCTCCTCGAGGACCAGGCCATAGCTCTGGCCGTTGTAGTAGGAGACTGCCCTTGTTGCAGAGAGCTCACAGATTACAGATCAAGGCAGATAAAAAGTGGCAGAAAGGAAGTATTCTTACTATCATGACAGCCTCTTTGCAAATGCAAAGGAACGTTACCATCTGTCTCAGCTCTTAAATCCATCTACAGTATTCAGTGACCTTGTTTTCTGCATTACCTAACTCAAAGGCACAAACTTAATCTTCACCTAAGTCTTTTTCCTCTTTCCAAGTCTGCAGTAATCATTCCTGTACAGCTCTGATATTGTGCTGAAATAGTAATTTGCATTTAGTTAACTGTCTGGTATTTAACTTGCTTAATGTTAGATCCAGGGTGTTGGAGGTCTACACCCCCAGGGCTGAACATAACACAAGAAGACTAGGATGGGAGGCAGAGCTGTGGCAGGCCCAGGATGATGGGCTCTTAGCAGATGTGTATGAGTAGCAGCTGCTACGGTGACTGTTGCTGTCTCCCAAGAAGAGAGACTGCAAGTCCAAGGCAGCAGCAGGGACTGGAAGATGGACGTCAAGACTGAACCCTAGGAATCACAGTGGCTCTCTGCATGTCTTGCTGTTTTCCTTACATGTCTTTAATTTTCTGTTGACAGATTTTCTCAGGATTAACAGCTCCAGTGCATCAGTTTATATTAATGGGAATTACGGGAACCATGTCCTCTGCCAGTAGCAAAACACAACCATTTTGACAGATGACTGTGTAGACCTTAGAGGCTGTTTTGTAAAACCACAGCACTGCAAAGCACTCTTGCTGCCACAGGATTTCTGTGTTTGAGGAAGGAGGATATTTCATAACACAAGTTTTCAGCCTAAGGCTTTTTAGATTCCTCGCTGGAGGATTTTGCTAAGTACATTCTAAGGGCACAGATAGTCCAGCTGATTGCCTCCCTGATTGGTAGGTAATTCATGGAGGAAACAAAACTTGTGAGTTACTGCACTTGCTTTGTACTCAGGGTTTCAATAGACAGAAGGTGATAAGGTTGCGGCTAACAAACTTCAACCAAATCTAGTACTGTTATGCCAGAGCAATGGCCACATATTTGATGTCTCTTCAATTTTCTTGAGTCTGTTAGCTTATGTAGTTGTCATCAGTATCTGCTGAGTGTCAAATGTCTCAGATCTTACTTCGTTAATTCTCATGCATGCTTCTTTGTGATTTTTTGGTAATCTGGCTTAGATACGTATTGCCACAAAAGCTTGTTCTAAATCATCCAAAAGGAGACGGCACTTGCTGAGATGACCAAGAACCTTGCGATGAAACAGTCTTTTGTTAGAAAATATTGATTTTGTTGAAACTTTTTGCTGATTGATACATTCCAGTTTTAAGAGGCAAAGCTTAGCCACATAGAAATATTTCTGGTTAAGATACATTACACGGGTATTGCAGAGCAGCCTATTACTCCAAGCTGGCATTTTGGCTTTGGATATGGGAAGTGCAAGATTAAGTCTGTGCTCTTCTGAATTCAGATAATAGACTTGAACTTGTGCCTCCCATATCTGAGAGTATGTGCTAAATCCTGTGGGGTATTCCAAAATTGTTCATAGTCTCCATTGTTGGATCAATTTCTGTCTTCATAAATGTAAACCTAGGAACAGTTTTATATCTGAGCATCCAAACATCTTTACGACTGAGAGGTATGGAGAAATACAGAAAGGGGGAAAAGTGCTATTCTCTGGTTTGGTTTTTGGGTTTTTTTTTCCCAGAAACATTTTTTCAGGGTCTCGTTTTTCATCCTGATGGGAAGTCATGAACATTCTGGAAATCTTCATTTTTCATGGAATGGGAAAACTCTTTCTCTGCAGCTTGACAGGTGAACATCTGCAGAGACAAGGAGATGCTGTGGAACTTGACTCACATAACTCAGAACATTCTGGTTCATGGCCAGGGGTTTGCATATCTAGCCCAGTTCTGCGAAACAGTACCAGAAGTGTGAAAACACCCTGTATGTCAGTGAGCAGGAATCATGACTAAAAATTTTTTTCCTACTTTCCTATTTCTATTCAAATACTTGTACATCTTTTTATTTAACCTTAGGAGTACGGACTTTGTCACAGATAAATAAATCACATTTTAAACATTAGTTTTGGTTGTCCGTCTGGAAGATGTCAGAGTTGCTGAGGTTAGTACTGTTGATTACTGTTATGTCACATACAAAGTTAAATGAGACATTTGCCCAGCCTCTTTACCTTGTTTTCTGATTTGCAGCGATACCAAATAATGTGCTTTATGTATGTCTCTTTAGGGTCTGATCACCTTCGAGAGAAAGATGGACTATGGGCTGTGCTAGTGTGGCTTTCAATCCTAGCAGCTCGAAAGCAGAGCGTGGAGGAGATTGTCAGGGATCACTGGGCAAAATTTGGCCGGCACTACTACTGCAGGTGAGAAAAATAAGGAAAAGACAAGGAACTTACGCAGTTGATAGGACAATTCTGCTATAACCATGGCTTGTTGAGCTGTGCTCAGCTGCATTTAGGTGTGCATTTGCTGTGTCCACAGAACGAAAAGCTGCTGCAGATTGCCACTGTTCTGTAGGCAGTTTTTTTCTGATGAGTAAGTGGCAGCAGAAGTTCTTTACTTACTGAAGGAGCAGTGTGTATATGTCACTTCTCGTATATGAGTAATTGAATTTTCTGATATTGAATGGCAGAAAGATTTGAATTATTTGCTTGTGGAATCTGTAGGCATAGCTCGTTACATGGTGTTGAAAAAAAATTAAAATCCCAGCAAGATTTACTCCTGCATTTGTTTCTCTATGTGCTTCCGTGTGACAGTGTTTTAGTGAGAGCTAGAACTATGCCTACTTTTAATTCAGGAGAATGCCTCCAAAGATCTGAACATTTACTCATTTTTATTAAGGTCTGTCGTGGTTTAACCCCAGCTAGCAACTAAGCACCACGCAGCTGCTCGCTCACTCCCCCCTTGGTGGGATGGGGGAGAGAATCGGAAGGGTAAAAGGGAGAAAACTCATGGGTTGAGATAAGAACAGCTTAATAATTGAAGTAAAATAAAATAGAACAGTTAAATAGGTAAAGCAAAAGCTGTGCATGCAAACAAAGCAAAACAAGGAATTCATTCCCTACTTCCCATGGGCAGGCCGGTGTTCGGCCATCCCCAGGGAAGCAGGGCTCCATCATGCGTAACGGTTACTTGGGAAGACAAACACCATCACTCCGAATGTCCCCCCCCCGTTCCTTCTTCTTCCCCCAGCTTATATACTGAGCATGACATCATATGGTATGGAAGAGCCCTTTGGCCAGTCAGGGTCAGCTGTCCTGGCTCTGCTCCCTCCCAGCTTCTTGTGCACCTGGCAGAGCATGGGAAGCTGAAAAGTCCTTGACCAGTGTAAGCGCTACTTAGCGACTATTTAGCAATACTTAGCACTACTTAGCATGAACCAAAACATCAGTGTATCATCGACATTGTTCTCATCCTAAACCCAAAACACAGCCCCATACCGGCTACCAAGAAGAAAATTAACTCTATCCCAGCTGAAACCAGGACAGGTCTCAAAAGGGTGAATTACATCTTAGCTTCTGCCTCTGTCTTTCTCTCAGAACAGACTTAATCCAGAGGAGTTCACATATCCGTAAGGTCTTTGCACACAGCTGTTCTGCAAAACTTGTAGCAAAGTTTCCTCTGTTTCACTTGGCTGTTGAGCACTGCACTGTGTCCTTAATCTCAGAAAGGTAGCTGTGTATTGATGACATTTTCTGTGCTGCTTTAGAAACCATGCTTTTCCAAATGATTTCTGTTGACTCAAGAGTCAGGTGGCCAGTGTAGAACTGTGGTGCACACACATAATGGTCAGATTGCACAGGACTTGCATGCGTGTGCTGGTTTAATTTGCAATCAGTATTTCAGTGGTCCACCTCTGATTTTTGAAGTAAGCAGTAGATTGATAATTTTGAGTATATTGAGTTCTGTGAAAGCAGAACTGTTTTCTCAGCTGTAGGGGACTTACTTCTTGGTTCTACTTTTTTTATATGTGTGCAAGGTTTGATTATGAAGCACTGGAACCCAGAACAGCATATTTCATAATGAGAGACCTGGAAGCTTTGATCACTGACAAGTCGTTCAGCCATCAGCAGTTTGCTGTGGGTAACAATATCTACAGTGTGGAAAGAACAGACAGCTTTGAGTACATAGATCCTGTGGATGGCACTGTGACCAAAAGACAGGTATGGCTGTAGTGATGGAGTAGCAAAGTTTTGCAACTGTCATATTGTCTCTAACAGTGTTGTTTCAAACATTCAGCTGGCAAGCCTCTCCATTTATTTATAGGATGGTGTTTTATTTGGTGTGATAGATACTGCATTTCCTACTTAAGAGTAGCTCAGTCTGGATAAGATAATCCAGCTCTGGTTGAGCTTGCACTTGCTGTGCATAACTGGAGGCAGTAGTGTCACAGAGAATGTGGGAGGGCGTGGAGTCCCCATTGACAGCAATGCACACATAGGGAGGGTTCCCCTTCCTGAACAATGCAAAGTGTCGTGCAGAAAGACAATCTTTCCTTCCTCTATTTTCTATCTGAAATCTCCACTTGCTGTACATTACAAAAAAAGTTAAAATTTTCTTGCTCTTGGTGACCCACAGGGTTGCATAATTAAGGCACAATACCTGTTGTAGCTGATAGCATGCAGAAGACTTTAGTTGATTGTACCATATGTGGGCATGTTTGACTTCTCTAGCCGGAATGCCCAGTTCTGTGTTCATTCTGGGCTGTGTCCATAACGAGATTCCTTAGCTATCAAGAACTGCAGTTCAAACTGAGACTCCAGTGTTTTGAAATTCATGATGTGCTCAAAACTGACTGTGTACTTTTGCCAGGTGCAAATGTATATTCAAACATCTTGAATATGAGCTATGACTCATATTAAAATGTGTTCTGATTTTATGCTGTTTATTTTTATTGTCCTGGTTTCTCTGGTTTGTAAATTACTTGACCTGACCAGACCCTAGCAAATGGTATTACAAGCCATTAAAACTATTGTCATGCCATTCTGCTCAGAGTCTTTATAGTTTCCATTCATCATTGCATCCAGAAAATATAAGCAGCCCACCTGCCACTGAGCTACTCTCTTTGTGCATTTTACTGCTGAAACAAGAGATGAGGATATTGTCGTAGCCAAGTCCACTGGAAAATTACAGGCACGGCAGACTTGTGGCCCTTGTACTTTTAAAAAGCAGCTTGTGAATTTTCAGTGCACTTTTCTTTCCCATAATTTTCATCCAAAGCCCTTGTCCTAAATTGGAATATAATTGCTAATCATATCACCATGTAACACAAACAAACATGACTTGGCCTGTTTTCAGATGGACTTTGAAAGTGAGCCCATAAAACCAGAGAGCATGTCTTTCTTTTCATAGAGAGAAGCACGTATTTATTGAGAATACAGTTCAACCAGTTTATCTTTTGGCAAGGACACGTTCCTAGCTCCATGTGTCTGCAGCCTCAGTGGGATTCTCCAAGCACAATAAAATAAGATAGGACATTGATCCATGCAAATGAAACAACAGTTCACTGCTGCCATTCTCCTCAGGTGGCTTGCTCTTCATGTAAATGCACATGCCTCTTTCTGACTGTCGTGAGCTTCATGCAGATTTTTCAGCTATGTTTTCAGGAACCTGTTCAAAGTTTTGTTCCCCAGTAGGTAGGGGAGAGAGATTTATATTCAGTGTAACTGCACTATGACTCATAAATGAGAAGCTGGCTACATGATAATTAATCAGTGTTAATAAACAGTAGGTTCAGAAAACAAACACAGCAACAACAAAATAGGCAGCAAACAGTATGGCCAGACTGTAGCTTCTAATTCATTCTGACTATTGAAACCCATGAATATTGTTTATCACAGTTCAATAATAAGGCATAAAATAAAATTAAATGTTCTGCTGTTCTTGAAGACTGTTTTCATTTTTAAAGTCCTATTGTGCTAGCCTTTGCACAAATGAGCACATAACAGTGCTGCTCCTGAGAATCCTGCAAGCCAGGAACAGGACCAGTTGCATTTTTGTGTGAAATTTGAATTAGAAGGATGAGAAGTACAAGTTGCCCATTTATAACGGTTAACTTTGAGCTCTTTAATGAAGCTTTCTTACATTCTGAGAATCACAGAGTAAAACTCTGGAGCTTTGTTACTGAAAGTTCATTAATGTTTTCTCCTTCCTTTGTTAGATTTGGGATGCAAAGGGCTCTGCATGTAGTCTTGGGTGTTTTTGCATTTCAGTTTGAGCAAGAGTCAGGAAACAGGCATTGATAAAGTTGGAAAAAAGTTATTTCAGATAACTCTCCAGAGATAAGGCAAAAGTTCTTCTCTGTTCAGAATGATATTTCAATTGTGTGTCAGCAATAAGGTATTGCCGGTCAGAGTGGCAAGTGTGGCCTGCTATGCCTAGGGCACACTCAAGGGTCCATAGAGGAGCAAATAAAAATTGTGATAATCACAGTGTTTTAAAATATAGCTATTTTACATGCTCCTAATTTATGTATATGTCTCTGTGTGTAATATATTGCCGCTAGGCTAGATTTTCTACTGGTGTTAGTCCCTGCCGTTATACTTCAACAATGTTTTTTGAAATCCTAAGGTATTTTGCTTTAAGTTTGCTGCTTAGTCTTGTTGCTGCTAACTTATTACACTAATTTATTATTATTTATTTAATTATGAAATTGGTAACTGAAAAAAGCCCCAAACCACGAAATGAAACTACATGGTATGATACGTAGTAGGTTTAGTTTTCTGAGCGCTTCATACATACTAATACATCAGTAGCCTGTTTAACTGGATTGTAATGTAAAAGAGAGACATCCCTGTGAAACTCTTATCACATCAGCTTCAAAGCCAGTGGGTTAACCATGGAACATAATTTTGTTTCAGAGTTTCCACACAGCTCATTAATCTCCATTAGCAGGCCCAATTTGCCCAAAACAAATATCTGCAGATGTTCAGTGTGGGAGCTGTACTGAACCTTTTCATCTGCTTCCTCCCAGAAAAAAAAAATTATCTGTTCCCATAAGAAAACATTATTCTTGTTAGTGACAAACTGTGTGTCCTATTTTATTAAAACTGGAAGTTATTCTGTCCTGTGGGCTTTTCAGTATGTTACTCTTCTTTCTTTTCCTCCTGTGTTGGTTTATAAGTTCTGTATATAAAATTTTACGTTTCATGGAGCTGACACCTTCTATATAAGAAATAGCAAATATGTGGCTTTAAATTAACGGAGCTTATGTCAGGTGAAAAAATACCATCATGAAAAACAGTAAGTAAGGCTGCTTGCAATTTCATCAGTTGCTTTGACCTTGCTGACCACAAAAGCTCAAAAATGTCAAAAAGGAAAACTTTTATATGTTAGACTGGGTATTCTGTAACAAGTGGGGAAAACCTGTTTGGTTTTGTCTTTACACAAGATGCAGAGTCACAGGTTATTCTCCAGGCAATGCTTTTTCATATTTATTTGGTAACAGTGTTTTGGCTGGGTTTTTGGCTTTAACAAATGTTTCTAACTCACGGCTTTTAGGTAAAATTTCCAGAAAATAGTGAGGAATATAAAAATTCAATAGCTGTCATTAATTTCTGTGGCCTTCCTGAGTGAAAAACTTTGCTAGTGCTTAAATCACTGTTTCCAAGGGAGAGTCAAAAGCCAGATTTTTTGCTGCTGGGCTCTCTGAAAAAATGAGTTAAACTAAATCTCCAGGTGCAAGTATCGTGACTTTAAAAGTTGACTTTGACAGTCCAGCTCCAAAGGCCATTATTTCCCTAGTATATGATTTCTCCCTGACACCTAGGATTATTCTTTTTAAGGACTACAGCCACTGTGTCTCTGTGATTGCCTTTTACAGAGTATTCTCAGCTGTATGGCAGGAATCCTAGTCTTACAGACAAATATTAGCTGTCATCATGTGTGTGTAGAAATCAATACTGTTGGTCTTGTGTCCCTGAGAAATGCGAAATGAATAAAATAATAAGCTCAGAAATAGTATAGTGAACTGTCTGAATGCTGGTCATGTATCTATATATGTTGCATAAGCATCCTAAGTGCCATTAACGGTAACATAAAACTGGCTACAGATGATGTAGTTTGGTGGAGCATTTTTGCATCATAAAGTTATGGGAAGAATTATGGGGACTGTTTATAAATCCTTTTTATTCCAAAGTTCATAATTTAATGAGTGGTGAGACTTCAGATATGCTAAACCAAGTAACAATGTGTTATTGTTATTATTGCCAGATAAATATGGAGTTGTGGAAGAGTATTCAAGTGGTCTTGCTAGTCATGTCTTTGTGGGAGTTGCTAGGCCTGGCAGCAGCATGTAAAATGCCCATTTAGTCTTTGAAGAGGAAGACACTCACATGCTCTGGTGTTTGCGCTTTCATTTTGTGCAGATATGTTAGACTCCCTTTCTCCTCTCTTAAAGATGATTGACATTAACGTTCCGTACTTTGAGCTGCTGGTCCTGGGTTTGACAACCATTCGAAACAAACTGTACCCAGAACTGCAAAACTCTTCAATTTATCTTCTTTCTTTCCACTGTCATAAAGTTAAGCGTAATGAGAAATCGGCAAGAGACAACCCCTTGCTCACAGGATCAGATTGTAACAAACTGCCTGTATAATTCTACGCATCCCAAGATGAAATCTTGATTCCATTGGAATCAACGGCAAAACTCCCATCAGCATCAGTTGAACCATCTTATGACAAAGTTGGCTTAATAGCAAATATTAGAAAAACATGCTGTAAAGCTCCATCTTCTGAATGTAAACTATTGCTGTTTGTCACTTATGCTGTACATATTGAGACTACTAGATAAATTGCTGATACATGTTAAAATTAATATATAATACCATACTAGCAGCTAAAAAAAGTTTCATGGTATCACCAAAGCTAGAGATGGAAAATATCTCTTAAGCCATCTAATCCAACCCTTTATCCATGTAGGATATTTTCCTGTTGTATATTTTCTAGTGTTATTGGGCATTACACAGGAAAGACACGGACCTGTTGGATCAGGTCCAGAGGAGGACCACAAAAATGATCAGAGGGCTGGAACACCTCTCCTGTGAGGACGAGCTGGAGAACTGGGGTCGTTCAGCCTGGAGAAGAGGAGGCTCCGGGAAGACCTTATTGCAGCCTTTCAGTACTTAAAGGGGGCTTATAAGAAAGATGGGGACAAACTTTTTCGCAGGGCCTGTGGTGACAGGACAAGGGGTAATGGTTTTAAACTAAAGGAGGGTAGATTCATACTAGATATAAGGAAGAATTTTTTTACAATGAGGCGGTGAACCACTGGAACAGGTTGCCCAGAGAGGTGGGTGCTGAAGATGTTTTGGCATATACCTGAGGAAACAAAGGTTTCTACTTACACTTTAGAATATTAGAGCACTGTATTCCTAACATCAGTATCTTCTCAAGCTGCTGATAAAACTGGAAGAATAAAATGCTTCTCTCTTAATTCTCTTCTCTCATTTTTTAACAGTGTACTGCCCCTTAAACAAAAGTAGTAAGGATCTCAGTTTATGCAGTGGGCATTTGCCAACAGCAGGACTAAAAGGGGAAATAAAGTTCAGCGGCATAGCAGCAGTGGCACCTAGCCTAGGGGTGCCATTTACAGACCATGTGTTAGTGAAGAATTGGTAGAGTATTGAAACACTACAACTGTTTAACTGTCCAATTTAGTCCTTTGGCCTTAATGGCCTTCCTGTACAGAAAGGCTGTCGACTCTGGATCCAAGTATGTGGTCTGTGGTCTGTAGAAGAATGTGTTCATATATGCAGTACAAAAGGGGGGAGGAGGAAAGAAAAAAAAGAGGTGAAGGTGGAAGCAAAGAGCAAATTCACAGTTAATGAATAATAAATCCTTTTTACTCTGCACACAGTTAATGTGCATTAATTAGTGTACTTGAAATTAATTAACACCTTAAGTTAAGTTTCCCAAGTTGTACTACAGACTCTTGTTGAAATTCTTGTAATCAGATATTGATGCATGGTCTTTGAGGGGTAGCAACTGATCCTGTCTTTTGTATTCACTACTAACAACTGGTTTTTGATCTTGGGATCCTGTAGCTATTTCTTAGGCCACTGATCCTTGCTGATCTTATAACTATTTCTCCAGCCATTGATTTTGTGCTCTGCCACACAGAACAAGAACAAATCAGCTAAAGAAAATAAAAACAGCAGTAATAGAGTCCTTGTTATGAGGAGTGGGAGGGAATACACAAGATCATTTCTAGTCTTTAGAGGGGGGAAAAAGAGTAATAAATGAGTAGTCCAAAGTTACAGGGAAAGAGGAATTGCATCCAAATGACTCTTCCTTTCACTTTTTATTTTAAAGCAGGGAACTGTGATTTGTAAAGGTACTGCCACCTTATATATATGCTGATCATTCTTCTCCCATAGGGGCTGCGGATTATTTTCTCAGATGCTTCCAGGCTTATCTTCAGAATGAGTGCTTCTAGCCATGTGAGAGCTACTCTCCGGATCTACGCAGAGAGCTATGAAAAGGATCCTAGCCAACACAATAAGGAACCACAGGTAATGCAATAGAATTGTAATAAGTCAATAAGTAATGCACTTCCTCTGTAATAGCAATGACTACAGGTTTTCATCTTTAATCAGAAGGAACACTTAGCACTTTGATCCTCGTTTACTGTGTTTGTGGATGATTTTCTTAATCATGTGACTGTACATGTTTTGAGGCAGGACCAGCAGTTTTAATGTATGTTTGTGTAATATCTAACACAACAGGAATGTCAAGGGCTGAGAAGCCTGGTGATATATGCTGGGCAATGACTTTTAGTCTATTAAGAGAAGCCATGCTACTTTTAAATTTTCACTCTTTTTTTTGCAAGTGTTGTAATCTGAGTTATAGAACAATATTAAAAAAAAAGGTAATTATTTTTCAAGCAGCTTATCTGGGGATCACTTAGTTACAGCATCCCAGGGATTCCTCACTATGAGAGTACAGTTAGGAAATGTGCATGCCAGAGTCTAAACAATGTAGGAATTCCTTGTAAGGGAAAGACTTGCAGCTGTCTGAGAATTATCTTGTATCATAACCAGACTCTTTCCTAGGAAGAGTGAAGGTTGAGAGTAAGTTGCAATATAGTCCAGAGACACATAAAATAATTCATAGTATAAATCACATTTCGAACTCTCAGATTTTTCCCAGTAAAACACCTTCATGCTGTGATACACAACAAGAGAGGACTAAGGATGTTTCATGGAAGAGAGGATAAGCATTTAGCTTGTCGTAAATCAAAACCCTGTAGTTTGAAGTCCCATGTAGTTGTGTATTCGTGACTGGAATGTAAATGCAAATTTCCCAAAACATAAAAGCTGTCAAATGCATTTGAACCCTAGGTAAATGTTTGACATTGTTTTTTCACCAGATTCCCACCATAAATTTAGTGAGTTTCTTCTTATGCTATTAAACAATTGTCTATCAGTCAGGGAGAGTGCTTCAGTTTTTCCAGAAATGTTGCAGACTCCATTCCTGCAGATATGATCTATTAATTTTATTTGCTTTTTCTTAAAGTAACAGTTTGCATCCTCAGTAACTCCTTGGATAGAATACTTATAATATTAAGCCTCCAACAGAGTAAAGGACCGTTTTTTTAGCAATTTTATCGTTTTTCTGCGCATCTGGGTTTAGCCAGCTAGCAGGGTCATAAATATATTTTGACCAAGGAAGAACACTGCTACAACCCCATTCGCACTTGCTACTGTATTGGGTTTACTTGGCAAGGTTTTGGTGGCAGTGGGGCTTGCAGGGGTTGCTTCTGTGAGAAGACACCAGAAGCTGCCCCCATGTTGAACAGAGCGAGTTCCATGTGGCTCTTAGATAGACCCACCACTGGCCAAAGCTGAGCCAATCAGCGATGCTCGTAGCCCCGCTGTGATAACATATTTAAGAAGGGTAAAAAACGCTGTGCAACAGCAGCAGGGAGGGAGGAATGAGAATATGTGGGAGAAACAACTATGCAGACACCAACGTCAGTGAAGAAAGGAGGGGGAGTGATAGAGCGGCTTGGTGGGCACCTGGCAGCCAGCCAAGGTCAATGCACCACAGCTATGTCAAATTCTGTTACAGCACAAATTGTTTACGAGTTGCAATTAAGCCGACCATTTTAAATATGGTTCTCTGTGCTATGTAGGCAAGGCATAGATGAAATGAAAATAAGTCATGGTAAGAGACAGACTAAGAGTTCATTTTAGAGGTTTGCAGTGGACTTACAGTAACCTTGTGATATGTGATACAAAAAGTGTGATCCGAATATGCTTCCTGTCTAACGAATCCCAACAAAAAATACTAGAAAACAATAGAGCATATACTTGCAGCATGCATCTGGCAAAACTTTTGACTATCTAATTACAGATGAGAACATGCCATTTTAAAATAGAATCCTTTTTGCATCAGCGGATTGTTCTACTTTACTTGTTACAAGGTATACAACATGAGAGAAGTGACATGCTGGCAGAGTTTAGGCTTTTGTGTCTCCTAAAGTAACCTACGATCAATGCCCAGTATTTAACGCTTGTTTTTTTAAATGAGTGGAAAATAGCAAATGTTCTCAGTGAATCTTCCACTTGTGAAGAGACTAGATTGAGGGAGCAGAGGTTACCTCAGAAAATGAGGAATCTGCTGCCCTACTGTTACATTTCATCTCTGTTCTGCATGGATTTGCTTGAGAGAGGTGCATAAAGTCCACTGCAAGGTCTTGTGACCTCACCAGCAACACAGACTGTGTCCAGGGAGCAGCAAGAATGGGGCTGCTGCACAAGGTGATAGGAGCCAGGCACCCAGAGCAGCTACAGCACAGGCAGTGCCCTCATTGTCCAAGGGACAGTCCCACAGCAGGGAAGTGGAGTGGGCAGAGCAAGGCTCTGGTAACAAGCTTCATTGACCATCCCAGACAAGGTAAGGGATGGGTCAGGTTCAGGGTCCGTCTGGAGCAGCAGGAGATGGGACCAGAGACAGGGCAACAGTGTGGGTCCATCCATGAGACAGGGTCAAAGTCAGAGCTGGAGACAAGCTACGATGTACATCCAAGGGGTCCTTCAGGGAGAGAAGCTACCTGTAGCACAGGTCTGAGGTCCACCCAGGCAGCAGAGCCAGACATGAGTCTGGAGACAAGCACTCCTACAGCATAGCTCAGGCAGGGACTAACACCCCTGGGGCAGGCTGAAATGGGCTGTGTGAGCCCATGGGCAGGGTGCAGCAGGGGATCCTCAGAGGCGACTGGGCAGGGCCAGTGGGGCTTATCACTGCCCTCAGGGCTTTCAGAGTCTGGTCTTTTATTCTAGACACCAAAAGGGTGTGTTATTCCTAGGGACAGAAAAAAAAGCTGGAAGATTTTTTTCTATACATGTACCAGATCCTGTCAGATTGTTACACTTTTGGCTGTTTATCCAGGATATTCACTGGTGAACAGATAATCCCAGGAGTGGAAAAGTCATTGCCTTGAAACTTGTTGCAGTGACTTTCCTGCATTCATGCAGTGCAGACAGACATTTTAACATCCAGACTGCCTCAGGAAATACATAATACTGTAAACATGCTCCTCATCTCTTGCCACGTGCACAAAATCTGGGACAAAGAGCAGTTTCATCTTGATTAATGCAATAGATTCTTTCTTTGGTGTCTCATTGTATAGTACGGCAGTTCCCACTGCTTCTCTTTCCTTGCCCTGGCTGGATACATTGCCCACAACATGAGGTCATTAGGACCTGTGAGGTCATAGATTGTATCCCACAGGCAGATGGTGGATTTCAAGGGAGTACACAACTTTGATTTCAGGAGATCCTCATGTTATTGCAAAAATAACTAACAATTTCTCAGGAGCACATTTGATAACCTTCAGTGAAATATGTAGAAGAGCATGAATAGCAAACTCCTTTTTCAGAAAACAGGAGGAGAGGGGTGGCATAGTTTTCCTGATATTTTCCTGATATTGTAATTCCTTTATTGCTTAGTTTGCTTTGAGATTCGTACTGACACATGTACATCTAGAAGAGCTGTGACAGATTTGTTTCCTATTTGCTTTCCATAATAGGGGCATAGTCAACATATTCATAAGTGACCAGTTATTCAAAGAGCACTGACATAAAGAAGTAGGTAAAGTATATACCTTATATACAGTATTTAAGGAAATTGTTACATTTGGGATAAATGCTTATTTTTCTTTAAGTGTAATTGATCTTTGTAATTGGGTAGATGACTACATGTAGCTTCTGTATCATTGCACTCTGCGTGGAACAGCTGATCAGGAAAAACTCTCTTCCATACTTTTTATATGATAAACCAAGACACAAAATTATTTGATGATTCGCTGCTTACGTAAATACTTGGTTGCTTCTGCTTACTGGACCACCTCCTTCCAGTACCTTCTTTTCATTGTTTATATAAACAAATGGAAGATGAATGCTTTGCATTGCTTCATGTTTTTGCCTGGTGACGATTCCAGTCAATACCTGAAACAAAAGGCAAAAGTACCTTGAGACATCCTTTTGGCTCTTTTTCACAAGAAATAAATCTCTCTTTCTTGATAGACAACTCATTTATATTGGAAGTTACAGTGCCATTTTGTGGAGTCATTGTGGTAACTAGTTTGAGTTTGCCTCCTATCAGCATCCCTTTTTTTTCCTCTTTCCTTTCAGACAAAGCCTCTTCCAAAATTAATCAGCCAACTTTTCAGCAGTTTTCAAGTTTTTCTAGTTGATTCTGTTCTCTTTGACAGTGTAACTGCTGATGGTGAATATTCCACAGATAAGCAGAAATCTAAACTACACCTTCCAATATGCACGCTGAAACATGCATGTTGTCCTGAAACACCAGTATGACATTATGGCACTTTTTGAGTTAAGTGTTAACTGAGACATATTGTAAAGACAATATATACAAGTACATTTCTTTTACAAACAACTGTTCACTTGAGATGGACAGAATTAATCATTCACATCAGAGGTGCTGTACTTCTGTGGATGACCATAACTCCTTTCCCACAAAAGGGTGAACCAGATGATCTTTCAAGGTCCCTTTCAACCTGGGCTGTTCTATGATGAAACCTTGTCCAGAATTAAATTTGGACAAAAATCTGTAACAACGCTCAATGTCATCCAGGTTCAACTACCGTGAGAGTGCTAGCTGTAGGCCCTACCTTGATTTGATACCCAACAGAAAGCCTGACATACTTTGAAGCACTGTTGGGGCTGCTCAAAGCTGTGCCTTTCAATTTTGGCCTGAAGGAGCCATTCAAGTGAGTGGTGCTCAAGTGAAGCTCTCCTCATACTTTGTTGTGCTTCAGTGCTGTGTAACTCTGCATGAGTCTTATGGGAAGAGCTGATTTTCAGGCCTTATTGCCTTTAAGTGTGTATTCTCCTTCAGAAACATTAGAGCTTCTGTAAGAGCATTCTTGTAACCAGACAGAAGCAAGGCTCGTAAGGACCTTTTGTTCCAATTTATATGTAGGCCAAACAGTAGCTACTAATGAATGTAAGGGTCACCCAAATCTTGTGTTAGTAGCGTGTTTCATACAATTAATTGGTAATACTTTCCACCTAGAATAAACTAAGCATAGACAACTGCCTGATCAACAACATAAGAGTCCAAGGGAAAGTAGTAAAATATGCCAATAATTAGAAGTCCATGGTCATAGATAAATGTGAATAGCAGTGGCTTCTGGCTGTTGAACGATCCGTTGAAGGAAATTGGCAGAAGCAGCTTCATGGTCACCTGGGAGATAAGGGGTGGCTACTTTTTGTCCATGAGTAGGTCAGTTCTTCCTCTAAGTCAGTATCAACAGGAGTGAAAATCAGGAGCAATAAAGAAAAATTACCATCATGCTCTGTGCAAAGTTTATTAAAAACGGTTCAATGTAAGCATTTTAAAATTCCATAATTCATAGTGATGGTGCAGTCTAGTTCTAAAACAAAGTCTTGAAAACAATGCCCAATGCTTTTCTAAAACTGGAATGTTCCCCTTAGAATGGAAGACGAGTCTGTTGATGCTCCTTGTCATTGGTGATGCCCCTCATCACTGTGCATTCCTGAGAAAACTGCTTTCCAGCTAACTTGGAAGATTTCCTTAAAAAGACTATTTCTTTGGTTTTAACCAGTCAAATAGGCATGCAAGTAGCAATTTCAGGAAATTCAGTTCATTCTAACAAACGACAAACTGATATCTGAAGTCTTGAACCTTTATGTATGGGCATGTATCTTTTTCTAAAGCTAATAGAGTTATTGGCTGTGCGGAATTTAACACCGATGGAAAATCTAGAGATATCTTCAACAGGCACGAAGTACTAAAATAAGAGTTTATTGACCTTTAGGCTCATTTATAGCCTCATTATAGCGATGAACTCATTATTCATTATTTGCAGATCCCAACACATGGTTAGTATCTTCTTGTCCTTTGTCTAGCTACCTGGATATATTATCAAACTTGGATAAGATGTAAACAGGAAGTCATATATGAAGACTGAGAAAGAAATGACTCATTATGCAGAGTTGTTTTGAATTGTTTTATTTGTAAATCCAGCGTGTCCTTCAACAACATGGTTGTACTGCTGTTGCAGGATAAGTGCCCTGGGAATAGTGTAGTGAATAATCTGAATTGTTCTGAATGTGGACTAACTAACTCTGTTTACAGTATGTTATTATTCATTATGTGAATTGCAACAGCAATAAATAGGTGTTGTCATAGACCTATGCAGTCTATATCAGGTAGTCTTTAAACGGGATGCAGTGAATCACAAATGCTGCAATTACTTTTGCCAAAGACTAGTGAACTACGTGCTGGTTAGCCACAGAATCATTAGATTAACAGCAGCCAAGCAAAGATTTTGGGACAGGAGTTGCTTCTTTGTGTTTTTGTCCAAAAAGGCACACCAATTAAAAGAAAAATCATTGGGATGAAGAGTGTCTTGATCATGAAAGACTGAATTTCTGAAACAATTTTTGAGTGGCAAGTAGCAGAGGAAGAAACCAAACTGATTTTCAGGTGGACTGTGGTTGGCATATGAAAGGATTATGATTGTATGTGACTGTATATATATCGTGGTTATATAAAGTGATTGTTTATGGTGTGAGTTTGTCCAAGAGCAGGGAACTGAAATCAATAACCCAGAAGTCCTTGTGTCCAATATCACCTAATAGGGATAAAATTAAAACTTTCTATATGATTCTGTCAAGACACTCTTGCAACCCTAAGCACAAGTGCAGTTTGCTAGAGAATTATTGCCTCTTTGTTTATTTTTGAAGCACTGGGTCTTTTAGCATAGCTCTGGTTGGCTATTAAAACACACAGTACGGTCCAGAGAAATCATATAAAGTTTTGCCTTTACTATTAAAATTTGTAAGATTTTCCTTGAGGGGACATGGGATATGGAGATTTCCATCTGTTTGATCACAGTTTTAGGTAACACAGCATGTTGGTGCTATTCAGGTAATTTAGCTTCTGATTCTGCCCAAAGCCATACAGTGAACAAATTTTAAATCAGCTGAATCTGGAAAGGAAAGTCTGTTTTCCTGTTACATAGGAAAAATATTTCAGTAATTATATTTCATGAATCAAGGAAATGAGTTCATTAAACTTAATCTTCACTCAAAGCTCTTTGGATATACTAGAAAAGAACTAATCTGTTGCAAACGTAGATGTTTCCATGCACCACTCAGTTTACAGTTTCCTCCTGTCTTTTTCACCCCTCATGCCTGCCTTCCTCTATTGCTAGGGGCAGAACAGCTGGCCTCCTGACCTTTATTGCAATTTTATTTGAGTTAGCAGGCAGACCACGCTCAAGAGCAGAGAGGTCAGTTTCCTTTTTCCCATGGTGAGCGTGCTGCTTCATGGTAATAAAGTGAACACCACCAGTGCTGTGAATGTTACAGAGCCAGGCCAGTTTGTTCCACAATGAAACAGGCTATCAGGGTTGCTTTAGTGTTTAGTGTTGCTTTGTAAGTGTATTGGTTTGACTTGTAAAGTACATTACAGCCAAAGGAAAAGCTCCTTCTAACAGGTGAGGCCATCAAAACATGTTTTGGGGGATTTGCCCCTCTCTCTGCCTTTCTCTTTCTTTCCCTAAGTTCACGTGATAGTGATTTTGTTGCCCAGATTACAAAGGGCTAACAGGAGCTTTAAGCAGTCACATGAAGCAAGGGAAAATGATGTGGGAGCAGGAAGACGTAAGAAAGGAAGGAGTTATTTCTCAGTTCTTCTGTGTCCTTGTTCCAGGACTTAGAGCTGTCTCAGTTACCCTGACCTCTCTGAGCAGCTGTCTGTGTAATGTTTAAATCATAAAAAGAGAAGGACTGAGAGTGAATTTAAGTGTTAGGAGAGAAAAGGATTTCTAGCCCATGCCTGAAATGTCAAGGCTTATCATAATTTATACAACAATAATAACACCACCTAGCAATTACAGCTTTTGGTGACTTCAAAGCATTCTGCAACCGTGTTTTTCTCAAGGCTACCTTTATGAACTGGAAAACTACTTTAATTGATACTAAATCTGATAGACCAGCAGCTGAAGAGGTAGAACTTGGGGTTTGACAGCAGTTTTTAGAGAGGGAAGATGCAGAGATGGAAAATACTTGGCACATCTTCTATCTTTACAGAGCTCCAAAAGTTAAACTGTAGCCCTTCTTTGATGACTTCATGGTGTACTAACCCACTTATTTATCTCTCTTTAATTTTGAGGCATTAATAATTGTTCCAGGGAAGTGAATTCTTCTGGAACATGTAGTACTATGCCAGGTCTGCTTAGCAATCTGTTGCAAGGTATGAACATTTGTTCTGAAATAATTACTGTCTGAAGTGTCATTTTGATTATTAGTAATTCAGATGCCTATGTAACAGTCACACAAGGTTTAGTCAATTGGTGCTGGATCTTTGTCCCCAGTAGGACATTCTTTTAAGACTGTCTAATTTGGATGGCCTTCTATTACCTCTCTCTGTGGTCCCAGAATAGTGTTTAATGTTTTACAAATACTGACGTCTATACAAATAATTGATCCTGTGTTCCTAGTGTTCCACCCTGTACATTCACTTGGGTATATGTAAAGCTGAGAGAGCTCAAAATAACATTGGTGAACATGATGCTGTATGCAAAATGCAGATCAGTACAGTAAGAGAAGACAGAGCAAGTCTGAGAACTGCAAGAGAGAGCTGTAGTTACCTGGTGTTCACTAAATGTTTGGATCCTATTTGAGGGTATTACCATTCTCTGAGCTTTTTTTTGGTTTTATTTCTTCCAGATAAATTTTGCAGAATTCTTTTCACTGATGAGACTGGTGGGGCAACTTGTTTTTGAGACTTATATTGGACTGGGAAAAGTGAATTTGAGACCTATGGAAAATGTCCATGCCTAGACTGTGTAAAACACACCTACATTTGGTTTTCCTAACAAGATTGAAATTCAGTGCAGGCTGGGGGAGAGACTGAAGAGAAGAGATTCACAGGCTTGCCAGGCAAAGTCTGGACAGATGATTTTGCATCAGAACTGCATGAATTTTTGATGAAAGTTGGCAAGTTTTAGCATGAGTGCTACATATAGTAGGTTTTCACAAGGTGTTTCTTGACATATAGATGGCATTTGTCCACCTATTCTGAGAAAAATATTTTTTAAAGCCAAACTCCAGACACATGCTGAGCTTTTAACCTGCAAGCAGGTACATTTCAGCCCTGCCTCAGCCTTCGATAAACCGGATGCATCATGAGGCAAATCTTATCTGAGAACTTGACTAGAAGAAAGGGAGTTGTATGGAATTTTCTTGCAAGATCACAGAGAGGAGAAATGCTACATGAGCCAGGCAGGAATGATAAACCTCTGACAGCTCTGGTACAGATTATTCCCAAGAAAAGGGCTTTCGATCTTTATTTTCCTTATGTTAGATATCTGCTTGTTCGATGTATTTCCTGGTATGAATAATCATTCCTACCAGTTATTTTTTTAGCAGTATAACTTCTACCTGTTGTTTCTAAAGCAAAATTCTGATTTAAGTCAGTTCTGTTAATTTTCAGTTCTTAAATTTTATCTAAAGGATAACATGCCATATCTCCCAACCAGTTTCCAAGAGATAAGTACGTTATTAATGTACAGAGTGATTGCAATTGCCATTTTGAGTTGACATGTTAACAGTAAAGTTTTACAATTTCTTAGGTAGAAGGAACCATTTGAAAAATACTTCTAAATCAAGATCTCTTCAAGATACAAAAGTCTTTCTAGAGTCATATTAACTATAAATGATTGCTGGCTGGGATTTGTCTTTTGCAACCGAAATGTAAACTATTCATTGCAGAGATAAATGAGTTTTTAAGAGGCATATACAGCTCTAGTTCCTTGTTATTCTGCCCTGCTCTTGCCATTCGGAAGAGAATGCACTTTTGTTTCTTTTACATCTGCAGGATGAAGAAAGTGTAGTTAAATTGAAGTGTGAGAGGACAGAATTAAAATAGGACTTCCTCTGTTGAAAAGCATGATTGTAACAAGCAGAATATTTAGTAGTAATTGGAACAACTTGGCAAAAGAGCACCAGATAAATTGTTCATGTAAATGGGTGTCACATAAACTCATTTGATTTTGTGTTTTGTTCAAAGCATTGTGTAGAGTTTTGTTTGATTTTGTTTTTTTTCTTCAGAGTGCATTTGTTGCTTAAGAAAGCAGGGTCAAGTAAAGCTGGTCAGTAGGGTTGCTTTTTAAATTTTCCTATGCTTTTTAGATTAAATAAGGAAGCAGTTTCTTAGGGGAGTGCCAGAGGGACTTCAGATGCTTTGGTCTTCTTTCAGTTCTCCTTAATCCATGTTGCTGGAGGGAAGGAATGATATGGTCCAGACCTTATAAATTGGCACATTTTAATATTTACTTTTGCAGCATTTGCCCACAGATGTGAATTTGTGCACTGCATATTAATCTTCTCTAAGCATGTTTGACTTTAATGGACTTCTATTCTGCTTCAATGATTAATCAGTAGATAGATATCTACAAATATGGAGCTTTTTGAACAATAACATTTCAGACTGCTCACACTTGTGCATAACTAAGTTTGATCATAAACTCACTTGACACCAATGGTATTCATGGTGTTATTCCATGACTCTGCCTGCACAGTTAGTTTGTCTCCTCAGTCTTTTGGTTTAACTGTCTGACCATTTGTATGAATAAAGTAAACACCTCATACTGTCAGAAACTCTTAGGTGGCTGAAACAGATTCAAAGTATTGATTGTAAGCTTATAAAAAAGATACCTGTAAATTTAAGCTCTCCAGAATTACTGTTTTGTTTGATTTGATTTTAAACCTGACAGGTTTAAAGCCAGAATGTAGCTTACTTGAAAGAGGCAGCAGGGGGAAATCTTTGAGGGTCAGAAAATTACCTCACTAGTTTGGTAATCAAATATATGATTCTCTGAAAAGGTGGTTTTCACACAAAACTCATCTCTGCCAGTTTATCTTTGCATGTCATTTAATTAACTGAGAGAAGATTCAGTTGCCATTTGAAAAATTATATTTTACTTGGTTTTCATATGATCTATCATAGTTGTTAGCTGCACTCAGCCATCTGGGCAGTTTCATAAATATGGCCATTTAACAAGGTCTGTAGCCTGAAACTTGGAAGTTTGTGTTGCTTCTGTTGGAATTTATCCTATTCAATACAATTACAGATGATATTACTCAAAACACACTTTTGTGATTTCTGTTAAGGTAATTGTTACAGCACGTTCTGCCCCTAAGCTTCACAGATTAAGTGTGTATAGGAAGAAAATTTCATCTACATGGCTTCCACTCATAAGAATAGAAATAATTCTACTTTTTTGATTTCTAGGTTGTTCTGTACATCAGATTTCACAAGAGCTCCACAATTCCTCTTACATAGAGATATTATCAGTATAGTGTATTTATTGTTTTCTCTTTTCTGCACAGCTTAGGTATACTCAGTGTAACACTTCACAAAACATGATCAGCATGATACTTCATTATATCAAGTATGACAACATAGACTGTGTAACTGTGTCAGTGTTTATTATTATTAAATGATTTACTATTATTATATAATACTACAATTAAAAGGGGGATTTATAAATATAACATGCCTGTTGATATTTCTGCTTTATGTAATTCAATGTATTTCTTCCTCTTTAGGCTGTGCTGAGTCCTCTTATAGCAATCGCACTGAAAATATCTCAGATTCATGAGAGGACAGGGCGAAAGGGACCCACTGTCATCACCTGAAGCCACAGAAGAGCGTTAAACCAGGGCCAAAAAGAGGAGCAGCAAGGAAGAGACAGGACCTTGCTGAAACATGTTAGCCATTTGTGCCTTGTATGATTTTAAAACTTTTCTTGGGGATAGAGGTAGAGGGGGAAGAAAAATTCAATATAATATTGAGCATATTCATTTGCATTGATCTCCAAATACAATAGTGTATTGACTTCTTTGTTTTACCTGCAATATCTTAATTTCAGATAACAATATAACCAAAGAAAGAGGCCTTAACCTTCACTTGTTGTCAGCAATGTGACAGAAAAGGAAAACTGCTTGGTTTTGAATGCTGTGATAAAGGTTGGGGAAATTTCAGTTAGGGGGAGAGAGAGGGAGGAGTTGCAAAGCAAAGACATGCTTGGTGAATATTGTTTGGGATCCTTGTCACCTTCTTGTTGGTTTACGAAGAGGTATACAGACCATGTCTGAGGCATAAGGGCTGTATACTAAGCTTTGCAAAGGGTGTATTTCCTCACCTGACACCACTCCTCCTCTCCTTTCTCTCCCATTGCTCACAGACGCATGCTGGCAGCAGTGTTGTATACACACTTGCACATGCTCCCAAAGAAGGGGTTATCCCATATGTTTTTTTTAACCCCTGCTTTTAAAGCATATCAATGTGACTTGTGCCTTTAGATTTTCCTGATTTTTTGACTTTTTTTTTTCCTCCAAAGGGAGGCATTTGTGCTATAGAAGCTGATTGTGTCCTTCCAGCAATATGTTGGGTGTGGAATCTGGCTGTCTTTTGCAATATTCCTCATATCAGCAGATGATATTAGTGCTTACTGTGTTTGAAAGGCAATCACTGCAAGTTCAGCAATTTTTCATGAAGGAGTTATTATAGAAGTTTTTAAGTATTTGGAATACTCATGTTCCACTTACCACAAAGTGGTAAGTGAAGCATGTAGTGAAGAGGAAATGAAAACAAATGCTAATGAATTAAATAGAATTACTTGTCTGATTCACCAGCTGGATGCAGTTTCTGTTAGATTCTTTGTAACAGTGGATCATGGAATAAAAATTTGGGGAGTGCAAAGAGATGTCCCGGCATAGGTCTGAGAAGGATATTGGGGATATGGACATCAGCATTTTTCTGCTTGTGAAATGATACTGCAGTTTTAGCTACAATACTGTGCTCTGAAGAAGAGCACAAACACTTTATGCATGTGACTTGTTTGAAAGCTTTGCTTCCTTGGGAACAGTGTGGTCACTTGTATCATTTGTCAAGGTGGCTTGTGCAACTTGCCTCTTTGCAGTGTGTTTCAATTCATTGTGGTTGTCAAATTTTAGTGCAATTTATATAATATTGCAGCAAAGGAAATTGTTTTGATTTCTTTCAACACTTCTGTCAAAAAATTGCTATGGCACTTAGTGCACAATAAAGAATAATGCTGTATTTCTGTCTTAGTATGTAATTGTGGACAAGACACACTGCACTTTCAAGCATCCTAATAAAGCTGCCTTTAATACAATTACATTATCTACTTAATTGACTCTAAACAAATGAGGTACTACTGTTCTCACATAGTATTCTACCTTATCGTTAAGTATTCCCATAAACTAAAAGATATTATAAGGCTTTATTTCTTTTATAAAGATTTTTTTTGGAGACGACCATGGCATTCTCACACAGTTTGGAATCTACTTTTGAATGTAAGAATATTTATCTTTACAGTAACCTTGTTTATCTAATCTTTCATTTTTCTTATAGACCAAGCTCATCTAGATGCAGGATAGTAAGCTCCTAGCTAGTGGATTACACATGGTCAAGCATAGACTGGATTATGACACTTAGTTCAAATTACTGGACGGCATGAAAGAACGTTCTGAAAGGCAGTCCAAGAACTTCTAAAATCTCTTACACATTTTCTGACAATGAAATAATTTTTGATCATGTGGTGAACTAGCTAGTTATAGTACCAAATATCCCATTTGCCAAGCTTCTGGGACTGGGACTTGCACTTTGAAAAGTAACATATACTGAAACCAGGTGTCTTTCAAGATGCAGTGGGAAGACTCATGAGGAACAAGTCAGGACTGTGAAGAAGCATACTTGTGCTTTTATCAGAAAGTCACTAGAGCACTAGCTGCAGTAGATGGCAGTCTGCTTTCATGAAGGCAGGCTTTGTGAACAAAGGATGTATTTTAAAACCTCAGTACTGATTTGTCCTGGGCTTCAGAAATAATAGTTGTGCCTCTGTACTGAAATGGAGAAAAGGGCTGTCTGTGTGTGGTTTTGCATACCTGCCAAACAGCAGACTTCCAGAACTAGCCTAACCCCAAATCCACTCACCATCCCTTCTTTATGATGACTGGTGATATTGCTAAAATGTAACAGCTGGTATTTTACACCAGTTAATAGCTTTTCTCTGCAAAAAGATGAATAAAACTTTGTAAGGCTGAAGTACAGTGTATATCTTTATATCTGATGTGTTTGCGGAAGGACTGTAGCCATAATGTCATAAAGTGTGCTGCTTTTCCTGAGGTCTTTTACTTATTAACATGAGAGATTAATGCTTGGAAAAGAGCAACATATATGCACTTATACAAAGATGCAAGGCTTCTAAAAACAGACCATACATCTAGCAGAGGGAAAACTATTACTAATACTGTTTGCCTCATCACAGTGTGTAGGTGCTATGACAGAGACCCAGACCCTTCTGTGGCTATTGTTGGATAAGCAGTTCTATCAAGTCTGGAAATCGCAAGATTCCTGTGTTGTTCAGCTGTGATTGCACTAACATTTGCTTGGGCAGTAATTCTGTTTCCCAAAACCTCATGTTTTTCTGTGCCCATCAATACAGATATATGCTCCCAGCACGCTAGAGGAAAAGGAGAAAGAGTAATTCAGAGAGACCAGTGAGAGAGAGAACAATTTAAAGGTACCTTAGCAGAGGGCTCACGAAGACAGGGCTTGGGTGAGCCCCAGGAACAGAGAAAGAGGCAGCAGGTGACAGAGAGGATTAGGAGAGGACAAATTGCTGGATTCAGCTGGAAAGAGAGATGTGATAAAAGAATACTAATGGCGCAACAGTGGATTTGAGAGAGGGAAAGCGAGAAAAAGGAAGTAAAGGTGGGAAGGGAACACAGTCTAAGAATGATTTAATAATGTTCAATATTAAAGAAAACTCTATAATATCATCTGTTTAATGACAGTGTATTGTAGTAACTGCTCCCATGATCTAAGATAAATTATAGTCTACACTAGGGTGAAATAAGGGCAAATTTGGAGCAGTATGAATTGGTGACTCTGACATAACTTACTTTAACAGTTTGCAAAAACACAATAGCTGAGACTGAATTACTGAAAATGGTAGAAGAGTGTAGTGCCAGTGTGACTAGAAGCAGCAAATTGCTTGGTGTAGTCTCATTGGGGAGCATGGCTGTGGCTTTTTGCCACACAGGCTTCTCGCATCTGCTCTTTAGCATCATGTAGTTTGAGCTAAGTCATAAAATACCAACAAATTTACCTGCCAGCACAGCTAAATGGTTATTACATTTTACCTTGGGAGAAGTGCCCTCTGTAAGAGAGTTAGTGGCAGGATGAGAAGCACATTGTGTTCAGAGACGATTTGGAAGGCAGCAGTACTCACCTGAACCACAGGATGACAGAATCCTTCAGGTTGGAAGGGACCATCTAGTCCATCAGGACTAGGATCACCTCGTCCATCCCCCAGCTCAGGGCAGGGTCAGGTAGAGGAGGTTGCCCAGGACCACGTTCAGTCTGGTTTTGATTATCTCCAAGGATGGAGACTCCACAGTCTCTCTGGGCAAACTGTTGAAGTGCTTGACTGCTCACAGAGCAAAAAACGCCCAGCTTTCTTAAATGTTCAGATGTAATTTCATGTGTTTCAGTTTGGCAGCAGAGCACCCTAGTGCAGTGCAAGGCGGGGTTTCCCAAACCTGGGGAGCCTCAGGGGGAGCCGAGAGCTGCCAGGAGCCCGGAGCTCACAACAGTGGCTGACGAGACCTGGGCGGGCCCAGGAGCCACGGTGGCCAAGGCCACCCCTCACACGTATAAATGAAGCCCTTAGGGAGCGCTGGCGACCAGGAGTGCTGCCAACAGGGCGGGCAGAGAGGGCGCGGTGCGTCAGCGAGGGCGTGGCACGGCAGTTCATGCAGAAGGACACACAGGAAGGGCGCCAAAGCCCTGCCAGCTCCACCAGGGAGCAATGGTATCCCCCCCGGCAGAAAGCCATGGCCTCGCTAAGCTCTGCACCCACCACGACTGACACAGCTGCCCAGACAGAGCTGTGGCGGGAACACGCTGCCGCCCAGGTGCCAGGCTGCGGGGTGTGCCCGGCTCTGATGGCAGTACCAGGTGGCAGCAGTGAGCACTCCTGTGGGAGGTGCGCCCAGGGAGAGGAGCTCATCTGCTTAGTGACAGAGCTCCGGAGGTGAGTAGGCTGAAGGGTATCAGGGAATGCAAGAGAGAGAGTACTGGAATCGCACCCTACCTTCCCTGAGACAGGCCCAGCGGGCAGACAGGACCCATGGCACAGAAGATTCCCTATCCTCTCCACCCGTCTGAACACAGTGACTTCAGGAATAGGGGGCAATGGTGACAAGCTCCTGCCCGGCACAGCAGGCGCGTCTCCTCTGTGACCGCCCCGCCTTCCCAGGTGCCCTTGCGCAATAGGTATGAGGCTCTGCAGGTGGATCCAAACAATGACGAGGATGATGGTTCATCTAGCTTGGAGGTGTCACCGAGGTTAAGTCAGCCTACGCCCTGCGTCAAAACGGCTTCCGTAAAGAAAAAAATACAGGTCAGTGTCATAGGAGACTCCCTTCTGAGGGGAACAGAAGGCCCAGTATGCAGACTGGGCCCACTTCTTGGGGAAGTCTGCTGCCTCCCTGGGGCCTGGGTTAAAGATGTGAAGAGAAACCTTCTTAACCTGGTACGGCCCTCAGATTACTGTCCGTTATTGATTTTTCAGGTAGGCAGCAATGAAGTTGCTACTAGAAGTTCCAGGGCAGTCAGGAGAGACTTCAGGGACTTGGGATGACTGGTTAAGGGATCAGGAGCACAAGTAGTGTTCTCTTCTACCCGTCCAGTTGTGGGGAATGATGAGGGATGACACAGGAAGAGCCAGCGGATCAATACCGGGCTCTGAGCCTGGTGTCACCGACAGGATTTTGGGTTTTTTGATCGTGGATCGGTCTACACGACACCAGGCCTGGTGGTGACAGACAGGGTACACCTGTCTCAAAGTGGGAAAAGGATCTTTGCACAGGAGTCAGCAGGGCTCATTGAAAGACCTTTAAACTAGATTTGAAGGGGGAAAGGGATAACACCAGGCTTGCTAGAAATAAGCCTGGGGGCGGCATGCCAATGTTTGAGGGACCTTGTGCTAGCGAGGTCCTTCAGTTTGCTGTCTCAGTGGAGGTAGGGGATGGAGATCCATGCGGCAGCAAAGACGCAAGGGTTGTGGATGTGTTAGAAACCATGGAAGCGCCTGAGAATGGTCACGTAGGAGTTAGAGTTTCTTCCCCCAAAAAGGTGGCGGAATCAACAGCCCAACTGAAATGCATCTACACCAATGCATGCAGCATGGGCAACAAACAGGAGGAGCTGGAAGCCATTCTGCAGCAGGAAAACTATGACACAGTTGCCATCACAGAAACACGGTGGGATGACTCCCACAACTGGAGTGCTGCAATGGATGGCTATAAACTCTTCAGAAGGGATAGGAAAGGAAGGAGAGGTTGTGTGGTAGCCTTATATGTTAGAGAATATTTTGATTGTCTGGAGCTTAATGATGGTGACGATAGGGTTGAGTGTTTATGGGTAAGAATCAGGGGGAAGGCCAATAAGGCAAATATCATGATGGGAGTCTGTTATAGATGACCCAATCAGGATGAAGAGGCAGACAAAATATTCTATAAGCAGCTGGGAGAAGCTGCTAGCCTGTGTTCTCATGGGGGACCTCAACCTACCAGAAGTCTGCTGGAAATACACTAGAGCAGAGAGGAAACAGTCTAGGAGGTTCCTGGAGTGTGTGGAAGAGAACTGCCTGACACAGCTGGTGAGGGAGCCAACTAGGGAAGGCTCCCCGCTGGACCTGGTTTTTGCAAACAGAGAAGGACTGGTGGGTGATGTGACAGTTGGAGGCCGTTGGGTATAGCGATCACAAAATGACAGAGGTTTTGATTCTTGGAGAAGTAAGGAGGGGGTCAGCAGAACTGCCACCTTGGACTTCCAGAGAGCAGACTTTGGCCTGTTGAGGAGCCTGGTTGACAGAGTCCCTTGAGAGGCAGTCCTGAGGGCAAAGGAGTCCAGGAAGGCTGGACATTCTTCAAGAAGGAAATCTTACAGGTGCAGGAGCAGGCTGTCCCCATGTGCTGAAAGACAAGCCAGCAGGGAAGAAGACCGGCCTGGCTGAACAGAGAGCTGTGGCTGGAACTCAGGAAGAAAAGGAGAGTTTATGACCTTTGGAAGAAGGGGCAGGCAACTCAGGAGGACTGCAAGGATGTTGTGAGTTTATGCAGAAAGAAAATTAGAAGGGCCAAAGCCCAACTAGAGCTTAATCTGGCTACTGCCATAAAAGACAATAAAGAATGTTTCTATAAATACATTGGCAATAAAAGGAGGGCTAAGCAGAATCTCCATCCTTTATTGGATGCGGGGGGAAGCACAGTGACAAAGGATGAGGAAAAGGCTGAGGTACTTAATGACTTCTTTGCCTCAGTCTTTAATAGTCAGACCAGTTGTTCTCTGTATGCCCAGGCCCCTGAGCTGGAAGACAGGGATGGGGAGCAGAATGAAACCCCCATAATCCAAGGGGAAATGGTTAGTGACCCGCAACACCACTTAGACACACACAAGTCTCTGGGGCTGGATGGGATCCACTCAAGGGTACTGAGGGAGCTGGCAGAGGTGCTCGCCAAGCCACTTTCCATCATTTACCAGCAGTCCTGGCTAACTGGGGAGGTCCCAGTTGACTGGAGGTTAGCAAATGTGGCACCCATCTACAAGGGCTGGAAGGAGGATCCAGGGAACTACAGGCCTGTCAGCCTGACCTCGGTGCTGAGGAAGGTTATGGAGCAGGTCATCCTGAGTGCCATCACAGAGCACGTACAAGACAACCAGGTGATCAGGCCCAGTCAGCATGGGTTTATGAAAGGGAGGTCCTGCTTGACCAACCTGATCTCTTTCTGTGACAAGGTGACACACTTGGTGGATGAGGGAAAGGCTGTGGATGTTATTTACCTAGACTTTAGTAAAGCTTTTGACACCATTTCCCACAGCATTCTCCTGGAGAAACTGGCTGCACATGGCTTGGATGGGCATACCCTTCACTGGATGAAAAACTGGCTGGATGGCTGGGCCCAAAGAGTGGTGGTGAATGGAGTTAAATCCAGTTGGCGGCTGGTCACAAGTGGTGTTCCCCAGGGCTCAGTATTGGGGCCAGTTCTGTTTAATATCTTTATCAGTCATCTGGATGAGGGGAGCGAGTGCACCCTCAGTAAGTTTGCAGATGACACCAAGTTGGGTGGGAGTGTTGATCTGCTGGAGGGTAGGAAGGCCCTGCAGAGGGATCTGGACAGGCTGGATCAATGGGCCGAGGCCAATTGCATGAGGTTCAACAAGGCTCAGTGCTGGGTCTTGCACTTGGGTCACAACAACCCCATGCAATGCTACAGGCTTGGGGAGGAGTGGCTGGAGAGCTGCCCAGCAGAAAAGGATCTGGGGGTGTTGGTCGACAGCTGGCTGAATATGAGCCAGCAGCGTGCTCAGGTGGCCAAGAAGGCCAATGGCATCCTGGCTTGTATGAGGAATAGTGTGGCCAGCAGGACCAGGGAGGTGATTGTCCCCCTGTACTTGGCACTGGTGAGGCCGCACCTCGAATACTGTGTTCAGTTTTGGGCCCCTCACTTCAAGAAGGACATCGAGGTGCTGGAGCGTGTCCAAAAAAGGGCAACAAAGCTGGTGAAGGGTCTAGAGCACAAGTCTTGAGGAGTGACAGAGGGAGCTGAGGTTGTTTAGCCTGGAGAAAAGGAAGCTGAGGGGAGACCTTATCACTCTCTACAGCTACCTGAAAGGAGGTTGTAGTGAGGTGGGTGTTGGTCTCTTCTGCCAAGTAACAAGTGATGGGACAAGAGGAAATGGCCTCAAGTTGCGGCAGGGGAGTTTTAAATTGGATACTAGGAAAAACTTCTTTACTGAAAGAGTAGTCAGGCACTGGAACAGGCTGCCCAGGGCAGTGGTTGAGTCCCCATCCCTGGAGGTATTTAAAAGACATGTAGTTGTGGTGCTTAGGGACATGGTTTAGTGGTGGACTTGGCAGTGCTAGGTTAACGGTTGGACTTGATGAACTTAAAGGTCTTTTCCAACCTAAATGATTCTATGATTCTGTGATCTTTGTGGCCTTTGCTGGAGGTACTCCAGTATGTCCATGTCTCTTTTGTACTGGGGAGCCCAGACCTAGACCCAGCACTCCAGATGCATCTTACCAGTGCTGAGCAGAGGGGAAGGATCACCTCCCTCCACCTGCTGGTGATGCTTTTCCTGATTCAGCCCAGGATGTCATTGGCTGTCTTTGCTGTGAAAGTGAGTTGCTGGTGAGTGGTCAAATTGTTGGCCAGTGTGTGACCCCCAGGTCCTTCTCTGTGGACCTGCTTTCCAGCCCACTGGTCCCAGCATATATCAATGCCTGGGTTTATTCCTCCCCAAGGGCAGGACTTTGCATTTCCCTTTGCTGAACTTCATGAGGTTTCTGTTGGCCCATTTCTCCAGCCCATCCAGGTCCCTCTGAGTGGCAGCAAAACCCATTGGTGTGTCAGCTGCTCCTTCTGGTGTTGTATCATCTGCAAAACTGCTGAGGGTGCACTCTCCCCCTTCATCCTGATTGTTAAAGAATATATTAAACAGTATTGGCTCAAATATTGACCCCTGGAACACAATGCTGGTGACTGGTCTCCAGCTGGACTTTGTGGCAGTGATCACAACCCTCTGGGCCCAGCTGTTCAGCCACTTTTCAATCCACCTCACTGTCCACTTATCTAAACCATATTTTGTCAGCTTGTCTATTAAGATGTTATGGGAGATGATGCTAAAAGCCTTACTAAAGTTCAGGTAAATAACAGCCACTGCTCTCCCCTCATGCTCCGAGCCAGTCATCTCAGTGTAGAAGGTCATCAACCTAGTTAAGCATCATTTACCCTTTGTAAACCCATGTTGACTACTCCCAATCACCTTCTCATCCTTCTTGAATTTGGCAAGGGTTTCCAGGATTAGTTGCTTCATCACCTCCCCAGGGACCGAGGTGAGGCTGACCAGCCTGTAACTCCTCAGATCCTCCTTTTTCTCTTAAAGACAGGAGTGACATTAGCTCTCTTCCAGTCCTCAGGAACCTCTCCTAGTCACCCCAGTCTTTCAAACATAATGGAGGGTGGCCTTGCAATGGCATGGCCCAGCTTCTTCAGTACTGTGCATGCATCCCAAGTCATCCCATGGACTTGTGTATGTCCAGTTTAAGTGCTCCCTGACCTGATCCTGCTCCACCCAGGGTAAGTCTTCCTTGCTCCAGACTTTTCCTCTGGTCTTGAGGGCCTGGGATTCCTGAAGGATGGTTTCACCACTAAAGACAGAGGCAAAGAAAGCTTTGAGCATCTCAGCCTTTTTCACCTAAGGTACCTGTAGAAACTTTTCTTGTTGCCCTTCACATTCCTCACCAGATTCGACTCCAGGTGGGCTTTGGCTTTCCTAATCACATCCCTGCATGACTGGACAGTGTCTCTATATTCCTCCTGGGTCACCTATCCCTGCTTCCACTTATACACTTCTTGTTCATATATGAGTTTAGTCAGGAGCTCCCTGGTCATCCATGCAGGCCTCCTGTGACGTTTGTTTGATTTCTGCATGTCAGGATGAAGCATTCCTGATCTTGAAGGAGTTGATCCTTGAAATCAAACAGCTGTCCTGGACTCATCTGGTCTCCAGGGCCATAACCTGTGGGGTTCTTCCAAGCAGATGTCTGAAGAAGTTAAAGTCTTCTCTGCTAACTTTGGTCCCACTTTTTGCCCTTCTCCCTCCTCTTGAGATCCTGAACTCCACTGTCTCATGATCACTGGAGTGAAGGCCTTCACATGCCCAATCATTTCTTCTAGTATTGTAAGTATCATAACAGCCATGCACCTTCTTGTTGGCTCCTAAATCACCTGTTGTTGTCAGGAAGTTGTTGTCAATGCATTGAAAGAACCTGTTCTGTTCTGAAGCCTTAGTTTGACCGGTTCATATTCTTCAGTCCAAAGAAAATTCCTTTTGATCTAAAACTTCCAGCTGCTATTCTTGGCAAAGATGACTTCTTGCTAGTAAGTTTGATCAAAAGCAATCTGTTTAACAGCTTTTGATGCTTTAAGATTGTTGACATTTTGAGCTAATTGCCCAGAAAATTTTCCATTAAGCTCATAGCCAAATAGTTCATTAGCTGAAAAGACAAACTGAAAAATAGATTGTATCAAATAAAATATTAGGTATTAACCTTAATTTTCCTCTTATCTCAATAACCTTCATGTCTCAAATACTTTCTTCCATATCGCAGGTTGAAGATGCAGTTATCTTTGGTTTCACATTTCTGGATCCACTGAGATCTCAAAACATCTGCAGAAAGCTGGAGCTGAAAAGGGGCATTCCAGGACTGCCCTGGGACTGGGGGAAAGGAAGAGAGGTTTAGCTTTACCTGATTGTCCATAAACTATGTGGGAAGAATCTGAATCTCATTTCCGATAGCAAACTGGTCCAAGAGCAACCTTCTCTTCACCGTAAGTAAATGTGAGAAAACACATAAGAAATTATGAGGTGCTGTACCCTCCCTGTACTAAAGGGACTAGATAAGGAGGCCTTGTTTATGCAAAGGGTTTATATGATTTAGGTGCTTTTACATGAAAGAAATCATCCCATATCTTGGATCCTGTAGCTCTGAATTTAGGTCTATGCAGTGGGGTACATTAGAGCAGAAAGTTTTCTTTCAGCTTCAGCTTCAATCAGACATATGATCCAGCAGGAAAAAACAATTTCCATATATACGAAATGCTTCCTCCATATGAAAGTCAGTAAGTCATTAAACAAAAGCATGGGATCACTGGAAATTTCTTGCAGTGCTTGCTCTCAGAGCTTCCTGTAGTCTCAATTATTTCCCACCCACATGGACTTGCTTTAAAAATTAGCTGGTCAAAAAGTTAGATTCCCACAGAAAAAAAAAGTTGAACGTGCATAGGACAAGCATTTTGCCATGGGAGATCTCCTGGCTAATCAGTCTCATCTGCTGTGATTGATCCCTGCACCAATACTTGTGCAGTGCCCACAGCCTTCAAGATCCATGACCCTAGTGTAAAGAAGCAAGGGATTTCAGGATGCAGATATGGTAGTGCTAGGAGATAAGACTGTAACAAGGACACTTGGCATAGGAGATCCTCACTTCAACTGCTTTGGAAATAATGTGCAGTGTTCCTCTGGCTTTTACTGTTCTTGTCTGTGCTGTGCTGCTTCTCAGTCACTTTGAAAAATCTTTATATGCTGATGGCATCTCCTGTCTGCTTCTGTCTTTTTCAGGAACCCTTTATTTAGCCTGGGATTGTTTTAATACTTTTCTCTTCCTCAACTTGTCTTGAATTGATTTTCCTTTCTCTGTAGTTTCTCCACCCCATTTTATTCTACTTTTCTTTCTCCTTAGATCAACTGAAGATTTATAGGTCCTTCCCATAAAGGATGAAGTTCTTTGGAAGAAAAAGCTGATGCAATTGTCACTTCCCTGGCCTTAGCCATTGTTACCATCACCACTATGGCTTGCATTTCTGATGTATATGCAGCCATAAAGCTAAAGTTGTTGTCCTAGGATATGTAGGGATCTGGAAAGTGTGATAACATTTCTGTCTCACTGGTTCTGCAACAAAAAGCAAAACTCCACCTACAGTCAGTGTTGCAGATCTAAATCTGAGTGAACGTCCATGAAGTTTTTCTTGTCATCTGGAATTATAGATGATAGTGGCCTGGATGTGAATTTGCCTCAGTGATATTGTGAAAGGAAGGAAACATGTAACTGAGGAAGGAGGAAGGATGAGTCCAAGCCTGTCCTCTTTCTGGTACTTGTTCCCTAAGCACAAGACTTCTTGTGTCACAAACAGGATACAGGACCCCTCTTTTAGTCCCCACAGTCTCAAGTAAGCTGCAGTGGAAGCAACTGCTTTTAGAGACAGCTCAGAGGAGTGAGTCAGAGATTTTTCCTCCTGCAATTGCTGGTTCCTTTCGAGGAGCTGTGGGCACAACCAGGATTGTCTGTTTAGCAGCTAGGAAGTGTATTGTGTGTATTGTGTTGTGTACTTATCCTGAATCATGGACACCTTGTATCATATAAGCAAATACATGGCATTTGTTTTAAATACAAAATTTATTAATGAATTCAATAATAAAATACCCGCTACTAGTACCCCAAAATAAAACAAGTAACTTGAAAGGCATATGATACAGAAATAATCAGTTACAACAACTAATTTACAAATTCCAAACAAAAGCTGAGTTAATAGGTTCCCCAAGTCAGCTAATGTTACAAAACCACAAATGAGGACTTTCAGCGAAAACTCCTTATGAGGCACAAGACTTTTAACATTGATAACAGCATGATGCCTCATTTATCTTGCAGCATAAGAAACTCCTATTGCCAATGATGTTGACTTTTATAAGATACAGCCTGATTGTTTCTATCTCTATGGATTTTCATTCTTCTTTGAAATACTGAGCACCTTTGTATATATCCCCACCAACTCCACTCAAACACAGAAATGGTCAATACTTTTCCTGGGCAGTTTCACCCTAAGTGGTGTACTATTAGGGATCACTGACACATGTCTTTTTCTGTACTTCACAGATGCAGGATTTCAGCCACTACCTGTCTCACATGTTCTGACAGGCGTTGCTCTTTCTGAGGTCCCCTGGCAGTCTGCAACCTGTTGGTAACTCTTTTCTTGTGTGGATGGATGAGAATTTGACTCCCCTCCAGTGTCTGAGCCTTGGTCAGCTGCTTGCTGCTGCCATAGCTGCTGCACAGATATTTCATACAGTGGTGGCTGCTCCTGCTCATTAGTTTCACTGGTGAACTCTGCGCTGCTTTCGCTATATGGAGGCGGAGGGATATTGATGACTTCTTGCTGTTTTAGTGTGAAAGCAACTGGCAGTGGGAAGGTCTGTTTTTCAGGATCTGCGCTGTCTTCATAGGAGGGGGGATAGAAGTCAGGCCTGGAAAAAAGCAAACCAAAAAGAAACACATCATGGTGAAATGTGATTTATCTCAGAGAGCTTGGTTAGATGCTTTGTCTGTTATGTTTCCAAAGTTTAGACGAGGTTTAAACTGTAGACGGAAACCTAAGTAGGTTCGGATCAATGTAATATATTAATATAAAACAGCTGGCATAGCTGGGATCATTACCTGTGTCTTTCTGCAAAATGTTTTATTAAAACACAGCATTCTAAAAAGATGAGCCTTCCCCATGAGAGTTCTCACCCATGCCATACAAACACTCATGCTTGTATTTCAACAAGTGCCCAAGAAAAGTTTGATTTGGAAGAATAAAGAGATAACTGTCTGAAGTAGGTTAAATTAGTGAGTTATTTCCTATTACAACAATCATTGTTTTCGACAGTTTTAAAATACATTTTGCATGTTTCTGCTTATCTAACCAAAATTTGCTGCATGTTATTTTTATAGTGCTTTTAGAGCACCCATTGTTGGTGTTTCTGGTGTGGTTTCCACAACAGTCCAGGAAAAGTAATTTGTATCCAGTGACTCTGTTAAAGACATGTCAGGCCTGCTGCCAATCAGTTTAAGAAATGCTTTCTCTTAAAGCATTCTGACTTTGCTCAGAAATGGCGGGGACAATTACGCTTTAGCAGGAACCATACAGGGAGCTGAAGCTCCCTGCATACCTCATTAGTAATAAGTAATCTAAGCACATCTGGAATTGTCTGTTGAGATGGAACTAATGATGCTCCTGCAGGAGCTCCATGAAGTCAGCGTAGCTGCACCTGCTCCCTCCATGCATGGCTTTGGACCACTCTGTGCAACCTGCTATGTTTCCTGTAGTATTCCTTACCTTATGTATTGTTTGCACAAATTACTGTTTGCAGATTCCTGCTTGCTCTAGCAAATAAAATTTCAGACTACAGATCTCTCCACAGTAATATAATAAAATCGCTATGTATTTTTTATATTGTAAAAACCTTGTATTACTTTCTTCTCACAGTATGTTTATAAAACAGCATCCCTCCCTCCCAATTCATCAGCAGCAGTACTGCAACACATACCTGTCTATGGTGCTGATCCGTGGGTCTCTATGGCTGGGATTTTGAATGAAGGTGCTGCTGAAGCCCCTGTATTTCAAGACTTCATGGAAAGTGCTCCAGAGAATGCCAGTTACAAGGAGAAAGAACCCCAAAGCCAACAGGCAATAAACCACCATCTCATTATTTCCACATCTGCATGTGGAGGAACTTGTGGAAACGCAAAGGACTCCCAGACAACTAATGGAGAAACCAAGTAAGATCACAAAAAGACGAATAAAGGTAAAAACACCTTTTGGCATCTTTCCTAGCAGACACAGCACTTGGTTCCTGTCTGCTGTTTGTTTGCTGGCTGTCTCACATGTGCTTCTCATCTTCATGCACTGGTATTTTATACGCATCAGGATCAACTGGCCTTTGGACAATTAAGAGAAACAGGCAGTTTTAAGATACTCATTAACTCTTTGAGATACTCATAATCTCTTTTGAGATTAATTTGTAATCTTAAACTAACTTTAAGGAAGGAAACAGAAACTTCCGGCACCATTCCTTTGCCGCTGTAATCTCTGGAGTGTGTACTGACCTGCTGCATTCATTGCATGTTACAATTTGCAATGCTTTACACACTTTCTTAGTTTATGAATGACACCTGTATTTGTTTGTCTTAAAAAAAAACCCCAGCAAAAAACAAAAACACTGTTCATAACTCCCTGTTAAAAGTTTGAAGGGAAAATATACTTCTTTCTTAATCACTCATTTTTATCTTTCATTGGATTGTGGTCTCCTTCTGTCTTTAACACATTATTCAACTGCCTTGATATTTTTAATAGTCCTTTGAAAATGGATAAATTTCTAGCTTGCAATGTGATATAATAATTAATTTAGTACATAAAGTGAAAGAAATCAAAATTGCATAATGTCAAAAAAGGACAAAGGCATACAAGAAATCCTCGTCTTTGTCTGCAGGTTCAATTGTACTCTGATTCCTTTACTGTTATTCTCTTCTCTCTTCCACCAGTTTTTATTGACGGATTTTCAAAAGCGTTAGTGCTCAAAGCTGTGCAGAAACACCTATACTCCATTTTTCAAATATGCTGAGATATTTGAAATTCAGAGATGCTTGCTACCAACAGATTTTAGGCCTAAATATTGCTACCTGCAATACAAAAAATAATCTTTAGAATTAGCCTGTGGATTTGCTCTTGGAGAGTATATCCACTAGTTTTTGACAGGGTGTAGCAAATTCCATAATCAGAACTTGACTTGTCTATTAATGCTACATAATTTGGAACATTATTAGTTATGTTTCTGAATATTTTCAACAATGGAGTAATTAACCAGACCTTGCCTACATTAGTTGTAAAATCTCCACTGCACAGAGTGAGCAAATTAGAACAGGGGACCATTCAAAAAATAGGCTCAGGCTCAAATCTTTATTGCAATAATGACTTTATTGCAGGTATTGTTGGGTGTTATTCAATGAGGTGTGTTATGTATAGGTAACAACAAATGATTATGAAAATTTTCTTCCATGACTTATAAGAGTGTTGACTTCTGTAGGCAATGCAATAAAACTTTGTAATATACTGCTTGAGTCTGGATGCTGTAGGTCATTTATGCAAATCCTGAAAGAAGGAGTCAGGTTTGATGGGATGAGGAAGGCTCCAGCTCTTCCTACTGTAGACCTTCTCTGCAGTTGAGGAGGGGGAAGCTCTTCACATAGGGTGCTCGAGCCTCATACCTTCCTCTTAGAGGAGACAGTTTTGATTTCTGACTGCCCAGGAGTCCTGAAAGTACTGGGTCACCTGTCTCGTCCTCTCCTGGGCTGTACCTGCATGAGTTGCACCACCACACACAGTCTCATGTTATATCTCACAGGAATTTTATGGTATCTGATGTGACATTTCATGTCTGCTCAGCCAGCACTGTATTTTCCTGCCCCGTGTTTATCCAAATGTGGCGGATGTTCATTTACAACAAACCACAGTATTTATAAGGAAACAGCAGCTGGTACAATGCTGCCACACATTCTGATCAAGTACAATTATTTCAAGCTCCCACCATCATTACTCCTTTAGTTCCCAAAGGATCTGTGAAGCCATTCTCACTTTTGTTTTCAGGATCTATCAGGATGTCAATATCAAGAACAAATCTCATAAAACAGTATAATGATTAGACAGAATTTTTCTAAGGTGGGTCACTCTTATGTCATAGCAAAAGTGAAAACACAGCAAGACCAGCTGCTGCCCTTCCTAAGGCAGGCATTCAGATAAGGAGTGATTTGGAGCAGTTGTCCTTTTGGAGCAAAACACTGCCAAAGTTAAAATAGTCCTGTTATCTCAGCCCTCAGCTACAGCCACCTACACAGCACTAAAGAAGCGTGGCACCACTTCATGTCCAGGTAAGAGCACGAGTGAGTGCCAGCTAATCTGTGGCTGATATATAAACCAGGTCATGTAAGTCGGGTGCTTCCCACTCTCCAGTGACTTCTCACAATTCCTTCAGGTCGTATTTCCTGTCAGCTACCTTTTCCTTTGCCAAAAGTCACCTATTTGTTTATTCTGATCTGGGTATTTGAAACTTACATTCACATGTAGTTTCCTGTACTGTATCTACCCTGTTTGATTATGACAAGAAGGAGATCATCTTACCAGTAACTTCTTATCAGGCTGTCAATATTCTTGTGACTCTGGCATGAGGGCATGACAGACTGGTATCTCAGGATCATTATACACAATAGCAATTCACAGACATATGTAAATACACCAAATCTCCAGGTGCCTTGGGTGCACAAAACTGTTGTACGTATTCCACTTGGATGTCTTTAACCCTTGATTGCAGCCTGTACAACGGCAAATCTCTCCTCCTTATATTTTTGTATGATGTAGCTGGGGAAGCAGGTAATAATTACGTGCTTATCTCTATGGTTTGGGCTACCTCCTCACAGAAAACTTGCTAATAGTTTAGGGAAATACATTGTCTTTCCTGCTCATGGATGAATAGAAATGACAATTGCTCAGCAAAGCTTCCCCTTGGGAGCTCGTGGCTTGTTCAGTACCACTGCTACAGGGTTCCAGTCATGCAGTTCAGCTGGGGAGGTGGCTAGCAAATTTTGGATAGCAGTAGCAACCTGATTCTCAGTGCTGCATGCCCCTCACTTGCATGTCCCTGAAAGGTCAAAACAAGCTGTCGTTGTCTCTCCAGGAACGTGCTTTTTCTCATCCAACTGTCACAGATCCAGGACTGTGTAACAGCGCTGGTCCTGCTTCAAAACTGCTGGCCTGCTCGACAGGGGTTTCACCTGCCCTTAAAAATCTGCATCAGCCATGCAAAGCACCATGCTGACTTCCCATCACTCAGAGCTACAGCTAAAAAAACCTGTTGCTGAATCTTGAGCCCTGCATCTTCTGTTGCCAAAATAATAGTTGATTGATGCCTACACTGGATATGCACTTCCAGGCTGGATCTGGCCCCTGTCACCACATGGAAGAAAGGCTGCAGCCCTCACCCTAGGCTGGAGTCAGGTAAGTTTAACACGGTCCTGGGCTACCACTGTTTTTGCCTGGGAAAGTGCAAACTGATTGTCCTCCACCTCACTGTGAAGCAGTTCGCAGAGAGGCTCAGACCACTGCAGCACTGACAGCACGGGGTGCTTCCCCTGCAGCCGAACTGCTGCGCGAGAGTCTGGCGTAGGAGCAGGCAGTGGGGTGTTATTTCCCAGTGTGACCACTTTTACTGCACCCTTCACTGAGGAGGTTGAGGGGGAACAACCCAGGGAAACATCATGTTGGGTTAATGCTGCCGGTAAGACTGCTGCATTGTTCAGCATTTTAGCAGAGTGTAGATACACAGAGGAGCTGAGCTTGGCACTGTGTGCTGGTGTGCTCTATGCTATTTCTTATAGAATAATAATAAAAAAGGATTACCTTGAAATTTGAACTAAGAATGCCCCTTATCTGAATGCCAAGTTAATTTTCTCATCCCTATGATAAGAAAAAACTCCTCTGTATGTTCCTTGGAATCTTGCACGTGCATATTTTTTAATGATCCATGAAATTTTTATCTTTGTGGCGCGGAAGTTTACAGCCAATCTTGTTCACAGTGAGCTTTCCTGTACCATGTTTCCTTCTTAGACAAATGGGCGTGAATGTTGTGTGTTAGTATTTTTAATTGGTTTTAGTTCTTCTATAATCAAGGCTCCCTACAGAGAAGATGAATTCTGGTCTTGTCATCCCGCAGTAAAGGCATGCCTTCATGTGATACCTGTACTGCTCTGAAACTGGCTGTAAGTGTGACAAGGTCATTTTCCACGTGCTCTCAGTTCAGTTCATGTGCCTGCACTGCAGGCAGGCTGCGGGCTGCTTTCACGGGGATGCCTACCAGTCGTTAACCCTCCATTGTGTGAGCTTGCACGTATTCTGGAAGATGTGTTCCAGCAGCCCTTGAGGATGAGCCAGGATGGACATACCGAGGTATGTATGATAGATCCATATCTGTATATATGCACACATACAAACATGGACACAGGAGGGAAATGGGCATACATAGATAACAACTGCTGCTCTCTGAGAGGGAAAATCATCTCACTTTTTCCCTCTGTTTTGTCAAGATAAAGTAGCACTGAAAAATATCAATGTCTGACATATATCAGGCTAGATTCAACAAAGGGTTTACATGTCTAAGCACTAGGTGTTTCCATCCATAATCCTGGGGCAGCGAGCCTAGGAAGCTGACGTTAAGCACCTGTGTGTCCTGTGCAGTCCATAAAGAAGCTGAGCACCTCGGACTGGGACCCAGGGCAGCCCCAACGGGTGTCCAGGAGCTCCCAGAAGAGGCAGTGGGAGGCCATACATCTCTTAGCGAGCAGGTTTCCTAGACGTGAAGCTACCCCAAAGCCATGCTGGGCTCTGAATACCACTTATAGGTTGCTCCCTGGTTGCTTAACCTGGGACTGATGGATATTACAACATGCAGCTCACACCTCCCTATACTGCTTAGTAAAGTTCAAGCTGAAAATACAGCAAAAATTCAGCTGCAAAAGCAGCTGGTGAGCACAACAAAGAGACCCCTTCCCTTAAAAGAGCTGCTCCACTGGACAAGGCATAAAGTGGAGCAAATTTCCTCTGTCATGAGCTGCCACTTAGCACCTGTGGAGGTGCAGGTTTGTCAGGGACTGGGGGATTATGGAAAACTGTTAGTTTAGCCACTGGTTTCACAAAATTCAGATCTTCAAAGGAGGTGGCCCAGTTGTGACACAGGAAAGCAGTGACCAGGAGGGGTAAAGCCGTGTGTTGGGGCTGGGAGTTTGTGCAGGGGAGATGAGAGTGGAGGCTGGGGGCATGAGAGGCAGGTGTGGCACAACGGGACCCTTCAGATTCACGGCAGAGTCAGTGTTGCTGTGTGCCTGCTCACCAGCAACAGCAGCTTTTCCAGAAAAGTAACTACAAAAGTGTAAGCATGTGGCAGAAATGCATTAAAACAAACTGCTTAAATAGGCGTGTAATTTACATCTGTCTTTCCTAATGTGAAGTCCACCAGTTCATCTCCCTGCTAGTGCAAGACTGTCTCCCAGAGCACCTTTGCTTCATGCTTCATTGTTTCAAATATTCATGAATGCTCTTCCTGCAATTTGTTTTGCACATAAGCTAACAGATCCAGCTCAAGTTACAATAACATTTTTCCTGTAGTATTTGTACTTTCTCCCTATCTGTTAAACATACTTTATTTTACAAAATAATTTTTCTTATTTCTGGGGGTTTTTTTTGATGTTTCAGATCTTACAGAATACCCACACACATAAATAGAAATGCTGAGTTATTAATGGCTGCTATCCAAAGTTCAGGTAATTCACATCTTCTGTAGTAATTCAGGTAATTCAGATTACTGTAATTCACATTACTGTAATTCACATCTTCTGCTACCACACAGTATTTACTGAAATAATTATGTTAACTACTTCTTGTTTCTATTTATAGATGTCTACTCATTGATCTGCTTGTTTTAATTTCATAGTTGGACCATGACAGCGTCATATCTGTGGTGACGCAGGTTAATTGCTACAGGAAAAGCTGGACAGGGAATTATATTCTGGCTATGTGAAAAAAATTAAGACTTAAGATACATTCCCTTTCTATACTAGGGAAAGAGATAAAGAGATATTCTGAAAAATCTTTAATGAAGAAGTTACAAAGATTAAATAATCTTTATAACTCTCAGAAGAATCAAAAGCCAGTGACTAGGCTACACGACACATGGGGGGAACTGGTTTGCATGATAAACTTCAGCCTCAGGAAAATAAACTAATTTTCTCCCCCTGCCAGTTCCCTAGCTACTCTAAAAAATGCAAGAGAAGCAAGTGAGACCTGTCAGTGGCAGCTCCTGGCTCCACAGCACAGCAAAGGCAGAACCCGCACCCGCCGGAAGGCAGCAGGCTTGCAGCGCAACTGCAAGGTGTAGTGAATGGAGGACTGCTCATGATTGCATGAAAGCTGTGGATGGAGGGGTGACTGGGTAATGAGGGGTTCGTCCCTTGTGGTGCTGTGCAAGAAGAAGAAATAAAGGAGCTCTTTTCATGGGGAAGATACGTATGTGGCAGTTGTTTCACATTTGCAGATCTTCCTATTTTTGCAAGCTGCAGAAGTTCTGTGCTTTCTGCAAGAGGTCAGTTAAGGCTACAACAACAGGCTATGGGTACTTATACTTGAAAATAGCACTTGGTTTCAATTTACTGCATCTCACATAGCAGTTATATAAAGAAAAAGGAAGAGAAGATGAGAAGCTGAAATAGCCCCATAACGCAGTTTAATTTTCAAGGTTCCATTATTTTTCTTATTTTCAGTCACTTAAGATTTTCTGTAATGTTGTTCTTGGCATTTTTCAACTCCCCTAACGTTTTGCAGCTAGACTGTTTTATTGGCAGCGAGTGTCTCAGACTGCATCAGACTGGATGAGCAGATTTCCTATTTCTCTTACAAAACAGGAAGAAACTTGCTTCTAATGAGGATCAGGGGGGAAAAGGGAATAGCTAACATGGTGTAAAGGTTGCTGAGTAGAACTGGCTACAGACCAAGGTCAAAAGGTAGCAGTCCAGATGCACAAAAACCACTTCTTAGGAAGTCTGGTTGAAGATGGACTTAATCGATGTTCCACTGGACGATTTGATGACTGCGATTGTTTTGCAATTTGCATTTCACTTGAAAAGGTCATTGCTTATCCTGTATCCTGTTGAAACCTCTAAGGCAGTTTTCTCACAAACCAGCTGCTAGAATTATGCTACTCAAAAAGAAATATGTGAAATCATACACATTTTTATGAAAGTTGTGAAACACAAACATATTTTTTAAAATGCTAATAAAATGGAAAACTTTAAAATCAGAAAATAAAAAATAGACATTTTAATGGAAATATGTGGGATGTAACAGTATGAGCTGCATATCATATGACAGCAGATGATACAAGATAATATCATATTACAGATCACATGTGCTGCTGCTAATGAAAAGTGATATTTTACCAGAAATTTCAATATTGTCTGTTTTGCTCTAGTCTGAAATGTATTACTTTTAATGAAATGAAAACTCAGAATTTAAACCGTTTTTTTTTCCTCTTCTCTCACCTTCTAGCACCCTGAGCTGACATGATTTACTGATATAAATGACTCAAAGGGTATTGTACTTTGTTGTCAATAATTCGGTGCAGTTTTACCGATGGGCGTCTCTTTAGCAATTCTACTCTTCATTAAAAATTTGCACCTGAGGGTATGGGAAATGATTTTAAGCTCTGCAGATATAATCTCTTCTCCATATCATGCCTGAATTAATTACAATGGTTTTGAGAGCATAGGGGAGTTTAAGAGTGAATGAGCGTATAAGCAACATGAACATCAAAATCATATTTCACAGACCAGTTCCCAACCTGGGAATTTGACGATTCCTATGCAAACCTAGATGTGTGAACACAGCCAGGACTACTCTTTATCTTTGAAGACATTGTGGTGTTATGAAGTCTAGCTGCTATTTGTGAATGAATGATTGAACTGCATAAAGGAAACTGAGTTCAATGTATTCTACAAATACTTGAAAGGAGCAGGGATGAAATAATTTGATTGAAAATAGTAAGCTACAGGATTTTTACTGAGAAATTTTCCCGAATGTTTGAGAATAGTCTACCCCAGAAGTGGGCAGAACAAACAAGCAATAAATACTAATACTTAAAAAAGAAGTTAGATATTAAGTTTTAAAATCACTGAGAAAATCTTGAGTTTTAAGAAATAATATTTAAAAAAATATTTAAATTTGGTTTTTGGTAACTCACACATTCATGTTTTCCATGCATTCTTTCCAAATTTTACTGTTTGATTTATTTACTAAAAAAATGAAATACAGTAATTGTGATAACATTTTAATAGTTTAGAGTGATATTGTGAATTGGCTAGTCAGAAAAAAAAACACACAAAATGGGACAGTTCCCTAATGAAAGTGGAATTACCTTTGGCCTATCACGCTGTTAATAAATCTATCAGAACTTGTATATTTTTTAAAAAAATTGAAATGAACATGAGGGATTCTCAGTAGATATGATGGCTTCCCTTTTAATTTCTTTCTACAGAATGCTAGCTCCCTATGTCAAAAAAGACATCAGTAGACCATGTTCTTCTTCTTCTGTCTGCAAGAAGCTATAAAGGAAGGCTCTATCAATGGAAAGACAGGCATGCTGTATTTATGTCATACTCACATCTTTAAAAATATCACATCTTACATGATATCCAAAAGCCTGGGAAAGCTATGCATTCCTATCGAACCAGACATTATGGTTCTTTCTGTAGAACTAAGGGTTAAAAATTGTCACATGTACAGTGAAATAGAAAGCTTTTAAAACCCCCAAAAAAATCACCAAACAAAAGGCTTTGCTCTCTGTTTACCTAGGCATAAGAATTAGAGCCATAGGTAAACAGGGTGACTATCTGACTGTGCAGTGTGAATTACAGGGTACGTAGGGAGGTCATTTCCATTTTGCTCTTTACCAACCGTTTGCTACACAGTGCTGCCTCAAGGTGAGTTGTATCCGCACGTCTTCTGAGCAGGAAACAATTTTACTGCACTGCTTAGCAAACGTGTAATGTTGACCATGCTGAATAAGGATCCTCTGTACGGGAGACAAGTTCCCTTTTGTTCATGCATTGAAAGCGTAGATGGTATGCCAACTGAAGTGTTCATCTTACAGAAAGTTTCATAATCCACCACTTCACACATAACAATTTTGGCAGACTTCTAATCATAAATTGGTATGCAATCACCGGTTCATTAGAAAGCAGTGCCGTTGTGTGTAATTAGCTGACTATATTGTTTAATGACACTCTAAAATATCTTGGGAAAAAAATTACTTAGGGAGAAAGTGTAAAAGCAATATTTTTCATTCAAAGTTTGTATGCCAGTTTTTCAAAAATCTTTTCTTTTTTCCTTTCACTCCCCCTACATACTTCATTCATACAGAAGACAGTTGGCCTAAGATTAAGCTTCTTTGCTTTTTTTAATTGAGATTTCAGGGTGCGAGGAATCAAGGTAAGGTATATACTTCCAAACAGGGCTCAGGTAAGCATGCAAACATATGACATATGACATTGCCCGTATGAATCGCGCTGCCCTCCTCTAGGAAAGTTGAAGACTACCTGGGCACTTGTTTAATCTATCTTCAGTTTTACAGTGCGGAAGGCACTGAAGAACACTCCTGTTGGCACTGATGCCTATTTGCCATTGGCAGCAGGAAGAAAATCAGGTCTTCAGGCTTGGCTATAAGACTTTGTCAGTCTTGTCAAAAGCAGATTACAAGTGAACTTTGAAGGAGCTGCTGATAGCTCTTGTTCTAACAAAGCACAAAAAGCTTACAGCTGGCTCTTTGACTGTGCTGGAAGGTTTAATATTAAAACAAGAATGCCTATTTGCTTTTAAATACGGTTAAATATTATAACATAATTAGAATGAACCTCCTGAAACTCTTCTTATTTGACGTCATTCCAGTAGGTTGGCTAAGCTCTACAATCAAATATCAGATACTAACAAGTAGTTAGAGTTTAATTGTTATAGGTGTAACTTTACAGAATTTTAAGTGGGAAAGTTGCAAAAGCCCTGCTACAGTTTAGAGGAAATATCCTGTGACAGAGTTTTACACAAAAACAACAAATGGTCCCAGGTAGCAAAGCCTTCAAATAATTTTTATCAATTATTTTCAAGAGTGATTCTTGTGTCAGAAATGACAAATATCTGTATTTGTTTCTGTAACTGCAGTGCATGCTTTGGTACATGCTTTTGTTTACAATGGTTTACCCATCTCTGATTTGAACCAAATGAGTTATTCAGAACTCAAGGAACCCTCAACAGTCTGTCATTCATGCAGTCAGGTTTATAAAGAAGCAGGTTTTCAGCACTTACAGCATACCTGGTTTGCCAAAGCAAATGAGGGAGATAGATAGAAATCACAAGAAAATACAAAATTTAAAAAAAAAAACCAAAAACAAGAGATAAGCGCAGTGGCCTAGGCAGTAGTTAGCACAATCATGCAGTGGCTGGGGAAATGTAGAAAAAAACTACAGCCTGTAGCGTTTACAAAGCTTGCACTGTGTAAAGTTTTCACACTTTTGTGCAAGTGAACAGGCATGCCTGAGGGAGAATTTGTCAGCCATACTCTGCAAAAATAAAGAGAGGCCAGAATAATATGGAGAGTCCTAGCAGGTGGAGGTTAGAGATGAAGGTCTGCGTTTTTGTGAGTGGACCTAAGAACATCAGCAGAGCATCATCAGAGTCCTAGTGCTCTTCAATTTTCAGTTCAGAAACAAGAACTGCTGATACTGGCAGGCAGTACCTATACAACACTTGTCATCAATGCATGAAGCAAGGAGGCCTACATCTAGATGGCTGTTGTATGGGAAAATGGAGTGCAAGAGACTGATATCCCCCTTATGATTCAAGGAGAAATCTCTGTTAGGACTGCAGGATCTGAAATGCACCACCAGCAGGTGCATGTAGAGGTTGATAGTCCAATTGCAAAAAGCTGGCTAACTTCATGCCTCCAGGAAGGATCTCTGTTCTCCTTGCAGGCTGATACAGAATACTGTACTGGTATTGCCTGTCATGATTTGAAGATTCCCTCCCATATATGATACAGGAACATCTCCAGCTCCACAGCATGCACATGCAAACTCTGCCTCCTTTGTAGATCACCAGCCTTACACTTAGAGAAGACTAATGGGCACTTCCCATCTCAGAGTCATCTGTTAGGATGGTCACCAACTGTCTGCAGGAAAGGGGTGGGCCTCTTTTGAAGTCATTGGCTGAGCCCTTCCATCAGGTGTGGAGAAGCAGAGTGAACATTATTGCTGGTCAAGGAGATGATACAGATTGATCTATATAAACCTAACATGCAACCTGGTCTGCAATAACATGGAGGTCCAAATGCAGCAACTCCAGTTGTTATCAGTTTGACCTTGATGGCTTCATAAAAGAGGTAGAAACTGTGCTCGTGGTCCAGCACCCCACTGCTTAACCCTTGCTGGGATCTATAGCCACAGCGGAAAAAGGTAGCAAAGGCCACCTTTATTCTTTTGGGTATAAAGTTTAGGGATATCTTGAATGGTACAGCTGATGGGGCTGGTACTAGAAACTCTGAGTAGAATCAGAGATGGTGGTGATGCTGGAGGCAGAGTCAGTGCTAGTGAGACCATAGGGTGTAACACAGACTTTTGTTTTGGACAGATCATTAAGGTATTTGATGCTGATCTAGTGGATGATATGATGACACTCAAAAAGAATCTAAGGAAGGAAGCCACTGCTATTGATTGAAAACACAAGGAAGGGAAGGCACAGGAAAAAAGTAGCAAGGTAACAGAAAATTGGAAAAAAAAGGGGAATAAAGGAAAAGGAAAACAGCTCAACCAAAAGCAAAGTCTGGGTGAGTCAAACAGCAGCTCCACCTTGAACTTATGATTTAAGAGGAACTGAAGAGTAAATGCAAACAGTATCAAATATGTTCTTAGCAAGGAGTGGAAGACGCAAGGAGTATGAGTTGTACTGGACTGACTCGAGTTCCTAGGAACCAAGAGCACTACACAGAGAAAGATAAACACTTCACAGAAAAAAATTGTGGCTTCCCAAGAGGGGAGGGAATAAACCTGCCGTACTGCTGATGACAATCATGGCTTGGTGACACAACCATAATACAGACAGATACAACCATAGGAGGCATCAGGAAAGATCTCTTCTGCAGCAATGGAGAAACATTAATATCCATACTCAAAGGCAATGATGCCATGCACAACTTACATTATCCTGGTTGAGGATCCTTTGATCCTGTAACAGATGCACAGAAGCACTATTAAGTAAACAGGTGAATCAGGAAGTAACTGAAAGTGCTGGACATGTTGTACCTGGCAAAATGAAAGCTGAGAGGCCATCTGTTTATTGTCGACAAACCATCAACAAGGGAATACCAAGGAGTGGGGGGTGGGGAAGAACTATTAAAATTATTAGCAATGGAAGCACAAGAAAAAAAGTATTCAAAACGGTCAGGAAGAAACTTGGCCTGGAAATGAGTAAGCTTAGAAGAGGGAAATTCTTGGTTCGCTTCACAATCGGGAGGGAAAAAATGCAGCAGTAATTAAAATAACTTAATAGAAAGGGACTAAATGCCAGTGACTGCACATCCACAGTGACTAGTTTCCCTATCCTGTATTCCCAAGACACTTTGCATAAACAGGCTTCCATAAGACAGGGATATAAACCCTGCAAGGATTATGAAGTTCACTTATTGATATTAAAAGGTGAACCTGAGCTACAGATTACTGTCTTGTGAACTTGTATAACATACTCTAATTAAAACAACGGTGTTGTCTTTGAGAGAAACAATGTCTGCCTGCCTCTTTCCTTCCCAGCATATGGCCTCCAAAGCATGAAGGCATGAAAGGCTTTTCAGGGGTATTTTACCTGCAAAGTTTAAGGTGAAGCTGGTCTCCAATTCGTTGTGTCAGCCATTTAATTCATTTCTGTTGTTGATCATTTGTTGTCTGGAGAAAGAAAAAATGTGAGCCTGTGGCCATATGCCTGCAGGATACCTTGTGCTAGTTTGGCAGCTAATGCTACGTTTTCCCAGCTAACTCATTAGCAGCTGCCTCCCCAGCTCCCTCTTCCCAACAACAATCTGAGCTAGCACCCATATCCATCACTGATCACTGCTTCTATCCACCTGATCCATGCTAGGTGTCATAAGTAGGGTGTCCCACGCTCCTGATATCTGTTGCCTTTACTATCACATCCCAATCACTGAATCTGTTCATTTGTCTGAAGTACACCAAAAGCTATTAAAACTACAACTTCAGAGGTTTCTCCTCTGAAAATGCAGCTGTTGAGCACTGCCTTTATATTTTCCTTACTGCCCATAACGAGAACTGGTTCTTCTGTTCAGATTCAGCCCCTGGATTTTTCAGGGATGTGTGTCCTTCAAAGCCTTCAATAATCTGACCTTGAAGGAGAAGCAGAATTGAAGTCCTGTGTATTTACCCCTCAGCTCCTATTAAATACTGTGCAGAAGTAACTTATCTTCCAGAATAATGTATAGCTCTTCAGTCAGCATAAACCACTACCCAAAGGATTATGTGCCTACCTCCCAGCTCACAGTCACTGCCCTGTGTCCTTCCCAGCCCCTTGTCCCTTCCTTCCCATTTGATCCAGCACTCACATTCAAATGGCCTCAGTGTGAATCACAGAAGTAAACTAGGTTTTTTTTCTCCTTTTTTTGCTGATCCGGTTCACCTTGCAGCTGCTGATCTCCTGGACCCAAGTTAAGAAGCAGCTAGAAATGGGCAACTGGGGCAGGAAAAAGGGTTGAACTTCACATTTTGATGTCTGTGTACGTGTTGATTATATACCCACATGAGAAACTGTTCGTACCTGCATTCTGGGTAGGGTTTTTATTTCTCAGACAGAAGGGCTGCTTTCTACCTCTCATTCTCACTCTCTTTTTTCCCTCTGTTCTTTGTCACCATCTGCTCCCAGCTTTTCCTACCTCTTACCTAATCCTCTTTGCAAAGCCAACTTCTTTCTTTAATGCTGCGGCATTGTTATTCGAAACCAGTGAAGTTCCAAGTTTAACAGCAATAAAGTGTCCAATTTTAGCTCCCTATTATAAAACAGATATCAATGAAGTTGAATGAGTCTAGGTAAGGATGACTCAAATAGCTGTAGCTGGAGCATGTGATGTGTGAGAAAAAACTAGGGGAGGAGTGCTTGTTCAGCTCAGTGAGAGCAGGACGAGCTGGGGAAACTAAAGCAGTCTTCCACCACCTGGAGGGAGCTTATTGAGAAGACAGAGCCAAACTTTTCTCAGAAGTGAAACAGTAGAAGAAAAAAAAGTGAATAGGTAAAAGTTCCAATAAGGAAGCACGGTGTCGCAGATGGAGTGAGAAAGAAGCAAAAACGTACTTTATTGATATCAACCAATGAGTTAACAAGGTTCAATGGTAAATGTGACAGTGGTTTAACAAGATTCGATGGCAAGGTACACTTGATTACTTACTGCATAGAGGACAGGGTCAGACAAGACTGTCTGGGAGACCCTACCATTGGATCATGAGGTTCAGAAAGGACACCCTTGCTTTCTACACTCCTTCCTCAGAGAGGAGCCTAGGTGCAGCTGGAACCAATCCTAGTCCCAGACTTGGTCAACAGTTTATGTCTAAAGGATTATATATGCATAATCAATTCTTTATTTAATTTAATTGCTGTCGAGAATAGGATTTTTTACATGGCTTTGGTTTAGCAGCAATTTAGGATTTGTTAATATTTTTGACATAGGTCGCAAAATTCCATTGTATAATTCTTAACAGCACATAAGCATCAGCCAGTTTAACAGAGCGATTCAATGGAATTTGTTACAATCAAAATAACGACTTAGTTAAAGATTTGAAACTTACATCAGGGTTGTACACACAGATGAAGTTTAAATCAAATCACACACAGACAGACAAACAGTTCTGAACCAAATTGCACGCACACACACGCAGAGGTTAACTTGTGAATAAAATTTCCCTTTTCATGAGTTGCATGAATTACTCACTTTTATGTGCCAGCATTCATCAATGGACGGTCGGTGAACCTCACGAAATCAGGCCTTTGAGTCCTTGCAAAATCATTGACGGATGATTTTTCAGTCCTCGTGAAATCTACCTTGAGAGGTGTCACAGGTCATGGGGATATACTGGGTCACACAGCCTGCTGCGGTCCCAGAGAGCTTGAAAAGTCTCACTTTTGGATTGCTATTTATAGGATCTTGAGATGATTTGCTTTGGTGAGTATTTTCCATTCTGGCCACATTCTGGTATGCAATTCAGGCATCTCTTATCCTGCAATCTCAGGGTGGCCCGGGGCTGGGGACCACCACCACACACAGGAGTGGTGCAACTCTGGGACAGAGACTGTGCAATCTCTTTCAGATTTTCAAAATTTGGCAACTTGACCTAGCTTTGCAGCTAGCCCTGCTTGGAGCAGAAGGCTGGATTAGGTGACTTCTACAGATGCCTTCTGATCTAAGCCCTTCCTTTCTTTTCCATTGCCTAGAAGGCAGAAATCTAGTACCTAGTACTTCGAGCATAATTGTGATTATTTATCATGGCAAACATGAGATACTACAAGGTATTTAACTCATATTACTCTCCTTTCCAGCAGCAAGCTCTTCTCTAGCAGCACACTACCGTTTAGCATAAGGATTTTGTTTTGAGGACTGATGCTTATTGGTGCAGAAAGATAGCTGGCAATATTTTTCCAAATTTATGATGCTTGCAGAATGCCACCTTTTATTTGTTTGAAATCACATAATGTAAGAGTGCTATCTACCTTCATTAGCTGAATCATTTAAACAAATCTTAGACATGTTATGATATGTTGTGTAACATTTCCATTAGTATCAAACAGTATGTGTAAGTAGGTTTATTATTTTTAAGCTGATCAGCTAGTTTATTATAAGACATCTCACTTTGGAAACACTGCAGACTATCCCTCCTTTATAGTATCTTATTTGCTTAATGAAGATAGCTACATTTCAGAGGGAGAGAGTATCCAGTACTTGTAATTTTTTAACATTTTTCACTATTTTCCATCTTTCTAGTTGACTCCATCCTGTCTGCTTGCAATCCACTTTCCTGAATTGTACAGGTCCTCTTCATGCTTACTGAAAAAGGGAATGCTGCTTCCCTTTATCCCTAACCCTTGACTGCATATTGCCAAAAGCTGGTATGGTGTCCTGTTCTTGACTTATCCTTCACTACCTCCTTCCTTTGCAATTTGCTTTGCCTTCAGCTTCATTTAATCTCATTTTCTGATTTTCTTCTGAATCATTTCCTCTGGAAATGCTGCGGCCAGAAAAGACAATCTACAAATTATCAATGTAATGAAAAGCATGGCAGAGAACATGTTCGCACAAGAAAGTACACCTACAATCTTTACAGGGTTTGGCTGTTGGAAACTTTGCACTTTTCTTTGAATTCTCAGGTATAAAACACCTCAACATGTGAAGAGTTCTTTTCTGATAAGCAGCATTTTAACTCTGCTATTATTCTTCAGACTCTTGATGTTCAGCAGATGATAATGTTTTGCTGAAAACAAACATCAGTGTTTTTAAGAGGAAAATGAGATCTTTTTGAAATTACTTGTTATCCTTAAATGCAGAATGTCTGCACATAAACTGGAAGACTCCTATATAGATCTTAGATTTGGGGGGATGGGAGGGAAGGGCATAAGATTGTATTAAAATTTCAGCTTTTTAATCATATTTTACTCCCCTGAATCACGCCATCGGTCAATACTTCTGTTCATTGCAGAAGATCAGATCAGCATCTATCTTTACTATATCTAAAGCATACCTGCAGAAGATTGTTGTCATCCAGTAATTGCTTAGGTTCTATGAGCCAGTGTTCTCTAAAATCCTGTTTTGATGTAAGGCTAAATTTGAGAGCAAGGATATGGACACATGTTTGTAAGCCCTCCATCCACAGTGGAAGGAGATCAAACCATGACACTTAAATACAGAAATACACACCAAACTAACTAAAAAAAAAAAAAAAGGCATTAAAAAATTAAGTTATTTAGCATTTTAAAAATAGCTAATCCCACCAAAGAAGGTTGCCATCATCACAGCCAATTACATAAAACAACTCTTCAGTTTATTGTGTGAATTACAAAATCAGACTAAAGAGGTAAAGCCCTCAGTACAGTCTCAGCACTAAAGCTCCACCTAATATTCTAGATTTTGAAGTCACAACAAAGTGGCAAATTTGGGAGTTTTTAAAAATTACTTTTCTATTTCTCCTGGTTCTGAAAACATGAAGGATGTCAAGAAATTAGAGAATTACATGCTAATCAAATTTTTGCACACTGGGCACCGTACAAATGCACTAGGTCTGTAAAAAATTGCCAAAAAAGGAAAGCTTTCTATTCTGAGATATTTAAGACTTCTGAGCAAAAGTGATAAAATACTGTTCAACTTCGAACAAGTAACAGATAGCATTTACATTCCAAGTAGAGGAAAAATTCCCTTCCATGAGGAATAAAAGATGCAAAAAAATATTTTAACACACATCTCTGTGATGTAAAAGATAAATATGGATACTTATTTGGGGGTTGATAATGCTTAGGCATTTGAGACTTGCAAGCTATGAAAAAAATCTGCACTTTAGCCAAGATTTGGGAAGATTTTTTTGGCAATGTATGTCTGCAGTTGCAGAGGCATCTTGAGGAGTCACTGCTTCCCATGTTTCTGGCTGCCCATTGCTACTTCCACCCCCCATTGCCCTCTCCAGCATGCCAGCACACGTATTCATGAAAAAAAGAAACTAATTAGTGAGCTAAGCTAGCTGAAAAAGAACTAGTGAAGCAGCTCTGCTGCCAGGTGTAACGGTCTGGTTTCACAAACAGCTTTCCAGTGGCAATGTGGGCATAAGCAGCCACCACCACTGATCCGTGCTGCCCACAGTGGTGCCAGCACTAGCACTCGTGCAGCTCTTTCCTGGGGCAGGCTGGGGAATGGATCTCACTTAGAATAACCTTTTTCCTGGAGTAATTTTTCAGCTGAATGAGTTCCCAGCTCTGGTTTACACTGACACTGACAGAGCAAGTGGAAATGAGTGGCTGGAGAACAGGGAGGATAGCCAGTCATTGCTCAAACCTAATGCCAGGGCACATTCTGAGCAGTTTGTAGGTTTTGAGGGATCTCTTCAGAGGAACAAGTTGAACCCAGAGAAGATGTAGTCTTTATGAGACTGCTGTTTACTTCATGCTCAAATCTTTTTGTAAAATATAGTAGGGATAGATGGCTGTGGAGTACATTGTCATGAGCCCCACAGAAATACACATTCAGATGGTAAGAATACAAGATGGAAGCAGTCCAAACAAACCAGAACATATCTGTTAAATCTAATTTATTCTACATCCACTATCTTAATGTACAAAGTTGTACACTCTAAGCAGAATGGACACTGGAATCACCTCAAGCATAGACATGTAAAGAAGGAAGTGCTTGGGGAACAGCCTTATGGGGAGCACTCTCATGCCCTTTGTGGGGAATCAGCACACTTGAGTGCCTCTCTGAAATGCCTCTACACTAATGCACGCAGTGTAGGGAACAAAAAGGACTGCAGTGGATGGATAGATGCTCTTGAGGAAAGAGAGGCTGGGAAGGCAGGGAGGGGAAGCTGCCCTTTATGTGAGTGAGGAGCATGGAGATCTGTCTTGGGGTGGGTCAGGACCCAATGAAGAGCGTATGGCTCAAGCAGGCAGACCAACCTGGGTGATGTTGTAGTGGGTGTCTGCTATAGACCTCCTGATCAAGAAGAACAAGTAGATTAATTCTTCTTCAGACAAATGCAAGAAGCCTCACATTCACAGGCCCTGGTCCTCCTGGGGGACTTGAACTACCCAGATACGTGCTGGAGGTGCAACAGAGAAGGGCACAAGCAGTCTCTGAGATGCCTGGAGTGAGTCCAGCAAAGGGCCACGAAGATCATCAAGGGACTGTAGCATCTGTCTTCTGAGGAGAGGCTGAGAGAGCTGGGAGTGTTAATCTTGGACAAGAGAGGACTCGGGGATCTTTTCAATGTATATAAATACCTGATGGGAGCGAAAGAACAAGATGGAGCCCAGATCTGCTCAGTGGTGCCCAGTGACAAGAGGCAATTGTCACAGACTAAAACATGAAATTCCATCTAAACACAGAAAAACACTGTAATCCCATGAGGGTGATCAAACACCGCCACAAGTTGCCAGAGACACTGTGGAGACTCCATCCATGGAGATATTTGAAACCCAGCTGGACACAGTCCTGGACAACCCTGCTCTAGCTGATGCTACTCTGAGCAGGGGGATTGGACAAGGTATTCGAGGAGGCCCATCCAACTTGAGTTATTCTGTGAGTCTGTGGCGTGGTTCTTAAGTCCCACAGGTATGATTGTTAAGTCCAGCCTCCAAAAAATGGGAGAACCTGAGCTAGTAATTCTTGGAGGAAAGAAGATACTATTTTGCAATTATGTAGCCTAATGGAAAAAGATGAAGTTATAGCACGGATCTCAAAATGATCATCTAGTCTCCGTGAAACACTAGTTTAGGAGACGGGTCTTCCAAAATCATCACAGTCCACTTGCTGAAAAAGAGCTTTGAATCTTTTTTTTAAACACTGAGAAAGTGAGTTGGTTTCTATGTTACTTTTTGCAGAATTACAGAGAGGGTTGTGTCGTGAACATGGGATGATTACCAGTGTGTGAGGAACTTTTGAATATCTGCCTAATGGGGGCTGGATTTTGATCCTCAAAGTCATCTCACAAAGGTTACTTGCTCATTTGATTTTTACCAAAAATGAAAATAGACTAACCTCTGGTTGTTGCAGAGATGTCCATGAATGTTACTTATATTTCATTAAAAACCAGCCTTGAACTCAGTGTGATTCAAAGTGCTGTACAAGCTTGCACTACGAAGAGTCTCTCTAGTGGCTTCTCTTTGTAAGACAACTCCTTGAATCAAAGTATTCAAAAAACAGGTGTGAGTGCAAACCCCAGAAGCCACAGAAGTGAGCAGGTGGGCTAAATCAGTGGGAAGGCAAGAGATGAGAATTCAGATGACTTTCATTTCACCATGAATACAGTATCACATGCTGCCAATAACACCCTCTTCTTAAAATTTTTATGATTATCATAATAACTCAGTTCTGTAAGTCCATTATTAACTACGAGTAAGACTAACTGTGCTACCAGCACGTTGGCTTGGGTTTGGTCACATTTCTAGTGAGTAACAAAAGTGTGGAGCTGGTCAGATAAACACACCAGTTTTCCTGAGCTAACCTGTGGGAATTCACAGCTGCAGCTGGCACCAAAGTGCATCCAGATGCTTTCTTACGCCTCCAGTTCAAACTGCCCTGCAGGAAGGTCGGATACCCCAACTACTACAGAAAGGAGGAGGCCATAAATCATGAGCCAGCTGGTGTGTGCTTTATTGAAGGCTGTGAACGTCTTCCATTAAAAAGTATTCACTGCTATGTGTTGGGATTGTTTGCTATGTATTTTGTGAGATAGGTGCAAGGATTACTATGTTTAGAAGGAGGTACCTTTCCCCTTACCTGCTTTTCTGATTCACGTCTCTTATCCCTGCATTTTGTCTCTTACCTCCCTCCCTTTCCTTCCTGCTCATGTGTTTCTTCCTTTGTTCTCTTTCCCCTCACAATTCTGTGAATTTTGTCTGCTCTCTTCTCACAGCAATGACACCTTATGGAGAGAGTTGTGTTTCTGCCTCCTTGTTTCCACTGGTTCAAAGGGCTTGGGGGCAGCTGCCACACCAGACCTGCCTGATTCTTGTGATAAAACAGCCCAAGTGCACCTGAAAGGTGTGTTTCTGAGCACACACCACAACTGGGGACAGTCCAGCTTTTTGCAATTCTGGCAAGCCTATTACTTCCATGTGTCTCAAGTCTGCAGTGACAAAAGGAGGGAGGTTGTATTTCTACCCTCCCCCAAGTTGGTTATGTACCACAAATGATAGGGATGGGTCTGTTCCAGGACAGAGATGCTCAGCATGGGTCCCCCTATCCAATGAGTGTTCATTTTCACACCTCAATTTTAATTCTGCTATATCCTGTCATTCACATATTATCACTGAATGAAACATACTCTTTTCAAAGAACATTTGTTGGTGTTCAGTTCTTTTTCCTGGGGAAGGGTCAGACTAGAATAGAAACAATGAAATTTTGTGTTGTTACTTTCTTGTAATGCAACTTTAATGATTCCCACCCCCCCTCAAATGTGCAATAACAAAGCCAGGCTTTGGACTGTGCAACTTGTGATCTCACTGTGGGAGCTATTTCCTTTGATGTAACTCAAAGCATCTTGAACTGCTAGTGACAACTTTAATGTTAAAGCTCTGTTGTGCTCTGTTTGCATATTTATCTGATGAAAGTAAGTCATCTTGCAGTCATAAAAGCAAACCACCATATCTAGTGCAGTCTAATTACTCATCTGTATGCAGGATATAACCTTGTAAACCAAGCTCCGCCCCCCACCCTCCCTGATTTCTCATTTAATTAAGATTTTGTTCTTAACAAGATGGAAATTAAACTAAATGCTCCAGGCCAAGGTAAAAAAAAAAAAAAAAGGAGATTGTTTTAGTGTGCCTTGAGCCATGGCTTTGGAAAAACATGATCATGGAGTGGTTTATCTTTTGCAGTGGGTGAAATAAATAGCGAATTAAATTGTTTCTTAATGTTTATGGAAGTGTATGCCTGTATTAAGGGTTTCAGCCCACTTTCCTAGTTGTCACCCCTTAAACAGCAACCTGAAAAGATGATAATATTCTTAACAAATATAAAAATTACTGATAACATTTCAGTCTCTTTAGCTTTTCTTTATCTTTATCTTTTTATACCATGTACCAGTACTTAAAGGGGAGCTACAAAGAAGATGGAGACTCCCTTTTTACAAGGAGTCACATGGTGAGGACAAGGGGTAATGGGTACAAGTTACTCCCAGGGACATTCCGATTGGACACAAGAGGAAAATTTTTCACAATGAAAACAGTCAATCATTGGAATAATCTCCCCAGGGAAGTGGCTGACTCCGCTACGCTGAACACATTTAAGACTCAGCTGGACATGGTGCTGAGCCATCTCGTCTAGATTGTACTAGAAAGGTTGGACCAGATGATCCTTGAGGTCCCTTCCAACCTGGTATTCTGTGATTCTATGATTCTATGATCTTCCCCACTAAGCTGAAATACTCCTTTCTCAACCTGTATTTCCATACAGTGCTGGCACCTTTTCATCCTGTGCAGTTTCCCACCCGATCATTCTGGCCTCGTGTGAATAGTGTGAGGCACTGCACAAACAAGAGGTGAAAAAAATAGCCTTGAGCAGAAGAAACAGCAGACTAAATGCAGGATAAAAGACTTTAGCTACCTGTAGTACATAACTAAGAGTAACACAATCATAGCCAGAGAGCTGCATTTATAACCAATAGTCCCAAAATACAGCTTATCTAAGATGGAGTTCTCTTCTACCCTTTTACTGTTTGGGATTGCAGAAAAGCACATGCCATGCACAGAAAGCAAAGCTGACACTATTACATTCTACTGCCCAAGAGGAGGTTTTTTTTACCTGAGATTGAGTCCATGACACTGGATTATTGGTACCAATAAAATGCAGACATTGAACAAAAAATATATCCATGTTCATTAGCTGCAAAGGAGAATGCTTACTTGAGTCACACAGAGCAAGCGGATAGGTAGGAAGGAAAATGAAACCAGGTGGAGGTTAGCCTTAAGAATAATTTATCCAGCAAGAAATAAAGAAGCACAAAAAACAGGACAAAGATAAATTCTATGTACTATTTCAATAAAACGGACAAGAACAAAGCTAGGATACAAAAGGTCTGAATTTTGCTTTCCCTTTAGTTCACAATATTAGGCAGATGATGTTTGGGGTACATAAGTTCTATGTAGTTGTTTGAGAAATGTTAGTAGAAAACTACTACAAAATGTGTCCGTGTCTAAGATTTTGGCCTATATGGTAGGTTTATTTTTTCAATTTTTTTCCCCTATGAATGACTTCCTGTATATTTTAGCTAGTAAAGATCCTGTTTGTGCTCTGTTGGCCAAGTTCCTTAGTATGAAATGAGACAGATGTTAGCAATACATTAAAAGTGTAAGATTCATAGTATCAGGGTTGCTTAGGATGTGCATGAGGATGCTGTTTCTTAAATCTCTGAAATGGAAGGAAAGACTCTTGTTAACTAAGAAGGCTTTGGCTCAGGTCCTTTCTAATAGCCCTCTTGAAAATTTCCCTATATTATGACCTGAAGGTCCACATAGGATCTAATCTCCACTTACATCCTTGTAACAAAAAAGATGAAAAATTAATTTGCTGGTCTTGTGTGCCCACAGAGCCTTGGGACTGGGGCTGACCAATGCTGCAGTTCAATCCCATCAGTTTATATCCCATCCACTTACAAACTGAATCTGAAATGGGATTTTGGAGAAAGCTGTGAGTTGGGTTATGCAACTTAACCCTACTCATTGGGTGTGGACCCAATAGTGAACTGTCTCTTTTGAATACGAAAAAGACCCTAAGGTATTCCCCAAAAAGACCACATGAATCAGAAGAACTAGCCAATGGGCCCATGAATCTCAAATTATATCTCAAGGTAAGTGTCACATGGAGAGGTTTGGTCGTGGTGGAGGAGCTCCCTTTGCCCATTGACTGCGGGGTATGGACCACGTGGGCATGAAAGTGCTTAACACCCCATCCAGCAGTCATGTCAGCAACGAGGAAAATTTGTTTCTGGGACAGCTGCCAGACTGTGTTGTTATTGGATATGTAAATAAAGACACTTTTAGCCACAATTATGCTAAGAACCCTTCAACTTGGTACAAATTTTGTGGCCCTGTATGTGGGCCACATGGTGACGAGCAAACACCAGTGAAACCACTGCAGTCCGATTTTGAGGATGGATGCCGTGTGTGAAAGTACATGCAGCTCATTCATATGGTCAGCAGCCATGTGAAGGATCAATCGCTCATCAAAAAAAAGACAGGAGCACACATCGTAAACCAGAGAAAACAAGTAAACATGCAACCCATCTCGTTCTCTTATGATGGTGATATTGGGGAGGTTAGATCTCTGTCCAAGTTTCCCTCACAGAGAATTTAAAAACAGTTTTGCAATTTGGCATGGGTTTTCTTAATATGTTCAGCCCACAAAAGGATATCTTCTTTCTGCCTGTAATCTTCAATGTATTTAGCTTTTTTGTTACCATCTGTGCACCAGGCTGGATAGCCTGATACTTCCTGCTTCTGGCAGAGGTGCAGTTTTATGCAATTTGTGAAGAGGCTGCTACCCCTCCATGCAAAACCTTGCAAAAACCTGCCTGTAGCCCTGCTGCAGAGCCTTATTCAGTTCCCGGGAACACCAGGTGCCCACATGGGGTCTTTCTTCATCACTGGGTGCAGGGGGCCTGGCAGGTTTCAGTGCAAGAGTAGCATAAGGGAAAAGATAGCTTGCCATTGACTCTAAGGGGAAAAAGTCTCATGGGCTCATGAGGCAGGTAGATCTTTGCTTTGACCATCCCAAAACAGGCTGTCATGGTGTCAAAATTCTCAAAACCAGCTTTGGGGTGCACAAGAGTGTATGGTCTTGTTTTGTCGATGAAGGGATAGAGGCTAGTAAAATCATAGTAATTTATCTCTTCATTGGGAGCTGCTTTGTAATGAAGACAAAATGCCACCTGGAGGGAGGAGTGCTGCAATGTTAGGTTTGAGGCACATAAACTTGTACGTGGATGTATGGAGGGCAGTGTGGTATACAGAAAGGGATATCTATGGTGATAAACCTCCACCTTTCCATTGCCCTCTTTCTCAGAGTGTGGGATGGCTCACCACCATAATCTCATTCCTGTATGATCTGCAGGCCTCCCTCAAAATTTTTACATCATACTGGCAATAGTGACTCACTTCTTTTTGCAAGCCAGAAATCTTCCAACCAGCTGTGTGCCATGCTGAGAATAGCTTTTTTCTCTTCAAGCATCATGTCATCCACCCCATAATGTTCTGGTGGTTGAAGGGGCCCCACATAACTTTGATTTTGAGCAGTGTTGAAAAAATGGGCAGACTCTGGTACCCAAAGCTTGCGGAACACTGGGGTAAAAAATTTAAAGAGTCAGTGAAGTGTATAATTAGGCTGGTGACTTCTATACACGAGTTCACCACCTTGAGGGATAAATTGCACATCCATTTTTTCCTTCAGAAGCTGACTAACAATGAAGGAGCCACCACAGCCTTTGGCATTACCTGCTAGGAAAGTGTAGCTCTGAAACTTTGTGTCCATAAACAGCTGAATTAAGTCTATGAGATGTGTATCCTCTTTAAACACTGATTCCTGTTCAGATCTTTCCCTCTTTGCCCCTTCTTCTGCAGCCCAGCGGGCATCCGGTCCTAACTCCATGGCAAGAATGTAATTTGGGGTATGTGTCCTGCTTTCCTGGATACATCCCAGGTCATCGATAGTACAGCCCTCTGGAGTTTTTATCATGGGCACAGAACACTGATGGTGGTTTACGTTACAGATCTGTTCACAGTGCAGCCCGTACTTGCACACTTTACGTTTGTGATGTTTTCCTACACAGGCCTTGCACTTTCCACAGAAAACCATAAGCATTCTGTAAAATCTGTAAGCGTTCCCCAGACCTGCACAGGAGGCAGCAGCTGGCGCACCTTACTCTTCTCACCTGCATGATTATGAGGCAAGCAGAGCCAACAATAGTATTTACAGCCCTGGCTGTAGTTATGCAATGTATGACAAAGCTCACAGAAGTTTCTTGCCCCAGAAACCTTCCTGGCATCCTTAACACCATAATTATTTCCATTGTGCAAATGGAGGAAACAGGTCTTGGGATATCTGACACTGTCGTTTGGCTTAAAAATCCCCCAATCCTTTTTCCCCTCAGGTAGGAGGATGGTGCACTAGGAGAGTGTATGGGGTATGATGCTGCCTGGAGCAACGTGGGGGCTTCCCTTCCCAACCTGCTGCTGGGTGCACTGGTGGGGTGGCTGGTCCTGCAGGCAGTCACAGGGCAGCAAAAAATCACATGGGGCATGACATGGTTGAAAAAAGTGGTCGCCCACCATAAAACAGTGGCTGAAGTAGTGTAGTGGACTCAGTGTAGTTAGTGGGAGGGGGGTCCCTGCCCAAACAGCCTCTTAGGGTGGACAGAGCCCCGGGGGCTGCATTATCCTGTCTAGAGCAGTGGCTCTGCTGGACATCTCCATCCTTGTACACAGCATCACTCCTGGGCAGGGCCAGCTGTGTTGTCTGCACCTGTGGCACAGCTGGGTGTCAAACTGGGAAACCCAGCCCAAGTTATGGTGTGTGGGCTGGATTTTGATATTTCTGAAGAGCTGAAGGGAAACCCTGTATTGCTATAGAGGTATGCAGGGTACGAATTGCCAGATAACCCCACAATGACATGTGACCTCAGTTGAAAATGTACCATTTTATTACTTGTATATTTGTCGTGGTTTAACCCCAGCTGGCAACTAAGCACCACCCAGCCGCTCGCTCACTCCCCCCTGGTGGGATGGGGGAGAGAATCGGAAAAGTGGGAAAACTCATAGGTTGAGATAAAGACAGTTTAATAGGTAAAGCAAAAGCCACGCACACAAGCAAAGCAAAGCAAGGAATTCATTCACTACTTCCCATCAGCAGGCAGGTGTTTGGCCATCTCCAGGAAAGCAGGGCTCCATCATGCGTAATGGTTACTTGGGAAGACAAACACCATCACTCCGAATGTCCCCTCCCTTTCTTCTTCTTCCCCCAGCTTATATACTGAGCATGACGCCATACGGTATGGCATAGCCCTTTGGCCAGTCTGGTTCAGCTGTCCTGGCTGTGCCCCCTCCCAGCTTCTTGTGCACCTGGCAGAGCATGGGGAGATGAAAAGTCCTTGCCTAGTGTAAGCACTGCTTAGCAACAACTAAAACATCAGTGTGTTATCAACATTATTCTCATCCTAAATCCAAAACACAGCACTCTACTAGCTACTAAGAAGAAAATTAACTCTATCCCAGCTGAAACCAGGACAATATTCAACAAAAGTGCAATGAAGTGGGTCTTCCCGCACTTCATTGAGAGATGACACTAGAGACCTCCTTTTCTGAAGAGTTTCTTTTTCTGAAGAGTTTCTTTTTCTGAAGAGTTTCTTTTTCTGAAGAGTTTCTTTTTCTGAAGAGTTTCTTTTTCTGAAGAGTTTCTTTTTCTGAAGAGTTTCTTTTTCTGAAGAGTTTCAGGCAAGATTGGGTTTACTTATGGCATAGTGCGAGGGACGAGGCCTTCTCACTGGGAACAGCTACAGGATACTTTCAGCAAGAGAGAGATGTGCACATTGGTGAATACCTAGTGTGAACAAACATCACCATTAATAAGTTGGCAACAGTAATTTTTATTGTTCCCTTTGCTATTTTGATACCATGAGGTATTATGCTTTCAGAGCTCTGAAATATACTTCCATTGCTTTCAAAAATAACAAAGAGCCTCCATCTGATATATATATGCCAGATAATTTGGATATTTCTAGGAGGCAGTAATAAACATTATTGCATTTCCAGAAGGCTGCTAAAGAAAGCCTCTGGGCAGTACTACTGTAGCAGATTTACATCTGTGTTATCATCTCTGAGCATGCAGCAACTCAGTGCAAATTCATTGTATATGATTTTTTCCAGCAGACATCCAGAGACATACATCAATAAAACCATTGCCTTCAAACAACCATAATATTTGGAAAAAAGAAGCACCAGAAGCTGAGCACAGCAGAAAGTTACTTGAACTTTTTTCTTTTGTATCCAAAAGCATTTACATACAATATGTAGAATACACCTAATACACATGTATTTGCAATTCTCTAAAACATGAATGCAAAATAAATCACCATATTGTTACCATATTGTCACAAAATAATTTATTTTGCTTGCTTGCCACCTGTCTGCAGAGGTGACATTTGCTTGCTGTGCGATTGGCTTATACTCATGGGTTGCAAAAGCAAGCAGTAGCCGACAGATTCTCTACTATTTGTTTCCCCTATGTACAGACAATCCATAAATCCTAACTCAGTCCTTACTTCAGAAGAAATTTTGTCTGATTAAGTGCAGTGTCCAGAACTCCTTTAGCAAACCTCTTGAAGTAAAACATAAAAAACACAACACTGTCATCCTTTCAACAAGTGAGGCTGTACAGTATTTACCAGCTCCTGCAGAACTTAGCGTTGCTTTCTTTTCAAAATTTGCTGCACAGGAAGCTTGCTAGAAAAAAAAAAAATCTAGTAATAACTCCTTAAATACTTATTATTTAGTTCAAACTGAGTTGCTCAGATACCAGCATGCACCAGCATCTACAAGGGCAATCTGCAGCAGAGGCAGTACTGACTGTACTTTCCAACACCCCTGCTCCACACAAACACTAGTAAATTTATTTACTTCTCCCAGAGGTAGGAGCTCAGCAATAGTGTCTCACTGTCTCTCTCCTATACGCTTCTCCCACCCCACGGGTTTTGCTGCCTGTCTGCCAAGGATGCAAGTCCCAGCTCTGGTACCACACAGCTGTATAACCTTGACTCAGGCAGCCAGGTGGTGAGACAGGACCTGTTAATAGCTCAGGGATTCAGGTACCTGCCTGCCCATCCTGCCTCACCAGGGTGGTGAGCACTCTAGTGCTCAGCTTAATAGCTCATTACAGCCTACCTGCTTTTCACAGGTGTTAGCCAATAAAATGATTGCCTTGTGCCTCTACGTTGTGTGTAGTTGCTTGCGGAGTCTCCTTGTACCTGACTAATGATGCCTGAACAAACCAAACGAAAAGAGGAGCCTCAACACCTCCTGCAATAACACCACCAACATAAAACCTTGCCACTAGCTTACTGCAGTCCCACAAATTGATAGCTGGCTCCACCCCTTTCACCAGCCTCCCTGCTATGGCACTATAGCAACCCTACGATTCCTACAGCCTGTCCCCACGTCCCGGGCTGGGTTACTGAGCTAGAACAGAGCTGCCTGGGGGGACCAGGAGCTGCTGTGCATGTATCAATTTGCCAACAACAGCTGATGGCTGTTAATTACTGAAAAATCAATTGCCCTGTAGCTGCCCTGGAGAGACACTTGCTCTATGGCTCAGCTCAATGCCTGCACACAGGTGGCCACTGTTCAGAGGTGGAAGGTTGAACACCATAAAGGACCAGAGCTGCAGTGCTCAAAAACAACCTTAGAGAGACAAATGGGAGCTACCACTGTCTACACCATGCTGATTTAGGTCATGCACCACGTATTTGTTCATGGACCTCTGAAGCAGAGTGCAGATTTGGAAAGTTTGTCTTGGATGTAGAATTGAAGTAAAATGTCTTTGCTGTTAATTCTTCCCTCTTCCACCACATATGAAGTTACAGGGATCTTGTCTCACTGTTTTAACACAAATCTGAGCATCAAATATCTCTTTCCACATGATAGGGGTAGTCTGCAAGACTAACAGAAGTGGAATTAGTTCTAATGAAAATTTTTTCCTCCAAATAAAAAAAAAAAATCACCCCAAATTAGCTCAGTGGGACACCACAGTAGAATAATTGTGGCTTCAAAAACAGAAGAGACTTTTGCCTGTAGATGCTCTACAGATTACGATGGACAATGGTAACTGGAGAGATTTGCTGTAATCAGAGCTATCACTTGTAAATTGCAAAGGGTGAAACTGCTTCATTGACAGCAAATGGTGCAGACTAGTGTAAACCTGTACAGACTGTAAAGTTGGTTCGATTGCTCTTCCAGTCATATGCAAAGTATTTTTGAGCAGCTGGAAGTAAAGTGACATTTTCAAAAGATACAGCAGTTAACATAATGTGGTTCTACATCTGGTTACAATTGACATAAAATGAAAGTATTTCATGAACACTTATTTTTGTTTGAGAACTTTTACCGTACTTCAGCATTTAAACATTAATTGTTCATGAAAAAAAGAGTATTCACAGGGGCACAATATTTATATACATTCATATATAGTTATTTTTATATATTCATCTATTATAGTGGTATTTAAAAAATAAAAGCAAGAGTTTCTGTTAACTTTCATTGCACAGCAGGGAATTTTCTTAATATACTACGTCCTTCACTCAGGGAACCATTTCTCATATTCTTCCATAGGAACATCTTCCCATTTCCCTAAGCAACCTGCACGGTTGAAGCATTGCACCTTATCCCCTTCTCCTGCAAACAAGAAATGTCACACCTCAGAAATGATCATGTGCATAATTTTTTCCTCACTAATGTGCCAGCAGCATCCCACCTGCAACAATCATTATTTCATGAGTTTTACTGGTGACCTCCATCTCAGTTCCATCTTAATTCTCAAATTTTAAATAATTACATTCTTTTAAAATCTCGACTAATAGAAGTTAAATCAAGGAAAATAAAATCTCACAGAAGTGAGAGCCTCCATAGGATGGGTGGGGAAGCTCACACGGCTTTTATTTACTCTTTCCAGAATTGCAATGATGATACTTCTGAAAAGACACAGACCTGCAGGCACAGCAGGCCTAGCTCCTGGTTATCTGAAGGAGCTACACTTGGTCATCCCTTTCAGGCACACCGGCCAGCTGGTCCCCATGCAAAGCACCCCTGCCCCAGCCTCATCCCGCAGCCGGGAGTGCCTGTCCAAGGAGCAGCGGCAGGGGAAGGAGGTCCCTGGTGTCTTGGCTTGGCTGGGATTGTGCCAGCCTCAGTGGCTGGTGGTGGCAGTGCTTACCACTGCTCTCAGCCAAAGCCAAGGACATTTGTGGCTGTGGCATGGAATGGCCAGAGCAGCCACGTAGCTGCCTCCCAGCTTGATCTGTGGCTCTGTTTTGACAAGGGAGGGTGATTTAGCACCACAGTGTGTTCCCTGTCAGAGAGGATTTTCTGCAGGGAAGCTGTGATGAGGAGGGCGTGCGCACTGCCCTGGGAAGGAGTGCACGAAACACTTTTTTTTCACAAACGAAAAATCGGTAGACATATGCTCATACAGCTAGGCTGATACAGAGCAGTGATCTGCTGGGGAAAGACTATTTTCCTTTTTCTCCTTCGCAGCAGGGAGTTGCTTGCCATCTGTATCTCCTGTGTAGGAGGCATGTACCAGGATACAGCTGTATCCCCAAATGGTCCCAGGTGGTTCCTGTGAGGGGATGCTTTATCCTGCGACTGCTTCCAAAGAAGTGCCCTGCCTGGATGGAGATCACAAAGATGCAAATACCACAGCATCACGCACAGGCAGACCCCATGGAGGGTGCAGCAGTTTAGTCGACTGCATGTCCCTGAGGACAGCTGCAAGCATCCATCCCCTCTTTGCCACAAACAGTCCTCCGTAAGATCTGTCTTGTCTTGATGCCTTCAAAGTCCAAATGTATGCTGTAAGCCCAGGCTGGGAGCAGGGAGGGCAAAACACCCACGTCTAAGGTGCTTCTCATCTCATACATGAGCTCTTCTCTCCCTCACTCTTTCAGTAGCTCTCTGAGTAGCAATAACAGTTTGGGAAGCCTTAATTAGAAGGACTGCAGAAGGCACTCTGTATCTTTTTCATTAACTAGAAGATTGATGGGGTTGGTGTGGAAAAGCACAAACAAAGCAGAAGTTATCCAGTGCTGACGGAGAAGGTGAGCTTGGACCTGTGGGATCCGGTGGAGGGAAGGGAAAACACACTGGGAATTTAGCACAGGAAAGGAACTGTGGGATGGGGAAACTGGAGGTGTCTGGCCTGAAGAATAAACACAAATCAGACAGGGTTTCATGGCACAAAGAAAAGGCTTAGATAGGTGTGGAAGGGAACTACTCTGCTGATTTCTTCATCCCTCCTCATTTCAGGAATGGTCTTTTCTGAGATTGCCAGGAAACCATGTCTTTTGAAGTCTTTTTTAAACTACATGCTTTCCAGTTGATGGGCCTACAGCCCTGGAGTTTAGCTATGTTAAACTTCTGTGGCTCAATCCAACTCTGTGATTTTTTTCTCCAGAAAACTCAGAAGCGCCAGTCTTTCACTGACACCTGTGGATATAAGGCAGAATTGCACACAGGCTCCCATACTCTGGAAGTCAGGAATTTCAGCTCCCAGACTTGCTGGATGAGAGTATCCTGCCTCTTAAAGACTTTTGCCTGAGGAGGACTCAGTTCTATGCAAGGTTCATGATACTGCAGTGATGAAGGCAAAATGGCATGTGTTAACCTGCAAGACTAACATTTGTCAGTCTTTCACTCTTTCCCGGGGGAAAATTCTCTGTGCAAAGTGATTTACGGTTTTTACTTTTTCCAGGTGCACACCTAGCCATGTGTTTTACAAGAGCAAAAGCAGGGTAAAGCAGTATGCCTTTTAGTTGGAGCAGAAAGGCACGAGGCATCGCTGCCCATAAACAAGCTGTCTTTGGCCTACCTGTGGCTTTGCCTGCTGAGCAGGACAGAGGGATGGGAAGAGGGGACAGCACTTGGTTCCCATTCTGCATTGATACTCCAGTTACAAGTGCTGCCAAAATAGCTATAACACTGCTAACGCCCTGCCCTAGACCTCCTTAGGCTAACATAGGCTCACACTTCAGCACAGGCTGAGGCACAGACTTCATCATGTACCTCTGTGTGCAACATAAACTTTTAAATGTTTGTTTTGCTGGTACTTACACATGTGGAAGCCTTTTGCTGACATACATGATTTCTAAGAAAGTTACTGGCTTGTTGAAGGGAAGCTACTGTTTATATGAAAACTTTGATAGGGAACTAGGATAAATTGACCTCAAACTAGGATGATTTCAGTGCCAAATATTCGTATTTTGACAAGGCCTATCATGCACTGCCATGTGCATGGAGAACCTAATAGGAGTTAATGTATAGGTAGCATAACAGGATCATTATAAAAGAGTTACAAGAAAAGAAAAGAACCAGCTGCATTATCCTGTCTCTCCCACCAGTGAGGGCCACCCCTGGCCATGGACTTGCTGGAGTCAAATGAATAAGTGAATGGGTGCCTTAATCACCAATGTGAGGTATCATCACTTAAGGCTTACTGTGTTTTGCTATACTTGTATGTAGCATATGCTCATTAGGAAACATTTCTTGTTTCCTTGCCTCTGTCCTCTGTGGTCATCTTGATTGTCTTGATAAAACAATAGCTCTTGTAAGATCAGTTTTGCCCCTGATGCAAAGCTCTGCACTAAGATTAGCTCCAGCTGAAGCTGAACCTAGGAAGAGCGTGGCAGTCATTTGTCGATCATTTGGGATCAGACTGATTAACTGCAGGAGTACCTTTCCGTGTCTCAGGGGTACCTTCTCCCCATCCTTCTTGCACAGGGATTTGTGTGCTTTGTTGAAGGTTTGATTTGTAAACTCTTGATTGCAAAGTTTCATAAGCAATGGCTTTTGAATGAGCTGGTTACTATCCCTACTGCATGTGGTGGGGCTTCTGCTACATGGCTGGACAAACTAACTTTTCTAAACCATTTTCTAAGCGTTGAAGTGACCTTTGTGATCTTCGTAAATAAGTAGTGACTGATCTACGGCACTACTGGGGATAAGAGGAAAAGAAAGCCGCAGTTCTTTTGCATTGCTGGGGGATCTTCTTGGGACCACTAAAAATTAAACAAACAGGTTTGCTTAATGGTGAGGCCTTGTTACCTTATCAACAGAGAGCCATGCACCTTCATGGCTTTTGATAGATGAGGGTTTGTGAGTGGCTCTCTGGCAGGGAAAGCCTGGGAGAAGGAAAACCTCTTGGTGGCAGGGCTCTCTTTGCTTGTAATTGTCATGATAGATACTGATCACACACTATGTTGATTTTTTTTTTTAAACTTTCTTCAAGACCCTAAAATAGATACAGACCTCTCTTGCAGGAACTCTTGCTATTTGGCAGTGTTGGCACCTTTTTCTGCATGCTGTTCCAGTGTTATATCAGTAACTCCCACTGAAGGGCAGCAGTAGCCTGCTCATATAATTCTGCCATGGTTACTTAAAACACCAGGTATTAAATTAAGAGTTCAGAATAAAGCCATTCAAATGTTGCACTGCTCTGAGCTAATTTGAACACCTCCCCAGTACTTTGTAAATACATGCTGTATATTTACACTTTTGTGGTTACATTGAAGTAACCTGTTATCACAATGACAGTAATCACCCTAACTACTGAATGAATATGTTACAAACAACAGAAGACATAGGTAGAGCAAAAAGTGACATCTTTCTTCTTAAATAAGGGCTCTTACCTGTGGGTTTACAAGCCTATGCTGTGGAGACCAGAATTAATCTTCGCCAGTACCTCTGGTTTATATGTAACATCTTTGTACATGGGTGGTGTAGTCCTCGTACATTTCATACAGTTCTCGCCAGCCAGTTCTCTTCTGGAGTGAGAAGAGTAATCTGTAATCAGAGGGGCAGCAAATTCAGTGGTAATAGTCCTCGATTAAGGTTTCAAAAGAATGTCAATAGACATGTGGTTCTATGGTTTATAGCCTAAAAAGAAGTCATTCCTCAGTCCTTTGTGTGATCTGTACACACACAGAGTTGATGATAGAAACAAAACTTAACATTTTGTGTTCTTGTGGTCATTTGTGCTCAATATGGAAAAATGCCTCTGTATTTCCAACCCTTATTTATGGGAACTGGCCCACGGAAATCAAGGGCCAGAGTTTACCACCTCTGGTTATGCTAAAGAATTTTTGAGCAGTACCCCCTGATATCACTGGTGCCCTCCTATACCATATGAATTTCTCATTTAGATTGGATAATACTGTGAGGTGGGGTAGCTCTACATCGAAATACCTCTGCTCAGATTGCAGTATTGAGATACACTTTTATGCCCTTTATGTAACAGCTGCCACATTCAGCAGCTCAGGAGCCTTATTTGGACTCCGTTACTGATTTTAGGTAATAAAACAACCTGGAATTAATTCTGTGTTTGACAAATTTTGGCTCTGAAGTTAGACAGAACCAAAGAAGTCAAAGGGAATCATAAGTCTGCTTTCTGTGGAATCACACCAAAACTGCAGCTCAGTGCTGCTGGAAGATCCCCAAATAAGCAGCGCTGCCATTTTATAAGTTGCTAGCTTGCATGTTAGAGGTGTTGCTGAAGTGATTGCTACCAGCAGCACACAGGCCTATTGAATCTAACACTTCATTTAAAAATATATTTTAATAGCTGGCCCTTTTAAGCCACATTAAAATGTCTTCTTGATATTATGATTACCTAAATATGTTCTCTCAAATAGTAATTGCAAACTGAATAATTGTTAGAAGCATATAATACATAGAAGCAGCACTGATATGCAGTTGATACACACTAGGACAAAATGGAGTTGCAGGTATTTCTGCTGCCACTTAATTAAGTAACAATACATGTTTCTGGAGCTACTAAAGATCCTTTGCAAAATCTGATGTTTTGGGTATCCATTCTTCCTTTGCACTTCTAAATCTTAGCAGAGTTAAGGAATGAAATTTTAATGCTGATTGCTCAATAAAGCCTGCACAGAAAAGAAACTGGATATTTTAAAGAAAGCTGATTTTTCCTCTTATGCAGGATGTGACTGATGGTTAGGAAAACTAATCAAACATCATAATAAGCCCCAATTACTTTAATCCACAAAGAGCTATCATAGTTAATTACTATGCATGTTTCATACAGCTGGAATATAATTACTGTTTTCTGACCTAAGCGTCATTATGGGTAGCTCACTGAAACATCTGCTCTACAAGTTTTAGTCGTCCAAAGGGTGTAGGAAATGGTAAGGCGGTATTTTTTCCCTGAAGACCACTGTTGAGAAGACATTAGTTCTGTTAGAGGATTGGGTGGCACAACTTCAGGTCAAGCACTCTCTGCACTTCTTGTCATGGCGACTTTGTAAAGGGAGTGGAGGCTGTAGAAAATTAAGACCAATAGGAATAACCAGAGATACTGGCATGTGAGGCTAAGAAGAAGCTGAGCTCTGCAGAGTAAAACACAGCATGTAGCAGCATCTCAGGTGATGGGGACTGCGTTAGGGTCATGGAGGAGGGTGAAGGGGGGGAGTTATGGAGGAGAGGGTTATTAAGGGAGGGCTTGAAAGCAGAAAAGGCAGAGGTGTTTGGGCAGGAAGGGGGTATTTTGACAACTTTAACAGTTTCAGCAATGTGTATGCAAGAGTGCCTGAAGCTGAACAAAGGAGAAAGAAGGAGGAACACAGCCAGAGAGCTGTGGAGATGGGGGAGCTCCCTGCCCTCAGCCCCAGGGTGAGCTCTGACCATGGTGAAAGCAAGAAGCAAGTTTACCTCCTGGGTTGTTAGAGCTTGAGGATGGTATTTTTCTTCCTGGGAATCTAGCAGCTGCCAAATCCAGTCAGCAAGACAGCATTTTTTCTTAAAAAAAACCCAATCCCTCCTAAACATAAAAAAAAAAATCTGCATATTTTCTTACTCCTGCCCACCAGCCCTGCAGTTTGCCTTGTGGCTGTTGACTGAAGAGCTGACAACAGAGAGACTGAGCCCTGCCATCTCCAGATGCTGCTGATGTGCCTTTGCCACAAAGAGGCTGAGCACGTGTCAATGGAACATCACACCAATGCACAAGTGATGCTCATTTCAGGGTGTGTCAGGGGAGACTACAGAAGATGGCTTGGGAATCAAGTCAGAAAAATGCCCTGGGGCAATATGGGGAACCAGAAGGAGGTGTTGGAGCCACAATAAACTTCAGGTTGGAGAACACCAGGGGTCTGTGATGAAATCTCTGCTCAAGGCACCTCCATGGGTGGCTCCAGAATTCTCCATAGATGGACATTTCACAGCCTCTTCAGGCAACCTGTCCCAGTGTTTGATCGAATTGGTGTAATAAGGGCCAGCCAGAGGAGAAGGAGAAATTTCAGCTGCTGCAGAGCTTAGGTCAGAGACCAATCTCAAGAGCAAACTGAGGCCAAATCCCAAAGTGACCTAACTCTGTGGGTTTCTGAGACCAGCATTTTGAATTTGGCCTAATTCTTGTTTTGACCTTTCTCAAGAGGTCTGCATGCCTTAAGAAAAAATACTGACTCACTGGCATCTCTGTGTGTTACTTAACAGGACACTTGCACCGCAGAACATGAGTAGATGTTGACGCTGGAAAGCAAACTTTTTTGAAAGGTTACCTACCATATTGTCTGTGGTGCACTGTTGTGTAGTGGGCACCATTGATACTCACCTGTGCTTTTAATGAAGCTTAAGTAAAGGAAAGAGCTACAAAGGAGATGAAGGTGAAATAATGCCCTTTTGAGAAGACTGATGGTACTTAATTTTGCCTATCATGTGCCAAAAAGGGCATGGATGTGTATTACTGTCATTCTAAGAGACTATTTCCTTCACAGAGAAAAATATAACTAATTATTCAGGGGTGTGAGGGTGGGAAGCCCCCAATGTAGGTGCAACAGGTGAACGTGGCTGTTCCTCATGCCTCTCAGGAGTGTGTTGGCCCATGAAGCCAGCCTGGCCCCATGCAAACAGGGGACGGGAGGTGAGGGCTCCCTGCACTCAATGATTTTCAATGTGCTCTCCCACTTGTGTGATCAGAAGAGGATGCAAACAGAAATGTTTTGGATCAGAGCTGTCCCAAAAGTGGTTTAGTCAGCTTTTTAATCCACTCTTGAAAATGATGACCGCTGGTAATACTGCTTTGGTAATACTTTTTTTACTTTTTTTTCTTTTAAGGAATCACAGTGGAGACATCTGAAAAAACGGGAGGAATCTGATCCCCATGACATTTACAACACAGGCAGCAGTGTGCACAGCTGATGCAGAGAAGCCTCATCTGTTTTAAGTTAAACATGGGAAGAGGCCCATGTTCATAACCCAATGTTAAAATTGGCGGGATTTCTTTTGAGGGGTGTGCTGAGCCATTGGCGCTCTGAGTGCAAGATGAGGGTTTTTTTTCATGCGTGTCTAGTAATACAACTACCTCTTTATGAATCCCTTGTTTAAGATCTGACAGCCTGCTTGATACTATATGGAAGGTACAAGAAAGGCAGTCCTTTCTCCAAAAGGTTTATAAATTAAGTGCCTGGGTTTTTTCTTGGTGTGTTTTCCCACTGAGGTATGTAAAAAAAGGACTAGGTCAGTACTCGTGTAGAAAAAGCACAAGCTGTGCTGAAAAACCCCAGAGCATGGAAAAGTCCTGTTTTTCCATCTGCAGCCACATCTCCTTAGCCTGGCAGCCTCACAGGGTGACCCCGTCCCCAGAGAAACTCACTGTTTCCTGGGTTCAGCTGAGCTGGAAGCAGCACAAATCACGGTGTTTTGTTCTCTGCCTGTTTTGCTGCTCCTGATGTGGGGCCAGAATAAGAACCACAGCTATAGAGGAGAATAGTTGACTTTTAAAATCAAACTTCCTGAAAGTCAGCAGTAATTAGAAGTTGGGTTTGAAAATACAGGTTTAGGTGAATGAAAATGCGTTTCCTCTCACCTCAGCAAGTACTTCACCTGAATGAGCCCTCTGCAAGAGGCCAGGGGTGGGATAACGCATCCGAATTTGCCTCTCCTGTTTGGTGAGACTGACAGCGCCAAGTGCAGCTGGGAGGTAAAAAGCCTGAAGAGGTATCTAGTTGTTGTTTCCAAGTACCTAATGGGTGGTTACAGAGGAGATGGAGCCAGAGTCTTTTCCAAGGTATAAAGGTAAAAGGATACAATTCTGAGCAAATATTAGGAAAGATTTCCTCACCATGACAGTCGTTACACTGAAACACTCTGTTGAGGGATGCTGTGGGGTCTGTGTCTTGGAGATATACAAAACCTGACTGGGTGAGGCCATGAACAACCTAATCTAATTTTGGTATCAACTCTGTTTTGAGCAGGGGGTTGGATTAGAGACCTCCAGGCTTTTCTTCCAATCTATGAGACTAATAAATTTATCTATGAGGTAAGTTGATAAGTTATGATAAAATATTCTCTGAGATCTTTAGACTCCCAGAGATGATCTTACTTTTCAGAGCTGAAAAGAAATCATCCAGGTGTTACAGAATATATGGGAAAGCACGTTTGATCAGACTCCTCTCAGGCAAAGGCTTAAGGGAAGGTCGTTTCATCTCTAACACACCCTCTCCCTAAATACTAATCTCATGTCAAACTCTTGTAAATAAAGCAGTATGTGTATTTGTGAGGTGACTACAATGACATGTTTAATGGTGCACAACATAGCATGATATGTTGTAATTATCTATCCTAAACAAATATAAGCAAGCTCTGCAATAACAATTGATGGTGAATATATTATTTTATTATATACATTTTTATATAAAGATACACATCCTTGATAAGCTGAGCAAGAAACCAAGAAATTGTGCATCTAATACTGTCTCCTGTGAGCAAACCACTTGCTACTGTGCTCCTGTGTCACTTCTGAAAGCACCTGTGATACCAGAGGTAGTTTGAGAGAGATAGTCCCTTCCCAATGGGACTGTCAGTGGCACTGCAGTGTCTTGTTGCAATGGTGACCTGTTAGCATGCTTTTTTAATTTGGATTTCATTATATGTGCCAAATGAAGCTGTCATTGCATTGTACATGTCTGCCTGTAACAGAGTGGTCTAGCATAAATATGTATGTATTGCAGTCTCTAAGGATGGGGAAGCAGTGTTCATTTCCCCTTTGGGCTACGGTAAATCTGCAAGAATATGATCTGACCCTGGCATCTCCCTTCATGTTAGTCTTGCCTGGTGTTTCTTGTCTGAGCAGGATGAGCAGGAGTTGTCCTCAGGCTATATAGCAGCAGCCCCAGCCACCCCAGGACAAGGCTGGTAAGAAGTGAAAGAAGTGAAGGTGTTAGCCTTCCCTGCTAGCCTCCTTCCAGGGACACCTCGTGTGGGCATTAGGTGATTAATATTATCTCCCTATGGAGAAATGGTGAGGCTTGGGAAAGCCAGTGTTGCTGTGTGACAGATGGCTGTGTTACTTGCTAGGCACAGGCAGCAAAGCAAATAAGGGTTCAGGCTAAGTGCATCAACTTAAAATCTTAACTTCAACATTTAATTAACATTTCCAAAGTTTCTTGGATCCTTACGAGACTTTTTCCCTTTCTGTTGAGCATCAGCCAGTATTGTTACTGGGCAAATGCCAAAGTCCATGGTTTTAAAGTTTCTAAGTCTGAACCACATTAGCTTTTTTCCAAGTTTTATGCCTCGATCTCTGATAACAGGTATCCTATTCACTTTTGAGATGGAAATAGCAAGTCTTTGCAGAACTCATCAGATTTTATCCATGCAAGTGTGTGCCTGTGCACATAACCTGCAGCTAATCTGCTTGAAACTCAAATCCAAGAATTGCGCCAAGATTTGAAGTCAGTGTTTGTAATTTTTTTTTTTATAAAACCAGAAAATATCCTTATCAGAGGATATTAAATAACACATCTATGGCTGATTGCTGGGAAGGGTGGCTTACAGCTACAGCAAGTGTGAAAAATGGGAAAAAGAGAATGGTGGTATGACAGTAAGTAGAATAAAGGGATCAAAAAAAATCAGTAAAGAGGAGGTTGGCACTAAACAGTGAGACTTTATAAAGGTTTGGGGTGAATGTCACTAGAAACTCCCTAATGAACACAACACTCGGGTCTGAATAGAAAAGGCTACAGGGCAGAAAGCCAAAAAGAATGCTTGGAGCGGCTGCCCCGCTGGTGTAATAGTACCTCTGACATCAGGCAAGCCAGAGTCTTGCACTCCTGGTTAGAGGAGTGAAAAACACCAGGGCGATAACATGCTTGCTTAGACATCCTTGTTCAAAGAACAATACTTAAGGGAAAAGTCATGGGTATTCTGTATTGCCATGTTGGCATATTCTGTATGCCATATATGGCATGTTTAATTTGGTAAGACAAGGACAGGTTTGTTGCCTCCTCTGATTTATTTTGGGAGAAAATATTTGTTAGAAGCATGATTTGGAAAAGACAAATGTGTGAAGGATCAATGAGGAAATCTAGATACTTTGTGAAGTTTTAATTTACTGTATAAATTTAATTTAATTTCATAGAATCATAGAATCATAGAATCGTTTAGGTTGGAAAAGACGCTTAATATCATCAGGTCCAACCGTTAACCTACCACCACCAAGTCTGCCACTAAACCATGTCCTCAAGCACCACATCTACCTGTCTTTTAAATACCTCCAGGGATGGGGACTCAACCACTGCCCTGGGCAGCCTGTTCCAGTGCCTGACTACTCTTTCAGTAAAGAAGTTTTTCCTAATATCCAACCTAAACTTTCCCTGGTGCAGCTTGAGGCCATTTCCTCTCCTTCTATCACTTGTTACTGGGGAGAAGAGACCAACCCCTACCTCTCTACAACCTCCTTTCAGGTAGTTGTAGAGAGCAATAAAGTCTCCCTTCAGCCTCCTCTTCTCCAAACTAAACAACCCCAGCTCCCTCAGCTGCTCCTCATAATACTTGTGCTCTAGACCCTTCACCTAGTTGCCCTTCTCTGGACATGCTCCAGCACCTCGATGTCCTTCTTGAAGTGAGGGGCCCAAAACTGGACACAGTATTCGAGGTGCGGGCTCACCAGTGCTGAATACAGGGGCACTATCACCTCCCTGGTCCTGCTGGCCACACTATTCCTGACACAAGCCAGGACGCCATTGGCCCTCTTGGCCACCTGGGCACACTGCTGGCTCATGTTTAGACGGCTGTCAACCAACACGCCCAGGTCCTTTTCAGCCAGGCTGCTTTCCAGCCACTCCTCCCCAAGCCTGTAGCGTTGCCTGGGGTTGTTGTGACCAAAGTGCAGGACCCGGCACTTGGCCTTGTTGAACCTCATACAGTTGGCCCCGGCCCAACGATCCAGCCTGTCCAGGTCCCTCTGCAGGGCCTTCCTACCCTCCAGCAGATCAACACTCCCACCCAACTTGGTGTCATCTGCAAACTTACTGAGGGTGCACTCAATCCCCTCATCCAGATCATCGATAAAGATATTAAACAGGACCAGCCCCAACACTGAGCCTTGGGGAACACCACTCGTGACTGGTCGCCAAATGGATTTGGCTCCATTCACCACCACTCTCTGGGCTCGGCCGTCCAGCCAGTTTTTAACCCAGCACAGAGTGCACCTGTCCAAGCCGTGAGCAGCCAGCTTCTGCAGGAGAATGCTGTGGGAGACGGTGTCAAAGGCCTTACTGAAGTCCAAGTAGACACCATCCACAGCCTTCCCCTCATCCACTAAGTGGGTCACCTTGTCATAGAAGGAGACCAGGTTAGTGAAGCAGGACCTGCCTTTCATAAACCCATGCTGGCTGAGCGTGATCCCCTGGTTGTCCCGCACATGCCGCATAATGGCACTCGGGATGATCTGCTCCATGACCTTCCCCGGCACCGAGGTCAGGCTGACAGGCCTGTAGTTCCCCGGATCCTCCTTCCGACCCTTCTTGTAGATGGGTGTCACATTAGCTAACTTCCAGTCAGCTGGGACCTCCCTGGTTGACCAAGACTGCTGATAAATGATGGAGAGTGGTTTGGCAAGCTCCTCCGCCAGCTCCCTCAGTATCCTCGGGTAGATCCCGTCTGGCCCCATAGACTTGTGGTCATCCAGGTGGAGGAGCAGGTTGGTGACTGCCGCCTCTTCGACAGCTGGGACTTCATTCTGTGTCCTATCTCCATCTCCCAGCTCAGGGGCATGAAAACCTTGAGGATGATCAGTCCGACTATTAAAGACTGAGGCAAAGAAGGCATTAAGTACCTCAGCCTTCTCCTCATCCTTCGTGGCCAGGTTTCCCTCTGCATCCAACAAAGGAGGGAGATTCTCCTTAGCCGTCCTTTTGTCGCTGATATATTTGTAGAAGCATTTTTTGTTGTCCTTGACAGCGGTGGCCAGTTTAAGTTCTAGCTGGGCCTTCGCCTTTCTAATCTTTTCCCTGCATAACCTCACAACATCCTTGTAGTCCTCCTGAGTCACCTGCCCCTTCTTCCAAAGGTGGTAGGTTCTCCTTTTCTTCCTGAGTTCCAGACAGAGCTCTCTGTTCAGCCAGGCCGGTCTTCTCCCCTGCCTGCTCGACTTGTTGTCAACAATTTGTTGTTATTCTTCTCATTCCCACTCCATCTTTTAATTCAGACACTGAAACCCTGCAAATGGAGCAACTCACACACATGGCAGTGCATAGCCTTGTCTGCTCCTGCTTGCTCAAGCCACTGTTTGTCTTATCTCAGGTGCATGGACACCAGAGGGAGGTGGACACGTGGCCCTGCTCTTCTCATGCTCAGCCCGGGGGGGAAATTCATAAGTAGTGACCAGGAAAACTTCTTTCAGGTTAGTGCATTCCTGCTCAGTCCTTGTCAGAAGATGTCTGTTATGGGCTTACTTGAAAAGTACCATTAGAACCCAAACCAGCCAGACAAAAACAACCCTTTCCTAAACAAGAACATGTCTTACTAAAGCAGCCATGCTTCAGCTAGCAGCAGCATCTCAGTGAAGTGTTTCACCTGCATCAACAGAGGGCACAATTCCCATAAAAATCACTCTGACTCTTTATTCAAATGGGGTCCAGGCAAATCTTATCTGCTACAGCTCTGAGCCTTCAGGTCTAAAAGAGAAAAGCATCTGCTACTGCTGGTCCCCCACCCGGGTGTCCAGGTGGTTTTGGGTGGGCATTCTGTATTTCACAAGGGGATTTGTGCATGTATTAGCATAAATGGCTATTATCCAGGCTAATTTCCCACAAGCTGGTGAGGTAATAGGTGTCTTTTTTTTTAAACTGGTTGTTGGAAGCTGACACCAAAAAGCCTTTTAAATGTAGCCCATCAAAACTACCCAGCCACCTCTTTTCTTTCCTGATGGTTGCCTGTGCTCCTTATGGAGGCATTGACAAAGCATTGCTTTTATAAACTTCAGCCTTAGTCAATATGTCACTCAATTTTAGACTGATCCTTCTGCTTCAGTAGTTATTTGATAGTAGTCAGGGCTCGTGGTTTGCTGTTATAATCCTTGAGGTTTTCTCCCCCCTCAGCAGACCTCACCATCTGCTTTAGCTCTGCTGCCTGGGGCACTGAATTTCCTTCTCTCTCTCTCTCTCTCAAAATTGCATCGTCTCCTTCATTTCTCCAGTTACGGAGGAGAAGCTATCTGATTTCAGAAGCAGGATGGGCCTTGATAACCTTTGTAGCTTCAGCTTGCGGCCGAGTGCCTTCAGCCTTGCTGGTGCCATGGGAGAAAGCCCCCAGACCAGCATGCTCCATGGTCTCCGGGGGATTCAGCTCTGGGTTTGGGCTCTTTGATTTAGATCCATCTCACATTGTAAAATAACAGTCATGCTGTGGGCACACCAAGAAGCAGCTGAGTGCCATCTGGCTGGTACTGAGCTTGAGGCAGGTGGGGACTTAGTGCAGAGGTGGGGAGGGGGGCAGGTTTCTTTTCCCTCTCCCCATCCTATTGCTTAGGGTGGATGATGAACAGGGAGAGATGCAGGGACAGCTCAGCCCTGCTGCCTATGTTTTGGAGAAGCTATAGAGAAACTCTAGGCACTGGTCAGCAGCTGGAAATGTGCGAGATGCTACAGTAAATGTATCATTGCCTGCACCAGCTCCTGGCAAGGAGTATGCTTTATAAGAGGACTGCAGCAGCAGAGTCCTTTCTTAGTGCTTCTGACCACGATCCAAAAGGACATGGCAGTTCTGCATATGGGCAGTGGCAAGAAGTGACAGACTGGCAAACTCTGAAGAGCTGTTATCCAAAGAGACTCAGCTGGGTAGCAGGGACTGGAGCCCATCCACAGCTTTCAGCAATTTCTGCTGAAATAGAAATATCCTAAAACATAATGTTTAGACATTGAAGAAAATGTTTTCAACCTTGCACTAACTTCCTTATACACCCCTTACACTACAGCTCTCCTTGAACAGGCAGCTGTGATGGAGAATGTGACACTTGGATCCGATTAATGTCCCCTTGAGAGCCTTTACAAGGCAGATCCTCAGCTGGTGTAGGTCAGCGTGGCTTGTAGGAGCTGACATTTTGAGATTTGCTCTCCACCGAGACTAATTAGATAGTGCATGGGAGTAAGTTTGCATGTTTTGCTACGTGGCGTGAGGTCTGTGCTGCTTTCGGTAAGAGGAAGCTGGGGAAGAAGCTGATGGCTGGGAACACCAGGCTGGTCTGGCCAGGCACCCTCCCGGTGTGCGTGGGAACCTTTTTGCTTCTGCAAGGTCCTCAGAGATTAAGCTCCCCCCATAACACAATCATGAATGTTTCCACTTTGCTCTCTCCAAGGTTCTCTATGGGCTCAGAGGTTAGACAACCTGTGAGAGGAAGAACAAACCACATGCTCTATGTGAGTCCCCTCTCTCCTTGGTCTCTCTTGCTTTGCTAAGGTGGCCAGAGAAGGGGAAGATTAAAACTCTCTCGCTACCTGGAAGCCATCTGAGATCAGGAAGGAGAGGAAGTCTGCAAGTTGGGAATTTCACAGGATAGCTGACAGGCTGACAAAAGCCAGGCTCAATTGAAACCTGCACATTAAGAAGCTTTTAGAGAGAGAAGTCTTGGGCTGGCAGGAACAATACATTGTAAAAATCAAGTACTAATACCATTATCTATTTTAAGCTTGTTGTGCATGTAGAAAGAAAGAAAGAAACAGTAGCATCTGAGATATTGATGTATTTATAGCTGTTTTTATTTTAACCGCTGTAACAGCTGGTAATGGATGTTGCCATTTTAATGAAGATTATCCTTCTGTAGAAAAGTGGTGGTTTTCTTCGATGTTTATTGTCCTTTGGGCTTTGAGTTACTTGAGGTTTACTCTTTGTGTGGTATACTGTATTCTTTTCCAGTTTGATTAGCATTTTGCTGAGTCACAGCTTTGTTTTTAATTTCCCAGTGACTCAGGTGCTGGCAGCAGTCATGTGGGCATATGCACTGCAGTGCCAGGCAGTAGTGCAGCTCAAAATACAAGGGGCACAGCAGCGACAAAAGAACAGCTTGTGCTTGGCTGTAGTGTTTGGATTTGGCTATGGTGGAGCTTCTGATTACTGGGTTGTAGGGAATAACAGCAGAGGAGAAAAGCCCCCAACATCAAAAGCCCACCTCCCCTTGCTCCAGAAAGATATTTTATCTGTAAAAATTCAATTTTCAATTAAGTGTAACAGAAACCTCTGAGGAAAACAAATTGATCTATTGATATACTGTGCTTCGGCCAGGGAAGGAGTGCCTTTTCTAAAATGCCATTACATCTATTCTTCTCCCAAGTAACAAGTGATAGGACAAGAGGAAATGCCCTCAAGCTGCACCAGGGCAGGTTTAGATTGAATATGAGGAAAATTTTCTTCACTGAAAGGATTGTCAAGCATTGGAACAGGCTGTCCAGGGAAGTGGATGAGTTCCCATCCCTGGAGGTATTTAAAAGAGGTGTAGATACGGTACTTAGGGACATGGTTTAGTGGTGGACTTGGCAGTGCTAGGTTAACGGTTGGACTCAGTGATCTTAAGGGTCTTTTCCAACCTAAATGATTCTATGATTCTAAAGGAGAAAAGGAAGGTTTAAATTTCTGCTCTAACTTTAGAGAAAGCAAATAAGGCAACTGCTACATCAGCTGTGGTCTTTGCCAAGCTGTTTGCTGATAAACGAGGGAAGATGTTCTAATGTTATGATTAAGTAACTCTCTCAAACATCATACTGTCCATGACTTTTCTTTAAGTGAAGAAGTCTGTAGGAACATGGTCATTTCAGACTTGCTGACTCTAGTCTTCCATGTTCCAGGGTCAAAAGTGAGTTGCTAAATCAATTCTGACTAAGCTATGCCAAGACATCCCCTTCAGGGACATATTTTGAAAATTCAGTCTGAGAAAAAGATGAGTGACTGTGGCTGTGATTGCTGTGGCAGTGAGCATCACTGCTGGCCCACTGGAAGCAATCTCATGGAAGGTGGGGGAAAAAAAGCCTGTCATAGTAAGGTTTGCATAGGAAAATATCCCTATTTCTATGAAATTCATAAATGAATAAACTATGTCTACTGGTGACAAGCAGTGTTGTATCAGAAAGAGCAGAGTTCTTTGTCCTGCACAGCAGATGTGGAGTGCAATGTTCTCCTGTTGCAAGCTTCTCCCTGATTTGACCATGAGTGCACAGTTTTGCATTTGAAAAGATAACAGTTAAAGCAAAATTTGTGGAAACACTCAAGAAGTAACGTTTGCAGAGGGTAAAATCTTACTGATTCTCCCATCTAGGAGAAAGATTGAGATGCCAGCTGACCAGCGCAAAACCCACAAGCCACATCCACAGCAGTAATTTGAAGTCTTTTAAGCTCTCTTTGAGGTAAACACAGGGAAATATTTTTCTACCAGTTCTAGTTCTCAGGACCCAGTCATTGTCCAGTACAGTGCTGTTGCTGTGCAACTAGGGCAACATCTTCCATTTCAAAGGGAGGTATTTATTCCATGGAGTTTAGGAGGAAAGTGGGAACTTGCCACCTGAGCATAACTGATGCAGTAAAGGTCTGTACGGACCTGGAGATGCCCTGAGACAACAGTTTGCAGGTATCCCAGCTATCTCAGGCCTCCTAGCAGGGTGTTAACAGGAGAAGAGAAATGAGAAGTATTCGCGGCTGAGGGAACATGCTGTTGTTGGAGCCTGTGGGGTTGCAGTCTGCCTTGGGGAGGAAGGGCCATGTAGCCCAGCCACAGAAAAGGGGTACTTGATGCTTCCAGGGGAAGGAAAGGGATCATGGCCTGACCCCTTCACTTTGGAGGGGGGATTTCATGTTCCTGCTGTGGACTGATTGAATTAAGACTATGTCTGCCCTGGGTGCTGAATAAGGCAGGTGATACAGGACCAGAGAAAAGGATGGTCTGTCAGATACCCACCCCCACACATAAACACAGTGTTTCTCAACCTGTAGTATTATTGATACAAACAAACGCTACCTAGCTTGCCGGCAGGCTTGAGACCTTGAATTGCCAGCATCATTTTCTGCAAAATAAAAAATAGGAGAGAATAGAGCAAGATTAGCCTGTTTCGATTGCTAATTCAGTTTTGTAATCTGCAATCAGGCCTGAGATCGAATGTGATGGAATGGAATCACTTTCAAATTCCCTGCTTGACTATAAAGTGTTTCCAGACAAATAGTTTCTTGACTATAGAACAGATTGTATAGTTTGCTGATGCAGACTCTGGGCTCCAACTTTTTCTTCAAGGAATGTATTGTTTGTATATGTTAGTGCATGTAAGATCAGATTTTTCTAATTCACCTGATATTCAGAAGTAATTATAATAGCTGATAAGTATGTTTAGCTTTTCAGCAGCAGGATGTAGGCATAATTGTCTTGTGAGAGGATGCTTTGGTATTTGTGCGTGTTCACATTTGACAAAATGAATTTTTTATAACTCTGAAACTCTTTTGGCAGATGAAGAAAAGTGATTCAGAATTTGTTATAGACTTTAGGATCAAATTATGACTATCTATGGTGTATTTTGCTGCATAATTTAGTATCTGAACTGAACAATTACCTAGAAGCAAATTTCACCCCACTTTGCTATTAATCTGTAAATGGAAAGTGTTTCTTCATGCTGTGTTCCAAAATCATCTGCAAAAGATAATATGTTGTCAAGGTTCAAACTGTTTGGCTGTAGCACACTTTTTGCAGATACAAAAGTTCGTAATGCAGTTCTCCTGTCTCAACCCCCCACCTTGGATTATTTAGTTTTTAATTCTGTAATAAGAAACAGCTAGGAAAAATACTTGGTTACTTCCAGGCTTTCAGACACCTGTGCCCATAGAGACAATTATGTGCACCTGAGCCAAGTCTCCAGTTTTATCCTCAGCTGAAATAGGGAGTACTATACTGTGGGTAATATGTGAAATTTTTGTATTATCAAAATGTATCATATAGCTACGTGCAAATCTTGAAAAAAATTACTTAATTTATCACCAAGGGAATGACTATGAATAGCAGTATAATCCACTCTTTCTGCTTTAGTCACTTTGCCATCTTCTGTATTTTCTCATTTCTTAGCAACAACCCATTCACAATCTTTGCTAGAAGCTAGTCTGGAAAGTCTTTTATGATCTGCTTCACTTGCATGGTGCCTTATAGTTGACAAATTACAGTAAAGCCTTACAGCAGTTATTGTTATCTTCATAGATCTGTGCAGAATCACTTCTCTGCTCCTTCCAGGATATGTAATATCTCCTTTAAAGGGGTTGGTTTGAACTGCGATGGCATATTAGTGACTGTCACACTCAAGATGTACATGCAGATTAACTTGATCACTTGAAAATATATAAATAGAACCTACTTTAACCTTAGGTCATTCTCACTCTGTTTGCTCTCTACATCCAGCATACCGGATTAATACTGGCTTAATGCAAGCAGTATTTAGTTCGGGATAGATGTGTAGGATATAACTAGCCTGAGATGCCAAAAGGTGGAATTATATAGGTTAATCCTCAGGGATTTATTTTAGGCAGGCAGAAACTATTTGGAAAATATTTTTCAGATGTTGAGGTTTTTTTCTGAGATTGAAGTTATTTTTGTACAAAGTATGCCCTCAGTTACTTGTGACCCCAGCACCATCCTTGGCAGAACCTCACCAGAGACCTCCACACAAACTGGAAGCCCGCCCCCTCTGCCCCCAAGTATGACAGCGGTGTAATGGGACAGTGGTGCAATGAAGTGAGCCCCTGTGGCTCCAGCTCTCCTCTACTCTTGGGCTGCTGCATAGGGGCAAACGTTTGCAGGGACCTCTGGGAAGGTCTCTCTCGAAAAGCTTGCGAGCCTGCTGGAAGCAGCTGGCTGCAGAAGTGTTCACAGTCCTGCCTGGCACCCTTCTCTCTGAGTCATTTCAACTGAGTGTCCATATCCACAAGCCCCTGGTACTCACATTGCTACCAGTGACCCATCCCAGAAGTCATCTTCTCTGCATACCTTTTCATTAGGAGCATCACAGGTGTGAAAGCAGAGGTGCAATGTTTTAATAGCCAAAATCTCAAGTATGAAATTATCATTTCAGATGTGCAATTTAGCTCTGCTCTGGGAATCGATTTCTTATCAGTGGAGATTTTTCATGCTAAGAAATAAATCAAATAAATAGGAGACAATCACTCCTAAGGGAGTCCTCCTCCTGAGGGAGGACTCATTGGCCAAATGAAGCTTAGGGCTTGCCACCAGCATCCTTCAAACTGGCCCTTTGTCAGTTGATGGTAAATATATCCCTGTTTCCAAACCTAACAGTTGTCAGAGCTGCTGTAGAAAACAATCTACCTTTCAGGCTCCCCTATGTGGACCACACAAAATGAACTTACAATGAAGGCACAACTTTATGCAATCAGAGCAAAGGTTTAAACTCCTGATGACCAAGTTGCGAAGACAGTTATGACAGATATGCAGCAAATAATAAAATGCAGTGCAGACACTTCATTAATTTCCTCAAAGAATTTCCCTTCTCTCCCCCCCTCCCCCCAACACTGTTTAATGCTTTTGAGGGTCTCACCCCAGCAATTCCTGTTGCTGTGTTTTTCCCACTATTGCAGCAGGATGGAAGCTGGAACCTCCCTGAGCCAGATAAGAGCAAAGCTCTTGGGGATCCTGGCACCAGGAGGACCAGTACTGCAGCTGGGTAATGCTCAGTATCACAACTGTACATGGCTCATTGTCCAAACCAGCACAACTTCTGCACCACAGCACTAATCGAGAAAAAATGACAGCTATGGAGAAGTAGCCTTCATGAATAAAGAGCGGCTGAATGGCTTGAAATGTGTAAAATCCAGGTACTACCAGTTCAAGAATGGAAATTGAAAATAAAGGTTCATATTTTTTAAACTTATCTATAAATACTTCAGGCCAAGAAAAATATGAACTGAGAGAAGTTTTATGTTTTAAATGTAACATTAATGCCTTCAAATTGACTTTTGGTGTGTTTTACTTTGTGAAATTTAAAACCAGCTATGCTAAGCATGTAGAAAAATAAGTAAGCAACGTTTTCTGTGATAATTATGCTTGTACAGAAATAGCATCTGCAAAAGTTAAAATGTCTTCTAAATATTTAACATATGCAAGAACACTAATTAATGCTTTGTATGGTAGAAGTATTGAATGAAGCACTGGGAATTGTTTATGAAAGCTTTATACAGAGGACTATATATTCAGCTTGAGCATTTCTGGGTGATCAGGTACATTAATAAAGGCATTCTGTTCTGGATGAACTAATCTGATCATCATCCATTTTTGCCAGTAGAATTTCATGGGTTCAGTGTTAAATTCTCAAGTATCAAAAAAAGTGTGATTTTTGTTATTGCACATTTTTCAAATCCCTGCAGAACCGAAGACTGAAGCACAATGAATACTCTCACACATTCCCTGTCATTCGCATGGCCGAGGCAAATATCTTGTAACAACTACATTGATAATAACATGAGTTACCGTATGATTACCTGGTTAAGCTACAGTTGAAATGAATGTAGCTTCAGTTGAAATGAATGTTTCAGTGTTGACTAGTATCTTGAAAATAACCTCCTTGTTAGGGAATGACATGCTGGGATGGACAAGCTTTCAGGACAAAGGAAGGAGAATTTATTGGCTGAGTATATGGTTACTAATACGAACTGGTTAAATACATTAAAAAAAAGCAGAATCTAAGCTGTTTTTATATTCCTTTTTATCATACTTTCTTGGAATAGGAGCTTCGGAATTGCCATAGTGGACGAGATGTCGATCTAATCCACTATTCAGCGATGATTGAAGAAGCTTTGAGAGACAGATGAAAAGGTCCTGAAATGGCTAATCATAAATTAACCAGTCCAGAAGAGAAGTTTCTTTATAATCCCATTTGATGGGAAGTTGGCGTGTGACCTGAATAATGAAAGCTTATAACATTGCCAAAACTCATGGCTCTCTAAATTAAATGTTTTACTGTAACTGCAGTTTTTACCTTTGTTCGCAATGTGGTTCATTTATTGTTTTGGATCCTGCAAAGCTCTTTCCTTTAATGGTGGAGGAACATGTAGCTCCTGGGTAATGCCTTTTCCCAGTAATTTTCAAAGCAGTTCCAAAGAAGGTCTCTATAATAAAAATATTCTCCTTTTTAAACTTAAGCTGTGTAATGAGTTTCATGAGATAAACTGTGCTTAAGAAATGGTATCACAATTTAAAGTACGCCATTCTTCATATAAGCATATGGGAGAATAAGCAGAAAATCTTACCCTGCTTTCTTTTTAGCCTTCCTTTGGGTCTTTCTTATGACCCATCACTTCTTTTCAGTTATTTTTCCTGAGCTCTTCGTCATGATCTTACATAAAACATAGAGAATTACATTACTGCCAAAGGCACCCGCAGAACTATTAAGAGTCTGCGTGTTACCAACATGTTCATGTCTCTCTTGTGGATGATCCTGCTCTGTATTTGGCCCTCTGACAATCTGAGGCCAGGTAAATCTGAGCAGTGTCTCACTGATTCTCAGCCTGGCCCTGAGACACCCTACAGCTGCAAACCGTGGGTCTGGCAAGTGTCCCCTGAGCTGAGCATCTGCGCTTTAGGCTTTCCTGTTGTTTGGTGATAGCTGGACACAGAGCAGCAGTGTGTGTTATTCCCCCGATTCTGTGACCATCTGATGAGCTTTGGCATCTCTGCTCAGGGGATCAGCTGGGCAACTTGCAACCCTTCGGGCATTGCACTGGCAACACCATCTTCCTTCTGCCCGGCTCCAGCAGTCTGCTGGTCCATCGAGCAGAGGTCCTGGGGTGGGGGCAGTGACAGTCAGGCTGTGGGGCTTGGAGATGGGCTACCGTGGCTTCTCCCTGGTGGCCCTAAACAGCACTGTTCGGCTCTGAAAACAGGTTATGCTCTGCACTGCAGATGTGCAGGGATTATGCCAACGTATTGCAACAGTGTTGGGAAACTGTTTTTGAAATTATTAGATGAATGAATTTGTTCTAGCAATCTGAGTCTAAACCTTGCCATGACCAAAGCAATGACTTGGGCTCATTAGCCAGATGAAACAGAGCAAAACAGTTCTGAATGCCAAACACGTTGTTACAAACTCTTTGTGAAACCAAAGATCATTTGCAGAAATTACTTCATGAGTTATTTTTTAATAACACATATTTTAGACAAGTCCGGGACTTCTTGTCAAGAGCATTAAAGAAAGGTGATATTTGTGAACCACCTAGCTGTATGATTTAGGTATTTCCAGCCTGAAGGTGTTCCGTGATATCTTCTTCTTCCTCCTGTTTTCTTGGTATGATAAAAATTTGGTGACGGGTGTCAAACAATTATATATTCCCATCAAACATGCCTTCGTATTTCTCAATTCTTCTGTGTTACTGAGCTGTATATTTATTTTTTCAGTATCTTCCTTGCCCTCAGGGAAGGTATAAGGTCTCACCTTACATTTTGAAGTAAATCTGTAAGTGAAACGGTTTGCAGTACGTGGGATCAGGTGCACTGCTGTGATAAGATGCAGGCTGTAAATGAACCACATTTACTATGGGCATGTGGGTCTTGGTTCAGTGAAGTACTTAAATGTATGCCCTGCTTTGAACCTGCTGGACGTGTTTGGCTGTGCCAGGCTGTGGGATCTGGGCTGTGGGTGCTGCTGATGGTCAGTACATGCACAGACCCGTGGCGGAGCTCCAGCAATGAGCGGCAGGAGAGGAGATGTCTTGCATTGCCCATGTTGGGGAGGCAGCAGCTCCTGTACGTTGGCTCAGCCTGGCCCATCCCTGAACATTTTAGTGCAGGTGTCATTCCCTGGCCAGCACCTGCCCTCGGGATCCATAGGCGCTACTGGAGACACAACCCACGAGCAGTGAGAAGGGCCACTGGGGCAACGCATCACCCATGCTGGCATGAAGGCATCGTGCATGATTATGCAGCGATAGGTGTGGTTTTTTTGCTCCCCACACCCTTGCCAGAGGATGCAAGTCTGTGCATTAAAATAACAATAATGACAGTATGAGACTCTTTTCCCATTGATAAAAGTGCTGAATTAGGCAACCTATGAATGAAAGGGGCAGTGCTGCAGAGAGAAATCTTGCGAGGAATCAGTGCTCTGCCCTGATAGCAATCAGATAGTTAACTTGTATTATATTTCATTCTCCAGATTCTGCTCCAGCACTGTAATTCTGACTTAATGTCTGGTATCTAATGCTTTATTAATTTTGAATTTTTTCGCTCACTTCATTGCAAATGACCAGCTATCACAGGGGAAAAATAGACAATTCTGTCTGTTGCCTCACACATTTCATTAACCTTCTCTCTGCCCTCTGACACTTCTGCCTCCAAAAAATTTCTTTCTGAGGCTTCGTTGCCATGTCAGGCAATTTTTTTTTCCTTTTCTGGAGACAAAAGCATATTTAAAATACGACACTCCCAAAGTGTGTGTGCTCAAGCATGTCCAGCCAACAGATGACAGGTACCACAGCCCCACGGCACAACACACTTTGGGAGATTGTTAAGATGTAGTAGCCAAGCCTAAATCAAACAATTATCTGCAACTGTAGCCTTGTGTATGAGTACCAGAAATTCTATCTATAGCTGAGCCTAAGCATAAAAACTCTGTAATGGGCCAGATTTCAGGAAGACAATCTTTTTTCCTGCCTCTCCTTTCCTTTTTCTTTATCCTTGAGAAAGGCAACACTTAAGAACAGAGACAAAGGGAAGAAAAGTGGGCCAGATACTACAGTGCCCTCTGAGGTGAAGGACTCATCATATAGTTTCTGTCTGTCTAACTGTCCTCATTATCAATCTGTTGTTGAAGGCAGCAAATGCGGAGGGAAATAAGTAGATGATTGATTTGCATGAAGAAGGTTAATATGGGTCACTGCACTTGACAGGACAAAAATATGCTAACTTTGCATCTGTGAAAGCATCAATGGAAACAATAACTGAGCACAGAAAACTTGTCAGTGAAAACCTCCATCCCTGCCTGCGGTGGGAAGCCTGTGTGCTGCTGTTCTGGGAAGTTTGTCCAAAACACAGTGGAGTGCATGTGGGGCTTACGGTCCTGGGTATGGCACCACAGCTCCTGCTGGGGAGAAGGCCCATGGAAGAGGGTAGGCATCTGGCCTCCTTGTTGGCCCAGGAAGAAGACATTATTTCTGTGGCAATGTGGAACTGCAAAAGTTATGAAAACAAGCTTCGGTTTGGGAAAAGAGTATTATTTTCATACGGTCAATGCATAAACGTTCCCCATGGTTCTGCAGTGATGTGCTAACTTCATTCCCCAGCTGCTATTTGAACATCCTCGAGACAAGAGCCTCTTGTGTCATTTACCACCTCCTTCCTCTGCCAGCCCCAGCATCACACCACGATGGTGGACCTGGTGAGATCACGTGAACCATCCCCATCCCAGGCTTGCTGCCGCTGCCAGTGGCTCCAGCAAGGGACTGCATCAGAGGCCACACGTCAGAGTTCTCAAAGTGGAGGGAAGTTGTGGGAATAGAGCAGAGAGAGCCTGTGCTTTTGCAGCAAAAGTGCTGCTGAAAGTTGTGGAGATTGGGGTGAAAACATTATTTTTGCAGATGATAAAGAAAGAGCATTCCTCTATCCCTGGAGCATCTGCCCAGAGTCCTGGGTAAACTGCACCCTTGGCCTCACAGGTGCACATGGGTGGACACCAGATCTCTTCTGGTTTTGCTCTTGTCTCCTGGTGAATGCTCTGGTCTTCCATTTCAGTTAGGACAGGTCAAAGATGCGAAACACTGTGCTGGGGCACCACCCTTGGCATCACCATCATCCACCCAAAAGCCAGTGCTCATTCCTGAGCAAGGGAGATTTTAAAATTTCATGGGGGATAGAGAAAACAATACTTGTGTTGAGATGTCTCTGAGGCAATGAATTATGCCCTCTTCCTCCCAGCAGCAGCCTGCAGAAAGGCAGCTCTCATCCTCTGCTCACTATCCTTTCTCAGCAGCCTCCAAGTGCTGTTTCTGGTCACCCTCTTTATGTTGCTCAGGTGTCAGTACTCCTTTATTTCACTTCCTATTACCACCTGCCAAGGAGCAATGCCCAGCATTACTAAGGCGGGAAATCTTCTACTGGGGCTGGATATAGATGTCAGGGTACAATGGTCTTTTATGGAGGTAAGAGATTACATAGGCAAACAGTAATGACATATTAGCCTCCAATACAAGACTGAGAGTGCCTTTATCCATTTGTACATAATTCCTTTTGGCTGCTGTTAATGAAAGAGATGCAAATTTTACTTTCACAGCTGTCACTGAGCATGAGACAGCACTGCTCCTGTGCCACAGGGTAAAGCATCACTAGCCTGTCTCCTGGGAAATATTGAATCATAATGCAGGGGCATGGAATCTGAAATTACAAGTACCTTGGTTTCCCTGGATGCTTCTGTACTGCTTTTGCCCACTGCTATTTCCTTCCTCAGAAAAACAACCTGTGCAGCTCAGGTTGGACCATTGCAAAATATAGCTGTAAAAGAAGAGATGCCGATACAAAATGCTCATAAGGAAAGGGACGTTTATTCTCTAGTGGTGCCCTCCTTCACCCGAATGTGATCCAAATGCACAATGCCATCTTGATCAAGTGTTATGTCTGGAGCAGGGAAGGTCTTTCATTTTGATCAAAGCAGTCTTAAAAGAGATTGCTGCTTACTGTGTTGTCTTCACTGATTAGTTCATGTTTGCTGCTGCTCAGTTCTGCAATCCTGCTCTTGTCAGGCCCTGAACCTTTTAGTGCCTCTGAGGGAAAAGCTCTAGCACAAAGTGCAAAGACCCCTGTGCCTCTTGTGAGTTAACTTCCAAATATTTTGGAGCAGCTCGAATATTTGACCTGCTTGGCATTGCAGATATTGCATGGTGCCTGGGGATGGGACAAGGAAAGGCAATATTGGAAGTTTGCATGTGTAACTTACATTGAGGGGTTATTAGCTTTGTGGGAAGCAAACTGTAATATAGCTGTGGGATATGAATATTTGATTTCTTGAATAGGGAAAGGCTTTCTGTCTCTCAGTAATTCAGTGTTTCAAAACTGGAACCTGCTCACAAGTATCAAGTATGAAAGTGAAGGTGAGAGGTGATGCAGGGGGGTGACGAGGGCTTACAACAGGTATGAGAAGCTAGAGACACCATGAGTTTTATTTCTGAACACATTGACTGTAAGGTGTTTTAGAAGGTTTAAGTTATTTGAGTTGGTTTTGTCTCAGCACAAACTGATTTTTACAGGATTTCTCTCCCGGGGCTGAGCATCCAAGCAAGTAGGAAGGACTCATGGGCTGGGGCTGTCTTGCCCAGAAATGATCTTGCACTTCAGCTGTGCAGTGGTCTGCGCTCCCTCCAAGCACAGCACTTTGCAAACCAAGCCCTTGGTGAAGTCTGGCGGGGAAAACGCTCAGCGTATGGTGTGGTTGCTTTGGGAACTTGTGGGGAGGTTGCGCGTGGGTCCGCAGTGGAAAGCACAGGCTGTGGGTGAAAGGTTTCACCAGTAACTAGTGGGGAGCTGTGGCTGCTCCACAGTCCCCTGGCATGTCTTCCAGTCCAGTTTTAATTGGCTGCAGTGAGAATTTGAATTCTGCTTTTCCAACATTCATTATGTGGCTAATAGATGCATACACAGTCTGTCCTCATACAACAAAGATGGTCCGGAGCTAATTTACAAGCACTTGTGAAAACTCCAAGGTCAGTGGGCTTATTAAAACAAAAGCCCCAAAACTGCTTGGTGTAGCTTGCTGCAGTGCACCTGGTTATTGCTGACATTCACCCACCTTACCACAAGCTGGCTCTTGCCTTCCTTCTTCAACATACATCTTCCTGTGAGGGAAATACTGCCATAACATCACATGAGCACTTTCCAAATGCTAAGCCTACACAAAAAATATGCATTTTGTATTTCAGGTTTTAACCTATCCTTTCATACAGTTATTGTTTCAGTCTTCGGTTATATTTTCCCCACAGCAATGTATTTGTTTTGTTTCTTTCTTTCAGCAGCTGGGTTATTTGTGCTTCTGTTTTTAATTGCAGAAGTCATTACAGTGGGTCAAATTCAGCTGTAGTGTAATTGTGTTGAATTAAATGTGTTTATTTATGTGCAACATTGACACATTTTTATATTGCTTTTCAATATTAAATATTAATGCATGTACCTAGCACATTGATTTAAAGGGCACTGCAGCAGTTAAATGCTCATCTATGAGATTAAAACCATTACCGGCCACACTGGATGACATTGCAGAAGCATTGCTTCTGCTCTCCCCAGAATCCTTGGCAAATGCGACGCTGTTTGTCAGACACTGGGACAAAAAACTGCAAAACAAGCAACTAAACCCAGCAAACAGCAGTGTGAATAAAGGCAGCTTTGCTCACGCTCTGGCACTTGTTATGTGTATGTAACTACTGATAGCAGTGGGGGAGGAAATCAAAACCGTGAGCCACATGTGGACAGAAATATATGTTTTCATACATATAATGACATTCTTAAATGTACCTTTTTACTTTTGTTGTACTTCTCAGTGACCCTACCTGATTTTATAAACAGCAGAAAAAGAATTATGTAGACGGTCTTTTACAATTTGGAGAAACGTGCGTGTTCATGAGAGGGTTTTTTTCCCCACTGTGTGTTTCATGGAGGGCTGCATATGAGATGCCTGAGCCAAATCCCTTGCTTCACTGTAGCTTTGCTGAGTGGTCAGTAAGCCCCGCTCCCCGAGTGAGCACACTGGTCCGAGGCCAGCCTTTCCGAGGCCCTTTATTCTTTCTCCCTGCCTGGGTGGCAGACCCTGAGAGCTGACGATTGCGTTGCCTGAAAGAGAAAAAGGTGTTAATTCCTAAGCAAAAAGATGCAACAGCATTGGCAGCCCTTGGCACAGCCACCATGGGGGAGCGATGTCCCTGTCCCCTGTGCCAGCTCCAGGCTCCTGAAATATTTCCTCTGGCAGACTGTGACAATCCTAGCAAACTGTCGTCAGCATGAATTATTTCCGAGACGCTCAGCAACTTTCTGATGCCAGCACTCGTATCAGTAATAGCGGTGTTGTCACTGGCATTAGAAATCAATATTATTGTGGGCTGCTTGTTTGTGCTTATCAGTAAAGTGTCTGGGTGCACCTCAAGTCTTAGGGCTTAGCCCAGCAGTATCAAAACGGTGCTCCTCAGGGACTGCTGGACTGAGGCCATAAGCTACCAGGACAATAAAACAGCAGGTATATTTTTCTGTTTCCAGGCCTAGCAAGCTTGTGGAATAAACAGTTGGTTTAAAGCAGTCCTTTAACAGTGTTGTCAAAACATCTTTTAGCACTTTACCACTATCTATTCTGCAAGAAAAAAAAATGCATGACTGCATTTGACAGCAAAAGCTTATTTTTCTACTGAGTTGCCCAAGATACAGGGTTCCTTTATATAGTTCAGCTCTATGGGCGTGAGCTGCCAGGGCCCTGCAGCCTGTGCCGTAACATGCGCAGAGCCTGAATCGTGTTCTCACGAGTGGCAACAGCTGGGGCTTGGGCCACTAAACTTGCATCTGATGGCTCGTGATGGGTGATGTTGAGAAAAGTCACATTTGCAGCTCAAAAGCCACATGGTAAGCAGGCATATAACGCTATGGAGTTTCTCTCTAGTAATTTCTCCCCTGGGTTTTTTATGTGAAATATATTTGTGCTGTTGAGAGAATATAAAGATGTGAAATGGCCTCTGGTTGTATGCTGTGTGAGATGGTAGGAAAAAAATTTTTTTTCTGCCTCGCTTGGTTTTAATGCTGTGCTTTTCCCTTCTCTGCATTGCCATGTTTTGTGCATGTCCAGTTTCCAAAGAGTATATTTATATTTTCTTCTGTGATGAATAAAAAAACAAGAGTCAAAGCTTTCCTTCACAGAGACACTAATTTATACCAGATGGATAGATTTACAGGAAGACAGGAGGTTTACTATGCATAAAATATGGGACTGTCACAGCTTGTGCTGCATCAAAAAGGAACTGGTCTGCAGATGACATGCTAGGTACCGTAGCTAAATAACAGAAAAAGTTTTTAAAGTTTGGTGTGGATGGCTGACCAGTTAAACCAGTTCTGTTGCTCTCTGAAAGGCTGCCGGGGAGACCATGGTATGTTTTACTGGCCAAATTGCTTGAGGTTCTTTAATGACAGAATTTGTTATTTCCCTTTTCCATTATATGCCTGCATATTGTGGCATAGTTTTACATAAGACATTTTTCAGCTGTTCTTCCAGAAGGATATATACAGCTAAGCTTGTGAAACTGATGAAGACAAGATCTTTTGCATACACACACGTGAAAAGCTTGGTATCCGACCAAAATCCGAGCAGGTTCAACAAGACTAAGTGCCAGGTCCTGCACTTGGGTCACAACGACCCCAGGCAATGCTACAGGCTTGGGGAAGAGTGGCTGGAGAGCTGCCTGGCGGAAAAGGACCTGGGGGTGCTGGTTGACAGCCAGCTGAACATGAGCCAGCAGTGTGCCCAGGTGGCCAAGAGGGCCAATGGCATCCTGGCTTGTATCAGGAATAGTGTGGCCAGCAGGACCAGGGAAGTGATCGTCCCCCTGAACTCGGCACTGATGAGGCTGCATCTTGAATACTGTGTTCAGTTTTGGGCCCCTCACTACAAGAAGGACGTTGAGGTGCTGGAGCACATCCAAAGAAGGGCAATAAAGCTGGTGAAGGGTCTAGAGCACAAGTCTTATGAGGAGCAGCTGAGGGAGCTGGGGTTGTTTAGTTTGGAGAAAAGGAGCCTGAGGGTAGACCTTATTGCTCTCTACAGCTACCTGAAAGGAGGTTGTAGTGAGGTGGGGGGTTGGTCTGTTCTCCCAGGTAGCAAGGAACAGGATGAGAGGAAATGGCCTCAAGTTATGCCAGAGGAGATTCAGATTAGATATTAGGAAAAATTTCTTCATGGAGAGAGTAGTTAGGCATTGGAACAAACTGCCCAGGGAAGTCACAGTCCCTGGAAGTGTTCAAAAAACATGTGGATGTGGTGCTTAGGGACATGGTTTAGAGGTGGACCTGGCAGTTAGGTTAGCGGTTGGACTCAATGATCTCAGAGGTCTTTTCCAACCTAAATGATTCTATGATTCTATGATTCTATGACCTGTGCTGAATCCTGTGCATGGATCTACGTTGTTGCATCCATGTGTTTTTGTGTGTTCAGTTACGTGGACAACACACATGTACACAAACATACTTTTCTGTGTGGATATAAGGCAATGTTCACTTTATGCTGCTAGTATAGCCTCAATGTATTGCCTGATTCATTAGAGCAGTGTACCAGCCTAATAATTTTTTGGGTATGTTTTCTGGACAGGAGCATACAGAAAGAAACCCTAGTTAGACTGCTAGGTAAGGCCTTGCTCATTATAGCATTACTTTTGTTTCAGCAGTTTTTAGAATGGCAATAACAGCTTTGCTTGCTATTAGTGGCTTCATCCAAGAGGCTCTGAGCTCTTTAAAATCAATTACATTTATAAACAACGCATCAATTACAATCCTTGTGTTTCGCTACAGGACATAAAACAGCTCAGAGAGGTCAGGCTCTTGCCCGCAGTCTCGGATCAATGCAGTGACCCAAGGCTGAACCAAGCTGGAGATTTCTGACCCTCAGGCCATTTTTTCAGCCATTAAACCTCTTAGTCACCATAAACTGGGACTTAACCAAATGCTACCAGCTGGAAAACAGAGGCATTTTGAAAAGAAAGGAAAGGGAGGCCTGGAGTAAAGTGGTAACCTGCACCTTCAGACACCTGCAGGTTCAAACTGCTGTTTCATGACCGATTTTCTAGATCTTTGTGAGCAAGATACTGATGGCAACATTTTCAAAAAGCACCTGCATTTCCATTTTCCAAAGAGCTGGCTTCCAGTGAAACAAGGGCTTGTTTATGAAGGATGTAACTTTTTGGATTTAAATTTGCTGTCTAAAGTTGAAGCTTGGGGCATGATAGTCCCTTGTAACTGAGGGTTTTCTATGCCTCAGTTCCTGTGGTGGTAGAAGACTAAGTGATGGCACAGTATTGCAAGTGTCATCAGATGCCGTGGTGACGGTGACAGTGTACACATCTTAGGCAGCAAAGAGAACATTATGAGGTCTCAGAAGACAGGTAGCCAACACTGTTCTTCGTGTTATATTGGCTGTGATGAACCTTCTTGATGAGAATTTCTATGCTCAATTTCTATGCTCACCAAGGTGAGTTGGTATGGTTTGAGCACAGTAGTTTCCCACATACCAGCCTAAGAAGCTGAGGATTTGTCAAAGCACCAGTCTTATTCAAAGAAACAATGCTCACCAATGTGCCTGCTGTGGCAAATGTGTGGCTTGATTTCCCACATTCCCGTATATGGCAGGCAATAGCTACTGAAGAAGCCCCTGTTTTGGCCTTCATCTTCACCTCAAGGGATAAGGCTTACAATCCACCTATACCTTGGTCTGCTCTACTGGTCTAGTAGCATAGCAAGACCAAGGAAAGCAAGTGACTGTTTTCTATGTTGCACCTCAGCCCTTCCTGAACCACCCAAAAAATCAATGTGACTTCATTGTCCTTTGCTGCTGCTGCATTGCACAGCACATCTTCCTCAGGGCATAGAAATTTTTGAACGATCAACATGTAATGCAAAGTGATTCATAAAATGTTGTATTTCTAAAGCATGTGTATGAAATGGGCTTCCAGTCTATGATTTCATGTGTATTTAGAATGGGAGAGTCCTGTATGTCCATAAACATCCAAGAGCTCACTGCCCAGCTCCCAGCTGTCCCACGGATTTTCTGGGTGACCTGGGGAAAGTCAAGTATGCTCAGCAATCTTCTGGAGCTTGAGTCTCACATTGAACATGGAAATCTGTGCTTAAGTGCACTGGCATGTGCTTCAAGTTAGGTAAACTTAGGCATTAACCTCATACTTTCTTGCTTCCAAAAGAAAATGTTAACAGCAAATCCCCTCCTATGCAAAACTTTCCTTACCCTTGCAGAAAAGCAGCACAAAGATAATTGGGTCTATGTTTATGATCCATACTGGTGAGATACACAAGGATCTGTGTAGCCACTTTTACCAAGTTAATATTCATGTTGAGCCTATAGGGAAGTTGCTGTGAATAGGAATGGGGAGCTCGGCTGTGCCCAGGCTTGGTCCAGAGCCTGCTGGACAGAGCTGCAAGGAACGGGGGTCCTAGCCTGCAACCCCTATCTACCCTATTGGATGGATGTCCTCTTTCTATGCCATGTCTCAGCATGCAACCTTTGGGTTTCTGTTGTTATTTGACATGTGTTCTGGTGCCTCACATGGCAGTGCTGTCCACATCTCCCAGAGGAGCTCACCATCTTTTCCTGGAAGTCATTTAGCAGCTTGACTGTGTCTTCTCTGGTATGGCAGTTTTGAAGCTTTGCAGCTGGTGAGGAAAATGCTCACAGCAGAGCCTGTACCTGTTTGTCTTTCAGAGGTTCCCACTGTCAGATTGGCAGTTTCCTGATCAGATACTTAAGCAAAAATGTAATCTTTGGATTTCATTCATTTTCAAAAGCTCAGTGTGTGTTATTACATTGTCTGAGTCTCTGCAGATTGATAAAATGCAGCAATTGGTTTCAGGGGCCATAGGATGAATTGGGCTCCCTCATCCTCTCTTTGGATGAGTTGTTCTAGTGTTAGGAAAGCCAGACAGTCACCTTGAAGAGTTAAGATTTTAGGAGGGATGTAATGCATGCTTCAGTGTCTCACTGTAAATAATTCACAAAATGTCAGCTGGTGTCAAGAAATGGAAACCTTTTGAACACAACTGAGATGATCAGTCATGTATTTGCTTCCAAAGCAAGGATGGAATTATGCAGGAACAACGCAAGCTACATTAAATATGCAGACCTTATAAACTGTTTGTTCTCAGACATAAAATTGAAGAACTCTGCCCTCCTTCTTCCTTTTGCCTTCAAGCAAATTTCTGGCAGAACTTACTGCTTTGGTATCACACACTGTTGGCAAAATCCTGGTGCTGTAAAAATCCGCTAGTGCAGAAAAAAAGAAATCAAAGACCATAAAAACACATAAAAGTGACTGTTTAAACCTTCTGCCTGGTTTTCAGAGCAATGCTGCCAGGCACCGGCTCCCACCTCCACCTTTCACCCAAGAATTCCTTATCTTTTTTTTAACCTTGGAGAAGAAATCAGCTCCCTGCTCTCAGGCCCCTGTTTTCTCTCTTGGGTGCCATGTAGCTGGGTGCTCCAGATGACTTGGGACTGCAGCAGCTAGAGACAGGGCAGTGCATTTTCCCACAGCCAGGGCTCAGGGGCCAAAATCCATGGGGAACGATTCTGCAATCAGCATAAATGCAGAATTGATCTGTTTTGTAATATTTCCACTTAGACTTTCGGCATATTTTACCAACTGTATCCACACCAATTAATAATTCTTAAGCTTTGTCTTCCCTGCACTTCTCTTCCCCTGAAAACTGTCAGCCCTCCAAATGGTGGGTACTGTAGATGCTAGGCAGCAGATTTCTTTCTGCCTCTTGATACTCCTTAGATGCCAAAGTAAAAATAAATTTAAAAAAATATATATTATTTTCTCCCTTTCAATATCAGGGGACACTGGCAACTTTGTGAAGCAAGGACCATAATGTAAGGCAATATCAAAATACTGGAGGAAGAAAGAATACTTTCAGTGAAGCCCCAGTGATCCCAATGTAGAATTGGGTTTTGTCAGATCGTTATTATACGTCTGCCACCTGCTCTGATAATCTACTACTGTACATTATTTATGCATTTAATTCCTGGAAATTCTTCAAAAGGCTTTCCTATAACTAGAGCCGAGTGCTTATTGCTCAGAAGGGCAAAACGTGAACCCGCTCCTGGGTCAAGCTGTCTCTGCTTCTGCAGCGTGCTCCATGCCAGCTGCCGCAAGACCAGCCCAAGGCTGCACGAGTGTTTCCTCCTGGTCTCCAGTGTCTGCTTTCACCCAGGAATGGGGGCACTGCCATTGCCCTCCTCCCCTCGAAGGACAGGCATACAGGGCTCCACAGCCAGGTAGAGAAGCTGTGAGAGCCTTTGCCACATCTTGGCCCTTGCATTGTAAATGATTAATTATAAATGAGCTGCTTGGGAGAAAAGAGGATAACTGACTTACTGACCCACTCATATGGTGTTGGCAAACACTTGTCATACGGACGATGTATGGAGTGATGCTTTGTCCTGAGAAAATGGGCCAGTTCTTCTTGTTTAAAAAATACAAAATGTTTGACAAGGCGATCCTCTAGCTAGGGGCTGTGTTTCCCTCATCCTGGAGGGCTGGAAATGGTGCAGGAAGGACCCACAATGTGGGGGGCTGGCTCTGCAGCCTTGTCCAGGGGCCCTGGGGTGAACAGAGAGCAACCGAGGCAGAAACAAAACTCTTCTGATAGCTTCTAATGTGACTTGAAAGGTGCTGTTTCTCAGAAGGAGGTGATTCCCAATACTCCCTGCGAGACATGTAACACCCTTGTGCTGAGAGAGGGTGAGGATGGTGGCACCGGCAGCCTCAGGAGAAGTCAAGAGGCCAAAGAGGGTACCTAGGGCTCGGAGCATCGCTGCTCCTCCTCCCCACGCACCCTCACAGCTTTTTAAGAAAGCCTTGCCCGGTGTGCGAGTGTGTGCGCTGCATCTGGAGCAGCAGCTGCAGGGCTAATGGAGTTATTGTACCAGAAGATGTTGCTCAACAATACACAGCATTATTTACAGGTTTTTTGTAAGGCCCGATACCACTCTGATCAATGGATATCAGGCAAAATTGCAGAAACTCCTTCAGGGAAAGAAAAGAAGGATCTGCATAGAAGTGTATTGGTCAGAATGATGGACCTGGCAGTAATTTCAGTAGAGTTTCTGAGAAACTAAATGTTATTGGATTAAATTCTTATTCCAATTAAATGTTTGGTAAGAACTGCCAGAGCCACAGCTGATTTCAGAAGAAATTCAAAATGGTGAAGTCATGTATGGATTTAATAGTAAAGAAGGAGTAGCAAGACAGGTTTTTATTGTGCCTTTTGTTTCTAGTTATCAGAAAGGCACCAAATCCCTAAGAGCTATAGTCTGTGTAAAATCAGTTGCATTTCTGTATCTGTGTGATACATAATTGCCCATCTGGAAGAAAAATTACCTGCTATGTAGGCGCTGTCAAGATAACTGAACAAAAATTAGCCATGTAATTGTTCTGTATTTTTTTTGCAAATGACCTTTTGATTTCACTTGAAAATTCCGCTCATTATGTTTAAAATGGAAAATATGGAATGATATTATTTTTGGATGTTTGGTTTAATAGAATAAAGTAATAGGTACAAGACAATACATTTCATGGACTCACACTGGGGAAGGTTTCCTCACTGTTTCAGAAATGTATCAGAAAATTTGCTCAAAGCCCTGAATTTGACACATTGTTATTTTCTTGCATTAACAGCATAATAATCTTCCATTTGCAAAGATGTGTTACAGCAAAGCAGCATTTAGATCATATTCCAATTTTTTGCAGCTTGGGAGGCCAAACAGATTTTGTGATTTGACATTTGGTTCTAAAACTATTTGCTCTAACTTGCTCTTACCTCAGGCTCTACTTGTTAGTCTTTTCATAAACTAGCAAGTGATCTGCAATTTCTAGGCATGGTGGGACCAATATTAAATTCATTACACATCACCTACTCTTTTCCAGTTTTTATATGAGTATTTGCAAATAAATACTGGTTGTAGACCAGAGGAAAGATGCATCACAGTGACTGCAGTAATGAACAAGCTGGCACTGAAAAGCACTGGTGTACTCTTCAGTGCCGTACACCATCTCACGCTTGGGCAGGTAGAGAAAAGGCCCGGGAGACCACCCTACCACCATGTGTGTGGGCTTAGCACTGGGCACTTAATGACTTAATGCTTAATCTTTACACAAGCCCAAGCTTTTAAGATTCCCACTTGTCTCAAAGGCTGAAAACAGACAAACAAGGGAAATTTTTGCTATGCAGTTGGGACTGTTGCAAGACACTACAGCGCCATGAAATCCCTCTCCTACTTTGCTCTCCTTCCCTTTTGTGCTTTCCTGACTGTTCTCTTTCCCACCTGTCCAAACTGGGCCCTTCCGCCTGCCCTTAGGCAGCACTATCTTATTTTCACCCTGTTGCTGAGTCCATAATCTCCCTTCCTTTGCTGTCCTGGTGCAGCTTGGCATATTTGCCCTCATCTGATGTATCTCTTCCTTTCTTCTTGCTGTGGTTCTGCTGGGGGCAGTGCTGTCTTGTTTTATCACATCATTCTACTTGTGTACAGCCTTCACCATGTTACACTTGGAACATACTGTGGGATGCTTAGTTATTCCTTAAAAGCCCTGCAAGTTTATCTCAAGGAGTAGTGTCCTGGGGTGCATTAACTGATGGCAGCGTGTGATGCGTATCTGTTTGTCTTCTGGAGGATGAATATTTTCATGAATAAATGAGAATGATCAGTGTTCATGGAGTGTGTATTCCTGTCTGTGGTTTTCTCTGATTGTTTTAGTTTTTCGATTTGTTCATTTATTCTAACCTAATTCTGTGCATTAGGTTCATTGGCAAGAGCAGCAACAATAATAAACATTGACCTTCAAGTTAATTTTTTTCCCCCAGCTTTTCACAGGCTTTTGCCTGATTTCCCACTCTTGCTCTCTCCATGTCACTAACTGGTGCCTATCTGCCCTGCAATCGGATGGAGAAAGCAAGTTATGGGTTATCGAGCAGAATGGGGCATGCTCGTGGCCGACATCAACCACCAGCAACATGGGCTAGGGGCAGGATCTGCCTCCATTTGCTGGGTCATAGGATCATGCCACTGGAATTGGCCTGGCAGGGAGCTGGCCTGCAAAGAGTGATGATGGCAAGGCAGAGTGTTCTGGGCTTCATAAAATCAGGTAGCCAGTTTAGCAGCCAAACAGATAAACACTCACGTACAATCAGTTAAAAAACTTGACAGACCTGTGTTGATGAAGATGGTGATAAATAAAAGTCAGAAAGGGATCTTAGCTTTCCGCCTCCCATTTTATAGTGAGGCATAGGACAGAAAATCCACAAGCAAATGCATGATCAAAAATCTTTTCTGTCAGAGGTACCCTAAAATTAGCCTTAGGACTGAAAATTCTTTGGCTCTTTTCTGTATATTGATGTATTGCCTCCAATCCTGGGGCTTGATCCAAGAGCTGATGTTTTATCAGTATTAAGCAGCAACAGAAAAAGTCCAGAAGGAAGACTCTGCATTTCCTTACTGGGACCCAAATATCCTTCAAATGTAAGCATCTGACAGATGATGATCATTTATCACCTTCTTTACATTCTTGATACACTAATAGTAGGGACATCAATCTTCTATTTTTCCAGCCAGTGTCACTGTTTTGAATCCATTTCAGTATATATTTTAGCTGGCTGACCTTTGAATACTTGTTTTTTCAGTCAAATGCAGAATTTCAAGGTCACAGTCAGTTTTTACATGTGGCTGTGTTGCTTGTGCATAGCACAAAACAGGGAACAAATATGAGAAAAATATATCTCTCTGCCTGAAGTCTTTTTGAAATGCATAGAACAAAAGATCTGTAATGTGAGATTTCTAATGCAGCTCCTCGTATAACTAATCCCCTTTCAGAAACAGAGGAGTTTGCAAAGACTGTGATACCCAGGTTAATGAAAAACTAACAGGAAGCTTGTGTTCACCCTCCATGAGAGTACAGATCATCTATCAGAGCAAAGCATGACCAGGGATAGTTAGAAATTTTCACCATAGGATTTTCATTTCTGCTTAATAGAGCTGCAGTAAAATGTTTTTGTTTTGAGGTTTTTTTTTTAGGGAAGATATTATTTTCAGGCAATACAAGAAAATGGAAATGGACAGTACTTGATGATCTGTCTTCCTTCACCATTTTTGCATCTGTTTAATGTATTGGTATTAGATTTTATTCATAAATTAATAATAAGTTTTAGAATTACAAGAAATGTGGAAAAAGATGCAGCCTCTGCATCTAGCTTGTATGGGGACTGGATTGATTGTCAGTGATGTATTTCACCTCTTTGGTAATCTTAATGTGGACTCATTATTTATGTGCATATCTAATTTAGAAATGCAAATAATTCAATTTAGAGGGCTACTCACATATTTAAAGTTAGTCTTGTGCCAAGGTATCATATTGAACCAAGGCCATAAATCTAAAAGTGTGACCTAGCATTTTTTCTCATATAAAAATATTTTCAGTGGGGTATATAAAATGTTCAAAAGTACTTCTTTATTTCCACCGTTTGAACTACATATAAAAGTTTGAAACAGGACTGTTGGTTTTATTTACAAAGGCTTTCTCCAAGAATTTGTTCTCATCTCATCTTGCTAGAATGTAAAGATGCTAGAATGTACCAAGGAAATAAAGCTCCAGTATTTCTGTATTGCCAGAAATGAAGAAAATGAGATGTTCAATTAAGAGAAAAGTCCATTTTTTGAGCAGTGGCAGACAGAAGAACGTTTACATAAGCATCCAAACTGACCATCCAAAGTTCCTGAGACATGCATTTACTAGAACATATCAAAGTGCCACTTTATTAATGCAAATTCATTATTTTCCTTTGGCTAGTTTCTAAGGGGGTTGTAATGAGGGAGCCCAGGCCTGGGTCCATGGCATGCTGTTCTATTCATTCCCTGGATTACAGCCATAATAAATCATACAATGGTGATGTTAGGTTTTGTTAGATATGTTATTTTAAATCACGAGCATCAAATAACAAAAACTAGCATGTTAGTAATCTATTTCAGTAGTCCGTTCTGCAAATTGATACCCATACTTGCACCCATGAGACTTAAAAATTCATGTTGTTCTGCTACCTGCTTAGTTTGCACAGAAACACTGTGTGCACTTGTAACACGGATATTTTTATATTCACACATAGGCACAAGGTAAACAATATTTTGATAATTTATTACTTTGATAATTTGATAACACTATATTGATGTATTATTCTAAACTACGTGACCACGTCACTATGACCTTGCAGTATTTTTCTCATTAAAATAACTGTTATTGCTAGTAAAATCTCTGTACTTTAAAATGTTTCTTTTTTATTTGCAGTTGCTGACAGCTGTCTTCAGGTTGATCTTGAAGTACTCTTTTAAGCTCTTAGCAATTGAGGAAGTGTGTGGGATTGGATATAACCAGATCTGTCAAAGACCTGCAATTTCAAAGCTGATGGAATGACTACCTTTTTATAGCGCTAGAAGAACTGCAGAAGTACAAGTTACAGACATGTGACCATATTTATTACAAAATCTCTGTTCAGCAAGAGCTTACTGTTTTCTTTGACATTTTATTCCCAAGATACTATAACTTGTATTAGTAGCCTGGTCATTAATTGAAATTAAGTGCTGTCAGATGCTAAGACTGCTGCCCTATTTTGAACACTGCCTGCAGTTCTTCCTTGCTCAGTTGATTTTGCTTTGTCTGCTTTCACAAATTCAAACAGTTGTTTTTTGATTTGACCCTTTCAGCTTGTGTTTGCAGAAAATTATATGGTACATTGACTTATCTTGCCTCCCTGGCATTAACAAATGAACTTTCAAATACCACCTCTTTGTGTTTCTCCAATAAAATTGTAATAGCCCCAATTGCAGGAAGAAGTAGAAATCGTAGCACAATCCTGCCTCAGTCACCTCCTGCAGAGCGTTTCAGCACCTGCATTGTGCCCCTGGATGCATCTTGGAGAAATGATCCCTCTTTATGTGTATTGGGTCTGTGTGGCAAGGTTTTGGTAGTGGGGGAAGCTACAGAGGTGGCTTCTGTGAGAAGCTGCTAGAAGTTTCCCCCATGTCCGATAGAGTCAATGCCAGCCAGCTCCAAGATGGATCCACCACTGGCCAAGGCTGAGGCCATCAGCCACGGTGGCAGTGCCTCTGGGATAACATATTTAAGAAGGGGAAAAAAAAACCTGCACAACAACCTGCAGCCAGAGAGACGAGTGAAAATATGTGGGAGAAACCCAGGTCAGTGAAGAAGGAGGGTGAGGAGGTGCTCCAGGCGCTGGAACAGAGATTCCCCTGCAGCCCTTGGTGAAGACCATGGTGAGGCAGATTGTTCCCATGCAGCCCATGGAGGTTAATGCTGGAGCAGATATCCACCTGCAGCCCGTGGAGAAACCCATGCCAGAGCAGGTGGATGCATCTGAAGGAGGCTGTGATCCCGTGGAGAGCCCGCGCTGGAGCAATCTGTTCCTGAAGGACTACTCCCCATGGAAAGAACATGTGGAAAGGACCCACACTGGAGCCATTTGTGAAGAACTGCAGCCCGTGGGAAGGACTCATGTTGAAGAAGTTCATGGAGGACTGTGTCCCATGGGAGGCAGTGGAAGAGTGTGGGGACGAAGGAGTGGAGGAGACAACGTATGATGAACTGACCACAACCCCATTCCCCGTCCCCCTACGCCACTGGAGGGGAGGAGGTAGAGAAATTAGAAGTGAGGTCGAGCCCAGGAAGAAGGGAGGGGTGGGGGGAAGGTATTTTAAGATTTTGTTTTATTTCTCATTACCCTACTCTGACTTTTGATTGGTAATAAATTAAATTAATTTCCCCCAGTTGAGTCTGTTTTTCCCATGATGGTAATTGGTGAGTGATCTCTCCCTGTCCTTATCTCAACCCACGAGCCTTTTGTTATATTTTCTCTCACCTGTCCTGCTGAGGAGGGGGAGTGATAGAGTGGCTTGGTGGGCACCTGGCATCCAGCCAAGGTCAAACCACCACATTATGTTAAGCATTGTCTCTGCTGTCCAGGTGGAGGCTGTGGGGTGGTGCTGGGTTTTGGGGAGGGGGGTGTGCTCTGGGGGGTGGCCGAGCAGCCTTTGGGAAGTCTCTCAGGGCACAGGTGCTTCTGCCCTTTCTGCATGGAGGGCATCTACTGCTGGTGTTTTTAAGGCCATGATCCCAAGCACCATCAGGGGGTTAGCACTCCTTGATGAGATTTTACTTGCTAATTCTTTCCGCTTTTGTGTCGAGCTTGGGATATCTTATACAGTGACAATTATCGGCTGGGTGAGTAAGTTTAAAAAAGGAATTGCTGATTACCTTTACTACTGCAAAAGACTGCAAATTAAACAAATCTGAGTTGTGCAAAAACTTGTGAGTGTTTCTGCTGAAATCCAGACCAAATATGTGATGTTTCACCCGTATCCAGTTGGAGGTGAATTAGAAGGCAGAGTCTGGATCCAAACATGTCCATGAAGTTATCCAAAGTCCAGAGACAGAGATCCGCAACTGCAAAACTAATTTTTTCAGAGTGGAGTAAAGAGAAACCAGGTTCAAAAAGCTCTAGCATAACAATGTTTGGGAAGCTTTGAGGTTCAGGTGAGAACTATATAACTGAAATTTGTTTCTGTTTCTGATAATGCTGCTTTATTCCACAGCAGTATTCAAAGTATGTGTCCACTGTACGCTGATATCAGTGGTGAGCTTTCCTGCCATTACATATGTCAGTGTTTGCTTTCAGATGGCAAACAAAACCCACAGACAGCTCAGTGTGGGGCTGATATCTTCTTTCTTGGTGTGAATCCTGTAGCCCTTTACAGTTGGCAGTCAGAAAAAAGGGGAAAATGTGATGAATGGCTGATGAATAAAAGACTATATTCTTTCTTTTAAGCAGAACACTGCATTGCCTGCTTTTCCTTGTAAATAACAAGATAATCACATGGAGATAGATAATAAGTATCTTATTGCCAGGATCTCACACTGTGCCCTAGATGTTTTGATGGCAGGAGCCTCCCGTCAGGACCAGCTGCTGCTCCTTTGTCTTCGCCCCCCCACAGCCCCTGCTCCTGCCAAGCAGCCGACATCCCAGTGCACGGTGGGGCCGAGGCTGGTCCCCACCTGACATCCCCGCTGAGCATCTGGGTGCCTTCGCCCACGGCCTGACAGCTCTGCCAGCACACAGCCACTAGCAGGAACTGGCAGAGGAAAGTTTCCTGATCTTCAAAAAGCAGATGAGGAACAATGCTGTTGACCAGTCCTCAGCCCCCCCTTCCAGGCTGAGATGTGCCAGTGAACTGGGAGCACAACGGGTGATGGGAGCGTGCTGGAAGTGCCCACATCCTTTCCCTTGTGTCCATTGCTCTATGGGATTCCATCGCCTTTGGTAGCAGTAGTAAATCTCAGCAGAGCTTAGGTTTTGGTTTTGAGGTCTTTTATTTTGATATTTCCTCTAACATGTTTGCTACCTGAGCCAACTGCCAGCCATTTTTTTGCAAGGCTTGTAGTGATTGAACAACATCAGATCTTAAAAAATCCCTGGAAAGATATTCTCATTATTGTAGTAACTGATGTTTATGCCCGAGTAGACAATAATTCTGCATTTGCCAACTTATCAATCAGCTGTTTTTTAATCTGGTTATTACAGGTTCTGTGATACAATATCAATATTCAACACTACAACATCCTTGCTATTTGGTCTGTAAGTTTCTAATATGTAGTTAACTTTATCTACAGCATCACTGCGATGTTTTTTTCTTTGAGTTACTAATAAGTACTTAAAGCTTACATGCAAGCAAAGATAAGGTTATCTGTGAAAATAATTCCAAAGTAGGGAAAGGGAGGAAGAAGGACATGGTACTTACAGAAGGAATTAAGCTAAAGGTGGTAAAGTACTCCACTCATCTCTTAGGTCCACAGAAGATGTGTAGTTCTTGTTGCACTGCTGGTAGAATAGCCAGGCCTGGCAAGAATATTGTAGTTGAAGACCCACTGTTACAAAAAATAAATTCAGTTTGTGATTATCATAGTTTTGCATTCACGTGATCATCTATTTCTCTCCTATTAAATCTCCAGACTGAAGCACTTACTGTAAACAGCCTCATCTAATGTCATCCATGTGCCAGACTTTCTTGCTTTGTAACTTCAATGGACAACTTCTATTGTCACAGTGGAAATCAGTCCTTCATTAGTTTTGTATCTTTTGGGAGTCGTGCCAATCTTCTGTGTGAAAGAAATCTAAGTAGGGTAAATAAAAGACTACAGAGATTCAGCAATGCAGTCTTTACACTGATTAATATTTGAACAAATAAATGAAGGAATACCAAGGAAAGTTGTTAGGAGGTGAAGGCATTAAGATACCAGTGGTACCTGTGTGTAAAAACCAGCCTGCTGGAAAAGCTTCTGGAAACTGCCTTCTGCAGAGGTTACCATAGGAAACGTCTGAGAGTGGTTGAGCTTCTGCTGACATCTCTTGTTTCTGGTCTTGATGGAGATAGCCTGGGAGCAAATGAGTCAGCACTAGTATAAACTCTGACAAATGGCTCATGAGTTTGGGTTCCTCAAGTTATCCAACCCCACATGTTGCAGAGGTCTGATTTTGCATAGGGCAGGTACATGATGAGCCAAAAAAACCAGATCTTTTTAAGACACCCAAAATGATGCTTCCTCCTAGGTGACCGAGGTGAACATTCTCTATTTACTCAGAGGGGTCAGATGTGGACTTGACCGTCCCCACAAGACAACATCCACCCAAGGTCAGTGCCACAGAGGTTCACATAGCTGGGGAAGTGGGATCCTGCCACCCTGCCAGGCAGCATCGCTCTTCTGCAGCACAAGGTGTTATAGCTAATGCAGGGTGGGGTGAGTGACAAAAGGCAGATTTAGAAGACCACAAATAGTCTGACAGCCAAAAAAAAAGACACAGCCATTCTCCTGCTGAACCACAATGTGTGTATTTGCCCTCTTATCCTGGGAGCTCTATGTACCCATGAGATTAATAGCTGGGTGTTACCGCTGTCATGTAGATGACATACATTCCTTCTGTATTGCCATGTAAGATGCAGAGTGACAGGCCTTTGGCACTGGCATATGACCCTGCTGCCTTGACAGCTGCTGTGTCTGACGGTCCTGAGTCATGTCTGGTTGTGTCCAGCCAGTGATCCTGTGGTGTACACAGCAGAGCTCCTGCTTCTTCTGAGGAGGCCAATGGTGCATAATTGCCATGTCACAGCCCTGCATCTTTTTGTCCCAGGCTGTGTACATATATGTAAATATCTTGAGAGCATCATTTTGAAGATTACTACCTGCAGCAGCTCTTGCTCTGTCTGTCCAGGCACTGAGAGAGAAAACTCCTCTGTTAGAGAAAATGTGTTGTGATGTAGCATCTCAAGGTGGTGGGGATTCCCTCCAGCACAGCATGTCGTTGGCTGCTGGTACGCATGACTGATTGGCCTGTGCGTTGGAATACTTGGCTTTCAGCGCATGTAATACAATCGTGTGGTGTTGGTGCTTGTAACATATCCCTCATTGTTCCTCATGCACTTTACACCCTGTGCTAGGGGTTGTTGTATTTACCTGCATCCAATCTAGCCAGAGAATAGCCTTCTAGTTTTAATGGTCTGAAAAATGAGGCACTTAAATTAAGATACAGGAGCTCAATTCCAAGCAAGACTGCAAAGAGCTTGCATGTCCTTGGGTGAGAAACTCACTCTCCTTTGCTTCAATGCTCTGTTTGCAAAGTGATGCCTATTATGTTTCTATGCCCCAAGAGGATTATGAGGATGCATGTGAGGCACTTGGAAGCTATTGCCTTGGGAACCAGATAAAGAAATCTTCCAGCAGCCCACTTAAGACCCAGATGCAGTGAGTCCTGTTGCACAGAGACATGAGGATACATTAAGGGTGCAAGGAGTTCCTGGTGGGATCAGGCTGGTAGCCCCCTCCCCTGAAGTCTGTCTCCCACCACAGCAGTGGGAGAGGTTTTTGGGGCACAAATGTAAGCCCTAGCCCTCCCTGGGACCTCCTTTCCTCCTGTGACTCTATAGCCATAGCTCTTGCGTTAGATATGTTGGTGAATACATCTCTGAGCAGTCCTGTCCAGATCCATTTGTAGAACTGTGGTCTATGCATTCATCTAAACCATTTCTGACCACACTGATGCCATCCGCCCCAGACCCCTGTGGCAGCAAATTACAGAAGTTACTACTTGCTGGATAAAAAAGGACTGTATTTTATATATTTTATGCTTATCTCCTACTGATTTCATTGCATGCCCCTTAATTGTCTGACTGCAAGATTTAGTGAACAGCGGTTCCCCATTCAGTTTACCCCTTCACTGTTTTGGAAACATAGATCATATTCCACTCAGCCTTCTCCCTGAAGGGTCGCGGCCTTCCTGATCTCCCTTCAGAGACAGCTGCACCATCCCCTTACTTGCTGTATTCATCCTCTGTACTTCCCCCAACTGCTGAACCTCCTTCCTGAGATGCTGAAAACAGAGCTGTGCAGAGCGGTCAAGAAGTGGGTGCACAAGTGTTTCATACAGTAGCAAAACTGTACCTTCTCTCTTAATCTCAGCACACTTCCCTACGATGCCATGTGTTTTTGTTGGGTATTTTAGCTCCCCCTGAACACTGAGCCAAAGATTTCAGAGGGCTGCCCATGGCGACTCCAAGACCTCTTGCCTAAATAGTAACTGCCAGTCCCAGGTCCAGTATCATGTAGATATGGTTCAGATCTACTGCCTTACATTTATCCACATGTATGCCCATCAGCCCACACATTAATTTGTCTAAAGTCATTCTGGAGAATCTCATCATCAGCACAGCCGGCGACTGACTGAAGGAGCTCAGCTGCCGTCTGCAAATCTAAGTATTTCACTGTTCAACCCGTTCTGTAGGTCACTGATGAAAGTGTTGAATAAAAATTATTCCAGCACCTTCCTCCAAGGGTTACCATCATTGACTTTTCTCCATCCCACAGGTGACATTTGGCCCTGCTCTTTGCTTCTTATCCTTTGACTGGCTTTGAATCCTTAGAAGGGCATTTCCTCCCGTCCCTGGCAACAGAGCTTCTTTAATAACCTTTGCTGTGAAATCTCTGCCCCTTCTGCAGGTGGCCCCAGGCATCTTCTAGGAGGCACAGCAGCTCCCTGGTCTTCTTGGTGCTGCTCAGGTGTTTCTGCAAAGGCATGTAGGCCTCTTCTGAGGATGCCTGGGCAAGCAGAAAGCACAGGGTGGGGTTTCCCATGGGCATGCCAGTTGGATTGTCTCATATCTCACGTGGAGGAACTGAGATGGTTGGTGAGCACTCGATGATAAAGACCCATCTAGGAAATCCTAGTCGATGCTTTCATTTTCAGGCTTTCATTTTGTCTGTCTTTCTACTTCACCCAGTACTGTGGGCACTGCAGTTTAATTTTTCATTTTTTTTCAGCAGCTTATGCTAACTGAAGCATATAATGGATGGGCCTTGCAAGACTTTCTAACCTGCTTATTCAGTGTTTTAGCCAGCACAAGAAACACAGTTTCCTTGAAGTTCCAGAACATCCCTTGGGCATAGGTCAAAGATGTCTAAGGTGTCTGGGATGCTTTTCCTAGATTTTTTTTTTCTCTCTGCATGATGGCATCTTGTTCATTCCTGAAAGCACATCTCCTCTCCTAATCAAATCATTTTTCTTACAGTCACTGGTCTCCCCGATCAGGTAATTCTGTTTATCAGGTCATCTGGTCCTTCCTTGCTGCCTCTGGGGTTTTGGAGTGGGGAAACCGCTTTGCACATCACTACCACAACAACCTGGATGTCCATCAAACTCAGCATGCTGTAGCTGGAGCAGGTCTGAAATTTGAAAAGGACAGCATCTGTGCTCCCAGTGCTCAGCTAGGAGGTAGGCCAAGAATCACCAGGTCACCTCTCTTCTTCCCTCTTTTAATCTGAGCAAATGAAAGGAAACACAGAAGCAAATTTGTCAAGCAATGATGTGTGAATTCTGCAAGCTTTGCAGATACTTGTTTTTCTCACCTCGGTTAATTCAGCTGAGGAAAAACACCTGAACTCCAAAGTGAGGGTTGCCCAGTGTGTTGGCATTAGTCCAACTGCTGTGGAGTTTTGCTGACTCCACAGTCCTGGTGACACCAGCAGTTTATCGCTGCAGTCCAAGAGGGGTTTCCTTGTGTTATCGCATTGTTCTGTGTTTGGCACGGTTTGAACATGTAATTGCTCTTATTTGGAACAGCTGCTTTTATTCTGCTTTGCAAAGAACTTGGAGCTGTGGCTGTGGCTTTCCGATGCACCTTTGCTGCTACGGGGGTTTCTGTTTCTTGAAGTGACATCACCAAATGAGATCAGCATGTCCTTAATGTGGAACCTGTAATTACAGGGTTGCTTCAGATTGCCCATGGCAGTGCTGCCCTTGACATGCTTACTTACGATCACCTTGTTCTTGGCAATGGAAAACTGCACTTAAAGTACAATAAATGAGTGTATATTTCTGCAGTATCAAACTCAGTAGAAGTCTGGAGAGAAAGCCTTGCTACTTTTGTTTCAAAATCAAGCATACTTATTTGCAAATGTTGTATTTTCTGTTACGGCAAGAAGTTAATTGTTATTATCTGCTGATTCATAGAAATAGTATTACAAGAATGTTTAAAGACATTTCCAGGAGGTTTAGGCTTTTACTAGTGGACTAGTGACTTGGAGTCACCATAGAGCCAGTCCCAGCTGGACCCACACCTGAGCAAAACGTTTTTCTGGAGATGGAGGTTACAAGTGTGCTTCTGAGAGGTTTTTTTCCCATGGACATTGATTCTGTGATGTGCCCCATTTTGCAGTAAGAGCGGTTGCATGTTGGGCACAAGCAGCCATAGGTGCAGCAGGAGGGTATGTCTGTGAACTGCAGGAGTGGTGGTATAGACTAAAACCTCCCTGAAACATACTGTTGCAATGAGCTCTGCTCCCTCCAAAGAGAGGTGAGCAGGGAAGCAGAAAAGATTGAAGAGTTTGCTGTGCATCTCCAAAGTGTGCTTGAAACCTTTTCTTTTCCCAGTTTTCAGGTCTGACCAGATCTTGATTTTTTTTCCTTTTTGGTCCTTGTAGGAACAGTTTATAAGCATTTAACAGGTAGTTTTGTTAGCAGTGTGTAGTCTCTGACTATTCTTAGGGCTGAGACTGCTTATACACCCCAACCCTTATGGGTTTAAAGGAAATCTCTCTCTGCTACGCTAAGTACCATAGTATAAGAGCTGATGTTTCTAAGTGATTTCCTTTATTGTCAATTGAATCCTGCATGTGCAAATTCCTTAGTCGTGAAATATTTGCTCATGATCCCTTGCATCCCAGAGTACAGCAGACCAATGTGTATTAATCAGGCTGATACTTGACTCATGCACATAGATGGTCAGTGGACCTTGCAAACTCTCCCTGCTTCTTGTAGAAGTGTGACTGCACCAGCAGCACCCAGATCACATATTAATAGAAAGCAGCATGCAGAAATCTGATCCCATGAAGGCTACAGTTATTTTGGTTGGATTAAGAAATGCACATACGCATAATTGCAGAGCAAACTCTATCTGTTTTAAAAGATACTGAAATGCAATTGTTTCATGAGAGGCCTGGTACAAAACAGATGAATGAGGCAGTCATAGTAGATGAGGAATGAATGAAACCACAAAAAGCAGCAGCAGCAGGACTTTTGCAAAGAGCTAGAGCAGTATCTTTTAAACCGTCTTCACTGGACTACAAGCAGAGCAATAGCCCTAAAAGTGTACAGATATAAAATTTGCATGGAAATTTTCAGCAAGCCATTCAATAACCATACCATGTTGCAAATAGGCTGTTCATTTATGTTCAGAAGGGTAGCTCTCTTACACAACCCCAAAGGCTACTGGGTGCCCCAGTACCCCTGCACCCCTGTGTCTCACTGGCAGGCAAATAGCAAAGGCCAGGGAAGAGTGTTGACTGCCAGGGTTGCTTCTGGGGGCTGCCAGCATCTGATGCCACTTGGATAAAGTATATGGGAGCTCTTGGTTGTGGCCACACAGTGGTGCCAGGGCTGGGCAGCATACGTGAGGGGCAGATGTGCTTTTGTCTCTGTCACCTCTGAACTTCAGCAAGTTTTATCATTTCCACTCCAGCTCAGAAACAAGTCCCATATTGTAACACCTCCATCTGGGGTGATGTGGGAATGAACCAAGTCGAGATGTCTGATTTCTGTCTATGTGGAGGGCACTAATATTGTTCCTAGTCTACAGACACAGACCTCTCAGCTTAAAATGCTGCTGGGTTGCTCATTCTTTCCCTTCAGATATTTAAGCAATAAAATGTAATTCAAGCTTGAATCCAGAGATGACAGGTGAGATAAGGAAAATGAAAGCCTTTCTTCATCAGCCTAAAAAATCAGATCTGAGCCAGGACTACAACTTTTCAAATAATTGAAAAAGATGTCCCAAAGTCTTTTGGCAGATAAGGACAACAATTTGGCTTGACTGCTTTGTGTACGATTACATAAGCACAGTACGCTGTGGTGCTGTATTCATGAGCACGTCTGCTGGACTGAGAAGTTTTACAAGGCCAAGCACAAGTGACATACATTTGAAAATTCATACCCAAATGTTCCCTATTTCCAGTTCCAGTCTCATGATTAGTTAATAACCTGTTCTAAAGTTTGCTGTTCAGGCAGGGGAAGGAAGCCAGACCCTGTGACTACTGTGATCAATCACATCCTGGGAAATGAATGGCTTGACATAGACTGATCTTGCACCCCTAAAGTGGACCTGAATTGGCCCAGAGCCCTGATGCCCTGAGTCAGAGACACAGAACGTGACAGTCTCCCTCCCTTCACCCCAAACACCAACACCGTGCAGGCTGCAGGGAGTGGAAATGCCTCCTGAAATCAAATGGAAAGGAAGCTAGGGCAGCAGATGACAGAGATTTGCTACTAAACAAGAGGTGGGCACATGCTATGCTCTCCAACTAATGACTGTGCTGAAGGAGAACATATCCTGAGTTGCCGGAGGCTGAACTTACAACTCCCCAAGAAGGTCTCAAACAGCAAGAAGGTTTGCAATATGGCTTGCAGCATAGAAGCAGACCTTAAAAGCAGAACAGCGCCCTACCTTTAAAGAGAGGATTTGCAGTTGCAGGCTTGGCAGTATTGTCATAGCATGCAGCTGCTTTGACCTAATTTTATATATATGTTTGTATATGCATAAAATCTGTAACATATAATTTCTTGCAGATTTGGCCCAGCCTTTAAACAGAGAGGGGAAGTATGAAAGGAGCTTTCCTTTTCTTTCTCTCTCTTGTGCAAGCGCTGCCTCAGGGCTGCGGACTGCTCATATCTACGCTGCTGGGAGTGTGGTTGAAAAGGAGCAGGCAGCATGAACGTCGGTGCGGGTATGGACCCAGTTTCTGCATTGGTCTGCAGAGTTAGCTCACCTTCAGGGTTACCACTGCATGGACAGTTTGTACTGTGAGTAGGGGATAACTACAGGACCTCAGATTTTACTTCCAGAGAGAGGTGTAAAAACTGTGTGAAGACCAGACCTCTCTTTGCTTTGCTAACAGTTTTGCTTCATCTATGAAGATACTGAAAATAATTCCTTCTACACTAAGTAGTCCAATAAATTTCCACTCACAACAATTATAGTGGCCATCCTGGATGTTCCCAAATGGGTGTCCACCTAACTTACAGAAGGTCATCTTCTTTCCACTTTCTTTTCTCTTTTAATCCTCCTTCTTTCTTATTGCAGCCAAGACACCTGATGGTGAGTCAGGTTGCTTTATGACAGAGGTCCCTCTGATGCACCCATCACTTGAAACTTTGACCTGCACTGTAGAATTGTAACTTTTTTCCCTTGCTTTTTTTTTAAACAAAAAAACCCAAACAAAACCAACCAACCAACCAAAAAAAACCACTGGTGCTTGTGACAGTGAAGCCAAGTTACAGCCAGACCTTCAGTCCCATGTTTGGTCTCAGGCCCCATCTCAGGCTCAGCCAAGCACTGGGGCGATACAAATATAGGAAGTGAACCTCTGGCCTTCAGAGAAGGAAGATTTGGTGGTGGTCAGGGGCCAGATGTTCCTGCAGGACTGCAGAGTGTTAGTGACTTTCACTGGTGCATTGGGGACAGAGCATGGGAGAGAGACCTTTAGGCTGCTCTCCTTTAGAAACAGTGTTTACAATCACTTGAATCTTCAAGTGAAAAAGAATATATGTTCTTTTTTGTTTTGAAATATTCTCATTTGTACAGCAATGTTAATTGCAGTAAAAAAGGTAAAACATACAGGATGACTGAAATAGAAATGGAAAAGATGTTCAGTGCTCAAAATGGAAAATGCTGCAGTTGGCCTAGATCAAAATAGTTTCTGGAGTTCCAGTTTGTGAAAATTTGTGAGATTTTAGTTTTTGGCTTGGAAAACTCTACAGCATCACTAAAGTTTTAAGAGACTGGAGGAATTACTGCCGGTCCTGCTGTCCTTAGCATCCCATCCACCTAAGAGCAGAGGTTGCTCTGGAACCGTGTGGTGTGACATGTCCAGAGCCTCTTCCTCCAGCGAACAGGACAGAGAAACAGAGCAGCTTGCCCTGCAAGCATTCCACTTGTTTCTGCAGTGATCTGTTTGGTAACAATGCCAGCATGCAGCTAGGGAAGCGAGTGTGTTTTCCTTACCTGTTTCCACAGCACCTCAGAGCAGAATCTAAGTAATATGAAGCCTCCTTGCATTTTGAAACGTATAAAACTATATTTGATAGGAAGGAGGCCCATAACTACCTTTTACAAGACAGAAGAGAAACTGACTGAAATTCAGCCTTTTTCTTTCTGGTTTACCACAGGTAGCAAGCAAGATCTGTGCTAGGTGGGAACAATGCAAACCAGAGCTGCTCCTTTGTCTGGTAGATCAACTTCATGTGGGAGGTGGATTTTGACTGCATCCAGGTTGACACTGGCAAAACAACAGGCTGTTTGTTTAACAAGACTAAAAACATGTCTGTTTCCCTGCTCAAAAATATCTCTCACAACTTATCATGTGACTGAGGTCAACCTCAGATAACTGTGTCCTTGTCTGTGCCCTGCTACAGCGTGAGTGAACAGGCAGGGAGGAAGGTTTGCATTTACTCCCTGGGTTCACACTAGGCTCCGGATGGCCCATGCAAAGCAAGAAGTGTGCTATGTGTCGCCAAACACCATGGTGAAATTCTGCACTACTCTTATTTGCCTAAGGCTCCGCTTAATTTCCAACATCACTCGCATTGACTTCAACAAAAAACAAACACAGGAAGGCTCTAGCTCTTGCTTTTTAACAGTGCTGCAGTACCACAGGGGCATTATAAGTACAGTAACAAATGAGGCAAGAGCAAAATACATGGGCTGCTTTAGCTGATAATTTTCAAGAAGTTTCACCTGTAATTTTTTACATGGGCTTTTTTATAGTTATACTGAATAGTAAATAACTTCTGAATGCATGCTGTAGAGAAGTAGAAACATGATTTCCTTTTGAATCACAGACATCTAAGCAGAGTATGTATGCGGATTGAGCTCCCCTAATAAAATTCCTCCACTGAGCTATGGAAGTGATGGCAACTGTACAATTCTGCAGCCACTATAACCTGAATGGAGATTGCCTTTTTTCATGTTGCAATAGCAATAGCAATATAGAATAAGTCAATGTATGGAACTTGGCTCCTGTTTAAAGAAATCCCATTATACACCACTACAGCATACTTTGCCTAACCGCATAAAGTTTGCAAACTTAGAGCAGGATTGTAAGTAGCTTAAAGCAGTACTGTAAGTCTTTGGAAGCTTGAAAATAGGTTGAAAGACTACTGAAGTTTTGGATCTCCATGCATTTCTTACCATTAGTATCATATCCAGTCATCTAGTTTAATGGCAGTCATGTGTTTGCTATGCCTTTGGGACAGTCACCAAAGACATTGTCTGATATGCTTTAGTTGACCATACATTTTTATTGGAATCTGGAGGTAACTGTGGAGAAAAGACATCTTGAAGCTGGATCAATAAGCAGGAGGAGTCTCTTCCCGTAATACGAACTGAGACTTCTCCTAAGCAAGTCGTGTCTTGGCATGTAGCATAAAGGGTGGTGGCTGGAGAGGTCTTTGCCTCAATTTGCCCTTTCTAGTCATAGCTGGATATAAAATAATTGCAACAGAGATGTTCTGACATACCTTAAACTCCTCTCCTCATTCACTTCTGCATGTAGCTAAATGGCATCTGCGTTTTACTCACTATGAAGGAAATATGACTGCAATCTACCACCAGCATAAATTGGCATGGCTCTCTTGGCTCTTGCACAGGTACTGGGAGGATGCAGTCCTTGGGACACAGATAGGCTGATTTTTCAGTTGAATGTGATTGAACTGCAACTTGAATTAGTGATTTCACATTGTCTGAAACACAGGTACAGTGCTGTGCTGTGTTCAGTGCTAGAAATCAAAAAGTACATGACAATTCCTATTAATAGTATAAATTCTAATCTTCTGGTAACTAGCACAACATGTTCATGCAATATGTTTGGTGTACTGTATGAATAAGTTTGGTCCAGCTTCTGATGTCCTCATTTCTTGTATGATATAATGCTCACTCGGACAAGGCTGGAAATTTTTCTGAGGAGATGGAGTTTATCAAAAAGGCGGCAAGGCTATTCCTGGGATTTAAAGGGAGATCTAGAGCTCAGGTCACTCCCTTTCATTTCAGCAAAAAGCAAGTGTTGACTTTTATGAAGCCATTTCTACCTGTTTTTTCAACCAATATTTCTTTTGTGCAGCAGCTGTTGAACAAGCAACTTTTAATTTTGCACAAGATGAAAATTGCTCTGAGATTATTTGAAGACCTCTGCTGCAGAATTTGCTCCAAAAAAAGACTATTGAAAATTATATGAAGGCCTCAGGGTTTGGACCCTCATTTCTTAATGCACTGGAAATGATCAGCAGTGAATCTTTTGATGGATGAAAGGGAATGTTTCAACCCCCCTCATTACTATTCACAGACAGTTTGGAAAGATAAGTGCATAGTGGCTTGCTGTCCAGAAGGGCACATGCCCTTATTTCTCTTGTAAATTTGCCCACAGAGCATTTCACAGGACACCAACCTGAATTATATTCCTCCTGACAGTGATGTCAGAATGAGCAAATGCTGAGGTCATCTACAAGAAATGCTGCCAGCATGGTACAGCAGTCTTTGGCTTGTAGACCCAATGTTTTCCCTGTCTTAAGAAAAACTAAAGACAGCAGAATATCTGCCTTTCATCTGCATGGTCTTATTTCATGAGCTTTTGCCTCTGGCTGCAAACAGGCAGGGCTCCCTGGATGCTTGCCTGGGTCCAGGGCTGCCGCCTCCAGGCGCTGTCGAAGGAGCTAGCTGCCTGTGGGGGCAAGTGCCAGGGATGGGGGCAGTCCATGACCACCAGCAAAGCTGTCTGCAGCCCTGCTGCCTGCACTGCCTCTCCCAAGCTTTCCTCCTGATTACAGTTGATATCTTACGTCTGCAGGAATTGGACCCACAGTGACCTGCTTTGTTATTTTTTATGTTTCCCACATATTCCAGTTACCATGAATTTCAAAGGAATACCTGCTTTGATCCTTCTATGACATGGGTCGTCACTTTGTAAGCAGCCACTGATAAACGTGAAGTTTGCCATCCAGGCCAGACCTCGACGACTTTAAAATCTCCTCTCCACAGCACCATACTCCATAAGGTACAGCTGGTGGCAAATGGCTTACAAACACTGCACATCCATATGCAGCAGGGAAGTCTGGTATTGCAATATTCAAAGCTCAGTAAAGTAAAAGCTAGGTGAGGCTGAGCATCTGGGTGGCGGTGTACAGTCACGGGGGCAGAGCTGGCTGCAAACCCACTGGTTCCCATCAAGCGATGGCTGCATTAAAGAGCAGGGTGCCTCGGCAGAGAGGGGCGTGATTTCTCTGAAGCAAGACAGTATAAGACCAGCAGTGGAGCAGGAGCTCCAGCAGTGTCCTCCTGTCAGCTTCAGTGACTGCAGAGCAATGGAGGCAAGGCATCGTGCGAGAAGAGAGGAAAGATTTTAATCCCATCTTCCCCTGCCTCTGCCTGGTTTTATTCACTTCCAGTGTCACTTCTGACTGAAGCACTGCAGTGTGGTACTCAATGTTGGCATGGAGCTGCTGACATGAGGATGAAACATCAAATTGTTGCCCCTGCTGCTGCCTGCCCCCCAGCTGTATTTCACAGTTTCTTTCCCCCGCCGGTTGGGGTGAGGATCCGTGGGAAGTGCAGCCCCCCTCGCTGGGGAGGACATTGTGAAGGACAGCCATACAGCAAGCACATCTTTTCTGCACAGCTGGCCTGCTTGGGAAGGATGGGTGTGTATACTGAATTTGGGTAGGGTTTTTTTCATTATCCCAGAAAGGAGAGGAATTTTCATCATAACTGCAAAGCTCAACTCTCTACTGACGAAGGGAAAGAAAAGGATCAGTTGCCCTTGTGGAAAGTGGATGGTAAACACGGCTGGCAGCCGCTAACTGCAGTGAAAACTCTCAGCATCTCTGATTGACCTGCTTTGCGTGTCTCAGATTGCATGCCCCAAAAACTTCGGCATGGAAATTTCAACTGCCAACTCCAGTGAACCCAGTTATACTGCTTCCAATATTTTTTCTGGGTTATTTTTTTATACTGGAGAGATCTTGTCCGCCTCCTGTAGTTCTTTGCTTTCCAGCCTCTCTAGCATTTCCTTGCTGCTTCCATAGTACCAGGGTGTCCTGGTTTCAGCTGGGATAGAGTTAATTTTCTTCTTGGTAGCCGGTATGGGGCTGTGTTTTGGGTTTAGGTTGAGAACAATGTCGATGATACACTGATGTTTTGGTTCTTGCTAAGTAGTGCTAAGTACTTGCTAAGTGGTGCTCACACTGGTCAAGGACTTTTCAGCTTCCCATGCTCTGCCAGGTGCACAAGAAGCTGGGAAGGGGCACAGCCAGGACAGCTGACCCAGACTGGGCAAAGGGCTCTTCCATACCATATGACGTCATGCTCAGTATATAAGCAGGGGACTTGGCCGGGGAGGGGTTCGATCGCTGCTTGGGGGACGTGCTGGGCATCGGTCGGTGGGTGGTGAGCAATTGTACAGTGTACTGCTTGCTTTGTATTACTATCGTACTATTATTATTTGTTATTATTATTATTGTTATTATTACTATTAGTACTGTTCTATTTTTATTTTATTTAGTTATTAAACTGTTCTTATCTCAACCCACGAGTTTTCCCCTTTTGCCCTTCCGATCCTCTTCCCCCATCCCACCGGTGGGGGGGTGAGCGAGCGGCTGCATGGTGCTTAGTTGCTGGCTGGGGTTAAACCACAACACAGGGCTAAATTAATCCTTATTTCACCTAATGCAAAGCTGGTCCCTGAGCACCCCTGTGCCTCTCGCTGCTTTTGCTGCACAGTCCTGGGTCACAGCAGGGTGCTGCTATTTTGCTGCAGAGGAAAGTTAAAGTCTTTGCCCTGCCTGGTGACTCTAGCACTGCCTGCTGTGAGTTTGAGATCTACCTAGGGATGCTCTGAAGGCAGAACTCCTCACATATGGCATTAACAAATAATAACGAAATACCTTTAGGGAAAATAGTTGCTAAAATTCATAGAAGAAACAAGAGTGGATGCATTTCTAGGTTTGTGAGTAGTGCCGTCAGAGGTGTGAGAGCAACGTAGGTTTAGGGACCAAAGCCTGCTCTGGCCTAATCTGGTGAGATTAGGCATCTAGAGTAGCAAAGGAGGAGCAGTACTTAGCTCAGGACACACTGTCTGCAGGACTCTGCAGACTCTGCAGTTGAGAAAGGGTTTTGCTGTCTCCGCTAAGCAGCACAGTGCTGTGACCACTCTGGTAAAAAGACACAAACTAAGCAATTTGTGTGTCTACATGGGAGAGCTCACTATGCAGTGCTGGGGCTTGTTTTTCTGGAGCTATAAACTGCTCTGCCAGAAGCCACTCACTGCCTCCATTCTTGGTTGAACTAACAGGCACAGGCATGGTAATATTCTGCTTTATATGGGGATTTTTTTTCTGCCTTTGACAAGACAATGGCACTACAGTATTGAATATTCTCTCTAAATTTAGTACAAGGACCTGGAGTACTAGTACATTACAGCGCTGAACTGATACAAGTCATGTAATAGAGGATTCATGCCAAACTGAAGCTGCTGTTAAAACAGAAGAATTGAGTGTAATAAATAGCCCCATGTACTGGAGAAGTCAAAGCTACTGTCTTCTGTTCTCCATGTTAGAGGTAAATGCAGAAATTCACAAAGAAAAACATGCTGTCCATACATATCTAATGTGCTGTTAAACTGTTTTGTATACTGTTTTGAATTCATTAATGTAGAAGCATGAGACTGGAGAGAGGTAAACACTATTTTTTTCTGTTGATAAGATACACCCTGCATACTGTTTTGAATTCATGAATGTAGAAGTGTGAGACCAGAGAGAGATAAACACTATTTTTTTTTTCTGTTGATAAGACACATCCTGCATCTCCTTGTTCCTCACAGCATGGTGGGTCACCTGTGACCTCCAGCCAAGGTCAGGCTCCCTGTTTGCTACCTGCTGTACAAACACATAGTAAGTAACAGCATCTGTTCTGATAAATTTACAGTGTTAATACAGTAAAGGGGTTAGAATGAGAGCATAATTTTACAGCCAGCTATCTATCTGAGGTGCAGAGGAATTAAGTTACTTGCCCACATCAGAAGTCAGCTGGAAGGTGGGGACTTGCTTCAGCTCTCTGAGGTGCACATCCAGATCCTCTGGGGAGCACCCAAAAAGGGCAACTGGCCTGTTTTGCCACACCTGCCATCCCTACTATATTTTGTGATTGTACATGTGGAAACTGTTTATCAAACACATAATTTTATAAGTGCTGTGACCAGTGTAGGGTTGTTTGTTTGTGGGTTTGTTTTTTTTTTTTTTTTTTTTGTATTTGCATTCTGAACTGCAGTGCGTGCAAGCAAAACATCTAGCAGGGGCCACCTCTGATCTAGAAAAGCTGCCAGGTTAAGGGAAGAAAGACAAGTCTATGACACCAGGCAAATGGTGCCCTCACTTAGCAGATCATATATGTAGTGTTTGAGCTGGCACATTTCATGAACACATTCAGCCGTATAGAATTACCTGTGTGTGCTGAACGACATAGACTCATTGGCATAGGCACAGCAGCTAACACTACAAAAGTGTGCGTTTTGAGTAGTCTTAAAATTCACAATCATGGAGATCTTACTGAAAACTAATCCTGCGTTTCAGTCTGGATTTAGTAAATAAAGCACCAGTCTGGGAGAAATTTAGTAATGGTGAGTAGACTTCCTGCTCTACCCATAAAAATGGGTGTCTTTTGGTGAATTATATATTAAGCATTCCAGTTTATGGGATAAATATTAAAATATTGATCCTTTTGTCCTCACAAAGATCATGAAAGAAAGATACTGCTGTCTGCTCCTGTAGATTGGCTTGGACAAAGGTGCCAAATCAGAGAAAATATATGTGTCAGAAACACATGTATTAGATATATTCATAAGAACTGATAGAATTTTTATATTCAGTCTGTGTCATATGTACTTACTTAATAAATGATGTATTTTGTATCTGATATGGCATATTTAAGAAATGTGTTTAGACATGTAAAAGTACCTGTGTAAGCTGGATCACATTCATGCACACACACAGACCTAGGTGGATAGATATAATATGGCAGAATGTCCACAATGGCAAACTATTACAGAAATATCCAATGCACAATATGAAACAAAGTAAAAATGTAAATGAGACATTTTAGGAAAACCATGAATGTCTTCTATTTCTGCCTTTGAAAGCTGAATGTTGCCTTGTTCTGGGTCTGTTTTTCCCAAAGGTTAGCAAAGTGCTAATTACAAAGTGTGAGGAGCAATCAATTTCCTAATAGAATTTATTTTGAAACCATTTTTAGTCTGAGCCTCCTATCCACTGTCTCCACTGTTTACCCTCTTCAGTATTGTTCCTTCATGCTTTTTGGAAGCAGTCTTTTAAGAACTAGAAATGCTTCAGCGAAAGAAACCCATTCAGATAAAGGGTATTTCTGAAGTACTAAAACTGTGAAATTTCTGTTCAAAGAAACACACAACTGAATCAATCAATGGGGGATGAAAATCATGGCAAAAATAGTCTAAAAAATAAAAAGGTTTTAAAAGAAGCTTTCAGGGATTGAGCCCATCCTTATTCAGTTAGGCAGCAGATTTTGGTGGCTGAAAAAGGAGCGGGAACAGGCCCAGTAATTCAAATCACGATGGTGAATGAAGGAAATATTTACATGTAGAGATCGTAGGTGACACATTTTTAGCCTGAAATGAATTTTGTAGCCTGGAAAAGCTCTCCCACAAAATCGATAAGTTTAAAAAGTGATAACATTTTGCAAGCAGACTAACAAACCTTTCAAAAAGGTTTTTTTAATAGGCTATAGAATATAAAGTGAGGTTAATGAATCAGGGGCCAGTCTGGTCTCATGAAGGATGTTACCTGTGTCAGATGTCACCTGGGCATCAGGGCTGTGATGCTCTGCAGCACCCAGAGGGGCAGGCTGAATTCTCCAGGGACAGCAAGCACACACTCAGTAAGAGGAAGGAAGAAACTGCAGGTCTTGAATCTTAATCCTAATTAAAATACTGAACGTTATAATCATGTTACCTATTATTGCTAACAATGGTTACTGGAGGCAGTAGACGTGGCAATTCACATGTGATGTGGAAAATTATAAGTATGAGAGAGGAAAACTCCCAGAGCATACATACAGCAACACAACAGGGAAAAGGCATGCACAGAGCAGATCATGATATCCCAAGGTTAATAAGAAAAACTATGGAAATGACTGAAGATATAGAGTAAGACACTGAAGATACAAATGAATTAATTATTGAAGACACATGCTAAAAGAAGACAGGATAATATCAAAAAACTTTCAATTATTTACACTTTATTGCACTGAATCTATAAGCTATGTGTCATGCTTTGTCTCATATTGGGGCTGCGTAGAGAGAGCAACCACCAGAATAACAGCACCAGCAATTTGTCTCCCATAAAATTTACCGTCATATAGATCCACTTCCTCATTTACAAGTGAGATTTCACACAGGAATGACTTACTGAAAAGTCACCTGCTGGGAAAGTAGCTTCATGATCACTGGTCTGAGTGTGCATAGGCATAGCAGGCAGCTAAAAGGATGTTATTCAGAAATATTCTTTATTATCAAAAGAAAACAAGGTTTATGCAATCTTTATCATTGTGAAACATGGTACTATTTATCTGGTTTTTTAAGTAGTATTCTGTTAGCTTATTAGGCATATTTCATTCTATTGAATTGGGCTATGATTTCTTGGATTCTGACAGAATGTCTGATTTTTTCCCACCAATAGCTCCGCACGTGCTTTCTCTCTCTCCTCTCCCCCACACACTTTGAGGTAAATCCTACATAACTGCAGCATGCCAACGATGCTTGGCTTTGCACAGAGAAAGGCACATTTGTGTTAAGGAGATTACACCCACTTTAATCATCTGTATTTTACTGATATACTTATGCATATGTTTAGAGCAGACCAGAGAGAATATTTTATTCATTATAGAGAAATCAGAGCCCAGATGTGATGTTTCAGTTCTTGGCTGGAGTCATGGTGTGCCTGTTGGCTATTTGCTTCTAGCAAGGTGGATGCTTGCCTGGGGGAATACCTGCCTGAAAATCAGCACCTGCAGGTATTCCCACTCCGGTTCTTTGCCCCTTACTGGGTCTCAGGCCCCAGCCCTTCCATCCTTTGAAAGTATTTTGGGGATCATGTTGCTCCACTGTCCTTGTGGAGGCAGTGTACCCTAAGTGTGCCCCTTGTACCTTGGTACACCTTTCTCCAGGAATGCCAGATGGGAGTGCTAGCTCTTTCTTTGATAAAACAAAAATTGAATCTTCTAGTTGAAAGTCTAACAACAAAACAGTACTAGTAAAATAAAATTTAAATCACAATTCTAGCTTAAATTTAAAATGTGTTTAACCGTCCATTAATTAGCGATTGGCAATGCATGGGAGGGGGGGCTGGATGCTATGGCTGTGTGAGACGCTACGCCCTATTGCTCTTTTATGAGTCCTTCAGCAAGCTGCTCACTGGCCTAATGACACAATGCCTGTCATAGGAGCTAAAAGTCTGTGATTTTCTATATAGATTGGTAATGCCATGATTTCTGAGAGGTAACCAGCACAGTATAGAGTCCACACCTGATACACCTGATAAATGACAGACTGAGTAGCAACTTCCTTTGCACTAGCACATTGCATCTTCTAATTTGAAAATACTGTGAATTCAGGATGAAGGTTTTACAAAGATATTGACTGTCCACGTGGAACTCTCTTTTAGAGAAAGTTGCAAGCACTACAATTTTCAATCACAAAATTTGAAATGCACTTGCATATTTTGTTTCAATCATAAAAACCCCAGCCTAAAACTATTTTTAAAAGCCCCAAGATATTTTATTCTGTACTAAATGTGCATTTCATTCAAGAAAATGATCCCTCTCTGCCATGCAGCGGAGAACAGGGATTCAGCCTGCGGGGCTCACCACCTTTTGCAAGCAGCTTTTGGTGTGCCTGCAGCGAGGCAAGCCCATGGTGCCACCAGGTGTTTCCCTATTTCCCATAACAGGTGACAGTGGAAGTGAGCGCTGGCCATGACTTGTGGGTATCCCTTCCTCATTGCTGCCCCAATTTTCTTTTCTTTCATGTTTTTCAGTGTCCTTTCCTGAGCAAATGGATTTCTTTAATAAGCACTGATTTTAGGGAATGTGTTGTAGCCTTCTCACAGGTGCTGGAGCCCTGACTTATAGAAGCATTGATAAGCCCTAATTCATCCTCAATGACCAAGGTACATTGGTCTTTTAGAAAGGAAGTTACAATCTAAATTTAGGTGAAGTCAACAGGAAAAATCATCTGAAGAACCTGCTTAAATGGTGCAAACTCACTTTCTGAACCGTGTGAAATCTTACTGACATGTCTGGTGGAAAAGAAACCACTGAGATGAGACTCTGAACATGAAACCTTCATCCTGAATCTTATAGTTCATTCAGAAAGTTGCAAGCACATGAAGATGAGGGTTACAAGTGAAAACACCTTTCTTTCTGCCATGAAAACATTTCTGGTGGACTGATAATCTTGATGTGTGCATGTATCTAGTGAATGTTTGCATATGTGTACGCACATGTATATCACACACACTTGCTCAAAGGATTACCTGACAGCCTTTCATTTCTGACAGGTAGTATCAGACTGGATACAGAACAATTGTGACATGCTCACATCTGGTATGCAGGTCCAGGCAGCTGACATCACATCCACATTCTGCTGGAATGAAGGATGTGATTTTTCCTGTCTTGATGAATTGCTTTTTGATGAGGAGGCTTTTCTCCGATGGGGGTGTGCACACAGTCCCTAACACCTAGCATGAGTTCATGCCTGAAAAATACTATCAAATGTTTTATACCTTGCTGCTGGTGCTCAGGTCTTCCATAAACACAAATACTGTGATTACATCTCATATGAATAGCACCTGTACATCAATCAGAGCTGCTGTTTCTGCCAGGCAACCACATAGGTCAATGAGCAACACACAGGAATTGCACAATTATCATAGGAATCTTCATGAGCTCTTGCTGAAGATAATGAAATACCATGATCTTTTCCTATCATGTGTGCCATATTATTTGGAGAGATGCTGAGATTTTGCAAAGTTGTAAGCATGCCCAGTGCCAACGCATGCATGAGAGACCCTAGCTCTGCCTTTGAGAACAGCAGTTTCCTGCACCTTCAGCAACCCTGGGACTAAGTGTTTCAAACAGTACTTTCCAAGCTCCCTCTATTCTCCAAAGCTCCCAGTCTGTGTGATCGAAGTCATTCACCAGTTAGGGATCATTCACTAGAGAAATATATAAATAACTTTTCTATACCAAATCGTTAAAAACAATTGCAGGTGGTATTTTTGTTTCAGCTGTGGATGGTAATTCCCATGTCCTTGTAATTTGGACTCCCCTGAGCACTGCCTGGCTGGAGAATATTGTTTTTTAGAAGTCATGTCGATGCATGCTCCACGATGATTTAAAAATACAACAGAAAGGTAGCTGTGAATGGTTTTATCTGTGATTCTTACAAGTCTTAGAGGACTGTGTACATTCCCACACTCCTAATCACTTCTGTAAAGGCAGTTTGTTGTCTTTGTCCCGTTTGGTGAACTTCGGGAAGAAAATAGGTAACAGCAGCAGAAAACATGCTCATCAGCAAATACTGCTTGCATAAAAATAACTGTTAATCCTGCTAAATATCTTCCTTTCTCTCAGATTTTTCCTGCTGTGCTTTCCAATGGGCACTAAACTAAGAAGGCACATCATATACTAGGTACCGTGGCCAGTGCACCATGGGGAGTTATGGCCCCAGACAAGGCTGCACCTGGGGTGCTGTGCAGGGGGTTTAGCCCCCTGTTCAAGAGGGATGTGAGAAACCTGGTGAGGGTCCGGCAGAGGCCCTCTGAGACTTCCTAAGGCACATAGAGAGACTGAGGGAGCTGGGCTTACTTGGTCTGCCAGGAGGAGTCTAAAGTACAGTCTAAGAGTTGCCTGCAGTTGTGCAAGAGGTGACTGCCAAGGTGGTGGGGTGAGAGCATCTGTGTAGCAGCAGCTGGTGAGATGAGGCTGCAGCATTGCAGCTTGAGAGCTCAGACCAGGCACCTACTCACTAGGAGGCGGCGCAGCTTTGGCACAGGTGGCCCACAGAGGGGTCTCCATCCTTAGACGCTTTCAAGGCTTGGCTAGGCAAAGACCCAGCAACCTGTCAGAGAGCTGGAGAAAGTCCTGCCTCAAGTGGGAAGTTAGAGGAAAGATCTCCAGGGTGCTATTCCAGCCAACACTTCTGTGATTCTCTGATATTGGAACCTATGAGCCATGCCACTGTGTTTCAGACCTTAAATGCACAAAATATTTCACTTCCTTATTTAAAAGTTAAATTCACACATGTTTTCTGCTTGCTGCTCTACACTCCTCAGTGCCGGAGATGTACAGCAGACTGATCCATCTGCCCCTCCCCAGGACTGCGTGTGTTCAAATAGATGTTCCTGACAGAGAGGCTTCCTGGGGGTTAGGGTTACTGTTCGTGCAAGCTCACCCTTTTTCTGATCTGCCAGCTATTAGTTGTGGAGCTGGATTTTAACACTTTGAATGCAGCTGAAGACAAATCACAAATGTAGTGTAGGTGCAATTTTTACTTCAGAGCAATAACATACCTGCAGCAGCTAGATGTCTCAGCAGCAGAAGTCAAGGTTTTACTTTTGCTTTTTCAATCTGAGGGTTCAGGTGGCTGTGAGAGAAGGGCAATGGGCCTGAGTTTCTCAAGCAGGACTGAATCTTTTGTGTGTACTAGGGAAGAAGATTTCCCCAAGAGAGCAAGGAAAGAAATATTGTGAAATAGTGGAGAAGCATGTAGTAGGCTTTCTGTCCCTCTCTGACTTTGGAAAAAAAAAGGTTGCTCAAGTTTTCTCAAATGCAGAAATTAATCTACAGGGAAAGTGATGAACCAAGATCACACCGACCCACAGATGGAAATACCTCAAATATGAGCACAAAAGGAGTATCTATATGTCTATTTATATCTATTTATCTATCAATCATCTAACAATGATACTTTCATAGCAACATCAGAATTACATCTGAAATCAGTCCACCTAATGCCTGCACCGTGACTGCTAAAAATCACTGTCACTTCAATCCATCAGCTTTTGCAACTGCCACTGGAATGAAGACAAGCCATGGTGCTTATTCGCATGTGAATCTCTCCATCCAGGCGTTCGTTCACTTACTTTCATAATTTTTATGGCTTTTTGTCATAGGAAATTCCTCTGTGAAGACATGTTAGCTAAGCTTACAATGAGAGAGGAAAAGTTAAAGTAATCCCCAATGGGCAATATTTCAGATCCCACTGTAAAAAGGGATTAATTCAATTATATTAAATATATGGCATACAGGAATAGGGGTCAGGGTCAGTGACACGAACAAAGTGACAGGAGCTAGTCTCTTATTAGCATAGCAGTGCTGAGAGAGAGGAGAAAAACCTATGTCAAAGACATACAAAGTAAAATCCATCCCTTCAAACAAGTATTTGGGACTGACCTACCTTTAAGATTGTCATTGTGTAACTTTCTAAAGTCATTTATAATCACTTAAGAATCTCCCATCTTACTTAGCTTCTATTTTTGGTGCTGCTTTTCAGTTACTTCCTAAACCGATGTGAGTGGTTGCTGCCCTTCTTGTTTGCCAGTGTTTTCAGTCTCTCTCCTCTTTATCATAATTTTTTTTCTTGATAATTGTTAATAAACATACATGTTTCATATGAGATCTAAGTAACCTATTAATTTCCATTCTTTCCAGCAGGAGTATATTCAAATCCAGTACTTTTTGTCTAGGACTTAACCGTAAAACCTACAAGTACCTCACAATGGAAGGCAACAATAACCCATCATGATTAAAATCTATGCATTTTTTCATGTATAACTTATGTGGACTTTTGCAACTCCACCTGCATTTAGGCACCTAACTATCATCTCAAATTTTAGCCAATTCTGCAGGAAACTCCAGAAAAAAGAAGAAAAATCCTTTTACCATACTTTGTCCCTGCTAATATAATCGGCCATTTCTCTTGCCCTTCTCATCCGTGTTATTAGCTCTGACACGATGTGTTAGAAAATTCTAGACTGCTGCTCAGAACTCACACCCTTCTCAGAAAAAATTTTCCCATCACCATTTGCAAGCTAACACATGTGGATTCACAGCATCAGGCTTTTGCTACAAAATTTACTAAATATCCCATTGCAAAGTAAAAGTATCCCAGATGTGAACATAAGGACACCTCAGCTTTAACCTTGTTTTTACCCTAAGTTGTTCTTTACCCATCGGACAATTTTCTCTCCAGCTTTTGATTACATCTCTTGTCCACAGGTATCTTCAGAGCAGGAGTTGGCACACTCTTTTTGCAGGGATGTGATTGAAACGAGACACCTGCAGTTTCTGCATAGTGTGTGCTCTTAAGAAGGAATTTCAATATGTGCAAAAAATACTGTCTCAGTTGAGGGGTATGGAAAAAACTCCCTGTTTTTTTAAGTGGATGGCTATTTTAGCTCTGACTGCTGTCACTAAAAGGGTCCAGCAAATGTGTCTCTAAAAATACAGAGATTATTTTTCAGCTATAAATAGACACTTTGAGAAATGCATATAAACCTCAGAGAGATTTTAGTGGTTGCAGACACATGTAATGGCTTGTCCTGTGGTAGATGTAAGCCAGCTTGCACTTAGAGAAAGAGGTAAGAATGTGCAGCTGGGTGATGGATAACCACTGATGAGCCGCATGTTCAGCCCTTTGCTCAATATTGTTTGCCTGGGTATCTGGCCTGTCTTTTGAATAAAATACAGTTACAAGCTTCCAGTCAAAGACGGAATGAAGATGGGGTAAAACTGAGATCCGTCATATCAGCCCAGCTGGTGAGGTGGTGAGGATTAACTCCACCAGGCCAACAGGGTTCAGGCCTGTGGTCTACCCACCCTTGCAAAAACTACTGGAAAGTCTGGGGGATGCACAAGGGCAGCACTTGTCCCCTGCCCTGTGACATCTCCTTCACAACAGAGGTCAAATAAACCAGTGACAACCTGAACTGTATTTGTCATCTCTGCCATGGTTTAGAAACATGCACAAATTTTCATAAGCATGCATCTGGCAAAGTAATGAGCAGTGTTATCTCCTGAGCATGACACAGTCCCCAAATAATGACAGCTTAGTATTTGTTCATTTCCTTTTTATTTCTCTAACAACAACAATGAAACTGCCAAGGAACTAATAATGCTCCTCATTACCAAAACAGAAATAACTGAAATTCCAAAAATGCCCATCGAAATGGTCTGCTATTTTTAGACAAAATGAAGATGTGCCAGAAACTCCTGAAAGTGCATGAGGGACTTTGCTAAAACTTGTTGATTTATGTGAGATGCACTGAAATGGCAGTCTTATAAATGCCACAGCTCAATACTCAGCTTGCCGAAGCCCACAAAGGATGCTGGGGCTGGAAATCAGGAGCCACTGACTCCCCTGTCTATTGCTAAACTGCTAGCTCATGTCTTTCTATTAATGTCGGTAGTATTTTTAGAAATGTTCTATGTTACTCTTCTCACTTACCCATTCAAATATATTTGTTTTCTCTTGACCTATTGGCTGAACTGTAGCTACTGTTTTCACCTTTCACAGAAAAAGTGACTGACTTGTGGAGATACTGCAGCATTCCTCTTGATGTCTCCTGACTGTAAACTAAAGGCAGGCTACCATAAAAACAGCATCTGCTGTCCTTGCTTCTGTTTATCAATGTTTCTTAATCCTTAACTTTTACTAGGTCAATTAGTTTTCTGTGTCTTGTCTGATGCAGTTTGTTGAGAGAGGATGTTTTGTGCCTATAAAGATTTTAATTAAAGGTTAACACAAGTATCAGGGTTTAACAGCCTCTAGAACTCAATTTACAATATGCTGATCTGCCTGACCTGGCTAATCATGCTGTGGGCTAATTAGTGCCATGACAGGCACAGTGCTAGCGGGGGCATGATGAGAGAGATGGCAGCTGCAACCCTGCATAGGGAACCCATTTTGCTTGGCAATGCTGGGAGGAGCACAGCTCTTTCACACAGCTTTGGTTGGGATAGAAACTAGCATCGTGAAAGATCAGGTGACAGCGAGCCTCGTAGTTTAGCCTGATGCCTGTGGAAAATAGAGGTTTCTTCCCTGAACTGGCTGGGAATTTTTTTCAGCAAAGCCTCCTCTTTTTTATGAACTTCTGATGGATTGTCAAAACTGAAACTTTTCATGGAGAAGAGCCAATTTCCCTTAGTTTCTGGATTGAAGACGCTACTAGTATGTCCACTTGGAAATGAGATTGTGACATTGTACTGTATCTGTGAAAGCATAAAAACCCAGGAGCAGTCCAGAAAATGAACTGAATTACTAGGAAAGAGGATAGGAAGAATATACTTGTGATGCTACGTAAATCCCTGGTGTGCCCACGTGCTGGATGGTCTGTGCAGTTCTGTTGCTGTGTCTCAAAGAGTATATGGCAGAAGTCAGAAAAGTCCAGCCACGGGCAGGGGATGACCCGAAGCAAGGCACAGCCTCTGCCCAAGGAATGAGAGGGTTTTACCTTGGAGAGGAGGTGACAGGGTGGAGGTGAGAGGGCCCTGTAGACAGCCGAGAGCTGTGGGCACATGGGGAGAGGAGCAACAGCCCAACACCTTTTCCATCACATGCTGTGCCGCAGGGACGCAGATCTTCATGCAATCTGCAGCTGAGCCAGGGAACTCCCAGGCGCGGGATACAGTAGGTGCTAAAATCCCACAGTGATGTAAAAGCCACGGAGTTTCTTAAAGAAAAAGCCACTGGGAGCTGCTAAGTACAAACCCAGCTGCCCTGGCTGAGGAAGCCCTGGGCTGCCAGCTGCTGCCAGGGCAGCGTTCAGGGGCAGCTTCATGACATACTTGCTCTGCCCTGCCCCAAGCACTGGCTTTTTGCAGCTGCCAGTGATGGGACACAAGGTGAGATGAAGATTTGGTCTAACCTGGTACAGCACTTCTTATGCAACAACTTTTTGAAATTCCTTACCTGCTTTGTTTTGATGCTTCCTCAGCAGAAAGTGTAAGTTTTCCAGAAAGTTTTTATTTCAAAGAACAAGGCAGTTTCAATGGACAAAAATAAATAATAGCTGATATCTGAATGAAATGTTTAGAAATTATTCTTTGCACATTTTTCCTCAGTATCAGGGAGATGCTTTGTAACCCAGCTGAGCAGGGCTGTGTGAGATGCTCAGTCAGACATGTTGGAGGTTTCTCAATTCCTAAACACCTATGTTTTAAAAGTCTATTAAAAACTGTTTGAATACTCCTTAGTAAGAAAGGTTTCTGCACAAAGGACTGTAGTTTGCTTCAATGGGAAACAGAAATAAACAATTCTCCCTTTAAAGAGCTCTGCTTTTTCAATACATGTACCTTTTTCTACATGCACAGTACCAGGAGCTACTACCAGCTGAACTGCCCCTCGGACATACAAGTATAAAACATATCAAGCATTAAACCAACAATTGTGTAAACTGGAGAGTACAAGGTTTATATTCTTCTCAAAATGTTGAACTTACAGGATACCCAGTCAAGAATTTTGCACTGATTGATTGTAAAAGGGAAAAGATACAAATCTGCCAAAAAGGGAAATCCTGTATTCCCTGTAGAATCAAAACTTTTTCTCAAACCCAGCATGCACAGAGGAGGTAAGGCTCTAACTGCTGTTACACTGGGGTGAAGAGATTTTATTATAAAGAACATTAATGAAGCTATCAAGTGCACAGCTTCATAAACCCACATCAAACTGCTACCTTTGTGGCAGTGGGCACAGCTCAGGATCTGACATGAAGTGCAGTTAGGGAAGCTGGTTGGAAGCAGCTGTGGATATCTATGAACTGTAACTTACTAGATTCAGCTAAGCATCTTCCAAGCTGATAAGAGAGGAGATGGAGACTGGATCACGTGCTGATATCCTCATCAACATGTTGCCTACTGGCCTTGTTCAAGGAGGCTGCTACAGAGTTATTTTCCTTTAGGAAAAATCCCAGGGGAGAGTAAGCAGGGTAAACAGCACCTGCCTCACCAAGGGGACGGGCAAGGCAATCCCTGGGGACTACACCCTGCAATTAAAAGGCTCTGTGACTGATGAAGGGGAACAGAAATTGCACTATAAACTGCCTCATGTCATCTGTCTGTAGAGAGCATCCTGCTTTCACAGATTACAAGAAACAGGGCCACCCGTCTTTTAATTGCTGAAGGATACTGCATGGCTTTTAACTGCTGGGATGCGAACAGCTGAGGCTGTTGTTTCTCACTCACGCGGGGTAGGCTCTGATGGGAGTCCATCCCATGCTCACTGTAGCACAGGTCACTTGAGCAGGCACGGACATCACCTAGGAGCCCAACTAATAAACCCCCTGGGATTTACCACAGTGAAGTTGACTGTGGAAGAGTCTTCTGCAAATGTCATCCAGGTTTGAATGTGCAGATCAATGATGAAAATTGTCATGGTGGATGGCAGGATTCACTGCTACTGTGAGGGCTGGTGGCCAGCTGTCCAGAGAAGCGCAAGGCTATGGTCTGGTCACTGAGATTTAGGGTCTTATGTGATGCACTTCTGAACCAAAGACAGATAGCTGCCAATTGCAAAAGGAAGGTGAAATGCCCTCCTTCCTAATGGAGACGGAATTTTCTTCTGGTAACATTTTGCAAGAAATAATGACGCACGAACAGAGGTTTTCTAGATAATTCTGGTGCAGTTACCTGCTCTTTTGGGAGCTGTGCAGAACTTGTTACTCTAGTTAATTACTGAGTCCCAATAGCGTTTCATGTTTACATGCAAGCAGTCTTTGCTCTGAAGAGCTGATGGGTTTATATATGGACAGTGCAAACATTCAGCTTCCCTAATGAAGTAGGACACTCAGCTGCATCATTTCCCACATGTGTTGTGTGACCAGGTCCGTATTTCTGGTAACTGCTACAGTCTTCTGGTTATCTACAACATCCATTTTTGCTTTTATTGTAAGTCACGTTTCCCCCTTTGTTTGCTTGTTAAATCTTATCTTTTTTCTCACATAGCTCTTGCTTTGAAACTCTTTTTTTTTTCCTGTGCCCTTTTTTTTTTTTTACAGCACTGGATAATTTCTAGTTTCTTATCCCAGGCATTGACTGTACTTTCCTTTTTATGTATTTTCATGGCATTTGTTATGTTAGTTTTTTCAGAAGCTCTGTGTTAAGTTCTCACCTTGCCAGAAGTCCCTGCTGGGAAGACTCCCGTTGGAAACACTCCAGGTCCTTGAAGGAACGTGGCTTTGTCCAATAGGCATCCACCTACTCCTGGTGCCACACAACAGGGACAAGTTGTGCTCAAGGATTTGCATACTGGAGCCTTCATCACACTGCACATCGCTAAGAGGTGTGGGGAAAAGGAGGAAAACTGGGAAGATGAAAAAGGACAGTGATAAGGAGCAGGTGGAGGCCTGATGAAGCAGAGCTGATAGGTGATAATGACTAGTAGCATTAGAGCATGAATGAGGGAAGAGGTAAGAAATGAGGGAGTGTCTGGAGATGGTCTGATATTTTTCTAGCAGCTGGAGTGATGCTAGTGCTGCCAATGGGCAAACAGGACCCAAGGGACCACGGCAGCAGCTGCTGACCATGGGGGGCAGGTGGCCTTAGGGGAGGAGGAAAGTGGCTGAGCTGTGCAATGTCCTTGGCATGAGGCCCCAGCAGGGAGGGTGTTCTTTCCCAGACTTCTCACTGCCTTTGGATACCTTTCCAGACTTGCTGGTTTGGTCTTTCTCCTGGTGGCATTTCTGTTCACTGTCTGCACTGGTTTCCAGCGAGTTGGTCACCGTGCCTCTTCTTGCAGTGCAACAGAGGCTAGCAGCTTGCCCCAAGGATGTGCAGCTCTCTTCAGGCTGGTTCCTGGCACTGCCAACCACAGGGACTGGGGAGCCTGTCCTGTGGAAACACTGCGCTGTGCCTGGCCCCTCTCATAGCCCTCCCTGGGCACCTGCACTGGCCTCTCTTGGAGAGAGATGGGTTACATGGACCTTCAAGTCAGACCTACAGCAGCTGCTGTCATGGTTTTGTAACTAGGCCATAGGAGTTAACTGAGTTAGTCCTACCTCAAGAGCTTAACTCCTGGCACACCTTTAGAGAAAGATAGGGAGTTTTGATTTAAAATATTGAGGTGAGAGCACTGGCCTAGAAAATTGCTCTATTGGTTAATTACATTTACTAATTTTTAAAAAGGAGCCTTTTTTTACTATGAATTCAGCTGGGTTCTGCTTCTAGCTGTTTGATCTTGTTAAGCCTCTGCCTACTGAAGAGCTCTCTGCTAGAAGTAATTGCCTCCACATGCAGCTACTCCAGGACAGGGAGCAAGTCACCTCTTAACCTTTCCTTGGCTAAATTGACTAGACTGTGCTTCTTTGGTAAATAGCTTTTCCTGGTCCTCCCATTATTCTCCTTGCTTTCCTCTGAGTTCTTTTCAATGCTGCAATGTGTCCATCATGGAGGCTGTCAACAGAGGTGTGGAATTCCATAGTGGCTGTACAAATGCCACCTCCCTACTTCCTCTGGTCATAGTCCTGTGCTTATTACTTATTTTGTTAGGCATGCTGTTAGGGTAGGGTCAGTGGGTTAACCTGCTTGACTCTGAAACTTTTTGAACCCTGGCTTTGGAAACTATGACTGTATTTGTGTGTCCTATAGCCTTCACACCTACATGCATATCGATAGACATAATGCAACATTTTAATATGAAGTTTTCTTACCATTGGGATACAGATCTGACAGTAGTCATGACCCAATCTATTCTCCATTCCACCAGTTCTGCCTCATCTTCCCACTTTTCCAGTTGTATGTTTGTCATCATCTAGAGGAAAATACATCAAATAGCACTGGACAGTGAACAGTCTCCTTCGGCCCACCAGAAATGCCTCCATTTATCATCTGTCTTTGTAACTTTGAGATCTAGCAGCAGGCAGACATTTGAATACGGGTCTGCCAAGCTGATACAAAAAGGTATCTTCTGGCCAAGTCTGTACTGGCAGGTAGGGTTTATCCAGTGTCTGACTCAAAACTGGACTGAAAACTGCTGAAGTAAGGCTTGGTAGAGATCCAGGATCTGTGTACTTCATAATTCATTCCAGTTTTCAGACCATGGCTAGTCCCCTGTGGCTGATTAACAGTAATTTTCCAGGAGTTAAACTACCAAGTATGTTATGAAGACATGCTTAAAAAAAAAAGGGGGGGGGGAAATGGAGAAACAAAAACCCCCAAAAGACCCCTTCCTGGATTTGGTAGCAGCAGAGTGAGAGCTGTGGTGTCTCTAAGAAAGAGATGAACATAGAAATGCAAGCTTGCTAGGCTTGCGTCTCTGTGCAGGACAGAGACACAAATCAGGCCAGCTGTTGCCAGCTGTGTGCGGTGGGTTGGTTGGTTGGTTGGTTTTCACACCTACTGATCTGTGCTCCTTGCCCAGCTCCTGGGAATGCTGCCACCCAGGTAGCTGTGGCCAGGAATGGCAGTTTTGTCCCCTCTGCCCTCAAGCCCCACAGTCTGGGCATGAAGCGCCCAGCCCGTCCCCAGGCATGCTTCTCCCTCTGCCTGCTGCTCTCTGCACCAGGCACAGAGCATGCAGAGGGCAGCCTGCAACTTTTGCTGAAAGTAAAGGTTTGGTAGTTCTGGCAGAGCTAAGCAGGCAAAAACCTGCTTTGAGGCATGAAGGGCAGCTGGCACACTGGAGAGTTTTAAGACAGAGAGGGGCTGGGAAAGAGAAACAGGTAGCAATAGGGATGGGGAGAGTACCATCTAAGGATGAGCAAGGGTGCTTGAACCTGTGTGACGGAGCAGAAGGACATGGGGCTGAGGGAGCAGGCTGGAGTTTGTGGAAGAGGTTGTTTTGAGCTGGAGGCTGTGCTGAAGGAGTGGAAAACATCCAGAGCATCTCATGAAATTATCCTGCACCTCTGAATATGTAATGCTTTTGTTCATGCAAATGTCCCAAGGAACACTTGACAGAAAAAAAGGCATTCACTGCAGGAAAAGAGGGAGCCCAGGCAGCACATACTTCAGCCAAAAGTTCTCCATCCTTTCAGTGGGGAGAAATAAAAGAAAAGCTAGACCTGGGTATTGAGAGGTGAGCATTTGAACAAAGGGGAAGTTCAATGGGTTTGTGCCATTGAATGATTTATATCTTCTCAGCTTTATTGTGGTGAAGATAATGAAATAGAAATAGGTCACTGTGGTTTAAAGGTGACTGATCGCTGGGAAGTTACATATACTGTGTTTTTCTTAATGCACTTTTGCATGTATCAGTGCTTTTTGTGAGGTCTTATCTTTTATGTGACAACTCAATTATCTATAAAGTCAATGCAAATAGCTAGGGCTTTTTTTCTCTGTAGATATTTAGTTTCGAATTACCAGTCATCAAACTGGGACCTGCTCGACTTCTGTGCATGTGATCTCTTCACCTCTCCTTCTTCCCAATGACCTGTGGATTGACTGCTTAAATACAGCTATTTTTGTCTTCTCTTTTTTTTATACCTATCCTACAATCTGAGTTCTTCCACAGTGGTAAGAACTCATGTTGCTGCTAAAATGAAATTCAAACAGTCTGATACGATTGTTCATTTATCACTTGTGGAAATGAATTTCCAAATAAAGCCTTGTACATTGTTCTCTGTTCAATGGTGAAAAATCAAACCTGAAGAAATAATAATAATTTAAAAAAAACCCAACACACAAACCCACACAACAAAGCCCAGCTATTTACTGTGGAGTGTTTCCTAAAGGCAGCAAAAAAATACAAATGTCTCATTAAAAAGATATTCCGTATCTCAGAGGCAGCATAAACAACCATATGATGTGGCAGTTTCTATAGTGACTACTCGCTTTCCTTTGAAAGCTTGCTAAGCAGTCAGACAAAATCAGAGCGACTGGCTGAAGTGTTGTGTAATTATTTCCCCCCAGCCCCCCCAAAAATACTGAATACACAGATTTCCTACCCTTGAATTGGAAATGCCCCTTCCTGTGAAAGAGCCTTTGTTGCACGACAGAAAGGAGGGGGAGGCTTCAGAAACAGCTCAGCAGTGGTGTGGAGAGCATAAAATTAGTCAGCTAGCTGAACTGGCTTCTGGCTTCTGGTCTGGCATTCGGCTGGCTCCAGCGGGACCCTCGGTGGGACCGCTGCCCGCCAGGCATGCCATCCCTGCCTCCGAGGCACTGCAGCCCCCTCAGCCTCCCTGTCGTTGGAGGCAAATCACCAAGCAGAGTAAGGTAAAGAACACTAACAGAAGCACCGTGTTGCACTTGGGCTTCCTGAAAACCTCTGGGCTGTGCTGTGGAGCGACACAGAGCACAGTTACAGACCTTGGGAGAGAGATACATGCTGGTATTTTCAAGGAAAAAGAAAAGAAAAGCTACTTTTTTTTTTTTTTTCTCCTTAAAGCCTTTTGTTTTCTTCCAACATCTTTGCCCTACTTTTATTTGATAGGGGTTTAAGAGCAACACTTTTTTGCTTTTTGCTTTGTGATATAAGCACTTCATGGCAGAGTACTGAGTGAAATCACATGCTTGATTCCTGCTATAAGTTTTCAGCTGATTTTTATGAATGCCTTGTTAAGCACTAATTCCCAGAGAATGGAAAATCAGAGACGGGCTCAGCAGAAGTTTAATTTTTTTTCCCCCTCGTGGCTACTCCTACTATATTAGTGGTGTCCCCCTTGACGTTGTCACTCAGTGCTTCAAGAGCCACCAGACAATCCCCCGCGGCTGACTGACAAGAAGTGGGTATAAGCACTTTAGTCATGTGGAAAAGAAAAGCAAACCACTTGGTGTCCAAAGAAATATGACTCACCTGACAGCACAGGCTGCAGTAACATTGAGTTTAACCTCACTTCTACAGCAATACTGCTCCAAATATGTCCTGGCTAGTTCTGAGTAAATAATTCAGCAGTGCATGATTTATTTGATTTGTTTCAGCTCTCCTTCTGTTTACAGAATGGTGGTGAGACAATCCTGATTTCCTATCCTTGAGTTTCTCAGTAAAATTTGCCCCTTCTGCCTGAACTCTGGATTTATGGCATGCATTTTGCTGTAAGAATTCAGTGATGAAGACTGGAGGATTGTTGACTAGAGCATCAATCACATGGCATTGCTCTGTTGTGGTTTGGATTTCATGCCTTTTCTGGATGGATATAGTTTGTGATCAAAAGCTTGGGAGATACTTCTGTTCAGAGAGGGGTGTTTTGGGTATCAAACTTGTAAATTTAAAATTTGCTCTCTGCAGGTACTGTGGGAATAAACTGAAATTGCACCAATAATCATGGGAAATGAGCACAAAAAGAGGGAGTGTATTTCAAGGAATACTTAGAGAAAAACATGTGCATACCTTTGCTAGCGGCACTTTAAAAGATAAGTTGGCACACTGATGGTGAACTGTTCTTGTGTTCTTCTTAGTTTTATTGTTGCTGAATGATGTTCTGGTGCTAAAACTGAGTACAATTATGCTGTGCCTTTGGAAGGACAATCCTGTTTTTAGTGTATTGATATTCTAATATGAAGTAAGACAAATGCTTTAAAAAGGAAAAAAGGATGCTGCAGGGTGGGTTTTTGGCAAGGGAATCATCATCAAAATTGTTGCTGCTCTTAACATACAATGCATTTAGATGTTTTAATAAAACAAAAAGTGTGCTATCAAAGTAGATCTTAACTGCCTTTAAGTTGAGGAGATTGAGTTGTGGATGAGATTATGACCTCAGTAACTCATCTTCAGTCTGATGCAGTATTTTGCTTCTGCATCTGTGACAAATCCAGCTGTTCTAGACACACTTCATAAAGAAGCACCATAAATTAACATGGTGTCCGCATATAAATACTGAAGAAAGGGTGACAAGCTGGTAAAAATGGTGGTTGCAGCAGTGCTCCAGAAATCAGAAAAGCTGATTTTTGTATCTGACTCTGCCATAGACTTTCTCTGAGACCTTGAACAGACACTGAAAGCCTGGTCAACACAAAGCAGCCTGTGGTGCATGGTCTGAGCTACTCTCACTGATGTAGCAGTCCATAGGGCAGGGTCCAAAATTAGGCTGGCATAAGGTGCTTTATACTGGAATGGCTTATTGCCTTCTCAGAGGGGAATATACTTTATGGGTATGTTCAATAGTGTTCATGGCTGGGGTTCTCAATATTCCTCAGAGTTGACCTCATTTTCTTCTGTGGGATCAGAATCAAGGTAATGCAAGCTTGCTTTGAAAATCTAGCCCTACAATGTCATTTCAACATTACTGCTAGCATTAACTGGTTTGTTTGTAACAGCAACAGAAAATTACATCTGCATCATTTCTGTGACTTCTATACTGTCATTGTGAAGAATATAAATAAACAATTTCATACCAAAGTTCATTGGTTTACTACCTGCCAGGGTTTGTTTACAGATTGTAAATGGATACACTAAAGAAGAAGTCAGCCATTTGATTTATTGAAATGTTTGTCACCTCAGCTGATTTTACTTGAGCACAGATGCATTTGTGAGATTTACACTCAGGCTGGAGAGGAGCTTGGAGAGACCTTTCTTTTTTTCAAGATGTACAGGGAGGCTTTTGTGTGAAACAACATGCTCATTTCAGAAATCACCTTCCTGATACATATCCAGTCTTCTCAGGAGACAAGAGCAGCGACAGACCTTGCTGCCGTGACTCATTTGCCTGCTCTGTAACCCCACGCACTCTGCTACATGGGAGTAAGCTGCCGCTTCAGCATTTTCTGCACCTGTAAGGAGTTGGGTTCCCGGCTTGTTTCCTCCCTGGTCTCAGCCCAAGTGCCTCTCACACAGCGTAATGCTCTGTCAGTGAGCCAGTGCCCAGGCAAGTAGTGGACTGGGCTAGTTTTTCTCTTGATATTTGAGCCTGGCGGTGCTGATGACAAATGCATCTACACATTTCTAACATGTAGGGGAGGAGCGTTGGCAATTTTAAACCCTCGCATCACCCTAGGTCTAAGGTCTGCTTCGTTCCACCCCAGGTAATGTCTCACTCATTGCGTTTTCACATCTTTCATGCTTCATTTTGCAAGTACAAGTGCTCACTTTCAATGAAAGCTCACTTGTTCCTGTGTTGCAGAACTGAGTTTTGAATTGCTAGCAAGGTTTTGTCATGAGCTGAAATCAGAAGAGACAAAAATAATAATAGGATTTTTCAACTTACTAACTGCACCTTTGCAGATTTCCCTGTGCAAATATGTCCCTTCACAGGGGGTAATAAGGCTGCAGTGACCTTACAGGTCAGATGGGATGCAAAACAGGCAGCGCTTGCTTCAGGCAAGGGCAGAAGAAGGTTGTATACATGGTCTTGACTGATGTATATCTCGCAGCGGGGAGGAGGGTTCATTAAAAGAGCACTTTCCTGAGCTGCAGGTGAGTGTTGGGGCCCGTCTGAAGTAATTGCTGTGCCACGTTGTATGTCACGAGGAGGAGCCTGAGGGTCATCAAATGATAAACTGATAAGAGATGGGAGGCACACTCACTGCTATGAAAGCTCCCACCTCAGCAAATCTTACTTGTTGCAGAGAATAGCCTGAACCAAAATATGAGATGTGAGTGGTTGTGAGTGCAAAGGAAATATGGAACCAAGGTTGCGGCTAGCCCATCAGTGGGGGTGCAGGAGTAGCATATGGGACCAGCCTGCAGGTACAGGTACCCAAAGATGTCATGTCCCAAAGCCTTCTTTCCTGAAGTATTATAAGAAACTCTGATATATCTGGTATTAAAGAAACACCCAGTATTATAAGAAACTCTGTTTGCAATGATATTTGCATCATGCCCTGTCAAAAAAACCAGTTAATTTTTAGCATCGGAAAACTGTTCTGTTCCAAACAAGAAAGCAGAAGTATTTGTCTTGGATTAAATGGAAAGATGCAGTAGCTGAAAATATTCTGGTATCAAAAGAGGGACTTCCCAAATTGTTAATGAGACATCATTTGCCTCAGCTGACAATACTTCAAAAAATTGTTTACACCCTGAATTAGCAAGAAAGTTTTATAGTTAACTCTAGCTCTCTGTAGATACTTTTACTTTCTTAACAATGAAACAATATTACTCTCTATTGTTGGAGATAGATATTAAAAACCTGACTGGACATGCTCTGGGGCAACCTGCTGCCCCTGACCCTGCAGGGTAGCGGGTGGGACTAGAGGATCTCCAGAAGTGCCAGCCAGTCCCCATACTTTGTGATTCTTTTTTCCTGATGTTAAAGTTGCTCTTGATTTCCGCTCCCCTGAAATAAACATATTTGAGAGATGCATCTGTCATCTGGTTTTAGTGAGCAGTTCTCAATTAAATAGAAAATTTATAGAGGGATAAATAGGATTTTAAACTTAAAAATATAGGGACTAGAAAGAAATCCAAGGCCAAAACCAGTAGGTTAAAGCAAAAAGACCTGAAATGAGATTATTCATTACTTGAAAAACACATCAGAATATTCTAACAGTAAATCAAGGAAAACTGAGGCAACCCAGGAAGGGCTCACATTGGTAAAGCTGAGGCCAGAGCTTTTTTTTAAAAAAGGCAATGCTCACATGTAGACAGAGGACATCCCACTGAGACTCAGTGCGGTGCTGCAAGCCATCTGCTTTGTTTTCATCTTGAGCTTTGAGATACTGACCCAACGGTCTGGTTTGGTCTTTTTCATTGGCTTGTCACACTGGCTACTTCCATGTATGGAGGAAAACCCTGACAGCAGGTCATGGCTGGATGTCCAGGGCAAGTTGACTTACTGGTCCTTGAAGCAGCAAAGCTGCTGTTGGATACAGGTGTCCTTGCTCCAGTAAAGGTATTGGCAGGATGGCTGAGGGAAGGGATAGCGAATCCCACTGGGCCATCATTTAACATGAGTTAATTGTGCCTCTGCTCTGCTGCTGGTAATGCTCAATTAGAAATTGTAGGGACTGTACTATGCCAGGCCTTAGCCCAGGTGATAAAGGCAACCAAGAGTAAAATCAGACATTGCTTTTAATTCAACATTTTCAGTTGTCGAAAGAAATGTACCATTCTTCACGGGTAGGTGCTGATTATAGGACTTGCAAAGGAATAAATGGAGTAAGACTTCTAAGCAATTATCCTGATCGTTAGAGAGGCGAATGCTCACAGAGCCACTTCTGAAGTCACTGGGACCAAAGGAACAGGAGTCAAATATGTAACTCCTCTTGCCGATGGCACCGGTAGAATGTGAGATCTGTCATTTTCATTATGTTAAAGATAAAAGACAAGTGGCTTTGACAGTCTTGATTAAAATCCTACCCTGAAGTAAAAAAGTAGGGTTCAGACACTTGAATTGGTGATTTCACCCTGACCAATCTCTCTGTAAGGCCACCAGTTCTTTTATCATTTCTCAGTTATCCAGGATACTTTGGCTATGGTGGCCACGTGAGAAATGCCCTTGCATGAATCCTCTGTACGGTGAAAAGCTGCAGAACTGTAGTAGCTGTAGTAACTGTAGTGAAACTTCATCTCCACTTGTTGGAAATAGATCTATGCCCTGGAAAATATGCTGCATGGGATGAAATTTCCATGACCAGCTGTCCATGGCAACAAGTCTAATGCAGCAATGTGCCTTGCAATGAGATTTTGTTGTGACCAGATGTCCACAGTAGTGATTTTACACTGAAAAATATGCAGGAAGAGGAAAAAAATCAAAACAGCACTCTGTTGTTCTTGATATGTGAAGGATGTTTGCAAGAAAAAAAATCCTTTGTGGGAATTAAATTAGAAAACGCTGACACGCATCATTAAATTTTAACACTCAACCCTATTAAAAAGGGGAATGCTAAAGGAAATGAGGCAAGTGATTGATGCAGGCCTGGCACACCTCAATTCTATTAAGGCAGCAAGATGACTGGTAAGCCTGAAATGCTCTGTCAACACTACTTGAACTAACTTGCCAACTCCAGCCCTTCTCTTGCTCCTGCAGCTGTGCTGAGTCCAGTAGCCAGAGCATGGATGTTGCTGCCATGGGAAGAAGCAATGCTGGTGGGTGCTGTAAGGACTCAGTTTGTGACTGTTCCTCCTGCATGGCAAGATGTCCTGCTTCCCTCTGAAGAGGGGGGTGGGAAGTGGGGGGGAGGCAGTGAAAACCCTCTTCTGTTCCAGTAGCAAGATTTATTGATTCTTGAGAATATTGCATTTTACAGTGATCTGCCTTTACCAGTTAATGCAACTTGATCTGAACGTGGAAAATTTATGATGGGTTTTTAGATCAATACAAGCCTGCCCAGAAGCACATCATTTATGTGGTGACCAAAAAAGGGAGAGAAGACAAGGTTAGGTATTCCAGCTGCAGAGCAAGGGACAATAAATATCCTTTGGACATGAAGCCTAATTTTGCTACGAGGTGATCCAGCTGTTTGAGACTCCAAGAAGACATCACAAAATAAGCCACAGCCTACAAGTAATCTTGTTTAACTGCAAACAAAAAAAATAAGTGAGGACAACATTGAAGTAACACCCTTTTTTTTAAAAAAAAAAAAGCATTTCATCTCTTTCATGCAGTGCCAGAAATAACCTGCACAGTTTTCTAAGGGAAGACAAGCATTGACCCTAATAGCACAGCTGAGTTCTGAGGATCAATTTTCCACATAAACATGCAGTTTACACATTTCAGAAATCGTGTCTGCTACTGAAAACTCAATCCTTCTTTGCCAATGGGCCAGTCTAGGACACTTGTCTAGGTCTCTACCAGACTTCTGTTCATTCTCAAGGCTGCATCTCAGGATCTGAGAGGTAAGAATGCCTGTCCTTTTAAGGCAAGTTATAGCATAATTGTCTATTATGTTTTGGGGTTTTTTGGTTTTGGTTTGGGGGGGGGATGTTTAGATCAGACCATTACCTGAGATAGCCTGCTGAGGTAAGTGAGAACTCATATGAACAGCTAGAAGAGTCCTGAGGGCTCCATACATTTTTTAGTTCACTTATTTTTTTTCAACAGGGTGCTGTATTACAGCTATAAAAATAAATGCACTGCAATGGGAAAAGCTGCAGTGTAGGAATAGTGGTTACATATGGTAACCCTCCATGGTATCTCATACCAGATGGAGTGGCCTGAACAATAGTGTGTGCTCAACAAATGGTTGAGCAGTGTTCTCTCTTAATTTTAATTTTTTTCCTCCTCCTTTCATAGTCATAAATATGGGCATCCAAATTTTGAATACCTCTTATCAAGGGTGTAGAATCAAGTGACACCCCCTCCCTACTCCTCCTTCTCCCCACCCCAGCTTAACCTTGATGAACTGGTGTTGCTCTGAGCCTCCAATAAACTCTGGTAAGCATGAAATGCATGTTTTACTAGGAAGCAAGCTTAACTCTCAGTTGCATGGACCACACATAAATGCCACTGTCAACTTCTTCATGGTGGTTCTTGTGGGTTTGGTTGGTTTTTTTTTTTTTTTTTTTTTTAATGAAATGTGGTTCAAACATATCTATCACAGAATTTCAAAGCCCTCCAACTCCAGACCTTCAGGTTCAGTAAAGATGCTGTTGTTGTTCTTACCAGTGCCAAGGTCATTAGAACTTGTATGAGTTGTGTTTCAGTTTTGTCTAAGGTTAATAAGCACCTTAAGAATATCATCCAGAGATCTGCTCCAAGGCTGGATAGTTATGAGTGGCAGGGTGTGTGGGAGAGCATGGGCAAGTACCTGGGACAGTGGGCACCTCCAATGTTTTGGAACTTCACTCCTGAACAAGTGCAGAATCCTGAAAATCTAGTAAAGTATTTGGAAAAAGTATGTTGTCACCCTGGCAACTCCAGAGAGACACAAATCACTGCAACGTGCTGGGGCCTGGCCCATGCTTACCGAGCCCTATTCAACACTATTCAGAACCCACAAGGGGAAGGGAAGGTCTCTGGATCTGACGACAAAATGACAGATGCTGTGGCTGCGCCAGCCCCTGCGCCAGCCCCTCAGGCCCCCACGACAGTCACTGTGATTGCGCCAGCCCCCACAACAGGCACTGCGGTTGATCCAGAGAACCAACCCGTGCCAGTATCAGTTGCCCCTATACAGAAGAAAAAATATACAAGGAAATCAGCTCGTTTAGTAAAAGCTGATGATGAGCCAGCGTCATCAAGAGAACAGGAGGAGGAAGAGGCAGAACCCATAAACGAGACAGTAACCACACGATCCCTATCCCTGAGTGAGCTGCGAGATATGCGAAAAGATTTCAGTCGTCGTCCAGGCGAGCCCATCATCACCTGGCTGCTCCGATGCTGGGATAATGGGGCCAGTAGCCTGGAATTAGAGGGTAGGGAAGCCAAGCAGCTGGGATCTCTTTCTAGGGAAGGAGGCATTGACAAAGTGATTGGAAAAGGGGTAAAAGCCCTCAGCCTTTGGAGGCGACTCCTGTCAGGCGTGAAGGAAAGGTATCCCTTCAAGGAAGATCTTATATGTCACCCAGGCAAGTGGACTGCCATGGAGAGAGGTATCCAGTACTTGAGGGAATTAGCCGTGCTGGAGGTGATTCATAATGACCTGAACAATGAGCAGTTATCCAAAGATCCAGATGAAGTCCAGTGCACACGACCCATGTGGCGGAAGTTTGTACGGAGCGCACCATCATCGTACGCAAACTCATTGGCAATAATGACCTGGAAAGATGAAGAGGGACCAACGGTGGATGAATTGGCTGGCCAACTCCGACAATACGAAGAAAGTCTCTCTTCCTCCCTACGGGCCTGCATCTCGGCTGTGGAGAAGTTGTCCCAGGATTTCCAGCAGTTCAAAGAGGACATGTCCTACTCCTCACCTGTACAGACCAGTATCTCAGCCATTAGGAGTAAGCGTCCCTCTCTTCAAGAGAGAAGATATAGTGGATACACACCACGGGCCACCCTGTGGTTTTATCTGCGTGACCACGGAGAGGACATGAGGAAGTGGGATGGAAAATCTACCTCGACCCTAGAGGCACGAGTACGTGAGTTGCAAGGAAAAAAAGGTGGTTCTTCCAGGAAAATTGCTGCTCCAGTTTCCAATGAGCAGTTCCCCAGACAAAGTAGAAGGGCTGATTTTGCTTCCGATCTTAGTAAAGGGATTTTCGATTCACATGTACAAGAAGTGAATAACGAATGCTATAACCAAGACTAGAGGGGCCCTGCCTCCAGCCAGGTGGAGGAGAGGGACAACCGGGTGTACTGGACTGTGTGGATTCGATGGCCTGGCACATCACACCCACAGGAATATAAGGCTTTAGTAGACACCGGTGCACAGTGTACCTTAATGCCATCAAGCTATGAAGGAGCAGAACCCATCTGTATTTCTGGAGTGACAGGGGGATCCCAAGAGTTGACTGTATTGGAGGCCGAAGTAAGCTTAACCGGGAAGGAGTGGCAGAAACACCCCATTGTGACTGGCCCGGAGGCTCCGTGCATCCTTGGCATAGACTACCTCAGGAGAGGGTATTTCAAGGACCCAAAAGGGTACAGGTGGGCTTTTGGCATAGCTGCCTTAGAGACAGAGGAAATTAAACAGCTGTCTACCCTGCCTGGTCTCTCGAAGGACCCTTCTATTGTGGGGTTGCTGAGGGTCAAAGAACAACAGGTACCAATCGCTACCACAACAGTGCACCGGCGGCAATATCGCACCAACAGAGACTCCCTGATTCCCATCCATAAGCTGATTCGTCGACTGGAGAGCCAAGGAGTGATCAGCAAGACTCGCTCACCTTTTAACAGTCCCATATGGCCAGTGCAAAAGTCTAACGGAGAGTGGAGACTTACAGTAGACTATTGGGGCCTGAACGAAGTCACGCCGCCGCTGAGTGCTGCCGTGCCGGACATGCTAGAACTTCAATATGAATTGGAGTCAAAGGCAGCCAAATGGTATGCCACAATTGATATCGCTAATGCGTTTTTCTCTATCCCTTTGGCGGCAGAGTGCAGGCCACAGTTTGCTTTCACTTGGAGGGGTGTGCAGTACACCTGGAACCGACTGCCCCAGGGGTGGAAACACAGCCCCACCATTTGCCATGGACTGATCCAGACTACATTGGAACAGGGTGGGGCTCCGGAACACCTGCAATACATTGATGACATCATCGTGTGGGGCAACACAGCAGAAGAAGTTTTTGAGAAAGGGAAGAAAATAGTCCAAATCCTTCTGGAAGCCGGCTTTGCTATAAAACAAAGTAAGGTCAAGGGACCTGCACAGGAGATCCAGTTTTTAGGAATAAAATGGCAAGATGGACGTCGTCAGATCCCAATGGATGTGATCAACAAAATCACAGCCATGTCTCCACCAACCAGCAAAAAGGAAGCACAGGCTTTCCTGGGCGTTGTGGGTTTTTGGAGAATGCATATTCCAAATTACAGTCTCATCGTAAGCCCTCTCTATCAAGTGACCCGGAAGAAGAATGATTTCAAATGGGGCCCTGAGCAACGACAAGCCTTTGAACAAATTAAACGGGAGATAGTTCATGCAGTAGCCCTTGGGCCAGTCCGGGCAGGGCAAGATGTAAAGAATGTGCTCTACACTGCAGCCGGGGAGAATGGCCCTACCTGGAGCCTGTGGCAGAAAGCACCGGGGGAGACTAGAGGTCGACCCCTAGGGTTTTGGAGTCGAGGATACAGAGGATCCGAGGCTGGCTATACTCCAACGGAGAAAGAGACATTGGCAGCATATGAAGGGGTTCGAGCTGCTTCGGAAGTGGTTGGTACTGAAGCACAGCTCCTCCTGGCACCCCGACTGCCAGTGCTGGGCTGGATGTTCAAAGGGAGGGTCCCCTCTACACATCATGCAACTGACGCTACATGGAGTAAGTGGATCGCACTGATCACACAACGGGCCCGAATAGGAAACCCCAGTCGCCCAGGAATCTTGGAAGTGATCATGGACTGGCCAGAAGGCAAAGATTTCGGAATATCACCAGAGGAGGAGGTGACACGTGCTGAGGAGGCCCCACTGTATAATAAACTGCCAGAAAATGAGAAGCAATATGCCCTGTTCACTGATGGGTCCTGTCGTCTTGTGGGGAAGCATCGGAGGTGGAAAGCTGCTGTATGGAATCCTGTACGACAAGTTGCAGAAACTGCTGAAGGAGAAGGTGAATCGAGTCAGTTTGCAGAGGTGAAAGCCATCCAGCTGGCTTTAGATATTGCTGAACGAGAAAAGTGGCCAATGCTATATCTCTATACTGACTCATGGATGGTGGCAAATGCCCTGTGGGGGTGGTTACAGCAATGGAAGCAGAGCAACTGGCAACGCAGAGGCAAACCCATCTGGGCTGCCGCATTGTGGCAAGATATTGCTGCCCGGATAGAGAACCTGGTTGTAAAAGTACGTCACGTAGACGCTCATGTACCCAAGAGTCGGGCCACTGAAGAACATCAAAACAACCAGCAGGTGGATCAGGCTGCTAAGATTGAAGTGGCTCAAGTGGATCTGGACTGGCAACATAAGGGTGAATTATTTCTGGCTCGGTGGGCCCATGACACCTCAGGCCATCAAGGAAGAGATGCAACATATAGATGGGCTCGTGATCGAGGGGTGGATTTGACCATGGACACTATTGCACAGGTTATCCATGAATGTGAAACATGCGCTGCAATCAAGCAAGCCAAGCGGTTCAAGCCTCTCTGGTATGGAGGACGATGGCTCAAATATAAATACGGGGAGGCCTGGCAGATTGATTATATCACACTCCCACAAACCCGACAAGGCAAGCGCTATGTGCTTACAATGGTGGAAGCAACCACTGGATGGCTGGAAACATATCCCGTGCCCCACGCCACTGCCCGGAACACTATCCTGGGCCTTGAAAAGCAAGTCCTATGGCGACATGGTACTCCAGAAAGAATTGAGTCAGACAATGGGACTCATTTCCGAAATAGCCTCATAGACACCTGGGCCAAAGAGCATGGCATTGAGTGGGTATATCACATCCCCTATCATGCACCAGCCTCCGGGAAAATAGAACGATACAATGGACTGTTAAAGACTACACTAAAAGCAATGGGTGGTGGGACATTCAAACACTGGGATACACATTTAGCAAAGGCCACCTGGTTAGTCAACACTAGGGGATCTGCCAATCGAGCTGGCCCTGCCCAATCAAGACTTTTACGTACTGTAGAGGGAGATAAAGTCCCTGTAGTGCACCTAAAAAATATAACAGGGAAGACAGTCTGGGTTACTCCTGCCTCAGGCAGAGGTAAACCCATCCGTGGGATTGCTTTTGCTCAAGGACCTGGGTGCACTTGGTGGGTGATGCGAGAGGATGGGGAAGTCCGATGTGTACCTCAAGGGGATTTGATTTTGGGTGAAAATAGCCAATGAACTGAATTGTATAATGTTAGTTACTATATAATACTGGATGTCATCACTTCAATGATTACTATGTGACATATCAACAGTATACAGTAAGAAGTGCCCAAATTAATGAAGAATGAACTTTGAGGAAACCGAGCAAAGTGCAGCAGTGATGGAACCAGAACTGGCTTCAGCATGCAACAATCCAACACCACACACCATCTTTCCTGCCCTGAAGAACTATTAGGACAGATGAAACCCAAAGTCATGGACTAAATGAACTCAACATTTTAGAGGGATAGCCTATAGACTAAGGAAATTATATCCATGTGTGTATGTGTGTATATATATATATATATCTATATCAAAAGACTGGAAAAGTGGTACTGATTAATTGGAATGTATTGGAAAGTGTAAGACCTGGGCATGATGTATATGGTATGGAATAAGGGGTGGATACTGTCCTGGTTTCAGCTGGGATAGAGTTTTCTTCTTAGTAGCTAGTAGAGTGCTGTGTTTTGGATTTAGGATGAGAATAATGTTGATAACACACTGATGTTTTGGTTCTTGCTAAGTAGTGCTTACACTAGTCAAGGACTTTTTCAGCTTCCCATGCTCTGCCAGGTGCACAAGAAGCTGGGAGGGGGCACAGCCAGGACAGCTGACCCAGACCAGCCAAAGGGCTATTCCACACCGTATGACATCATGCTCAGTATATAAACTGGGGGCAGCGATCGCTGCTGAGGGACGTGCTAGGCATCGGTTGGCGGGTGGTGAGCCAATTGTATAGTGTATCCCTTGCTCTGTATATTATTATCGTATTATTATTATTATATTATTATTATTATTACTACTATTCTATTTCATTTTACTTCAATTATTAAACTGTTCTTATCTCAATCCACGAGTTTTCTGACTGTAACCCTCCCAATTCTCTTCCCCATCCCACTGGGGTGGGGGGAGTGAGCGAGCGGCTGCGTGGTGCTTAGCTGCTGGCTGGGGTTAAACCACGACAGTCCTTTGACTGATATTCCCAAGAACTATCAATAGATATATCTTAACTACCCAAGGATGCTCAAGATACTGAAAAGTTGTTGCAATGAAGGACGAAACATCATAGAAGAAAACAACAAACGTGCTATTCTGTATTTCCTCCATAAAGAAGCTCTCAGAGGAAGAGGTATAATTGCCAAGTGTCTCCATGAGGTGGTACCCGAAGTACAGTAATGGCTTCACTACAGAACCCAAATACCAGATAGCGCTCAAGGTCAGTGTTTTAATAACAAATCTCCCAGGCAAAACCTCACTGATCACTGCAGAGCACAGCAAACTGCAAAACCCAACACCAATTTTTAACACGTACTGCAAAAACAAAAGCATGGTGCAAATCAGGTAGACTAATACCGAGAACAGATGAATCAATATTATGATGAGCAATTGTTAACACATACAAATTCCTTACCACGCTCTGGTTAATCTGTTATTATCTCAAACCCTTCGAGCCCCACGTTGGGCGCCAAAAAGGACTGTCGTGGTTTAACCCCAGCCAGCAGCTAAGCACCACGCAGCCGCTCGCTCACTCCCCCCACCCCAGTGGGATGGGGAAGAGAATTGGGAGGGTTACAGTCAGAAAACTCGTGGATTGAGATAAGAACAGTTTAATAATTGAAGTAAAATGAAATAGAATAGTAGTAATAATAATAATAATATAATAATAATAATACGATAATAATATACAGAGCAAGGGATACACTATACAATTGGCTCACCACCCGCCAACCGATGCCTAGCACGTCCCTCAGCAGCGATCGCTGCCCCCAGTTTATATACTGAGCATGATGTCATACGGTGTGGAATAGCCCTTTGGCTGGTCTGGGTCAGCTGTCCTGGCTGTGCCCCCTCCCAGCTTCTTGTGCACCTGGCAGAGCATGGGAAGCTGAAAAAGTCCTTGACTAGTGTAAGCACTACTTAGCAAGAACCAAAACATCAGTGTGTTATCAACATTATTCTCATCCTAAATCCAAAACACAGCACTCTACTAGCTACTAAGAAGAAAATTAACTCTATCCCAGCTGAAACCAGGACAAGTTGTCAATATTTGGCATATAGCTAGCAGGAGAGCCTGAGCACCAGCTCAGCTGCCAGGTAAATAAGCAAAGGTGCGTGCCACTGACTTCATTGCCCATTTTTCATGTTTCAGCCCTTTGCCACTCTGAAGACTGTGCCCATTTAGGGTAAGCCGCCACAAGGTTTCTGTTCTGCTACACCCAGAGGAGTGAAGATATCCATCTGTGGCCCGTGATGGGGGCAACTGCACATGGCCTTGCCACTACACGCTTTCAGAGTATTACCAGTGGGATGGGGGCAGCAGGCAGCAGGTGGGTTTAACTTATGGTCGCCCTCCACAAGTTACTTAATCCAGTGTCGGCTTCCACCTAAAACCCTGGATAACTGTGCAGTCTCCTAAATGGCGCTCTCAGGTAGAACTTCCTTACCTCCAAGTCTGGGTGTGAAGAGGCTTTTGTTAGGGGAATATCTGCAGCAATGGCATACATACACAAGCAGTCTCATACCTATCCCATCCTCCTCCTGGTAAGTGTGCTAAACCTTGTCAGGGGCACTGGTGCAGAGCTCACCCTGCTCTGCTCTGAACACAAGACACATGCATTTCTTAAAGCGAGAGCATACTTTAGCTTGCTGGGAAGCAATGCAGATGTAAGATCCCGAGTGGCTGGGGTTTAGTGAATTGCTGAAATAAAAGCAAAATGGCTTTTTGCCTCTGTTTTGTAACAAGTGATGTCCCAGCGCTGCGGTCAGGTCCTTGCTGCCAAATACTGCTGAGTTCTGGAACTCACCCAGTCCCCATTCGGCTTCTGAAACACTTCATGCAAGTACCTAGGATCCACTGAGGAGGACTGTGAGTCACATGAGCAGTAAAGATACAAAGAAAAGGACAGAAATGCTTTTAAAAGACTGAAAAGTCAACAAAGAAATGTGTTAGGGAAGCATCAAGGTGTTCATTCCCAACAGGCCTTTGTTTTTAGTTCAGTAAGTGTTCGAAATGTGCTTGGCCTTCCAAAGGAAAGTTAGGGTCCTCCAGAATAAACTTCTAATCTCAGGCAGTTTATGGTTTTCCATCACTGCTTTCCCGATACAGCTGCAGTGGATTGCAGAGCATTTCACAGATACCAAGACCCTGTGATTCAACCTTTTCACCTGACAGTCTGCAGACAAATGCGTTCATTTTCAATAAAGGTCATAAGTTAAAGGGAAGCAGGAGAGCTATAAAATGAAAACGTATGCTATCTGAAACACCGTGACAGAAACAATATAGAGCAGATATTGGTAATGCAATGTAAACATTGGATGCAAGCCCAGTAACAAAGCTAGAAAAGCAGGATTTCAGCTAGTGAGACCCTGAAAGAAGAGCTGGAACTATGGGAAAGGGTTTTAAGCTTGTCAGCCTCTGTTTTGCCCCTATGGTTTGAAATTGAAGTAGCGGGCATTCTTGTTTAGAAAGGACATCTTTCATCTCCGTGCTGTCAGGGACAGTGAAAGGCATCACACACTTCTTTTTTTCCATGACCACTTTGAACAGTGAGGCAAATCAGAAGGGAAGGTGTAGCAAGGACCTTTGTGAAAGTAAGGGTGAAATGATGTGGGATAATAGGTAGTGAGCTGGAAATGGGCTTACAGGCCAATCTCTGCAAAGCCAGACCTGCTTTCATTTGTTGCTGCTTTGTGCTGGGGGGGCATTTCCCCGGGGAAACATCGCACACACGGATGTGTGTGTGCACGCGTGTGTGTATGACCTTGCCTTTGTTATTCAGCTTTCCAAAGTGTAGTCCACAGATGACAGCTGAAAGTCACTGGTGGAGAACGCAGTTAGTAGCCCCAATTTTGATTGGGGATGCTCACTTGCCAAGTTTAGAGTTTATTTAATGTTTGATCTAGAGGTTATTTGCTGCTTATTAAAGGTTAGATACTATGATGTGAGTTTTTGGACTCAGTTGCAAAAGTTTAGTGTAGAATTATTAATTGTCCTTGGTTTGTAAAAAAAAAGTTGGTAAATTTTCAATTTTGTATCTCCAAATGAATGGCAACTGTGCCTGCTGAGTTTCACCTGGGATTAGTAACACTTTCTACTTTCATCCAAAATAAATCTGAAATAACTTCACTCTCTCAGTGCTTAAATGATTGCCCAATTTCAGTAGTCTCACTTATTGCTCATGTTTTGGATGAAAACAGAGCCTCCCCCTGTTATTATTTTTGCACATTCCTGCCTCTGAATTTGAGCTGGTGAGTGGTAAAGGTCAAATGCCAGGAGATTCAAACTGATATTTGAGTTCACGTGTACATATGCTGAACCTTCCTTTATTTCTGCTTTCAGAATTAGCATTTCTGTATGTGTGCAGAAGCCAACTAGGAAGTATCTAACAATAAATGTATGAATTTGAATGAATGAATACCCACTTGCATGCAAAAATACATGCCTATGTGTTTCACATACAGTTTCAGAGGCAAGAGTTTACAAACTAGTACTGAAAATAGAACCTTAAAGTAGGCAGAAGTGGCAAGAGACTGGAGACAACTTGATGTGATGACTACAAAGAACTGCAGAGCTGTCATGAAACAACATCTATGGTACCAAACTTGATTTGCATAAGGGTGAGCGACAGCAAAATTACTATGGGTGGTTCAGTGGGTAATGAATTTCAAGTTTTTAATGCTGTGTCAGTTATGGAATATACTATTACATGGCCAAAGGGGGTTGATATGAAGAGTGATTAAATCTTATCACCCTTTAAGCAAATGCAGTATTAGAGATGCAACTTGCCAGATCTGTCACTGAGTGTTATGCTAATCTCTCATTGACTTTAGTGGCAGTTCCCTTTTCAGGGTGATGGCAAATGGCCAAGAGCTCTAAGGCAGGTGTCCCAAAAAATATTAGAAATGGAAAAATAAGAAAATTTTGTTATCAAGCAACTTTAGGCATGTTGGGATTCAAATTCTGCTGCTATCTTTTGATGGGTCTTTGTGACGGATACTCTAGGAAGTACTTAATCTTCAGTTTTAAGACTCCCCAACAATAGAAAGCAAGCAAACCTGAGAGTCTCCAAAGATTCTGGTAGGTGACACTAAATACATTGATGGAAAAAGAGCCCAGAACATCGGAAGTTAAGTACAATGCTTTTGAAATGAGAGGGGGAGAGTACCTGAGAAGACTTTAGAGGGCATGACAGGCAATAGGACTCATCTTCTTGTCACTGCATCCAGGCAGTGTGCAAGAACTGCCTGGGCAATGTCTTCTCTGAAGCCCTACAGTATGAATGCCCTTACGTTGGAAAAGGCTGTAGTGACAGGCTTAAGATCCTCCATTTTCATTAAATTGTTTCTGCAGCTTGTCCTGAGATGCTATTTATCTGTTGATTTTGTTTCCTGCAAGTAGGGCCTCCATTGCCCTGATTAGCTGATTTTGTAGAGCTCAGGTGCTCCTCTCACACAGCACACCAGGGTGGAGAGCAACATTTCATTACAGATCCACCGTGACTTGCAGTTTCCTGTTTTCTTGCATTGCTCCTGAGGGCTGTGTTGCTGATTATTTAAATGCCCTCTTATTAGCAAACGTCCTTGTGTGTTGAGCAAGCAGATATCAGCTTTATTAAACAAAATTTCCTCTACAAATTTTGGCAATTAGAAAGTCATTAGAAAGCATAGACAGCAAAAACTAAGTTAAAAGGCTCGTTTAGTAAAATGGGAATATTAAAATAATCATTAAAAAATGAGAAGAGTTTTGATCAATTTTGAAAGTCCCTGATTTGTCACAAAGATTTTTGTGCTCACATTCTCCCTACAGTAAGCACAAAAAGTCACTGGAAATGACAGTGTAGATAGTATCTAAGGCTGTTAAAAAAAACACATCTTGGAAGTATCTAGTTAGGAAAGGGAAAAGGGGGAAGAGAGGAAAGTGGCATTGAGAGGATACGAAAGATGGATTGAACAAAGTAAAAATCAAACACAGCAAGACAGAAGAAAGTAGCAGAGATGGGGAAGGTGGCATTTACAAAACCCAAACCCAAGGCTTTTCTGCAGGCAGAGGCCATCTAGGAGGCTGCTGGAGCAGGAGGGCACACCTGCACTCTGTCACAGAGCTCACCTACATATTTATATGCAAGCGATGGACTCTGCTCCTCTCCTGTTGTTAAGCGACAAGCAAGAGGACCAGCTCCCAACACTTGCCTGAAAACCACATGGGCCTGTGCAGGTATTGCATCCCTTGTAGTCTTTTGGATCTTGGTATTTTCTCCCACCCTGGCTTTTAAAGGAGATCTTTTGGGGCATTGAGGAATACCTTGGGGAAAGAATAGTGTCAGGGGCAGGACGTCCTTGATTGCTTACAGCTGAGAAAAACTGGAAGCAGTATGTTTGTGACCTTATGTTTTGTGGGACCCTTGTGAAGCCAAAAGGGTTCTGTGGAGTGTAAATTAGCAGTGAAACATATAGATGGTGCCATTTCTGGAATGTAATAATAAATATATGGGGCCTGAATTATTCAGCTCTATGTTTTGCCTTCAAAACTCATAGCAAAGAACCATGTTTGCTTACAAAAACCCTAAAGCTATGAGAATACAACTGGAGAGCTGGGATATCATGCGCTCTTAAAGTCAATTCACTTTCACTGCTGATCAGTCCATGCAATTGGAAGCAAACCTGGGCTACTGAGTTTGGTATCTGCAGGGCTGGGAGACCGTAATATGCCTATGACCCTTCCTGCTCATTCATATTTCAGAGCTTAGCAGATGCTTCTCTGTGCTTGGAAGAGAATAGCCTTTACAAAAGCTTGGCGGGGGTGATTGAGATGTGTGGGTGGGAGAGGGGGAGCTGGCTCTCCAGGTCAGGAAAAGCCCTTTCACCTGGAAGACAGCAGCCCAAGGAGCCGTGGGTTCAGCTCCTCCAGTAAGAGCGCTTTGAGTCCAGGTCTGAAGGTTGCAAACAGGAGCCGTAGCCATAAGAGTGAAAATGACATCATCCGTTACATTTTTAGCCACTGCTTTATTTTAAGCAGTTACTTGCAAATGTAATTTTAAGAGGGGTTAGTCAATATGTTTGTTTCCTTCTGATACAAAGCTGAATAAGCAACTCATGCAAGACGTATATCAAGGCTGGTTAATTTTCCATTAATTCTCCAAAAAGGGAATTTTCCCTACAGACAAGATGTTTATTATAATAATTAATAACTAATATGCTGAAACTTGAATTTGGATTTATATTGCTGCCTTTCTGTCATGAATGTCCAGGTATACACTTTTAATATACCTTTAAAAGACTGTTCATCCTACAGAACTCTAATGTATAGATGCATGTATACAGAGAAATGTGTTTATGTGTGTGTATATTTGTGCATGCATGCAGAGATACCACATGCATGTAGATACACATATTAGTCTCTCTACATAGCATATACATTATATATATATTTAAAGAACCACAGTGCAAGTGTACTGTGTATATTTTCAGTGTGACTGAAATGCAGCCATCATGATGGGGCGGAAGGAGGACCATTAACAAACCATTGTACAGGAAACAGCCATTTCAGCCAAATGCATCAGGCAAATTCTCACTCCTTTGTGAAACCCAGTGCTATCTTGAACATGCAGGTAATGAGGAAGCAGGTGGTAGTTAAACTGTGTGCACAGCTAATCTACGTGAACACATGCTCAGGTTATCCCTGCTTTATCCTCCTCCTCATGCGTCTATTTGTTTGGGGTAATTGTTTAATTCTATTATTGGTGGAAAAACGTTGGCCTTGAATACTGCATAGTTCATGCTTTTATAGAAAGAGGCAGGATTGAGCCAGGGAAAGACATTTTCATCTGTCTGAAGTAGTCACTGTTGTTTCCTTTCAGATTTCTGCGAGGCCCAGCACCAAATGGTTCACCCTGGATTTGGGTTAGAGGGTAATGATATAACACAAATGAATAATGATAATAATGATAAAGTATTTCTGAGTGTAGATGAAGCAAAACTGAATAATTCAAACAAACAAAGAAAAAAAAAGAAAGAAAGATTTTCCAAGGAAAACATATACTTCTAGACAGGTGGAGTAAGTAAGGGCTTGTGACCTCTGTGTCTGTCTTTGCTCTATATAGCACAATGTGCTTGTTTCTTACACAAGGAAACTGTATGTTCTTTATCCTGGCAGTCTTTCTTGAAGACTGAGGAATTAAGAGGCTTATAACTTCAGCGTGGCTATGGAAGTAGGGTGAACTTCACTGGCAATTTTTATTCCCAGCCTCTTTGCAGTGTTTTGGGGGATGGATTCTTTGCTGCATCTGAGTTTCCCTGGGACATTGGGTGGGCAGCATCCCCACACACATACACACTAGACTGGGAGCTGGACAGGGTCCAGCCTTGTGTCCCAAAAAACCCCAGGAAAGCACTGGCTGGAGGTGTTACTCAGAATTCCAAACTCCTGCTGCCCCCCCCGGGTGCACGTCCAGGGAGCCCACAATATACCATGCATCAGGCATCACTCGATACTCATGTCCGATACTCTATTGTTGCCACTGGTGGAGCTTCAGCAGGGATCATGCTGGGGAAGAAAGGCTATTGTCCAGCCTGGCTGCAGCTGCAGGATGAATGCAAGGGGGATGGGAAGGGGGCTGCGCTGCCACTGGGGTCTCCTGTGCTCCCGGACGTGCGTGGGGCTAGTGTGCATGGGTGCATGGTAACACAGAGCACGTTTCCATACCTCTCCCTCCTCATCCTGTAGAACAAAGGACATGCCTGACTTCAGGCACATAGCTACTCAGAGGGTGGGGAAAAAGGGATATCCTTGGAAGGCTGTGGAATAAAATGTGTCTAATACAGAAGATCAATGTGCAGTAGGAAAAAAAGTGCATATACGACTGCTATTTTTCTTATCTTTAGAACCACATTGCAACTATTATATGTTAGTATACTACATACAAGATCCAGCCAAATGAGCTCATTTCTGATTTTTTTTTTTTTTTGTAAAGGAGATGGTTTCTGTGCTATAGAAGTCACTTTGAAGTTAATCAAACTGTATATAAAAGGCTGGCACACACTTCATTTTAATATGTTATCCTATTCTATATTTACAGTAGCTTCACATACAGCAGGCAGGATGCTGATCTCATTTCTACCAGTACGAATCCAGAATAACTCCACTGGCTTTGATGTCAACACATGGCAACAAGAATCTGACAGTGCAGTGTGCTCATTTATTTACCAGCTGTCACCTATTAATTGTTGGTTGCATGATCCTAAAATATTTCTTAACTTTAAGAGCGTCAGGGCCATCCTAGTCAATCCTATGGCCTTGGGCCCAGGTTTTGCACATGTGCAATGTCATGTACATGCAGCAGTACCTCTGACAGGACCTCTGTGCCTAGACAGAGCTGCCCTGTGAGCTTCTCAGCGGGAGCTGCTTCTGGGTAGTCTGTCAGGCTGACCTGCTCTACCCATACCAGGCTCATTGGCCCTGTCTGCTCTGGGTGATGCAACTAGCATCAGAGTGAAAGCTGGGCATTTGCTGTAGGGCAACTTTCAAACTGTTGGGGTTTTTTGGAGGGAGTATGCATGGATATGAGATGGCACTGAGTAGAAAAGGCCCCTTATGAAAGAAGAAGAGATTTTAACATAGCAGAAAACTAAATGCATGTTATCTTGCCTGATGGTTCAAAAGGCCATTCTTGTCTGAAGCCCTTAAATTCTGAAGAGCAGGGATCAGTCAGCTCTTCAGAAATCTCTAAGTCACTTCAGAGCCCTTGAGACCCCCTTTTGAAAAATCCTGGCAGATGGGTTTTCTCTGCCCTGTATCCTAAACTTTCCTGAACCACTTCTGGCAGCTATATGTAGACTCAGAATAGCACCACGAAGTGGAAACTCTGCACTGTTTCTTATTTCATGAATAAGAATTTGACAAGTGGTGTAAACATTAGCATCAAATCCAGCCCCATCATGATTCCTCCATGAATTTTCTGACCCGACTGCTAGGAAACTTCGTCTGTGTGTGCAATTAAATAATGCCTGCTCAAGGGAAGGGATTAATAAATTAGTATAGATCAGTGCAGTGTCTTTTGAAAGCAGTGCCCAGTCTCACACTGATGCGATTGGCTCTGCACAATAAGACAGTGGCAATGTTTTTTCTGACAGAAGAAAGACTGCTCTGTAATTCTGCTCCTGGTGTTTCAATCTGGTGTATCCAAATGCCCTCCAGCCTCCTCCTACATCTGCTGAAAAGCAAGTTTTTTGTACATAAATGGATAAATAAAAGATCTGGCCAATATTTTGGAGCCCAAATATTTCATTTGTTTTCTATTACTTTAATCCAGAAGCATGGCACAGAAGCGGTAGCTGCTGTGAATCAGTGTGTCACTACTGTGATACGAAGCATATGTGTCTGTGCTCTGAAAGAAAGCACCACTCCTTTGTAGTTTCTTTCCTCTTGCCAGTTGTAGCATTAAAAAAACTCAACTTTTTATCCCACATGCATTAAATATGAAAGGTAAACCCCATTTATCAATAAAACACAATATGATTTTCCATTTTGACAGCCAGAGGATCTCTCTTATTTATAGGAAGATCTCAGTATGCATCTAACTTTTGTTATTATTGCATTCCCAGCATTGCCGGCTGAGGCAGGAATGTGAACCCCAGTGAAATGAAGATGTCTGGGGTTTGGCAAATCAAGTGAAAGACTTTGCTACATTGGTACTGAATAAGGAATCATACCATTGAAGAATCTGTGTTAATGGGCTACTTTTGAGTGAAGGAAAGCGAAGCCCGTAAGGTAATGTTTAAAGAAATAAGGAAAAAGCACAAATAATAAGGTCTTCTCATGGTTCAAAGTTATCACTAAAAATGAGCAAATAGTGAGCCTTCACCAAATCAGTGAGCTATTTGTTGTTTGAATTGACAAGCACCACATACACCAATTCCAGTACACATACGCAAGAAAGTGCTAAATGACATGCAAAAATGCAATTAAAATGACAATGTAAAGGCCGTGATTCTCTCTTAAAAGGAAAGGAAAAAAGGGACCTATAAAGGCAGGAGTATGGTAGTGTTCCTTTCCGGGACCTTAGATCATAAGCTCATGACTGCAGGCTATAAAAATCAAAATTGCAAGGAGTGACAAGCCACAACCATAAGAAATCCCACCATCAGCCTCCTGGGATATCATTAAACTGATTGAGGACAAGATCAACGTGGTCTGGATAGTCTTTTTCAGAGTTATACTGATGACATCCATCCAACAGCTCCAACATCATCTAGGTTGCAAATTAAAGGGGAACTGTGAAAAAACATCTTATGGAATCTCAGACCATTGTTTTGTGTTAAAAGCCTATATTGATACAAAGTAAACTTTATGTCACTATGTTTTTTCAAATGTTGAATGCTGTTGTACACACATATCAAGCATGCAGATGGCCTTAAACCATATTTTAGCTCAGCCATCACCAGCTTATCCCATTATTTTTTGTTTCAGTGGAGCAGAGTGAATAATGAATATGATAGGTTTAAGTGAAGGCAAAATGATACCCATGGCATATGACTCTTGTTTGGTAAATGCAGTCTTGGCAAAAGAAGGAATGGAATATTCCATCTATATTTATATTGCTACAGTAATATAAATTCTATAGTCTATTATATAAATACTTTAGCAACAAAAGGAAGGCTAAGGAGAATCTCCATCCTTTATTGGATGTGGGGGGAAACACAGATCTGGGGAACTCCAGGTCTGTCAGTATGACCTCAGTGCCGGGGAAAGTTAAGGAGCAGATCATCTTGAGTGCCATCACAGCACACGTACAAGACAACCAGGGGATCAGGCCCAGACAGTATAGGTTTATGAAAGACAGGTCCTGCTTGACTAAGCTGATCTCCTTCTATGAGAACGTGACCCGTTTAGTGGATGAGGGAAAGGCTGTGGATGTTGTTTACCTAGACTTTAGTAAAGCTTTCGACACTGTTTCCCACAGCGTTCTCCTGGAGAAACTGGCTGCACATGGCTTGGACAGGCATACTCTTCACTGGCTGGAAAAATGGCTGGATGGCATGGCCCAAAGAGTCGTGGTGAATGGAGTTCAATCCCGTTGGGATTGGGTTCACAAGTGGTGTTCCCCAGGGCTCAGTACGGGGGCCAGTTCTGTTTAATATCTTTATAAGTGACCGAGATGGGGGGATTGAGTGCACCCTCAGTGAGTTTGCAGATGACACCAAGTTGGGCAGGAGTGTTGATCTGCTGGAGGGTAGGAAGGCTCCACAGGGGGATCTGGACAGGCTGGATCGATGGGTCAAGGCCAATTGCATGAGGCTCAACAAGGCTCAGTGTCGGGTCCTGCAACTGGGTCACAACAACCCCAGGCAACGCTACAGGCTTGGGGAAGAGTGACTGGAGAGCTGCCTGGTGGAAAAGGACCTGGGGGTGTTGGTTGACAGCCAGCTGAATATGAGCCATCAGTGTGCCCAGGTGGCCAAGAAGGCCAATAGCATCCCGGCTTGTATCAGGAATAGCGTGGCCAGCTATTCCAGGAGTAGGGAAGTGATGATCCCCCTGTACTTGGCACTGATGAGGCTGCACCTCGAATACTGTGTTCAGTTTTGGGCCCCTCACTACAAGAAGGACATTGAGGTGCTGGAGCATGTCCAAAGAAGGGCAAGAAAGCTGGTGTAGGGTCTGGAGCACAAGTCTTATGAGGAGTGACTGAAGGAACTGGGGTTGTTTAGCCTGGAGAAAAGGAAGCTGAGGGGAGACGTTATTGCTCTCTACAACTACCTGAAAGGAGGTTGTAGCGAGATGAAGGTCGGTCTCTTCTGCCAAGTAACAAGTGATGGGTCGAGAGGAAATGGCCTCAAGTTGTGGCAGGGGAGATTTAGATTGGATACTAGGAAAAATGTTTTCACTGAAAGGGTTGTCAAGCATTGGAACAGGGTGCCCAGGGAAGCGGTTGAGTCTCCATCCCTGGAGGTATTTAAAAGAGGTGTAGACGTGGTGCTTAGGGACATGGTTTAGTGGTGGACTTGGCAGTGTTAGGTTTACGGTTGGACTTGATGATCTTAAAGGTCTTTTCCAACCTCAATGATTCTACGATTCTATGATTCTAAGATAAGTCCCAAATAAAATGTAGAGAAATATGAATTCACACTCATTACACAATTCAATGCTACTGAAATGCAGAGCAACTTTTGAATCTTCCCGAGTCCCAACACTTTCTTGGTCACATATTCAGCCCAAGCATCAGAGCATTTTTGCAGTTGTCCCTCATTTGGTATACACCTTTTCTGATGTTTAACCCATAATATAATAAAATACGAAAGTACTTAGTTGCTGACTGAAGCCCTGGTCTTCTAACCTATTCTCTGTGTGCTTAACTGTCTGCATGGTCAGTGAGACTCAAAGGGGAAAACCCAACATGCAGTATGGGCAGTCACTGACAAACCTCTGGATGACCATGGCCATGAAGGGAGCATCAGTGAACAACAAGGGAACAGGTTTGTGTCTATGGGGTTTGTGAACCTGCAGTGTTTTGAGAATCTGACTCAATCATCTTCAAGATATTAATAAGAACTTCACACTTCAATAAGAATATTAAAAATGAACTTTTTTTTTCACTGATTCTAAACTTTTATGTACTTTGCTTTTATGGCTTTCTATTTCTAAACATACATAAAATCTATAAAAAAGACATACACTTTTCAGCACCTTCAGCCTTCACATGACACACTATGAAAGCTGGAAAGGTTTTTAAAATTTGTAACTTAAAAGCAGCCCACATAACAACAAAAATATTGTTTCCAAACATGAAGTTAAATGAAACTTAAATATAGTAAAGTATCGTTTCTATCTTTAGAGCTGAAATTGATAGACTTTTAGTTCATTATTACATCTGTATACAGTATTTGGTAACCACAAGCACTATGCCAATATTTTATGTATAAGGTTGACTTGCTTTCCCACCAACTCATTAAACTGATTTTTTTTTTTTTTTTGAGAAGAAACACGTTGTCTGAAAAACAAGCTCACTATTTGCTTTAAATTTTCCGTCATATGATCAGGTCAACTATTCTACTTATAGAGCAGCACAAAGGATAGCAGGTTTCAGCCCAAGGAAGTAAGTGGATAAACAGTTTAATTGCAGATGTGTTACGGTACCCAGCAGAACATTAGATAAAGATCTTGGCTCATGAAGTTAAAAAAAGTGTATTTACTGCATTAGGAATACATTCTGTCCTCTCACCACAGATCAAGAGATTTTTTAAAATATGAGATTTTGAAAGAGAAACTTTTAAAGTTCTTTGGGTTTGTTTGGGTTTTTTTAATTTGCCTTTTGAAACTCATACGTCTTGTTTCTAAGCTTTTCTCAGAAAACATGTAAGCTAGAAACTGTTGTTAAATGTAAGCAGAGTCTCATGTTCACAGGACTGCGGGAGCAGGCACTTTCCTTTACAAGATGCTAAATATTCTAAGAAGGATGATTTCAGCCCCTGTTGGCATCTTTTGCCTCCCTTATTTCAATCCCACTACAATAAGCCCAGCTTTCCCTCACTATGTTTTCTGCGGCACTGCCACCTGGGTGCGCCTACTGAGTCTAGCCAAGTGTTACATGTACGGCTGAGCAGGATACAGCCGTGGGCTAGCCACAGGTTACTGCCAAGCAGTGTATAATAATGATATTTTACTGCCTTTTGCTGAAATACAGGCACTAATTTGGCTCTCTCTAGCCTGCCACTAACACTCATAAGTGCAAGAACTTAATTGTATTTGCGACATCATCCACTCTCTCAAACTTGGTTGAAACCTGTCCGTGAATCCAGAAGTCACAGAGAGGAGGAAGGAGGGAAGCCAACAGACAGACAGACAGACAGACAGTGTGATCACACCAGTCCCACTCCCTTTGAAACCCAGCTGGAAACACAGCTCAAATTCCACGAGTCTCTGCAATTTGCTCTAACACAGAAGGGAATTTGTAACATGCAATGGTAATTTTGGTTGCCTGGCTGAGCCATAGACCAGTTTAGGTGGCCATCTTACAATGGCTTGCTCTTGCACATGCCTTGGTCAGGTGGATTACAGCAGAGGGACCAGCTGGGGACAGAAGATGCCATTTGATTTCTTAACTGTGACCATATGGTCTACTGGTTTGCTTGTATTTTATTCAATGTAGCACTTAGTAAAATAATTACCTGGAAAAAAAAATCAGCGTAACTGTGATCAATAATTGGGCTGCAGTAAAAAAAGATAAGTGCTGCAGGCAGAGAGTTGTGAGCCCGTACACAGGTTGGGGGAGTACAGTATTAACCTGTCATTTAAATCAATCTTGTGAAAGAGAAAAATCAAGCAGAGCTGACATTCTTCTTTGGGAAATCAGGAACCTGCAAAATTTCTGTGTAACAATTAACAAGGCGAGCATCTGAATGTATATTTACATGTCATATAAACCATTCATCTTAGAGAAAACACTTAGCAGAAATCTTTTGGCAGACTTTACTCATGCAAGTTGCTGACTGCAGTGAAAGGGCGAATGGCACAGGGCATCGTCTCTATAGTAACACCGTCACCAGAGGCTTGCAAACTGTGTTTCCAAGAGCAGAGCTGCACGAGGTAAGTGGAGCTATCACAGCTTTTCCCAGCTTTGGCCCTGCCCTGAATAGCTATGCTGCCTCTTGCTTCCCTGGCAGCTTAGAAGAAACATAGCCTGTGACTGTATTGCTGCCAGCCCAGCGTGGCTTCTCCTTGTTATCAAAACCTTCGGCATGGTGCATAACACTGGAGAGCACAGACAAACAAGCAACCCCCCTGCTTTAAGTTTTAATTTGCAATAGTAAGCCCAAGGGAAAGTGCCATCCATTAAGTTCTCCATAAAGCATAAATGGGGAATGGAGTGGAAAAAAAGAAGGCAAGTGAAGATTTTCCCACTGTGCTACTCTTCTTGGTGGCATGATGGGCTCAAAAGCTGGTTTAAAACCAGAGCTCTGCAGGTCGCTGCAGAAGACAAGCACAGTCTGTATCACCAGGCTCTGAAGACATTTCCAGTTTGATTGCTCAGAAGCAAGTTGCCCTGAAAGGTGCTATACCATCAGCAACTGCTGCCAAATGTGCTCCTTCTCTGGAAATTTCAGGCTTTTAGCTCTAGGACCTCATCCAGCTGGAGGCTCAGCAGTGATGATAAAGCAAAGCTTACAATCAGCTAAGCTAGATGGAGAGTAGTCTCTTTGATGCAGGCAAGGAAGGTTGCTTGTCTCAAAGAACAGCACTTAAGATTTCCTTTGTATTGTTTGCTTTTCTCGCATTTTATCTGGACCAGTGAAATGGAGGACCTTGAGGCATCTCACGCATACCTTGTTATGAAAACAGGTTAGTATTGCATTCCAGCATCAGTTTCATACAAAATAAGAAGCTATATATTACAATATTTTCATCCTTCAACTCCTAAAAACATGTCAATATTTTCACCTCTTTCTACTGTAGCGCTTTCGGTCCTCAGTCTTCATTAGCCCTAACTCCTATCTGAAGGCAATGTTGGAGGATGGCTCAACTCCCTCGCACAGCACAGGGAATTGTGCCAGAACAGATTGCAAGGAGAGTGATGCAGCACAACTCAGCTCCCTCCTTCTCTCCTCAAGATAGAAACTGTGCTTTGGAAAAAACAAGCCTCCCCACTAAGCATGCTCAGAAGCTACCCACCGTCTGCTGATTACCGTCAGCATCCATTTATGGCCTGAAAGGTGAAACAAGAAGTCAAGCTTCAGCCTTTTTCTGAGGTACAATAGAGTGAATCACTGTTTTTGTAGTCTTGAAAAATATAAATAGTTGATGAACTACAGATTACTGTTGTCTCCCAGCCCCTTTTCCTGCATCATGCAGGGATCAACCTAAAATCCATCTCCATATAAAGATCACATATCCACACCTGTGAAATGAGCTGTTAAGGTAAATACATTTAGGTGAATCCTAGATGATAATTAAAGTCCTGATGTGCTATACTTTGAATGAAAAAGGACTTTGCCATGACTTATAGATTTTCTCCTGCAAGAGCCAATTTCTTAAGCCCTTTCTCTTGGATTTTTCAAATGTCATCATTTTCAGTGCTCTTAGTTTAATTCACCATTGGTAAAAAATGCGGAGAAGTGCTATAACAGTGGTAAATATTATCAGCTCCACCAGACTGCTGAAGGGATCTGAGATTGGACAAATATCCCCCAGGTTACTCCTAAACATAGCAGAGTGTCAAGCTGACAAAATAGAGGTAAGGGTAACTTCAAGGGTAAGGTCACCAGTAAGTGTGAGAACAGATATACTACATTCAGAGCAATGCAGAAATCTTAAAAGCCAATTACTTAGCTAAAATTTTGAGGAAAGACTAAAGATTACCAAATTAAAATAAACTTTAAAGTTCTTTCTTTTTTCCTTCCAATTTTTTAAGTCAGTGTAGTTTTCTAAAGCAGAACTTGGCCAAAGGGCTTTTTGAGAAGGCTCATTCAAAGAGCTTATAGCTCCCTCATAGTCACTAGCAGACAGGAATATTGTCTGTTTATTTCAACACATGAGAAAAATCAAAGCAATCCTGACATCAGCATCACCATAAAAAGAGGCTCATCTGGTAATTCAAACTACGTGGGTTTTGACAAAGAATATTCACGGAGCCTGATAGTAAAGTTTCTTCCTTGTTTGCTCTATAGCTAGAACAATTCTCATGGTTTATTGCACTACTTCACTGAAAACAGTTTACTCTCTAATTTTCAACAGGCCCCAGTTGCATTAGAAATTCCAGCTCAACACTGTTATGTTATTCCATGAAACCCGATATTATGCATCTTCACAGCTCACACATGCTTTTAGTCTGAATGGCTTTATTTAGATTATTACACCTAGCACAGAAGAATCATTATAACATCCCCTTGACAAAGCACACAGCCTGTACAATGCACATAACAATACCATCACTCTTGGACCACCTCACATGGAACAGCCCCAAGATGGGATGGGAACCTCAATCTATACCTACGGAGGCACTGTACAGCTTTGACATTGTATGGTTTCATATGCTACTAAGCAGCAATAAAGAATACTCCAGCTGAATTCGTGGATTACATGCAACCCCCGAACAGGATACAAAGTCTCAAATCTAGGCACACCCAAAATAAATAAGGACATAAAATCCCAAACCCCTTCACTTAGGAATATCCTATATGTTTGGGGCCACATATCCCTCTTTGGTAACACTCCTGTGGCCTCTTGAATTTAATGGATAATGAAGGGCCAAATTCTGCCAAAATGAACAGGAGAATGACAACAGACATAAAGTAAGAGCCATACAGCCTCTTTTTTGGTATTGTCATAGAAACTTTCATCCCCCCAAAAGAATGAACAATATCTTTAACTCTGATCTCTCATCCTAGATTGTTTCAGTTACTGGGTCTTATTTTTTCTTAATCAAAGCACAGCAACCACTTTGACGAATGAACTTTTGGCTAAGAATCAACTTTAGTCAAATAACAGCTCTGAGTTTCTGAAACAGTTCTTGCAGGCTTGGGTAAGTACAACTATAGATGAGGACCACAGTCATCCCCAGGTCCATTAGTGAAAATAAGAGCAATGCCATGATGATCAATGGAATTATTTTGCTTCAGATGAAAATAGTTGGGCAGGGACATTGCAAAGGGACATTAACTGAAATGTTTTTTTATGAGATAAATGACCAGAATGGTTTCTATAAATGCATGTTTGTTCACTTCTATTTTCCAGTGTGATACCCAATGTATACCTTTATAATCATTTGCCCTAGCACAGTATTTGGTCATCAGGATACATGATACCCAGAATAATGATTCAGTAGTCTACTGCTGGCACCTGAAACTGGAAAATACATAGAATCATAGAATCATTGAGGTTGGAAAAGACCTTTAAGATCATCAAGTCCAACCGTAAACCTAACACTGCCAAGTCCACCACTAAACCATGTCCCTAAGCACCACGTCTACACCTCTTTTAAATACCTCCAGGGATGGAGACTCAACCGCTTCCCTGGGCACCCTGTTCCAATGCTTGACAACCCTTTCAGTGAAAACATTTTTCCTAGTATCCAATCTAAATCTCCCCTGCCACAACTTGAGGCCATTTCCTCTCGACCCATCACTTGTTACTTGGCAGAAGAGACCGACCTTCATCTCGCTACAACCTCCTTTCAGGTAGTTGTAGAGAGCAATAACGTCTCCCCTCAGCTTCCTTTTCTCCAGGCTAAACAACCCCAGTTCCTTCAGTCACTCCTCATAAGACTTGTGCTCCAGACCCTACACCAGCTTTCTTGCCCTTCTTTGGACATGCTCCAGCACCTCAATGTCCTTCTTGTAGTGAGGGGCCCAAAACTGAACACAGTATTCGAGGTGCAGCCTCATCAGTGCCAAGTACAGGGGGATCATCACTTCCCTACTCCTGGAATAGCTGGCCACGCTATTCCTGATACAAGCCGGGATGCTATTGGCCTTCTTGGCCACCTGGGCACACTGATGGCTCATATTCAGCTGGCTGTCAACCAACACCCCCAGGTCCTTTTCCACCAGGCAGCTCTCCAGTCACTCTTCCCCAAGCCTGTAGCGTTGCCTGGGGTTGTTGTGACCCAGTTGCAGGACCCGACACTGAGCCTTGTTGAGCCTCATGCAATTGGCCTTGACCCATCGATCCAGCCTGTCCAGATCCCCCTGTGGAGCCTTCCTACCCTCCAGCAGATCAACACTCCTGCCCAACTTGGTGTCATCTGCAAACTCACTGAGGGTGCACTCAATCCCCCCATCTCGGTCACTTATAAAGATATTAAACAGAACTGGCCCCCGTACTGAGCCCTGGGGAACACCACTTGTGAACCCAATCCCAACGGGATTGAACTCCATTCACCACGACTCTTTGGGCCATGCCATCCAGCCATTTTTCCAGCCAGTGAAGAGTATGCCCGTCCAAGCCATGTGCAGCCAGTTTCTCCAGGAGAATGCTGTGGGAAATGTATTCAAGAAAAAAATCTTGATTTACTATACATTCCTCTGTAGATCTAGGGCATACCTATTATTGATCAGTTACTTAGTCTGTGTTCATTTAAACCTGAATAACAGATTTACAAGACTCCAAGGACAAAAAAAATTAGAGAATATAATGCAGGGAGACAACAGTTTTGGCATTGGGACATGTTAGATATGTGGTCTTTTCTGCTTTCAGTGCCTATAACTAAAACACATGTTGGCATATGTACAGCCAGATTTATTTTTTTTAATAGGTGTCTCCAGTAAGATTCCTTTGCGTATAGGAAGCCAGTGTGGAAATTTCACTTAAAAATTAGGTAATGCTTTAAATACAGATATGGGTCTCTAGCTTCAGGAGCACATCTTTTGAAATCTCTGCTCTCGTGCTCCAGAGTTTGACACAGGCCTGACTTGCATCAGTTTATAGCAATATTTTCAGAAAACATAGTCCTTTTTACACTGACATAAAAGCACAGTAAATCCTCTCGGTGCCCACATGTCTATTGTTGTCCACACACATACGTGCTCTTGCAGATGCTCACCATTTTCCTCGTCCTGTGCATGAGGCTCAGAGCATGGGAGCAGGTGTCAAGCTGAGGTTGCAGCCAAGTGCCATCTCTTCACAAAGCTGCTGGCTCCTGCCTTGTCGAGGAGTGTGTGTGCAGACCCGTGGGACAACTGGCTGATCAGTGAGGTTGGCCCCATCTGGCACTGGCGTCCCAGGGCTGGAGAGAGCTGGGGACACTGTGCCTGGAACCCAAAACCTTACATAAAGCAGGGGAAATATTCCCAGGAAATACAGCCGTACTGCTTGAGTGTTTGTGACTGTGCCTGAATATAGTGCTATTAGCCTGAGACTGGATATGAATTAAACTTTGTACATATAGTCTGAATTTTATTAATGTTGTATTGTGGCTATATTAGGACTAGCCAGCAGGACTCTCGGGATAGAAATAATGAAGAAAAATGACGCAATGAGGATGAAAGACCTTCTCACAAACTCTTGGGAATTTGTTCAAAGATGACTTGGTGAACAGCTGATCCAAAGGGCTTGGGTTGACCTTCTGTAAAGTTCAGGAAATAGCTGGTGAACTGCAGGGTAAGGAGCCCAAAACTACTAAGACAAAACTTTGCTATGTTAAAAGTGACTAATTTGCAAGAGTTGTTTGGAAGCTCTTTCAGGAATTAGACAGCTGTCTAGAGGCTTTCCTCTTCTTTTATATCCTGCTCTGTTCCTATCATCAGGTTGATCAATACATTGTTTTAAGGAATCTGCCATATTCACCATCAGCCACAGACTCACAAAGGGAATAACGTCAATACTGGACCCAGTCAGGCCTCCTGGGTAAGGATGATCACTGCTCTCATTTAGCACTTAGCATAAAAATGGGAAAAGAGCATGATGGGTTTTCTGAAAGGATAACATTGTAGAGAGGAGAAGAAGCTGAGTTGCAGCTATTTGCCTAACCATGAACACTTAATTTATAAAACATCTCCATTCCAATTTTAGTTAGAAATATTTTTAAAGAAAATAAACCTCATTTGTAACTGGTGCATAGAATTTTGTGTTAATGCATTTACTGAATTTGCATTCTGAAATGTAGAAAAAGTAGTACAAAATTAAGTTTCAGAGGCAACACTTAAGGCAAAACTACTTGTAGACCCTTGACTTATTAAGAACAGAGAATCAATTTTCCTTCAAACACCTTGTTGGACAGTACTTGTAAGCATCCCAATAATGGCATTATTAATGATTTTGTACTGTGACACACTGCTTCATTGTACAGATCTGGAGAGATCTGAAAGCCTAGTAAAGTCCCATCAAACTTTTTTCATTGAGAGAGTAAAAACACATGGCACAATCTCCTTCTCTTCTGGAACAGGGCTAACTTTGTCTTTCATGCTCAAAGACAAGGATTTTTAGAAATCCAGCATAATTTGCATACTGTTCAGTACATATTCACTGTAGGCATTTATATCAGAGACCATAGTTAGAAGGCTTGTCTTTTTCACCTTCTGGTATAGTCAACACAGTGAAGGGCAGAGAAGCTCTTGCAGAGTTCAGTTCAACTCCCTGACCTCCCCAACTGCAAACGAGACTTAGGTAACCTTTCTTGCTACTCTAGTTGTCCTATACACAGTAATGATGATAGAGTGGTGGTGCAGATCCCACCTTGAAAACAGGAAGAACTAAACTGCCGTGCTGGTATGTCTGAGGGAAAGAATGTTTATTGAAGAGGTATGAATGCAGTAATGAATTATTCAGTCATTGTTTGCACATTTGAGGTACCTTCCATTATTTCATTAAATTTCAGTTTCGATACCACGGAAACTTATTTGATAGAAAACAAACCTTTTATAGAATGACCTGCATTACAAAATGGCTGTGACCTGTGTGTGTTGCTAGAGAACCAGGTGATATACAGTGAGAAAAAACCCAGATCAATATTATAGGATGAGGTTATGGGTCAGCATCTACCAATATGACATGGACACAGAGGAAAAAAGGCAAAGTAAATGAGCTTTCTTTCATCTAAAGTATACATCGATGTTTCTTCCCTCAGGGCATCCTGGCAGTTAATGAATATTTCAAGAAGCAAAATCAAGAGGTTCCTCTCCAGCCACTTCATTAGCTACCTTTTTATTTGGACAGTTAAGTTTAGATGAAACTCAGCAATGAGACCATGGAACAAGTGACAAAGTGTTCATTCACTTCAGCTGGGCTTCCTTTACACACCAATGGTGGATATTCAGTATCTTCTAAGAATCAATGAGTTGTCATCAGCTGAGCACCCAAAACTACTTTAGCCTTCATTCAAAACTAGTAACTCAGTCATTTTCCATATACAATACAAAATTTTAACATTATAAGCTTAAGTTACCCCAGTTAATTTTTTAGGCATCTAATCTAGTGTCCTGAATGGAAAGGTTCACCATCTTCAGTCCCTACTGCAATGAGCAGAGGAAAAGGGGCGCTCCCGCAGAATGCTGCTCACAGCACCCCAGTTAAGCTCCTGCTCTGAACTCCGTCTTGTCCTCTCCTGGTGACAGAGGGAACAGACAGAGATTTCCTTCCTAACCTAGAAACCCAAGCTTGGTGTCTTTCCTAGAGAGCATGACTGTTCCCAGTATTCACGGTGCAGTTTTCAAACTTAACTTATAATGGCTGTTGTTGGGAAATCCTGATATGATCGTTACCCAAGGCACACGTATGCAACATAAGTAGTAATGCACAAGGACAGACTGTTATGTTATTAAGGCTGCAATGAAGACAAGAGATGCAGTTATTGTGGTCTGGACTAGACAAATGCTACAAATTTTAACCTGCTAGTATCCTGAAGCTGTAAAACAACCGGACTTCAATTCTCATCCCATTAAAACAACGGAGATTTTTGCAGTGACTTCATTATGCCCCAGATTAGACCCAGTGTGAGCTAAAGCTTGGAAAGGTGCACAAAGAGATTTGAAAATCAAGGCAATAATTGATTAAATTGGACATCAGAGGATGAACTGTCCATATTGACAATATCCCATTTTCTGGAAACGTAACCTCTTAGGACAGGTTAAGTCAACTGAATGCAAAAATCTTACGTATTTCAAAAAAGAAGACTAGAAGTTATTCAGATAAATGTACACATTGTTACAGCCCCTATGAAATGTTGAGCACACATTTGAATCATGTGGCTCATGCACACCTTATTCCTTAGGCAAACCCTATGCTTACCCAAGGATGCTGCCTTTTTCTCACCCTTCCTCCAAACCTGAAGCACCTGCAGTCAGTCTCAGCTTATAATAACACCCACAGCTGCATTTCGGGGCTCTGCTTGGGGACTAAGGGCCTATTGTTATGCCTTGGGCCATGTGTTTATCCCCATCAGCCATTAAACCAGCAGCAATGTTCACCCCTGACTATTATTACTTAAGTCAATATCAGTCTAGTTACTAACAGATGAGCTCTTACCAGGGTGATTAGGATGTGATAACTGCATAGCTGCAAGCAAATCAGATCATTCCCTACCACTATCCACGATATGTGTAAAAATAATTCTTCCAGGTGGTTCAAAGCAGTTGGCTGTGTGCCTAACAATTCACCTAGGCATTCTGGGATTGCATAATAAAATACTACTTGTCATGTCTTATTGCTTAATTATTGTTATCAGCTTCCAGAATTTCAGTAAACTGGGCGTACTGCATAATGAGGTTAAACTAAGCCAGAGGCATTGTATCACAAGTACAAAGAGACCTATACTACTATATTGTACTGGATATACTATTACCCCAACACAGTAAACTTTTCAGTTTCTTATATTTTTTCCTAGGGAAAAAACAGCAGTTTACAGTAGACTTTTCTACAGTGTGTCTGGATCTTAAATTCTCTGAGAACAATAAACTCTCTGATACGATAAACTCCCTTTGTTAATATTATCACAGCATGCTTAAAATGTATCTGGAGAGTAGATGAGGAGACCCCTCAGGCTAGGAGACAGCAAAAGGGAAAGCAAAAGGAGAGCGATCATCCTCTCATGTTATGAAATCTCACCTTCACTCATTTGCATAGTGACAACCTCTCCCTGCTTTTTGAATCAATGACATCAAGAGCATAAATGCTTAAGGTAAACAAACAAACAAACAAAGAACTGAGTAACATTAGCAGAAAATTCCTTAAAAGCAAAATATACATATAGGAAATCGAGCAGAAGAAAACAAATATAAACAAAAATCCAGAGAAGAAATACCTCTGGTTTTGCTTTTCTCTAAGAACTTATATTTACCTTTTCTCCTATGTATTTCAAACAGCTTTCCAAAACCAAGCAAATCTGCAGTTTATAAATGAGAAAACAGTAGAATAATGAAGGTCAAATACATGATTTAATATAAATACATCTATGTGACAAAGGTAAAATACATTGTTTCCCTTGGCAGGTGAGCTCGTCTCATTCTTTCAGAATTACCTAAGCTTACTATCCTCACTAAAATAAGATTTTATTAATTTTTACTGCCATTAGCAGCAGAGAACAAATTCAGCTCTTGGAAGATGAGATGGATTTTATTCTGGTTTATTTATCATCAAAAGAACTGTTAATTAAATTCTCAGCGCAAAATATCACTGTAGATGCATCAACCCAAAATAACCCAGCTTGGCTTTCAGTGTTCATTAGATTCTGGTGTATGTTTTCCTGCTCATTCTCAGGAAAAAAAATAGCAAAACAAAACAAAACCTTAAAAAAAGCTTTTAAACGGAAATTTGTCTAGAAGTCACTGGAAAACAATTCTCATGGAGTGAAAATTTTAGTGACTACCCCTGGTCAGACAGCAAGGCAACACCAAGATGGAGATAGGTTAGGTGCCCCGATTAGTCCTTGTGCACTTGCTGCTGGTGCAATAGCAGAGGAACAGGCCAAGCCACCAGTGGCACAACGCAGAGACAGAGGGAGGCAGGGGTCTGCAAGCAATCTTGAGAAATTTCTCCCCAAAGACACGGAGTTCAGAGAGATCACAGTGCATTCAGTCTGGAAAATGCTTACTCATGACAAGCATCCCATTAGCTTTTGGACTTGGAGCCAGAGCATTTTGGCACTGCTTGAAAAGAAGTTGAAGAGTAGTACACTGTATAGCAATCCTGTGACGTGATGCTGTGCCCCTGCTTTGGACAAGCAGTCCTGTTGATTACATCAAGGGTTTTACTGTGGTCTTCAGGTGCATGGGAGTCTTCAGGTGCCCTCTCAGGACCTGTAGAAGGCAACTCAGAAAATCTAGGCTGTCATCAATAGGTTTAAATTCTCACTGTGGTAATCTGCACTTCTATGGGACAGCCCATACATTTGATAAAGGCTGAAGCTGCTTGTCTGAGGGGATGAAGTGACTCTTCGCCAGTGCCCACCTTGACTTACACTTTGTGCAATGCCTTTGCAGGGTTGAGGCTGAAGGGGAATTGTGCCAGAATCAACCCTCTCCCCCTTTTTTCCCCAAATGATGAATTCCCATCCCACATCTGGGACACTGATTCTCCCGAGGAGACTGCATGGCAAAAGATCAGGTTTAATGTTTGTTTAGATTCCTACTACATCTGTCCAAATCTCTTCCTACAGCTGTCCATCCTTTATTTATGTAATTACTTTCCAAATTCAATTGACAATACCATGGCCCTCTTGCTAGTCACCACTTTGCTCTTACTCTACTTTTCCCCCAGTGCCCACAGCCTGAAAGCAGGTACTAATACGTATTATCACAGAAAGTTGCAGAATACCTGGGGCATCTTTCTCAGCCAAAATAAACATGACCCTTTCTTGATTTCATGTTGTTCTTGGTCAGAAACTTTTCCTCTTAAAAATATTTCACAGTCCTTGGTGTTTACCCCTTTTCTGTGCTGGATGCTAGCAGAACATGGGCTTTGCCAGTCAGCCATGCCCTTCAGAGCCAGACCAGCATGCTAGCCACATAACTTTCTGAAAAGACAATGGCAAAAAAGCTTATCATCAACCATGATCATGCTTGGAGCATAAAACCAAAACCTAGACTTCAGAGAATATTTCTGAGGGAGAAAATAACCCTTTGTCCATTTTGTTATAACTTCACCAATGTCCCTTGTACTTTGTCTCCCAATCTTTTCTTCTTCCATTCATGACTCTTCTCAGTACTTTGCACTGTAAGGTAGTTTTAGCAGTTTTTTCCTAGATACAGTTTTACTGGTCCTTCTACCATGGTCTTAATTTAGTTTTCTATAAAAGCAGTCATTGATAGCTGCTTTATACTCTCCACTGAGTTTGTTAATATCAATTAATGTTAATATCAACTCATGAGGTTCAACAAGGCCAAGTGCAAGGTCCTGTGCCTGGGTCAGGGCAACCCCCAGTATCAATACAGGCTGGGGGATGAAGCAATTGAGAACTTCAGGGTACTGATAGACGAAAAGCTGGACATGAGCTGGCAATGTGCACTCGCAGCCCAGAAAGTCAACCGTATCCTGGGTTGCATCAAAAGGAGCATGGCCAGCAGGCCAAGGGAGGTGATTCTGCCCCTCTACTCTGCTCTGGTGAGACCCCACCTAGAGTACTGCATCCAGCTCTGGAGTCCTCAGCACAGGAAGGACATGGATCTGTTGGAGCAGGTCCAGAGGAGGGCCACAAAGATGATCAGAGGGACGTAACACCTCTGCTATGAGGACAGGCTGAGAGAGCTGGGGTTGTTCAGCCTGGAGAAGAGAAGACTGTGGGGACACCTTATTGTGGCCTTTCAATACTTAAAGGGGGCTTACAAGAAAGATGGGACAGACTTTTTAGCAGGGCCTGTAGCAATAAGACAAGGGGTAATGGTTTTAAAGTAATAGAGGGTAGATTCAGACTGGATATAAGGAAGCAATTTTTTATGATGAGGGTGGTGAAACACTGGAATGGGTTGCCCAGAGAGGTGGCAGATGCCCCATCCCTGGAAACATTCAAGGACAGGCTGGATGGGGCTCTGAGCAACCTGATCGAGTTGAAGATGTTCCTGCCAGTTACAGGGGGGATGGACTAGATGACCTTTAAAGGTCCCTTCCATCCCAAAGCATTCTATGATTCTATGAAATGGGATTGAGACACTAATTGAACCAAAGGAAAATGCTGTGGTCAGACTGGAAGCCTGAGCCTACAGCTTTGAGATGCTGGAAAATGAAAAGGTAATCAGAGACTCCTCTGGAGATAAGCAAAACTTTTCATTGAATGAATCATCTACAATGATTTTAATGCTGTTAAAAATAGAATGTGTGAATGCAGGAATATAACAATGAACAATTTTATGGCCTGTGGGTCCTAAGGAATTGTTTGGATGCTTTTTCTCAGTGACAACTACTGTGACTGAACTTACCGAGTGCAAATCCTCCAAAGAAAACATGTGGTGCTTGCGGTAAGGATGTCCAGATAAATAACACTGTTCCCTCAATTTGTTAGTAAACCTATTTCCTATTACAGAGTCGACACATTATGGTTTGCGTGACACATTATGTTGCTGAAATCCAGAGCCTTTGTATTACCCAGAAATGGAGATTACATTCTGTCTGTGCAATGTAATTCCGTGACTTTGCTTGGAAAGGATATATTTTTTCACGTTCACAAAAATGAGTGCAACTGCAGCATACTGTCTGTTATCCCAGAAATAGCAGCATTTCAGTGCTGGAAAAAATTATTCCTGTATGTAAAAAGTTGCAGTTGCAGAATGACTGGGAGGAGAAAGAGGCTCTGCATATATCATGTACATGATATATACAAATACACATTGTTGTGCCACATAATGACAATATAATATCTGCTGTCTCAAAAGTGTGTATGCAGGGTGACTGCAGTAAAGTACGTCAGATCTAACTAAAACAAATCTTGCCTTCCTTGAGTTTTGAAGACTAAACCATTACGTTTTAAATTTGGAATTCAAAAAGTTGTTGGAACCAGCATAAAGAGAAGTTGGAAAAAAACCCACAACCAAAGAAGTTCAGGCTATCTTGGGTAAAACTGAGCAGAATATTTGGAAAAGAACATTAAAAATAATGTTCCTTTTCTGCATTTTGAAATTTGCTTGGTTGTGGATCTATATTTTTACATTGGAAATCATACTTTCCAGCAACAGCTCTAACATTGTTGTTCTACTACCTTTGCAAGTAATGAAGAACAAAACTTTTCTGTATTTTAGAAATACGATAACAGCACTACAGCATTACCCAAAAAAAGTTATCATGCAACATCTGGCAAATAGGATACCTGACAAAAACAGGAAAATTCATAGGGAGACATTGTGGCAGACCCTTACCTGTTCCATGGCATGGTTCCAGCTTCACAAGGACTCTTTGGACACTGCTGTGGTGGGACTGAGAGATACTCCCATGGGCACAAGGCAAACACTGATGGTGAGCCCCTTTATATCAGACTGCATAGTGGTGGTGGTCTCCACCCAATCCCAAAACAGGGACCCTTTAGCAAAATGCTCAGCTTGCTGCCCTCTCTGGGTAGCCCTGCCACACGCTCTCCACTCAGGCCATTCACCAAGTTCTGCAGTGTGACCCTTACTCAGCCCATCCCAACCTACTGCAAAATACTGATGACTAGGAACGACTTATTAAATTAAAGAGCAGATAAAGTAGAAAGAAAGAAAACATCAGAGGAAAAACATCCTTAACTAATCTTTACTTTGTATCAGCCTATTGGAGTGCATGGTGCAGACAGATAAATAGTAGACAGAAACCAAAGGGAAGCCAAAAAAAAGCCAGAATGATGCTGCAAAATTGTACCAATAGTAATGTTGCTATTAAGCCACAATAGAAAGTGCAAGAAGGTGGAAAAGAAGCAGATGGTTGGTCTTGTAGGTGGTCTGAATGAACAAATCCGGAACTTGAGAGACATGTAAGTTGAAGTTAACCATTCCTACTGTTCATTCTGTAAGAGTATCAAGTTCTATGCAAAAAGTATGAGTTTTTGTTGTAGTTGAAATGATTAAGGAACTGGATTATTGTGACTAAAGGGTACATCAGTAGAATGACTAAAACCTGTTTAGGCAATATCAGAGTCATGAATTATTCTTGTAGGAACAGGCCACATTTCATTGTAACTTACTACACATATTTAGGTGAAATCAAGAGTCTCTGAAAGAGAACTAGAATGAAAGTTCCCATCAAGACCCTTGCAGGAATGTAGTTTGCATGCACAAAAAAAAAAAAACAACTGGGCAAGGGTGCAAAATAATGCACTACCCTGGTTGCAGCTATGAAATATGTGAAATCGCTGTGGCCTTGAAGCGCTGGGGTGTTCCCAGTGCAGGACTGTGGTCTGCTGGACCTCTGCAGATCCAGCAGTTGCCCAGTTCCCATGTTCAGAAGCCTGTCAGTGCACTCTATGAAACAATGCTTGCCTGAATTTCTTGCTTCCTATTCTCCACGCAGTAGCAATATGCCATTTCTATTGTAGCGTGCTCAAGAGAACATGAGAATGGACCCTTGTAAAATAATAATAATCAATTTTAAATCCTACAGAACTAGTGGAGCTAGGCAACCTCTGCAAAGTATTTTAAAGCATGTCTTAAAGCTAGATGAGAATATCATGTAAAATATCTACTTGCTCTTGGGTTCCCAGAGGCAGCTTTAGATGATTCAGCCTGGGGGAAAAAAAAAATATGCCCTTGCTCTAGAGCACCTCCATGTGTTTTTGCCACCAGAGTAGCTAGGATGGAGCAGCATGTGACTGACAGCCCATCGATATTTTTCTCCTCTGTGCTTGAGTTACAAGACTAACACCTGGCGTACAAGACAGCTGATGGTCTTCCAGTGTGGCTGTGGACAGGCTGTGCTGCCAGGACAGACAAGTTTCAGGCAGGCTGCAGCCAGGCTGAACATAGGTGTTATGGCAGCCAACACCACCTTGAGGGAACTCTCAGCTTCCAGTTGCCCCCCTCAAAAAATAGTAATTGAAAACCCATGGCTTGATTCACTCCCCTCTTAAGTCAAGAGGAAGCTCTAAAACTGGCTTGAAAAGAAGCTATGTTGAGCCTCCGGACTGCAGGGCTCCTCAGGTTGGTGTGATAAGAGATAAATAGTATCTTGCCCCTAGAAGCCAAATGTAATTCTGTAACCTGCAGTCCTTCACCAAGAATTAAAAACCTGCAGAATCCACCACCTGAAACCCAAACTGTATCCCATATCAACAGACTATTCTTCTCTCTCTTGTTCAGAAGGGTTCAAAACTGATCAAAGGAAGCTCAAAACTGCTGCCTGATGCCACCTTTATTATCATCTGTTGCTGAATTTTAAGTGTAATCCTAATTAGTACACATGATCTAATTACTTAAAAGTGCTCTATATTCTCTCTGACAGTGGAGAAGCAATCGTTTTCATGCAAAACTATGTGGTTTTTCATAGCGAATTTCAGGATAAGTTTTTTCAAAATTATTAATTTGTAATTTGTCTTTTTTTAAGTCATTTGGTTGATTATTAAGTCGAGGGGAAATTCCTTTTATTTTTTTTTCATTTCATTTCCTTCTTACTGAAGTTAAAGTATTTTTCCTTTTTTTACTTCTAACTTCTTTTTCCACTGAACAAAAAGAAGGAAATTACTCTGATAAAAAAATAATTAACTTTTTCCATTGGGAACTAAAGCAAAATGTTACTTGGTGTTATTTTTCTCTCACTTCAAGAGAGAAAGTTGAAAGTGAGAGAAAATGTTATTTTTAAAAGCAATAGTGTTGCTTTCCTCACTTTTTTTATTTTAATATTTAACTCCATCTTTTCTATGGGGAAGGTGGGAGGAGCGAGAAACAGCTGAAATACTGACTGAAATGGATATTTCACCACAAGCAAATAAAAACTTTCTTTCTTCTGCTGTTTAAAAAGTAATCATTAAAATTGAAGTAATATAATTTAAAATACTTGAAATTAATGTCAGAAAAGTAATTTTTATTTTGCATGTAGTTAAACACAGAGCTTGCCATCTTAAAAAATAAAGTATTTCCCCTCTTAAAGAGTCTCTCCCAGAGTCCAGGTCCCTGGCTGCTCACTCAGGTACAGCTCTCTGGTGCCCCTAGCCTTGGCCATATCACTGCTGCAGAAGAAGCTCCCCCAGCAGTGCCAGCTTGAGGATATTAGGGATGAGGATGCCTCCCTGCCTAAAAAAAAGGGGGAAGGCAAGAGGAGTTCCCATTGTCAACCCCACAGCCAGGTTCTTGCAGGGATGTGCATGGCTCCTGAATAATCACATCATGGCCCGTGGCTGCAGGACGACACTTCTGCTCTGCTAGGGTCAAGGCGACGTGCTGACTGTCCCTCTGTGCCTGCGCTGTTGCTGTGTGCTCTGCTGAGTTGCCTAAGGGAGCAATGCATGGAGGAGACTCTGGGAGGTAAAGGCTGGACCATGTGGGGATGGTGGAGCTTCTGGCTGCAGGAAATGGGGCGCGTGGGGTCACACATGGGGGAGTGGGTGTATCGAGAGTGACAGTAAGTCACATTGGGAAGGCATCAGGTAAGGTACAAAATGTTATGGGTATTATTTGCTATAATATTGGTGGCACATTCGTGACTTCCTCATGCACCAGGAAACACTTCTTCACTGTGAGGGTGGTGGCAAACAGGCACAGGTTGCCCAGAGAGGTGGTGGAGTCTCCATCCATGGAGATACTCAAACCTGGTTGAACACAGCTCTGAGCAACCTACTGTAGGTGGCCCTGCTTCAGCAGGGGGATTAGAAAAGATGACCTACAGAGGTCCCTTCCAATCACAGCCATTCTGTGATTCTGTGATTCTTACACCTCTGGTGTAAGCTGGCAAAGCTTCACCTCTAAAACATGTTATGCCTTACTGCCTCTCCTTATGAAAACCTGCCTGCTTTAGGAACCCGTTTCATGACACATTGTGCAGTTCTCAGACTGACATTTCTCTCAGTGAAGACAGCCTTCTGAATCACTTCACTTTCAGTAAAGTTCTTAAATTGGTCTGAAGTAATGCACATGAATTTCTTTTATGCTAGGGGTGACACTTGGCCTCGGACAAAGGGCCCGTCTAAGGGTTTGTGCATCACTGAAACCTCACCCAAAACTTGAAGATAGGACTTGAACGAAACCTGAATGTTAGTGGGTAACAAATGGCACACACCACCAAGAAGTATGTTCTAGTTTTAGACTTCAAGAGCTTTATTTAAAACTGCCTGTTTACTTTAAAACATACCAGATCCACAAGAAAAATACAGCTCTACACATAATGTTTGACTATATTCAGTTGGGGGACACCAATTTTGTACAGAACATACTGAAGGAGCAAAACCAAACCAAAACAAAGCAAACAAAAGCCAGACAGCAGCGGGTATCAATCATTGTCTTTTTAAAACAGCAAGACATATTCCACAGTCCACATGAGTGTTGCTGTTTCTTCTACTGAAGTGGCATACCTATGTGATTTAGCTGCAGCTAGGAAGCTGGTACCACTTTCAAACAGTGAGGGTCATGTAACACTGAGTCAGCTTTATACAGCACATTGCCACACTTCACCCAGCAGCGGATCTCTTGATATGCTCCATGTTGCAGAATACAAATGGGTTTCCAGATAGGGAAAGATGATGACAAACAAAACTATCCGAGTGAGATACCATCAGGGCAAGACACAGCATGAACACTGACCATGGAGCTGGGAACCTGCAGCTTCCTCAGAGACATATCCAGGAGGTTAAAGCATCTTTTCTTGTCTAACTTCCATCTCAGATGAAGCGGCATATGCTTGTGAACAGATGAGGGCAGAGGTCTGCATCCTTTGAAGAGTTTATCACAAGACCATTTTCTTCCAAAGGCAGCCTCTTGTCCTTAGGGTTTTAATGTGTGGCACATCTCCCATCACAAGACAGTTTAACTCTAACAGTTCATGTTTTATCATACCATGTTCTAGCTGCATATTATTTTACAGCACAATATAAAATAGAGGACTACCTCAGCAGGCTATTTCAAACATATGTGTATTACCTACCTGTAGGTAAGCATTTTCTTCTTTGATACAATACATTCTTTTCACCTCTTTACTTTTCAAATTCACAGGGATTTTTCCAGTTATGTATGTCTTCATTTTTTCTTAAAATAAGAAAGTGCTAAAAAGCACACGTAATGCATTTTGTGTACTGATGTGCGTTTCTCAGAGTAATGCATTTAACCTGCTGTGCTTGTGAGGCAAGCAATTGTTTCACCTTTATGTGCAGGAACTGCTACCAGTCTGTCCTGCAGCCAGTTAGCAAGTCCCCTTGGCAAGCCCCTTCCATGCTCCAGAGACCAGCTGCTCTTGCTGGTGACTGAAATAAAGGCATATCCCAAGGCTACATGTTACAGTGGGAGAAGCCAGAAGCTGGCTTTCTCCAGTGGGCACCATGTGGCAAGTCTTGAGGGTATCCATAATTAGAACAGATTATTAGGGTGGGGGTCATATAGGACATGGCCACAAAGGAGCGGACATTATATCTAGGCAGGCTTCTAGACTACCCCATGGAAACTGCCAAGATCAGCGAGGAAACACCACAGTCACAGCTGGGCTCAGGTGAATGGGGGTACCCAAAGAGCAACATTCCGTGCCTCGCCAGAGTGAATACCTTGCCAATTTTAGAAGAACTGCTGCTAGTTCTTCTGCATCTACGCCGTTGCATTTGTTCTATCAGCGGTGTCAGCTCTAGTGAAGAATAAGCATCGTTGCTCTTTACCACTATGTCATCTCAGCCACCTGACATGGCTGTAAAAATGCTTGTCCGCACTCCACAACCTTCAGACTAACGGCAGCTCAGAAGAATAGCCTGCTTTGGATGCAACATCCAAACGCATCACACCGTATCAGCCAAGGCTCTCAATGCTGTATTTATGCAGAGGAACTATTCATATTAAAAACACTAGGTGCTATAGGCAGATATAACGTTACGGACCAGCACCTACAACAATGGTGTTTCAATCTTTATGGGTGCCTCTAGGCAAGTAAGACAAATAACAGTAGTGACAACCTGAAATGCATGATAATTAGAATGAGTCCAGTGTGCTCTGAAACAAAGTACATGATCTAAGAAAACAGGGCTGCTCTATCAGTTCATCTGGGCAAGCACTGTGTTTCTGAGCAGCAGGCAGGGAATTTGAGCAGTCAGTACTGGAAGGCTGCACACAGAGGAAGTGTCTTCCCAGTCACGGACCAGAGGTTATCTTAAAAAACAGGCTATAAAAGTTTATATGCTTGCATAGGTCACAGTGCGATTTCTCCCACATCACTTTAGCCGTATAAACAAGCAGCTTAGTGTAAAACAGTGCCTTGCTTCTGTCAGCGAAGTGAGAGGAACATCTCAGAGAGGCTGATTTATCTGACTGCTCCATCCCATTTTAGCAGAGGATAAAACACTTTTAGGAGGTGATTGAGTTTATCTCTTGAGTGGGTCTCAGTAAGTATGTCTAACTTTTATGTGGAGAGGAATGAAACCTTTGTTTTTGTAATTGTTGATGTCTTCCAATACCACTGCTCCCTGGAGTTACTTGAGCCTGGCCAAAATTAGTTACCCAAAGCCCTTTGAACTTCTGAAGCCTTAAGAGTATGGGTTTCAGAAGCTTGTCCAAAACCAGTGCTTTTCCAGTGTAAGTCATATATCCATGGGCCTTGAATATGTGCAGAAAGGCTATGTTTGAAGTACCTTATTAAGCCAACTGCTTTCAAATGAAAAAAGGTAGCAAGAATATTTAGATTGCTGGTTGTGGGGGGGGGGGGGGGAAGTATGACTCAAATCCCGCTGCAGTGCTACAGCGAGATGCAGGAGAGCGGACCCTTGGCCTCGGACACTGGAACTGCTTTTTCATCCGTCAGCGTCAGGGGTGCCGCTGGAGCCCCGATGCCGGCTTTCCCAGAGAAGCTCCCCAGGTCCGCCCGCCATCACCTGCGGCTCCTCACCGCCCTGCCTCAAGGCTGGGACCCCGGGGGGGCCTCGCGGACCCCAGAGCCAGGCCGGGGGCCGGCGGGGGCAGCGGGGCTGGGGGGTGCCGCCGTCGGGGCCGGGTCGCGCCCCTCGGGGCGTTGTTCGCCCCCCGCGTCCTTCCTGCTTCCGGGGGCCGCCGCGGGGCGGATTTGCCGCAGATGACATCAGCCGTGGATGCTGGAAGCGCGGCGGCGGCGCGGGGATGCGCCGGCTCCCCCCCTTCCTCCTCCTCCTCCTCCTCCTCCTCGCCAGGTCCCTGCCCTGCACCGTCTCCGTATAAAAGCGCCGCCGCCTCCCCGCCCGCCCTCACTCCCTCCCTGCCGCCTGCGGAGCCGCCGCCGAGCGGCCCTTCTCCCCTCAGCGCCCCGGAGCCGCGGGGCGGAGCGGGGCGGCGGCGATGGCCACCGTGGTGGTGGAAGTGGACTCGGAGCCCTCCTGCAGCATCCCCAACCCCACCTCCCCCTCGCCCAGCCTCTCCCACCGCTTCCTGGACAGCAAGTTTTACCTGCTGGTGGTCATCGGCGAGCTGGTGACCGAGGAGCACCTGCGGCGGGCCATCGCCAACATCGAGCGAGGTGAGGCGGCGGGGAGCGGGGACGCCGCAGGCAGCGCCGCGGCACCCCCCCGCCGGTGCCTTCCCCCTCCTAGGGCGCGGCCGGGGCTCGCCCCCCGCACGCCCCCGCCCCGCCGGGCACGGCCAGACGAGCCGCCGGGTCGCGGTCTCCGGTTCTTTATTGCACCAGGGTCCCGCCGCAGCCCCCCCCCCCGCCGCATCCTCCCCCGGTGGGGCGCGGGCGCTGCGGAGCAACGGCCGCGGGCCGGGCCCCGCCGCCGCCCACCCAGAGCGCCGCAGCGGGCGGGTCGCCCGGCCGGCCCGGCAGCCAGCCCGGCAGCCAGCCCCCCGCCCGCCGTTGCGGGCGCAGCGGGGCCGGGGCGGGAGCCCGGCGCCACCGCCGATCCCGTCCGCCCGGAGACAGCGGCGGGTGGGCGTGGCGCGGTCCGCACTGCGGTCCCTATGGCAGCCCGGAGCGGACAAAGGGCGGCCGCGGCGCCGGCGGCTGGGGAGGGCGGGGGTGGGCTGGGGCTGCGGGGCGGCTGCTCCCCGCGGAACCCCGTCCCCCGCCGCCGAGCCAACCCAACCCGGAGCAAACCGGCGGGATTCGGGGCGTTTTCCTCCTCGGCGGCAAAGCCTGCCCGAGCGGGAGCGCAGCCGTACCTTTGTGTCCAACTTCGGGCGGTGAGACTTCCCTCTCGGCTGGAGGGTTTTTCAGGATCCGAGCTTTATATGCGCATATATATATTTCAATAAAGAAAAGCCGTCTGGGTAACAAAGCTAAAACCTGAGTGCTCAGCCTCGTCATTGTCCGGCTACGGGCTGCTCTGACTCGCTGTTTTATTTGTCCTTTTCTTAAGACGGCGATACAGGAAGGTATCGCAAGTAAAATGACAGTTTTATGAGTTCTCGGTGTGGTTTCTCATACAATAGGTTGCAGTGTACATGCAGAGGGGGGAAAAAAGCCCCGTTGCAGTAATAGTGGTATGAAGCACAAAGGAAATTATTGCCGGACCCTGTAGTTTGTTAAACTCAATTGATACCTGATTTTGTAACATATATTTTTGTTCTGGGCTGGTGAAAGCAGAGATTTCAGAAACCTGCCATTGTTAGAGGGGAGGAAGAAACCCTGGAACGAGGAATTGGTAGCAGCCTTGTCATGTAGGTGTGGTTCAGCGGTCCAGCTAGGACTTCATTTGTCTCTATTGTTGCTTTCTCAAGCATCGTTGCTTTAGTTGGCTATTTCTCTGGATTCTTTTTCACGACCGTTTGTGGTAAGGACTGCCTCATCACATCTAACCATGTCCTGTTCACCTTTATTGCTACCATTGTCTCCTAGGGAGAACTATTGAGGCAGATGCTTTGTCATTCAGAGCATCTTCAGTATTGCACTTTCCTAATTCTGTCTAATTTTTGATTATGTCAGAAGTGAATAGGTGGCATTTTAATTAAATTATGAAAAATTATAGAGCAAATGGATAAAACTTCTGCTCTCAAGACAGCTGATGTCATCCTTCCTCTGAAGAAATGCTCTTCAATCTCTTCTTGAAGCTTCTATTGTACAGTTACTGCTGCATAGCTCTGTTGCTGCTACGTCCTGCCACTAAGCATAACACCCACTTACAGTTTTAGATGTTCAGAGCGGATGCTTTGGCCTTTTTATTCATCATTTTGGATTAGAAGTCACCTCACTGCTCCTGGTGTCAGACAATCTGATTGAGATTTTGCCTGCTAGGAAAAAACCTTGATCAAATTTTGAGGTGCATTGTTCTGGATGAGTACACTGGGAGTCTGAAGCTTTATCTGCATGAGGCAAATATGGGCTCGACTAATCTCTTTCTCTCTGGACAGTGTGCTGTAGTCTGGAAAAACCCACTTCTTTCAACCTTTATTCTCAACAGAGCCTTAAATGTGTTTTGGGTTCTTGATAACTCTGCCTCACTGTCTTCTCTGGTACATCTCCTGAGTACCATCACTGAAAACTGTGGATTCATGCGCCAAACTGCAGAGCAACGTGTCAAAGAAAACATCTGCTGATAACACATCAGTGGCGTGATGCTACGCAACCTGGTGGAATGCAGAGTCATTTCTTAATATATCATGAAGAGGGAATGGCGTGGCAAGATGCATTTTCAGTAATTACATTTGGGATGTGACTTTGCTAAGGGGGCAATCCTCCAACCCACCGTCCACCAAAAGAGAAGAGGGGAGTGAAGAGAAAGCTTCAAGATTTTTTTCACTGATTTTGGCAGATGCTACTGGGTGTGCCCTGCCTGCTGTCTGATTAGTCCTGTGTCTAGTGGCATTGCACTCCTAAGACTGCAGAAAGAAAGAAATAGCTCCAGCTCAGCCATGCTCCCAGCAGTTACGTCTATGCTGTTAATGATCTACATCATTGGATTGACCTTGGATTTTAGTTCCAGATTTACCTCTGTTCTACCCAAACCTGATCTGGTTATATAACGTATATAATACATTATGCTACTTATAATATATAATTTTTACATCCAGACTGCTGAATCATGCAGCTGCAGATTTGGGATATTCTATCCAAATCCCAGATTCAGCTTCTAAGGCTACTGTGTGAATGGGATGTCTAGGCTTTTTTTTTTTCCCCTCTTCTATTTATTTTGCATTGAGTCCTGTATTTTGGACATTGCCTGTCTCAGCAGTCTTGACTACTCCTAATCAGAATCTCATCCCTACAGCAAATTTGGATTCATGACAAAAGCAACTACGGATGGTGGACAGGCCCTATCATTAGCAGCATTGCTGAATCATGGTCCATATTGCTTAACTGACCTCCACAAAGCTTTGTAGTTTCCCCGCACAAGCTTGCTGTCAGAGGCCAGCGAGCTGTTTATCTTCTAGCTTCTTGAAGTTCACCGCTCATTCATTCAACATACTTCAGCTTTGTGACTGATGTTGGTTTACTAGTCATAGTTTTCATATGTGCTGTACGTGCGTGGTATTATATCATCTTTACTTTCTTGGTCTCAAATATTCCAACACCTGGAAAACATTAAAGCCTGCTGAGTTGTATTTGTCTGCCAAAACTACAACCGAAAAATGCACCATATGGCCAAGAGATTTTTCAGAAATGAAAATAAGGAGACTTGCAGAAGAGACTCGCTGCTTATGTCCCCGAACAATGACGCATCAGTCAGGAAGTGGAGGTGGCTGGTTATAGCTTAGTTATTTTTCTCTTGAGTGGTTATGAAACGCACAGGCAATACTGTATTTTCAAATTTATTTAGAGTTTCAAATGGCAGCTACTTAATAGCTGGTAGCATATCCCAGTAGTAAGCATGATCCTACCTGGACTGGGATGCTGACAAGGAAAAGCCCTGGATGAATTCTCCCTGAAGAGGCTTCAGGCTCTTGAAATGCAGATGTTCATATTTGCATGGAGAACCTACCCAGAGCTGCAATGGGAGACCGGCACTGCAGATCTGGTTTCTCTGCTTTTCCCCCTCTTTCTCCTCCTCATCCTTCAGCCCTACAACATGGCTTCTGCCAGCATGAGTCCTGATGTTTCTGCTGCCTTGAAAGAGAATATAGCATGGGAGGTAGCGTTGACAGTAACGTTCACAGTCTGAAACTCTGACAGAGTTACCAGCAGGAGTGTTAGTGCTAGTCTCACAGTGAGGGGTTGGCCACATGCCTCTTCAGGCATCTCCTCGCCAAACCCCAAAGTGATTTAATTCAACAATCTCATGCAAAGGCATGGTCAGGCATGTGGGGAGGGGCCACCAGATACTTCCTCACCTGCAGTCCCTTCTGCATTTGCCAGCTAATATGTGTAAGTCTAATGATGTTCCTTTAGGGGAAAAAAAAAAAAATCACTGTAATGTTGGTATTCAAAATCACAGCAGTGCCTGGACTTACCTGTAGTGCAACTGCCTGCTCATTTTTCAAAACTAGAAGATTTTTCAGAACAATTTCAAACCGAGAAAATTACAGAAAAATGTTAAACATGTTCTCCTGATTTTTTTTTTTTTTAATTATTTGGTGATCAAAATCTTATGGAAGGAAACTATAAATTTGTCTCTTGTTTGCAATGATTTTTTTTTTTCCCTGGTCATATTTCAATCCTTAAAAATGTGGTTTGGAATAATACATTTTTTTGATCATATGTGTCAAGTCTCTCACTTTCTAAGTAGCTGGGGGGAAAAATGGTAGGGAATAGAGATGTGCTGTTTAGTTTTTAAAAGAAAAAAGATCAAGCATAGCATTTTCAAATATCAAAACTAGAATGCTGATGCTTCATAAATAAAAGATCACTTAAATTTTAATTTAAAATATGGGATGCTTCAAAGCTTTTGAATGAAGAAGTCGGCAATTTAATACTTTGAATTTAAATATTAATTTGCGACATGCTAGGTGATGCTGTCTTGTTTTCTCAGAGGGACAAGTACAATGGTTCTGCAATGTGACTAAAGTGTCCTCTGAGTGATTCGCTCTTTCAGTTTTGTAAATCAGTGTATTGCTATTTTAAAGTCAATTTGAGGACATCAGTAACTTCTCCTAATGTGTCTACTGGGATGTGGGACCAACAGTCCTAAAGCTGGGGCCTTAAAGGATGGTCATCCTTTGGAAAGGCAGATTTCCTCTTGCTTGTGACCAATTCCCATCCAGAGTGCTCCTTCTGAACACTCAGCACTTTCCAAAAAATAGCTGTATGCCTTGAAAGGAAGAGAGGCGGGGTTTGGAATTTAGAAATATGCAAATAGCATGAATGAAAAATTAAAACTTCCAGTGCTCATGTGTCAAGCTAGGTATGTTTTGTATTTTGAATTTTAGGAATCCGATCATGGGACACAAACTTGATTGAATGCAACTTGGATCAAGAACTGAAACTTTTTGTGTCTCGCCATTCAGCTCGATTCTCTCCTGAAGTTCGAGGTGAGTTTTTGGTAGTGTTTGTCAAAGGGTTGGTTTTGGGTTTTTTTGTTTGTTTGTTTTAAGAGCAGAATTAATAAATACACTCTGGAATTGTATGACCCACTTTCATTTGTGATTCTTTACAATGAATAATTTTTTTCCTTTATTGTAAAATATGACTTGAAAATAATAATTTGTTTTCACTTTCTCACAACTTAACTTTAAAATAATCAGCCTTTTAGGTTAGCTTAATGTATATCACCATGATTACTTTGGTAGTCGATGTTAGTTTTAGGGCCACATTAAAGTTAAGTAAAACTCAGTTTTGGACTGAACAGTTTGTTTATGTAGCACCAATCTAGTAGTCCCAGAGACTGAAGCTTATTGTGGTAGGTAGAGCACATACAAAAAAATAACCTGAAAGGTTAGCTCTACAGTTTGATAGAGCCAGAAACGGTGTCACAGCTGTTGCACGAGCACAGCTCAAGTCCGGTGTTTCTTCCCAAAGGGTTTGGACTTTTCTCTTTCTTGGTATGAAAAGCTGAGGGGTGGAGGGTCTACCTTGACTCACGGGAACTTTCTTTGGCTTGTATCAGGAAATTAGAAATTTACAGGGCTCATAAGACTAAATCTCTTTTGCTGCCTTTTCTTCAAGCCTGTCCTTCCTTTAGAGGATTCATATAATAAAGAAAAAAACAAAACAAAACAAATCCAATTTTGTGAAGTGTAAAATCTTATTTTGTTCTGGTTGCATGGGAATCAAGTGTTTGGTAAGTTTTCTAACATCTCATTAACACAAATGCTGAGTGAGCATGGGTGAAATTAATCATGGTTTTCATGTAAAAATATGTAACTTTCTCAAATGAGTAGAGGTTGCTTTCATTGGTTGAAATCATTGTGGCCATGTGCACTTTGACTAGTACAACGTAGTGCTGATGAGTGTTATAAATTCCAGCTTTAGGAACATCTCTTAAGTGTGGTGAAAAAGGGCTATGAAATGTTGTATCATGCTACTACATCACATTCCTAGGGTCAGTTGCTATACACTGTTGACAAAGAGATCCTGACGTCTTCCTAGCATGATGGCATTGACCTGATGGTTTTGAATAATGTACCAAAATGTCTTGTGTAACTAATTCTTCCTCTTGCAGCATAGGTTATAGCAGATTTTGCCATATCTCACCATATCTATAGAGAGTAAAACATTGCCAGAGTTAAGAAAAGAAAAAAAATATATACCTCTATGATTCTTCCCCTGGTTTGAAAACCAACAGAACCAATACAACAACACTCAGTGTGAAGATTTAGAGTTAAGGCATGTAGTTCCTGATTTACATGAAAGTAAACTCAGGCCTAGAATACATGTCTTTCATTTCACTTTAAATGTCATGACGCCAATTCAACCTCTCGGTGACACTAGTTGCTTTTTTTTACAGAGACGGTATTCTGATAAGTGAAATTAGCAGAATTTATCTTTAAGGAATCCAAGATGCAATGCATCCCATTTTTAAAATGTATGTGTTTTACTTTAAAGCTTCAGGGAGGAAAAAATTGTCCTACGTTTCTCCTTTAGCAAAAACATTCCACTGTGTCCAATATTTTTTGCTGTCTTGTTTAGATGATACATCTTGATACCATTAAATGAATTAAAATAAAGCAAATAATCTGCTTTCATATGATAAATAAAATAAGATTATGCACTCCTTTTTTCAACAGAAAGATTATAGAATTCTCTAGGAATTTTTCTCTAGGAATGGTATTTTTGGTTGATTTTTTTTCTTGTTTGTCTATACTTGCCTGCTTAGTCTGTCATTGCGTTGAATTACAGCTTAATTGCATGTGACTGGAATTCATCAACATCACTATGACAAGCAGTAACGAATGTGTTTTTCACCACTGCTCAGTCTTTAAACAATAAACTGCCAAAAAATATGTTGAAAGAGCACTAAGGGGGCCTGAAACTTGGATAAAGGTAACATCCAGGAATAAAGCTAACCTTCTTTACCAATTTCTTGTCTAAAATTTTGTGGGGAAGCCCATTGGCACCTCCAGAATCCCACTGCACAGATCAGAAGATCATTTATTTTAGTTTTTCTCTGTGATTCTCTGATGTTGAATCTGCATGAAGTTCCTTTGTATCCTCTCTACTGTTTGGTGGGGAGAATTTTTTTGTTGCCATTTGTTAATAAAATTTCAGAATGTTGGATTTCTGTTACAACACCCAAATGTTGGATTTTGAGTGTTTAACCAGTGAAATGATCAATGTTTGTACTAAAGAGATGATTGTAAGTACATATTCCCTTATGGTCCCAAACTCAAAAATTCTGCAGAATTTGGGTAACTAGGTGACCTTTTGTCCAAGGAAAGTATTCATCCAAGGTGACGGGGTAGTCTGTGGGATGTAATTAAACAGCCTTTTTTTCAGTTCTTTGAGACTGAACTCTTTGTGCAACTCCCACATAGGGACAGTTTACTCTTGAGGAAGGGTGGAGTCATCTAGTGTGTCTGCACAGCTCCTAGTGTAGTCAGGTCTGACTGCTGACTGAAGCCTGTTTGATTATAATGTTTAATTATGGTAATTGCAGTGCTGGCTCAGTACATGCTTGTATGCTTCTCAGAGCAGCTCAAGGATACGCACAGCAGCAATGTTAAGGGTAGGACTCTCTCTCCAAAAGGAAGCTTGGAGGAAATGGGGCCAGCCCTGTCCCCACGCCATATGTCTGCGATGTCAAAGGAGAGACATGTGAGAGAATATGTCTGTCAAAGCATTCATGTGTTTTCACTTGAGGAATTTGAGGTCTAATCCTCCCTGTGTAGTGAACAGCAATGTACACATTGATACTGCCGGGAGCATGACCGGATCCCAACACTCTTTTTGTGCTCTTTTCAAGGGAATGGATTGTCACAGTGGTATTTGTGCATCCTATATTCAGCTGCTAGGCAATTTATGGATGATTTATGATTGCTGAAAAATAGGATTCAGAATGGAAATGCCAGCAGATCTTTTCTGATACCTTGTAAAGCAGCTGAGTTAGCAGACTCCTTAATAATACCAAATCTTGCAGAGATGTTGTTGTCAGGTGCTGGTGAAAAATGAGTAACAGAGCTTATTAACTGGTTGCCAAGACAACAGGCAACATGACTTATAATGGGTACTCTAGTGCTTGCCTCTGTTTTCTCTGTCATGTAGTGATAACTTCCATCTTATGTTAACATCACAAGGACAAAAAATTCAAACAATGAATTGTAACATGTATGTGCTGGAAAAGGAACTGTGTATCTGGCAGTGAGGCAAAGCAAGTGGAGAGTCTTGGAAAGAGCTCTGTTGAAATTGCAGCTGTTACTACCAATCTTTTCTTAATTAAAAAAAGTTTAAGCTGCATAAAGCAGCTTCACAAAAGACCAAGTAAATGGGTTTGGGGGTGTGGGAGCATGAAGCCATTGAGGGCCCTTCTGCAAGACTTCCACACCTGATGTTTTGTCCCTCAGCTTCCACCTGGGGACACTTGAGTGTTGTGTTGGTGTCTATTCAAGCCCTTGTCTAGATGAAATCTAAATAGCTGTTCAGTAGCTAGTCACCCCTAACCTTCTAAAAAATACTGCTCAAGAAATGCTCTGTGGCTACTTTGTACTTTGTCCTGTTGTTATGAAGAACGTGTATCTGTGGAAGATGCGTTTCCTATCTGAGCAGTACTGGGAGGTCTCCTGTTGCCCATAAGTCAGCAGTTGGTGACTGCACTGGCTTAAGTGAGTCCTTCCTTACCTGTGCGCCAGACTTTAGTTTTGCCAGCCTGCTTGTGGCCAGGGAGGACCTTGGCAAAATGCAAGACATGTTTGGTGTCCCCTCGGCAGCCACCTGCATCAGCAGCAGCAGTGGGCTTGCCTCCTTCAAGCTTCCTAAAGAAGGTCGTTCTTCTCTGAAACTGTCATTATCCCAAAAAGCCTTAACAGCTTTCACTCTGAAAGTTACCGTTTCAGAAGTTACTATGTAGGGCTGTTAGTATCCTGTGGAGAATTTTTGGATCTGGGAATTTTGGTCATCAGTGCTCACAGCTCCATACTCTGCCAAAGTGTTATATCGTCCCATTGCCTTTGTCAAAGCAGATCTAAACCCAGTTAATATTACACCTAGTAGCTTGCAATGTGAGCTCATGGAGTCACTGATAAAATCCTAAAGGGCATGGTTTTAGTGCTGTCTTACTGAAAACTGCAGTTCATCAAAAATTTGTCAAGTAAGAGGACATAAGTACTTGAGCAAAACCTATCACTTAAAATGAAAGAAAGAGAAGAGAGCCAAGAAGTCAAGACCAGATTTCTCAGCTGGTATCAGAGCACCATCACTAAGTGCCTAGGAATTAATTTTGCTTAAAATCTCAAGTAGTTTGGTATGCACATTTAGGCACATCCTATAAATATGATTCGTCAGCTATTAGAGACTGTGGTAGCAGGAATAACTATTGAGTGGAGTAATTTTAGCTCATTATATGTTTGGAGAGGTTAATTTTAGCTGGCTACCAGACTTGTTTTGTGTCTTCAAGTATTTGTGCCTTGGAAGAAAGAAAATGGAGGCAGAATAGGACTTGAATAGGGATTTGAGCTGACTCACGCTGCTGCGGCTGTGAATGGTGTCCCTGCAGGGCATTGCTGCCAGCGGTCTAGGGCTGCAGAGGTGAGGCTGGCCGGCAGCGCAAGGCCAGGGAGCCCCAGTGTCCTCATGAGGGCAATCAGCTGGGGGCAGGCGCAGCGCTCTCGTCTGCTCGCAAGCTTTTTTTTGTGTGGGATGCTAGGATTTGATGGCTTAGGAGAGGATTACAGTGTAACAGCCTATATGTTTGGGTACATGAATTGTCAAAGCCTTCCTTTCTTAGTACTAATCAAAATTCCAGAGATGGCTAATAAGTGACTTTATCTTTTTTTTTCAGTGAATAAATTGTTGCACTTATGTGACAATCATTCTGGCACTGACTTCCATTTCTGCTTTTTTAGGAATAATCTCAAAGAAAATCAGCATGAATTTACATTGCTGCCAAAACACCGGTACCTGCTGATGCTAAGCTGTTAGCATGAATCAGCAAAATGGCTGAGAGGTTATTTTTAAGTGCCTTTTATCACAAGTACATACAATGAGTTCAGTGGTCTTAGAATAGCCCGTATCTTATGGGAACACGTTTTTGACCTGAGTGAGGCAGCTACTAGGGGCATGGGATTAAGTTAGGTGTGAATAATGATAGAAGTTCAACTCCATTATGAAATTTGAATCCCCATTCCTCTTTATTAGAATGATAATTCAGCACACCTAATGGTATATTCACAAGGGTTATTTTGTTAAGGGTTATTTTACAAAAACTTACAGAATTGTAATTCTTAATTTGTCCCTTACGAGACTGCTCAATCTTTCTTTCCTAACATTTTGTCTATGTGGGACATCTGAAACTGAAGACTTAAACAATATTTTATTTTTGACCCTTGCATTTACAGATGACCTACCTCTCAGCTCTTTCATCATGGATTTATAATAAAATGTGTAACCAGAACATCATTGTCACTTTTTTAATCTAGTTTCTGGTTGTCATGGTGTGCTGGTTTTGGCTGGGATAGGGGTAATTTTCTTCATAGTAGCTAGTATGGGGATATGGTTTGGATTTGTACCAGAAACAGTGTTGATAACTCAGGGATGTTTTGGTTCTTGCTGAGCAGTGCTTACAGAGAGTCAAGGCCTTTTCTGCTTCTCACCCCACCCCACCAGCGAGGAGGCTGGGGGTGCACAAGAAGCTGGGAGGGGACACAGCCAGGACAGCTGACCCCAACTGACCAAAGGGATATTCCATACCATATGATGTCATGCTCAGCATATAAAGCTGGAGGAAGAGAAGGAAGGGGGTATGTTTGGAGTTATGGTGTTTGTCTTCCCAAGTAGCCATTATGTGATGGAGTCCTGCTTTCCTGGAGATGGCTGAACACCTGTAGTGAATGAATTCCTTGTTTTGCTTTGCTTGTGCATGTGGCTTTTGCTTTACTTATTAAACTGTCTTTGTCTCAACCCACAAGTTTTCTCACTTTTACTCTACTGATTCTCTCCCCCATCCCCTGAGGAGGGAGTGAGCGAGCGGCTGTGTGGTGCTTAGTTGCCTGCTGGGGTTAAACTACAACACATGGGCAACATTTTTCTTAGATGTCCGTTTTTCTTAATTTTGTTAAGACTTAGGTTTTTAATTGCCTGGATTTTCCGTTACTTTCTGGTACAGTTTATCAATCACTTGAGAGAAATATTAAATGTTTGTAATTGGACTTTATAATGAGAAAAGACTTGATTCAAAGGCCACTGAAATAATTGGATTGGACTTTGGATTAGAGGAAATACTATCCAGTATTTTTAAGGTAGAACAAGGACCAAATTTTCACATAACAAGGGAGAAAGTAAACATTTTAACTTCTTTCTTGCCAGACAAAAATGGTGCTTTATTTGCAGTGAGTTGCCTACCACTGTATTCAGTAATAGGACCAGACCCAAGGAAGAAGAGTTGAGACATTCCTTGTCTCTAGACTGAGTGGAATGGGGAGCATATGTTCATCCCTGTTGCCAGCTGTAGAACAAGAGTAGCCACTGTGGCTGCTGCTATGAGCCTTGCAACAGCATGAGGAGCTCCAGCTGTCGTCTACCTTGCAGAGACAAATGCAAGAGATGCATTAGTGCTGGCCGCAGATCCAGATACTCCTGTCCGTAGACTGCTGGGAGTATCCCATAATACCTCACAGTCCCTATGAGTAGGTAGGGAAGATAGGCACTTCGGTCAGTAATAGTCACAAATAGAAAGTTGGATAGTTCTGTAACAGAGGCCCATGCTTTTGCCTCAGACCCCTAGATGGTCCCACCAAAAAGACATGATGGTTACTTTTGGCTTGTAGTTGCTGGTGACAATCTCTTCCTAGGGTCGAGAAGAAAAGCCAGTGCTCCTGATGACCTGGGTTTGCATGCTGTCTGTGTGTGCAGCATAGACTCATAAATGAAAGGACATGACTCTTCTGGTTCTTGGCTTTTCTACTGGTTGGAATTAGTCTGTTTATGATTCAAAACTAGTTGCTGATACCAGACAAAATTAAGTTCAAAAAAATGGTATTAAAATAATAACTAATTCAGAAACAAATTTGTTTGAATTTCAGTATTATTCTGATATTGTAACTTTATGTGTTTTGGTACTTGAGAGCTTGTCTATAGTGGTGACATGAGTCACCGTGCTGTGTCCCTGTGTCCTGTATAGCTGTATGTGGGACATTCTGCCCATCAGAACTCTGGGAAGCTTAGGGTTTTATTTAAAACAACAAGAACAAAAAAAACCCCACCAAAAAAAAACCAAAACAAAAAAACTCTTCCAATGAGATAAGCCATACTTTTAAGCTGTGTAATCTCTGAGCAATTCTAATGAGCTATGAAGACTTTCACCTGGAAGTCCACTCCCTGCTGCCAAAGGCAGCCTTTGGAAGCTGTCTCAGTTTTATGGCAGTTCTGTAGCTCTTCTGGAGAAAAGACTGATCCTAGCTTCAGCTCCCATGTAGTGAGTCACAAATAAGTTTTCTAGGTCTTGTAAGCTCTTTACAGTGGATTGAGTTCTGTGCCTCCCCTGCTCCTGAGAGCCTAGAAAGAGCAAAAGCAAGAAAACTCATGGGTCAAGATAAAGATGATTTAACAGATGGAAGAAAGAGGAGAAAAAACCAACAAGTAAAGTGAAGGAGATCACTCACCACCTCACACAGGCAGACTAATGCTGAGGCAGTCTCTGAACAAAAGCTACCTTGGAAACTAAAAACCCCACCTTCTTCCTCTACTCCAGCTTTTGTTGTTGAGCATGATATTATATGGTACGGAACATCCCTTTGGCCAGCTTGTGTTAGCTGTCCCAGTTTTGTCTCCTCCCAAATTCTTGTCCACCCCCAGCCTACTCATTGATGGGCAGAGTGGGGCAAAAGAAAGCCTTGATGCTGTGCAAGCACTGCTCAGCAATAGCCAAAACATTGGTGTGTTATCAACACTGTTCTAGACACAAATCCAAAACACCGCACCTTACTGGCTGCTGTGAAGAAAGTTAAGTCCATCCCAGTCAGAGCCAATAAACTCTTCTAGAAGGGTTTGTTTCTTAATATGCATATGTGTATCCGTTAACAAGAGCAGGACTCCAGTCTTGTATGAGTCCTTTCAGAAGACCATCAGGAAAGGACTGAAGTTTCCTGGATCACTGTGTGAGGAAATTGGCATCATAAAAACTGTCCTGGACACATGGGACAGACAAGACAGACTAGAAAAATATTAAAATAGGGAAGAGCGAAGCCTTGCTTTCATCTCTTTGTGTTCAAGTCAGGTTTTTTTGATGGCATCATTGTTGAACTTCTGGGAAATAAACATGGGGTGAAGTCTGACAAGCCCAACTAGAGAGGTCTTGCTTCTGATCTTGGGGCTTTGAAACATCCAGCACACATCCTGGCATGGCCATCCAGCATGCTTTCTTAACCTCAGGCTCTGTCCTGAAGTTTTCTTGGTCTTCCAGAACCCGCATGGAGTTTAGACAAACTGAAAAAAAAAATTATTTTCTATGTGACCAGTACTTTAAATAGATGTAGAAGGTAATGCCTTCAAGAGTATCTCTGGATAGGATTTAATGCTTGTCACAAGCTAATAATTTAATGGCATTGCTCATAATCATTTGTCTAGCACTATTGAATTTTTCAAACATCATTACTAGCTGCAAAGCTCAGATTCTAAAAGTTCATTAGACTTGGAAGATTTAAATATTTTTCAATACTAATTAGTTTTTTTACATTTCACATTTCCTAGCAACTTCATAAATTTTAATCTTTCTGTCCACTTTTTCAATAATTGTATTACAGAATGCCATTCTTTTTACATTTCAATCCACTATATATAAAAAAGCTTGAAATGGTCTTTTGTTTGTTTTTTATTGTGTCCTACAATGTGAATTGCTGGATCAAATGAAAAAACCTGGCACCTTTCAACATAACACACGGAAGGCATGGAAGTCACCAAAAAGAAATCAAAATGGAGATGGTGTATTTTTTAAATGACTCCCTACAAGTAAGGGTGAGCTCCTTTGATCATAGCACTGTCTCAACTGCATAAATAATTTGGCTGCACCAATTGTGTTCCTGAAGAGTCCCTAGTGGGAATAGTTGCTCTGCACCTAACAACCATCTATACCTATTAAAGCCTGTAATTACAACAAGAATTACAATTTGTCTCCAGCTTTCATGGGATAATGTCATTTTATGTCAAGTAGGGGATTATCATGTGGAAGGAGACCTTTCCGACATTCTCATTTTGTGTTGAACAGGAGGATCTGATAGTATTAATCTGTTAAGAGGAACTGTTGAGTGGGGGAAACCCATTTACTGGCTATGCTAATGTGTGGGGGTCTTCCACAAGCATTTGTAGACAGTAATCACAGGAAAGAGGAGATGCAAAGCATTCAGATTTCCTCAAGCAGTATAGACTTACTATTCAGTCCATTAAACAGTAGAATACAATCATGCGTTAGAGCTGTACTTACCTAAAAAGGTGTAGGTTTGACTTCTGGATTGTTTCATGGCCTGTGTGCTCCCTTTGTAATTAAATTGGTTTAAACTGAAAGCAAATTCCAGGCCAAGGAATTGGTTTCTTGCAGAGAATCTGGAAGAAACTCAGAGATTTACTTTATTTTACAGGTCTCTACTTTTTTTAGTTTCACACAGAATGTTAGGTATTTGCAGAGTTGATGCTCCTCTAACTTTCAGCCCATTCCTAACTTGAGCACTTTTTCCCTACTGATGTTGGAGACAGCTGGGCATCTATGAAATTTCCTGTGTCCTCCTGTGCTTTTCAGGCCTCTTAGAGTGCTCTGAGAATCAAATGAGTTCTTAACACAGTGCTTGCAGCTTTCCAGGAGGGTAGTAGTTAGTGTGGTATGTTCAGCCCAGGGCAATGTTCTAGTCCTGGCATGTTAACACTTTCTCCCTTCTTGTCTTGACTTGTAGTCACAAAAAAGCAGGGGTGACTTTAAAAGAAGGGGCCACTCACTCTAAAAGCTTTCTTTCGCTACTGGAAGTTGAAGAGTGGTGGTGCAAGACAGCTTTATGTAGAGCTACCCTACCAGCTCCAGATGGGCTGGTACCTCTACCCAGGACACTGCAGCCCCATGCAGGTGCAGCCCCAGACTTCATTCCCTGGGAGCAGAAGGATCTCATCAGTGATGGGCCTTTCAGAAGACCATCAGGAAAGTCTCATCACATCAGTATTTAGCTTTGCCACAGCTCTGAGTTGGCAGGGCTCTACTGCCATGTTTCAGAGACAGCTTTGGTGTCTCTGCAAAGGCAGTTTTTGCATGGACAAAGCATAGATCAAAGGCTTTATTCTGTGACACTGACACCCGAAACTATTTTTCCCATTTTCCTGATGTATTTTTTTTAATTTCTTCAGCTTATTTTAACCATTGTATCCTATTCCCTTCTTCTTTCCTAAAATGAGTGAAATGCTGAGTTTTGATATTAGCAGATGTTTTCAAGACTGTAGAGAAGCTTGTGTTCATCCTAGATGACACTTTTCTTCCTTTCCCCATGCTGTTCCTCCTGTAGTCTTCCTATATGTCACAGTAATTTAGTGGTAAAATGTGAATGGCATCTTGTCAACAGTGGCACTTCCAGGCTTGCTGCCTTTCTTGGAGCCATAGCTAACAACAAAGGAATGTTTACTTTTTTAAGAGATGAGTTTGGAAAAAGCTCTGGTCAGGGATGTCTCTGCTCACAAATGGTGTTTTGTAGTTTTTCCTCCTTCTACTTCTGGCTTCCCTCTGGTATTAAAAATGTTGGAGGCTACTTCTGGCACTTCCAACTTTTTTGTTGGTCTTCCTTTTCAGCAGATTGCTGTCTCTTTGTCAGTGATTGTTACATTAATCTAGGCAATGATCGAATTAGAATTAGACCAAAGTCCTTGCTGAACCCCACCAAATATTATTCCCTGTGCTATTCCATGTCTGTGACTTACTTGGAAAGATAGGACACTCTCAGAGAATATTCAGTCGATATTAGACCAACTGTTTTTCATTAGATAGTCTAGGTAACCTGTTTGTTGACTAGGTGTGAACTGGACACAATAGAAAAACTCATCAGTAATCATTGGGGGAGAAAAAAAAGAGAAGATGTTTTCAAACCAGCAGAGATGGTTCTCAAACCAGCAGAGATGTAGCTTATGTGGATCTGCCTTGTCATAGTACTATGACAACAGTTACTGCTTTCTAAGTGGAGTTAACAGGACAGATATGCTCCACTGTGATGACTATTTGCGATCAAATCACAAATTGGCTGTGTAAAGCTTGGAATCACCGTTGCTATAGTTGACGGCACAATAACAAACAGATTCAGTGCTGAGTTTGATGCTTTTTCACATTTTAGTGTCAAAGGTTTAGACTCTGGGTATTCTCACCAAATATTGAAAGAATACTTGAGAGTAATTTTTGAGATCATGTGAAGTAAGAGGAAGCACAGGAAAGTACGAGCAATCTCAGTCTTGCAGCTCTATTAATATTTTCTCATTATCTCTTACATCTTTTAAATTGTTATTATTTTCAAACATTATCTTTTTCCTGTATAAAATTAAGTTGTAATAATATACTTCAGGTTCAAAACTCATTCCCACCAAAGTTACTATATAAAATTCAGCATCATATCATGCAGTTACAACTACTTAATTTAAAAAACTTGAAATGAACAATTAAAAAAACACCAAAACTCAAACAAACTAACAACCCATATCATGTTTTCTTAGCCTTTCCCTTTTTTGGAAATCGCCTGCTGTGGAATTACGCTCCCTCATGCTTTTTTGCCAGTAGATGGCATTCTCAATGCCCATACTCACTGCTGTGCAGTAAACGAGCACATACTAAAGTCAGTATTAATACTTCTGCACTGTTTTTAGGTCGTAGTACTTAATGTGAGACATATGTTTCTATTTTGCACTGAGATCTTGCTTGGAGTTTAAATTTCAGACAGTTCAGCTCTGTTGACTGTGAAGGATGAATCCCTCAATGTGAAGACCACAGGTAGTGATCATTTATGAAAATGCTTAACATTACATTAACTCTGCAGAGCCAGTAGGGAGAAAAGCAAGACCATTATACATATGGCTATATTTGTGCATAAATTAACACATGCTGTAGATATAGCTGAGGGAATCAGCCTTATAGATCATGTATTCTCTGTATTTTCAGGTTGTCTCTAACAGACCTGAGCTTCCCCTGTTTTGAAGCTGCAATGTAACTACACCAAGACCTATAGTAGTGTCTCCTTTTCCACGCTGAATTTAGAGCACACCATGGAATAAAAGACATGAGAGCCAAGCAAGTAGACTCTGACTCACTTGTCTAGTTTCGTGTATCTCATTTTTCCCCCCCTATCTCAGTCTGTGCTATGACTGTCTGTTAGGAATATAAGAATGCAGTAGCATGTAGTTTGACAAAGCATTTCAGTATTGTCTGTCTGAAAATACTTGTTTATACAAGTTAAATTCCAGTGTGGTCTTTTGCCTTTCTTAGGGATGAAAAAAAAAAACCCCATGGCTTTCTAAGTGACTGTAGAACACATGTTGTATCCTAAATCAAGAGACCTGAAGTTTAGTCCTTAACTTTGCCCCTCAACTACATAAAGACTGACTGTGACTGTCACACTCAGATGCTGTGGACAATTCTTGATCTGGATTATTCAGTTGCAGGGATGTAATGACATTTAATTCTTTTTGCCTTGCTTCAGCTTCCCATCGAGGACTGCTCTGCCAAGTGTGTCAGTAGGGAATCTAACATCAGTGATTTATGCAGCGTGGTCTTCATTAGAATTCAAAATGAGGCCACCAACTCTCTTCAAATAAGCTACCAGCCAGATGTTAGAAAGTAATCACTACAGGGATCACTCAACTTGATTTGAAAATAACGCTAAAGATGAAAAGCTGAGATTAGCCGTTCGCCAATTTGTGTAACTTCTTCAGATTTCTGAGCTGTATTACAAAAAAAAAAGTGAGGACCATTTAATGAAACTGAACATCTGCATACATCTGCATGGGCAAAATTTTTTGATATATGCAAATACTGGTAAATGAACATTCAAGTACTTTTCAGTTGATTTAATTGTGGGCAAAGTAGCAGAGCTCTGGATGCTTGCTGGGAACAGCTATCTGTTACCACTTATTAAAAAAAAAAACCAACCCAAACAACAAACAAAAAACCAAAACCACCCCAAAACATAGCCAGCAGTTTATCTTAAATTGTGATTTCTACATCACTTTGACAAATTCTGTTTTTAATAAGTGTAAATTATGCGTAATTTTACTGAAAACAGAAGGGTTCCTCCAGATCTACCCCATTATATGTTAGGGCAGCACTGGAGTGCTGTTGAATAATTGCAATTTGTAGATCCCATCTATAGACAGTTGGAGGGAAATGGTTGTGGGGAGCTGGTCTGTGGTTTGTAACAGGGTTCCGCATGAAATGAAATGCAGCACTGCTAGGTTGCTGTGGCACTACTTGAAATAAAGCCCAGCAATTCTCCTCTATGGTTTCCTTGTGAGTCTGGGTGGTGTTGGGCTTGGCAATAAATCGGCTGACTTCCATTAGACCTAAACCTCTGTAGGAAGCTGAGTGTCTGTGCACAGTGTAAGCCAAGCTGGTGAAATATTGTCTGCCATGTCTAACAAAGCTCCATGTCAAGTGGGAGTGAAATGCTTTTAAGCGCTGCCGTGTGTCTGTGGAAATGTGTGCTTTATGATTACTAAAACGTTCTTGCCAGTCCCAAATCCAGGAATGCTTACAGGGTAAAAGTTAAAATGCCACGGGGAGATGAAGTAAATGACATTTTGATTACCCCTCCGAGTTTGGCTTAGTGACTAACACAACCTTCAAATCCTGGGGGAAGAGAAGTGGCAAGGAATAGTCTTTTGCCTTTTGTCACCTCTGCTGTGCCACCTCTGCCTCTGCATGGCTGCTTATCTCACATCTGAGGATTAATTAGAAGACTTTGAGGCTGAAGTTGTGGAAGGGAATTTAAATTGCATCTGTATGGATTACGATCTGGTGGAGTTCATTAGCATGCAGGCGGAATTCGTGCGCCTCTGCCTCTCTTCCTAGAGCTTGAGACTTTCAGGCATTTCCACACTCTGGCAGATCTGTTGTGCCTTATGGGCTTGGCCTGCGTTTTCATATTAGCACAGTTTAATTAGGCAAGGAGAGATTGCTGTGTCTCCAGAATGATCTATGGATACGATAGATCAATATTTATTACAAATATTCTTTCAAATAAATGTCTGTCCTGTTAGACAGGTTTGCTCATTCAGAGGCCCTAGAGCCATTTGAGAAATAATTAAATACTCTCTGGTGTGAAGCGGAATATTAAAAAGGATTAATGCTGACAGACCATGTATTCTCTCTAGTTTCGGCTGTGTTCCTGTGCCTTGCTATTCTCATCTGATACATATGTTTGATAGAGGGAGCTGGTTTCAGGGGCCACTGCCCATCCCTTGCAGCAATGTAGAGTGTAAGGGAGGATGTAAAATGGGTCAAGGCATTGGCTAAAAATGATCAAGTGCAAACAGAATATGTGGCTGTAGAGGAATATACAACTGCTATGCTGGGAAGAACTTTCAATAGCTTAATTCCATTAAATTTATCCTGGTTATCCAAATTTGATGTGAAAAGTGAGTATGAAGTCTTCTAAACACTCATGTGAATAGCCAGGTTTACAATGTCTGTCCAGTAAATGCCACATGAGGAGAGCTTGCATGATCAGGTGATTGTTGATCTTTTTTTTTTTCCTGACTCTTTTTTTTTTTTCCCCTCCAAATAAATTTTAGTGTTCTGTGCAAGGGAAGCAGTTTTCCCTTTAGGGAGCATGTTGGAGCAATATGCAAAATCTGCTCATTTGCGAGGATTCACAAAGGACCTGAAACAGAAGCCATAAATCAAAACTTTCAACAGAAAAAGCCAAGGTGAAAGACATTGTGATGTCAACTAATAAGAAGAAATTATATAATTTGTACAGAAAACAAACATTTCGCTTTCTAAGTTTTGTGCAATTTAGATTTATTTACATGGTTGAGTTTGCTACTCATGTTATTTTGCTATTCCTTTTATATGACTTTATTTAATATATAATACTATATATTAGAAATATTCCTATTTTGAAATTTGCATTTTTCAGGTTAATGTTTTATGAACTACACAATAAGGTAACTTTGTAGAAGTGTAGCCATCTCAAAAAATGCAGTAAAGACCACAATCACCAAGTTAAAAAGTATGCTCAAACTGGCAAGTACAGCTGATTTGACTCTTAAATTAAGAAAGAATACGTGTGCATTTGCACAACTTAGAACTATCATCAGGCATAGGTCAGTTGATTAACATCTAGTAGGAGTTCTCCTTTTAGTGTAACTCCCTTAGAAAATTATGTGTGCCAGACTTAAAATGTATCATGGTTCATATGGAAAAAAGAAAAACAATGCAATTCTGCCTATCGTGCAAGACAGTGGAAGCTTCCAAGGGAAATCTAATGGCAATCTTTACATTTCTTTGTCAAGAGAAACTATTAAAACTCACGGGATTTCTCTTCCCCAAAAAGAGAAAATAAATTAAATACTGAGTTATTTTAATCTTTGGAGGAAAATGCAACTATATTGGTGTCATGTTCCTTAAGCATCCATCTGCATTGTTTTTTTCAAAGGATGATGATCCTAAAAGTGTACTTGAGTTGTGTTCATTTAATACTGGGTGGGTTAAATGTCTCACCAATGCTGACACTTTGTCATTCTAATGAAGTACAATTCATGAGTGTCTGTAATTACACAGCCTGTGTGCAATCAGCAAGATTTCTAAAGGGAGTGTATCACATCTAAAATAACATTTTCTTCATTGCATAGTTTAATTTCACCTGACATCTTGCCAGCCAGGGCACAAGCTTTCTGCAGGAAGCAGCAGAATATCTTCAGTCTCCTTTAGACAAAAGAAGGTGGAAAATTAAGTTATTATAAATCTGCTTCTAATTATGTTAATGAAATATTACATCATGTAGATCAACCTGCTGTAGATCTTAGATATTTCTTTTATTATTTTAGTAATTTGCTCTATTTGTTATGCATGAAAAATGCTTTTGATAACCCATGCTAATCATACTTGCTAATGAACCAATGCCTACAATTATTGCACTTAAGGATATATCTTCAGAACATAGAATGTTAGAGGGTTGATAATGAGCACAACAGTAGCTGAAGACACTGATTAATTTAATCAGGGTTATTTTGCCTGCTGCCAAAGTATAGGAGGATGGATGCTGCCACTGGAAAATGCTGGAGCATTTAACCTGTGGCTATGTATTTAGGGAAGAAATCAGTTCAGCCAGTTTGTTTCAGAAACATTGGTGACGCAAAATGTTTTCTCTGTTATAAATGCAGTAGTTATTTACTACCTTGTTCAGATCAATTTATTGTGAAGCAGCATGACAGTTTCTACTGTGAATCTTAATAATGCCCAGAGGCATTCACATGAAAATTGCTCGTTTAATTTTCACTGGATTACTTTTCTCATTTAAACAACAATAATAATGTAAAGTTAAGTGCAGAGCTCCAATAGCTTGCAAGGGTCCTTTCCCAATATTTTCAACCTAATTTTGAAAGATTAATCTTTTAAAATACAGCTTCTGATTTCAAAGATCAATTTTTTTTTTTTTTGGCCTTATGTGGAAAGTTGAATATTCGTTACTAGTTCTCTTAGTTCAGCCAAAGCAGTGTGCCTGTCACCAAAGGATATAGGCCATTTTTTAAGGCAAAACTTCTGTCAACCCAGATGATTGAAAGGAAGTGGGTAATAAACACAACTTGCACTCGGTCAGTGATTTCCATTGTCAAAAAAAGGGGCCCAGCACAACACTTAAATCTATGTGGTTGGAAACCAGACACACAAAAGACATACTTTGTCATTGAGATGGATATTGCTAATGGAATTGCCTTGTAAGAGCATTGTCTGCCAGATGATGAATAGATCAGCATTAGCACAGTCTCTCAGAGGCTGCAGATACTATCCTCTAAGGCAGAGAAGGAGTGATGTGTTAGTGACAGCAGCCCTCGGGGGAGGAACGATAGGGGCTAAGGAACATATCAAGGGGAAGATCAGTGGTAAACAGACACTGGATGGCTTTTACTCACCTTCTATGAAATCTCTGGATGTCCCCCACGGCTAGAAAAGAATAAAATGGCAGAAATTTACTGTCATTGTATCGTTTACTAATACATGGGCTGAAAGAATGTCTTTCAGTTCCTTTAGGTTTACTTAGGTCCTGTTTTCCAATGCTTTCATGTTTAAAAACCATCAAGAATTTTTTTTTTTTTGGTGGCTGCTGCTAGTAGCAGCCCTGAAGAGAGAGAGAGGGATTTTTTACTTCCTTTTCTGCCCTTTGGCATGCTCTTTCCAGCACACACCCCCAGTCACCTCCCCATGGGGCAAGGGCTGCTCAGACCTCTTGTGGTACCTCATCACATATCTTCTGACAGGTTCAAGTGTTTAATGAGAATGGCCAACACCCTAAGATGAGGTTGGCCAGAGACCCCTCAGTTTTCACAACTACCAGCTGCTTTCTTGCTCTCTTAGTGATAAGTACAGATCACAGAAGCCAAAGTTGATGCAGGCATTAAAGTGAAAGCCAAGTTTGCCCGCTACTTTTCTGCATTTTCTGATTGAACATCGTCCAGGTAAGGCTTCAAGAAAAGAGCTCCAGAATCACTCGGGATGTTATAGAAAAGGCTTGGATTTTTTTCTTGTGCCAGCTTTGTTTTGAGGTAGCTTTTAAAACAAGACTGTCCCAAAGTGCTAGACTTGGTATGTCCATCCACCCTGCAACCAGCCCTAGAAGAGAACTGGGCTAATGCTGACTGAGAAGAAGAGGAGAAGCAGGTGATGAGAGAGACGTTGAATCTAGACCTTTAAAAAGGCTGTTATTTCCCTTATATCAGCCCAAGGGAAATCTTGCTATTTCCAAAGTAAGATTTTTTTTTTCCCCCCCTGGAGGCAATACTTATTAATAGCCTATACTGAAATTTAGCCCTGGAAATTGCTTTTGTGTTCCCATGGAAAAAAATCAGTGCAGTGTATACTCCATGTTACGTGTGCTCTTCAAACATTGTTTTCAGGTTAATCAGGACTAAAGGAGAATTCTTATAAAGCTTAAAATTTTAAAATTTTACTAGGTGAATGGCTCTTCACTAGTCAGACAACCTGTTCGGACCAGTTATCAGTGTAATAATATTCGAGGGTAGAGATAATTCACTACTGTGTTTCTTTATAGTTGGGGTTTTTTTGTTATCCGGTTCCTTTGCTAACAGCTCCCTTCTACTGTACTAACCTGATCATTGGGAATAAATTACAGCAAATCTTGACATGGTCACATACTTCAGAACTTTAAATGGTTGGTTTAATTATGAAGAAATCTGCATTTGTTAATAAAGTAATAAAATGCAGAAATAGGGAATAAATCCCCAAGTGGGAGACCATACATGCTACTGCTAATCTTGCACAGGAATGCTTACTCTGCATAAACAGTTAGCCGTTTATGTGTGTGTGTGTGTAATTTGCATAAACAATGTAAAAGCCAAAGTTGACCCAAGATGCTTTGAAAAATTATTTTAGTATTAATTTTTCTTTCCCTTCCTCTTTAATGAAACATAAGAGATGGGAAGCCAAGCCTTCCCTTTGTGCCTCATTTAAACAGATTTCCATTCTGAATTTCTCTAGAAAGAAGGCTGACAAAATTGTCGTTAATATTAGAGGAACTCAGTATAGTACATGTATTATCAAATACAACTAGTCAGTGCTGCTACAAGCCGTTATATCTACAGATAACTTTGCTGATGTTACATCGGTTATATGGCCCATAGGGTTATGTGGACCACAGTGTAGTGCTTGCTAACAGAAACAAAGGCATATAGGGCAGTTGATTCCCCCTGCGGAGCATCCAGGTGTGCCCTTGTTCTGGATGCTGGAGTCAGGGACCCTGGGGGCCTACAGTCTGTGCTTGTCCTCTTGGAAACCCTTAGTACTCCCAGACTGTCGGATCCTTCTGCCAACTCAGTTCCTCTTTTGTGGAGAAGGATCCCCAGTCTGCAGTGCTCTCTGTCTGTGTTACCCTTTCTCGACACTTCCTTGGACTCTTTCATATGTTTCTTATGTTACTCCACTTCCTTTGCGGGTTTCCCATCTAGTTAGACTCTAAGCCTGTCAGCATAGGAAATATATAATTTTCATAAAAGACAAGACCACCAGATTATTATAAAGGCCAGAACTAGATGATTCACGGGAGAATTGTAAGCTGAGGGAGATGATTTCAAATGAAGGTTTGGTTTTTTTTCTTTATTTGTAGAAGAAACAAAAACAATTTGGGCACTAGAAATGTAACTAAAACCCAAGTTTTTTGTGAACTTTCGTTACTCATTTAAAACTAGGACAATAGACTTTTATCTTCCCATGCTTTTTTCTAAGGGAAGCTAATTACAATAGTCAAATTATAAACCACTCAAAACCAGTAGCTTATGAAAAAAAACCCTGTAAATATCTTATTTGTATCTATACTCCTGGGCCATTCCTTTGATGAGGTTAAAACTTAGCTTTGACAGGTATACTACAAAGGATCTTATACTGTCAGATGAATTCTGAGTAGAAATATACCCAGATCCTAGGAGGAAATGCAAGAAAACAATTTTTGTCAGGAACTTAGATTACAGTTGTATCTCATTCTGTGAACTTCCTTTGCTAGACCACTTTACTCATATTGCCATGGAACCAGACATTGTCTTCCACTTGTTCCCACTCCACACAGAAAGCAGAGATGGCAGCTCATGATAAATCTATGTGCAAGTCTTACTAAAACTATTGTTTGATGTATTATTATAAAAGGTAGCCAGGATTTTTTAGGAGAATCATGCAGTAATATGATACACAGTGAACATGAGATAACAGTGCAAGAAACTCAAGCCTTGTTTCAAGAGAACACTTAATGAATTCATAAATCTTTCCATGACTAGGATAGTGCTGAAGTGTGAGCCTTAGTTTTAAGCCTTAAGCTGTAATGTTCAAAGCCACAAAGGTATGCAAGAAGATCTCTTTTCCACACAAGTCGCTAGGCTTTAAAGGACAGAATTTTAATGTTTTCTCCATTTCTGCCAAGTGACCAAGCTGAAGTTAATAGCTGTACTACTGTCATTATTAACTTTGTTATTAATTTTCTACTGTATTATCACTGTGCTGAACTAGTGAAATTAGACAGACAGTACTCAATTCTGTATCTTCAACTGAAGAGATCAATGTGGATTTGGTGCTGTCCAAGCAGGGAGTGTGAGATGAGAGTCACTAAGAATGAAATGCTTGTGCTAGTTTGAATAGGTGATTAAAAAATGTTTTTTATATTAATGGAAAAAGAAATTCATACATCATAATATATTTCAGATCCTCCAACTCAAAGATGTTTGCACAGTCCCTAATTTTGGAGGGCTTTGGTTTCACATGTCTTCAAACAGGATAGAAGATCAGATTTCTTTTCCTTTGAAAGTACTTGCTTTCGATGTACTGAAGTGTTATTCCCTTGTAACTTAAAAGTACCTTTCAGAGCTAGTGAAAGATCCATGATCATAAGCTCAAGGCTTTGGAGGCCTTGTTGTGTCTTACTAACTTGGGCCCTCACTATAAGAACATTGAGGTGCTAGATCATGTCCAAAGAAGGGCAACAAAGCTGGTGGAGGGTCTAGAGCACAAGTCTTAGAAGGTTTAGCCTGCAGAAAAGGAGGCTGAGGGGAGATCTTATCGCTCTCTACAACTACCTGAAAGGCGGTTGTAGCCAGGTGGGGGTCGGTCTCTTCTGCCAAGTAACAAGCAATAGGACAAGAGGAAACAGCCTCAAGTTGCACCAGGGCAAGTTTAGGTTGGATATCAGGAAAAACTTCTTTACTGAAAGAGTTGTCAGGCACTGGAACAGGCTGCCCATGGAAGTGGTTGAGTCTCCATCCCTGGAGGTATTTAAAAGAGGTGTAGATGTGGTGCTTAGGGACATGGTTTAGTGGTGGACTTGGCTGTGCTAGGTTAACAGTTGGACTTGATGATCTTAAAGGTCTTTTCCAACCTCAATGTTTCTATGATTCTGTGATTCTATAACTATAAGGTCCTTTCCAACTCCTTTTCAGACTCCCCAGCAGCACTGGCATGAGTAGCATTGTCATCCTTGATCTTGTGCTGATAGCTGCTCATGTGAGGTCTGACTACATGGAAAATTCACATACAAAAATGTGTTTATATTTCTGAAGTCCCTTGCAGTGTTCGTACCTTGGATTTTGTAGCCCTGCTTTAGTACATAAGAGAACAGATACTGATCTTAAATACAATGAGACTAAATGATATGTTTTCATTGTCTAACAACACATGAAAAGTACTGAAACAGTGACAAGTATTTTTAACTATCTCCAGTCTTAAAAGTTGTCCAAGGTCTTATCTTAAGTGCCTCTTTTGGAAGGCTGATCAGCGGTGCAGATAACTTTCTCACAGTAATGGTAATAGCAAAGATACGTAATGTAGGAAAATAGCAGAATAAAAACTGATGTTTCGCTTCCTTAAAAATTGCTAACATTCCCAATTATTTCATCCCACTTATTTTATTCTCCCTCAGAATAATACTTATGAATAATAATACTTATGAATATATTTTTAATCCAAGATATGGTTTCTATCAGAAATGTAAATCTTGCTCGTTTAACTTTAGAAATAATAAGTTTTTATCAATGTTTGATTTCATAAGCCAAATATATGCTAATGGGTAAAAATATGTTTCCATTTCAATAAATTATTTGGAAAATGCTGCCTTCAGGCTGTTGCCAGTCTAGAAATATAACAGCTATCACTATCCAAGGACTTGAATCATTGTGTGCTCCATTGCAAGGTGCAAGTATATAAAGTGAAAGGAAAGCTTAAGCCATCAGAAGGATACTGGATCTCTTTTTGTTATCTCAGCCCTCTGAAAAATATGTTAAATATTCCTGTTTCTCTAAATCATATTTCACCTATTAGTAATAATGAGACAGAAGAGACCCTTTTCTCCTCACTTTGTTAAGGTCAGCTGGAAAAAGAAAACAAGAAATGGGAGAACACACAAAAATTTGAATGAGAAAAGTATTTTGAACTCAAGCTTTTTCCTTCTGATGTTTTCCCCATGCCCTAGGGCAAAGGCAGGTGCCCTTCACTGGTTGTTAGGGCAAGAAAAAACCACTTGAAGGTCAAATTTGGGAGCTTTTGACTCTGCAGTCAGTGTTCATTGACCCTTTGACAGGACAAATAAGGAAAAAAGACTGTTAATATCCATTTACAGTATTCTTCTTTTTTCACTGAATCAGACAACTTCTCCTCCTCTCCCAGACATGACTCTCTTCATCTGGGCCTCATGTCTCTTACTTGAACTGATAATGCATATGAGATGCTTGAGGCTTCTGTGAAGCCAGCTCTCTTCCATGCCTGGAGCAACTGATTATCCTTATGTTTCTGGTATGCTGCCACTACAGCAGCACATTAAAACATTACAAGCAATTTATTAAATACTAGAACTGAAGCAGTTGATTTTAAAATAGCTCTGTGTAGGAACTGTTGCCTTTTTTCTCTATTTACACTCAAGGCATCTGAGAACTAGACTAATTACTAGTTGCTAGTAGCACTTGAGACAACACTGCAAGAAGTTGAGAGATGTCAGAAGACAACAGTATTTACCCTTAGGGACCAGGGTAGAAGTCTGGCCAGGCAGTTTGTTTATATTTAGCAAACCCCTTTCTCTGCTCTTGTAGAATATTTATTACGCATTTATTTTTGTGTCAGTTGATAAGCTGTGTGCTGTGTAACAGGAGATCACACAAGACAGGCATGAATAAAATCAGACATGCTAGGAGGTAAGAGGGAAGTGAAATAACTTCTCTTTTCATCTTTCACTTGTCCTTAAGTTGTCACTGGATAAGTATCTGATATGATAAGACTTGTCTTCAACAGCAAAAGAGAACATAAAGTAGAAGGTACTGTTCCTTTGCGGACCAAAGAAGGGTGGCAATCTGGGCTGTGATTTGCACGTACACTTAGAGAAATAAGCACCTGTGAGAGTTAAAAGGTAATGATTTAAAATAGTTAGCACCTTCCCAAATAAATTTCTTAAAAATACATTTTAAACATTACTGTAAGACACAATAAAAAGCTAATACATGGGATGAATAGATATGAAAGCAACAGATTGTGTTTGGAAATTTTTAGAACAACTTTAGTATCACAATAGCTATACTACTACATGGTTGGGTCTACTTCTGAACTTCTTACTCAGGTGAATGATTCAGTGTACTTACAGATTTGGCTGGGTCCTATTCTTCAAAGGTGCAAGCACTTGCTTATGTTTTAGCATAATCATTTTAGAGAGATTTCAAAAATAGCACTTTGAAATGTGGAGTTTTTCAGACTTTCACTTTATCTTCTGATTTGTCTCCTTAGTCTGATTTTGTTGAGAAAAGCTTGAATGAGATGGTAAAGGACACACATATCTGCAGATGCTTGGACCTAAATTAGTAAAATTAGACCAATGCCTTTAATTTAACTTGGTTTTAAGCATTACAATGAAATACTGATTTTTCTTTATGCTATTTACTACAGCTCTTAATCCACCTGGTAGATGAACCAGAGAATTTATGCTGGCACCACTGCTGCACGTGTATGTTGCAAAACTCAGTCCACAGGAGCTGTTTAGTTGCTAAAGACATTCTCAAGTAGAATTTTTCAGGCCTGTTGCTAAGGGCATGCTAAACACAGGATAATTGTGAATTCACTGTTGCTATGCCAATTTACATTAGGTGGAATCTGAGCCAGGGGGTAATTTCCATGTAACTTGCAGATGGGATATAGAACTATATGAGAGAGGATGAATAATTTATGTCTGAGTTCACAATATTAGACCAAGAACCAACTCACAATTAACTTATTCTTGAAGCCGTGGGAAAATTCACATTGTGGTACGTGGTGAATGTATTAATTCATTGAAAATCTGTCAACATTAAGTTTCCTTGGGATTGCTAATTAGCAAGTTAAAATATTTTTGGCATTGAAAAATATTTTTGATTTGAAAAATCCTGTCTTTTTATCTTGTAAAACATATTTTGCGGACTGTCATTTTTAATTACTCTGTCTCTCCAGTGAGTTTGTCCAACTCCCACTGAAGTCAGCGGAAGTTCTGTTGTCTGAAGGCCAGTTGGATCAGCCCTTACTCTGTGTAACTTAGGATGTTTCTTCTGTTTCCAGCATCTGTGATAGATGGTGCATGAGAAATATACACAGTCAAATTATCTCTGTACAGAAGAATGATATCTTATATTCTGTAGTGCTTCTGCTATTTTTATTACAAATCATACACAATAGCCATAACTGGAACAAAGACCCTTGTGCACAGCAAGTTATAAAATGCCAGTATTTCCAAAATGTTCATTAAACAACTTTATGAACAGAAATGTAAACAGTAAACAGACGTTGCGTTATTTGGAGTGCAGCTGTGGAGCAAAATGTGTGACGACTTTATTAACAGCACCCAGAAATTTATCACAAAAACTAACAAATATATTAGCCAGGGAGATACTAAGCAGGTGGAAGACAAACTACTTCTGAGTAGGAATTCAGTTGTGACACACAAACTATTCTGCAAGATGTGAAGAGACAGTTTGTGGACAGGACCTTGGGTTTGTGTCTAGCTGAGTCACCATAGCTGCAAGTGCATCCTGACATCTGTGAAGAGATGAGATGAGTCCCTGCAGGATCTAGCTATCCTTTGAACATTTCCTATCATGGACTGGAAGGCAGAATAGTAACCTTGATTCTGCCACTGTTTTGCAGAGATGATTTGTCTAGGCCTACCTCCACGCTGAAGAGGAAAAAAAAGGGAAAGACTGTCGAGGGGAGTACTAATGCCTAACAATTCACACTGAGGGTGCACTGAGAAACCCAGAGGTCCATTAAGAAACAAAGTACTCTTGCTATTAGTGTCCCAGCCATCAGCTTAAGAGGTCTGATGTCATAGCCACAGGCTCAGTGTGGCCATGTCAAATCCCAGTGCTCTCCCACTGCTCAGCTCCCCAGGGAATAGGGTTTTTTTTGCCAGAAATGTTCTTCAGTATTCGGAGGCAATGATATATATTGTTTGGAGGTACAGTGGGGCATGGATGATAGTGCTGTTCAGAAGTAGGGGGGAACAAATGGGATTAAATGACACTGGAGGCTGTTATGAGAAGGAGGACTGAATGCTGCCTTTACAGCAGGAGTGGCCGGAGTGGTTAGTTGTGGTAAAGATGGGGCAGTTCTCTTCGTTCTGCTCCCTGCAGAAGATCTTGCCGCTTGCAGACATGCTAGTGCAGTAGGAACACCTTGCAGATGTGCTGCTATGCCACAGCAAAGCATGTAAACTGGGATTGTGTTCGACCATTGTTATGGACAACGTCCATGGAGTTTGCATAGGGATGTTGCAGCTTCTCTCTGACTTTGCTGCCTTTTTTATTTCCCGCTAGAATCTCAATTTATAACACTGCCTGCAGTTATTCCATTGTATCTGACACTAGCCTCCAAAGTAAGTTTTCAAATTCTGGATCAGTGCAAGTAAGAAATGACCTAAAGGACCTGGGAATAGGGCTGAGATAGGTATCAATCTGTGAATTGCAAATAAAACTTCCAGCTAGGAAATGCAGGCTTCTATAGCATGTGAAACATTTGGTAGAGCAGCATAAAACACTTGGGGGAAGAAAAGAAGAGGAAGAGTTATTAAGCCTCAATTTCTCTTCTCTTTTTGGAATTGTATTTTAATGTGTTTAAGCTGGGCAACAGAGGTGATTACCTATTGAAAACTAGGTTACCACCAGCTGTAGAAAAAGTTTCCTTTTTAAATTACAGTTTTTGACATATAAATACTGTTGATCTCACTTGAAATGGTACTCAGCATTAGGGACTGTGCAGTCTTACCAAGTTTTCCATGTTTCAGTACTTCAGCAGCTGAGTCAGATTAATAAAAGGCATTTGTTTTCTATGCAGAACTTCAATTTATTTTGAAGTTCATTGCTTCCATTGATTCTGGAGAAATGCAAATAATGGCAGAAATGGTAGGCCGACAGCTGCAGCTGTGAAACATGGCACTCACTCCAAATGTAAATGCGGCACACAGGGACTAACTCCCCCCTCTCCACCCAGTCCCCCCTTACACACACCACCACCACCCCACTCCCCCCACCCCCTCCCTGTCCCTGCGGCCTGGAGGGGTTTTGTCAGGAATAAAGCAAGCAAGCTCTCCCAGGAGCTAGGGAAGTGAGCTGGAAGGAGGGCTGAAAGGAAACCAAAAGTAGAATTTTGACCTCTGTCACTAAAAAAAAGAGTGAAAAGCTGGTCAAAGATTTTATCTAAGCATAATTTAATTGAAAATACCCTTTCCATAAAATTAATGTTCTGCTAAAATGTCTTTTTTATTTTTCCTTAGATGAAGGATTTTTCAGATATAAGCAAAACATGTCAAATCTTGTCTTCTTTTTGCTGCCCCCACAATTTCCAAATGGAACATGGTGTAAGAATTCAATTCCATTTAAAAAATGTTACTAGAAAAGCATTGTTTTCCACACAGTGTAAAAGATTGGCGTTATCAGGGACATTCGTACAAAGGCTTCCTTTCCTCCAGTCTATTCAGGGAGCAGGGTGAACGAGGAAGTAAGGTCTGCACAGCTGAGGCATGGACATTTGTGGCCTGATGTGCTGAGACTTCCCACTGCCTTGGGGGACCTGCAGCCAGAGGATGTCCTGGACATCTACGTTGCCTCGGCACACCTAACACATGCCGGGCTCATGGGCAGCACATGCTGCGCTGGTGTTACTTGTTTATATTGCACGTTTGTGTCAGTTCACATACTTCTCACAAGAGTTTTTGCCCCTGAAAATTACAATTAAGACAGAAAGGAGATAAGGGACAAGTGGAGAAAGGGATGAGTGAAGAAAGGATGACGATTTTGTAACTAATTAACACAAATGTATTCAACATTTTGTGATGCTGGTGGTGCAAAGGAAATGAAATTCCACAGTGTAAAGTGGGGGGGGCACCTCAGCCTCATTGTAAGGTAAGAGAGCCAAACCTTCCCAGGGGATCTGGTTTCTTACTGCTTTCCTATTTCCTTGCAAGTCACCAGGAGCTGCAGGTAGCCAGCAATGGATTTGGCCAGTGAAGACGGATCCTTGGAAGCTGCCAGACTGCACCTAAATGGCAACAGTTCCTCTGGCTGTTGTTCAGACCTTGGGTTTATGAACTGGAAAGAGGCAAATGCTGGAATTAAGTTGTTCAGAGTCAGAATTAAGATCTTTAGTGATTCAGAATTTACTGCTGTACAAACTATGAAGATGTACTGTAATCCGTAATTGAAATGAACCTATTGTTTAATATATTATCTGATGCTAAGGTGGGCAATGAGTATTTTTCTTGGAGATTAAAATGACAGAAAGGAGGGTGCTATAGGAACTGTGAGTATGTACATGGATATAGAATGCCATATATAGTATGTCTGACAATGGCGGGGTGATAAGTGCTCAGATATTTGTAGTGGATAGGGAAAATATGGGCATATTAATGTTGGCATAGATCATCTTTCAGAGAAATGAGAATGAATAACTGCCTCATAAGTATGTTAGTATATAGAAATGTTCATATATAGAAGTCAAGTGGGGGAAAAGAAATTCTGATACAGGATGGACCAAACTGTAGCAGTGTAATTAAAACTTCAAGTGAGACCTAATTGATTTTATATCCTTCCCCCAAACATAGTTTGTGTACACAGCTCATGTGGCTTGAAAACTGACACATACGCTGAAGATATAAATGAGCTCTTAATATTTTGAAGAACTGTCTGGTCCAACTTAGTTGAATATTATAAAGTGTTTCTGAGAGTTTCATGCATTAAATGAAATAATACCATGCCAGTTGAATTCTCAGTATCCCTAAGCAGATCATGAAAGCAATTTATAGCAATCAAAGGAGAGTGGCATTGGACATTTTAGAAATATATTGAAATAACAGCAAACATGCTGTGGCTTGATGATACATCTATAAAATATAAGTCCACATGCTTTGACCTGAGGGAACAGCAGAGATGTGTTTACAGTTGCATATCAAGATCTAACACTCACTAACAGCAAATAGATTAAATCTATATACAATGAAAGCCATGCCAGAGAACTTGTTTTTGTTTTATAGCAACCAAGCCAAGAACTTTTTGTAAATAAATGTGCCAATTTTCTTGGGATTCTTCGATATTTTTTTTTCGTTCTTTGGCATATGAAAGAGAAAATATTTCCCTCAATTGTAACTATCATTATGAGGGTTTTATTGATGAACATATGAAATATTAGTGTCAGGATCTAATATTCATACCAGACAATATCTGTGCTTAGAGTTTGATTGGACTCTAGCCCATGCTTCATTGTCTTCTAAATTAAAAACAAAAGCACATGTACTTCCTCACAATATTTGGGGAAAACAGGGCAAGAAAGACCTGTTGGAAATCCAGGAATCTTGCTGGGACCTTCAAGCTGGAAAGTAAGGGATGCTAGGGAGGGGGCCAGAGATACTGTTTTGAAATCTAAATCTGATTTATTCCTACTCTGTTACTGATTACCTAAAGCACTGGAAAGGGTGGCTCTGACCCACCAGATTTTTCCTGGAAGTGATGGGGAAGCAAATTTACCCACCTCGGCAAATCTCTCTGATCTCAGCCGAGCCCAGTGCCCATCATCGCAGAGGATGGGTCCTAAAACTGGGATGCAATCTCCCCGTGGATTCCCAATGTCAACTATCCTGAGGTAGTGACAAGGCCTTCTCCTGTCTGGGTGATACATGCTGTCCTCGAGGGCGACCTTGGTTTGTTTCTAAAACCCCCATGCCTTGCAGATCAGTAAATGAGTCTTCTGGTTCTCTCCTTTAACTGGTTGTATACAGGCACTTTAGGATAAGTGCTGAATGTTCCCAGCAGTGCAGTTCTGGTGTGAGGATAAACATATATGTTTTCCTTTTTATCTTTCTTAGCTAAATGCAAAGACTAAATAACCTCTGTATGTAAAGATACAATTGCTTACCCTGTGCCTACCAGCAATCTTATCCAGTTTTTTCTTAAGCATTCATAAAAAATGAATGAAATTTTGCCCAATGACCTATTAAAAATTGAGTAGGAGCATATGGGATTTAGCCCACACTGATAGGCTTACGTGGGGAAAGCCGCTGTAACCAACAGTTCTTTTTATAATCACTGGGTGTTTATTTTTTTCCAGGTGCTTAAAAATCAGCTATTTCAGTGTTGCACTGTGCTAGTTCTGTTTCAAATGAGGAATGTACACGGTTCTCAGGATTGGGTGACGTCTTCAGCAGTCTAAGTAGGACTGTGTAGTAATGAGGAGTGTGGGATACAGAGCACATCCTGCAGCACTGTGTGGGCTACAAGTTGAATAAAAGAGTAATTTTATGTATCAACTGAACATTAAAAAAAAAAACCCTGCACACTGACTGTTCTTTGAATAGGAGGTGTCCAGAAATTACCTTTGGGTTAAGAAATGCAGGCAATAGAGAATGCTCTTTTTCTTAGGAGAACACAGTGAAATCTCACCCTTTGTGCAAGGGTGATGTTGTCTTGCTTCCTGCCATGTGTGCAGACCTGGTGCATACTGTTCACCATAAGATAAACGTGGCTTGAGGCACATTCAGTCTGAATTTGCACAGCACTTGACTGTCCTAATGCTACTTTTCGACTTGACTTTCTTCATTTACCCTGTAGACATCTGTTCTTAGACAACACACAACGTTACACCGTCATATCTGAATTGGGAAAATGTTTTTCTCTTGATTTTTCCAGTGGTCTTCTTCAAGATGTCTTGGAATGGGCCTCCTTTTATGCATGTCTGTCCAAGGGCACGCTATAAAAGCTTATGAATATCGAAATGCTATATATGCCAAATGCTATAAAATTCCCACTTTTGCCGCTCTAGATTCTGCATAATTTTTGGGGGGAAAATGCTACAGGAATTTTTGAGACTAGCTAGATCAAAATGAAGATTTTGGTTATTGATAAATGATTTATACTTACAAAATTTCAATAAAACTGTTCTTACTCTGTCTACTGCATTTACCACACTCCCTCATTCTCATCTGTGTGAGAGCTGAGATTTTTTTTCCCTGTTATCTGGATTTTCTGCATATCACCTTCTTTTAAGAAACTCCCAAGACCTGTTTTTTTTCTGGCTCTCGTGTTCCCCAGTTGTTTTATCTGGAGAAACACAGCATGAAGATAATTTCAACAGTATGACCCTTGGGGCTACAGGTAAGAGCCTCCAGACTTGAGGACTCCTGGAGCACTTTTCAGGCGCAATTAGTGCACAGAGATAAAGGCAAATCCTGGAGCCTACTGGAGAGAGGGGCCAGAGACTTGGAGGGACCATCTTTATAAATGAGAAAGTGGGCTGGCTCTCTATAAAAATCTGAACTGTTCAAGATCCCCTGGTTTAAACAGAACCTTTACATCTCTAGGATCCACCCAGTATTGCTCAAGAGCTACCACTTAAAGAAATTATCAGTGTCAATCGTTATGAAATCCTCAGATGGAATATGGATACAACACATCTTTTAAAACATACAAAATAAAAGTACTGTACATTTCTTTCTTTAGTGTTTCCATTTTAATTGCAGCCCTCATTTCTCTATATCCATATCAACACATCAGCTCTATTAATAATATTCTGTGAACACATCTCTAGATTTCAATTTTGTCGCATTTGTAATCGCATCTTCTCTAAGTATCTTTAAAGTCTCATCTTGGCAGTCCATTGCTGGAGGCTACTTGGTGTCAATTGCCTAAACTAATTAGAAAGATGAAATTTGTTTAAAAAGTTGGTGATCACCATTCTTCCTGCTTGTACCCTAAAGCATCTCAACTGGATGCAAGCCCGAGGAATCAATCCTAATACTGAGCCTAGCATGAACGAGTCTCTTTCTTAAGTTTGATTTTTGTAAATTTCTAGCTTTCAGATACAGAAATAGGGGTTGCCAATGGCAAATCTTTTTTCACAGCATGATGAAATCCGTATGATGAAACCAGCTTTAATTATTCAGTTGGTGCCTGCAAACAGTTGCTTAATGATTGGTGGCCTTTCTGTTCAAATCTGCAGTAAAACTGATTTGTGGGCTAGGTCACTAGCTGGTTTAGGTTGGCATGACTCTGCTGATTTAATTGGTGTGCACTAAGTTAATCTAGTTAAAAATATCTCTGTATATTTAAGAATAGTATGGACAGCTTGTATAGACAACATAATGCTGACCGATAACGGAGACATCTCATATGGTTTTCAGTGTACTAGTTTCTCTTTTACAGATGTCTTTATTTTCTGATTGCTGTCTTGAAGAGTACTTAAAATCAGCCCTGCAGCATTTTTACTCTTGGAAAGTACCAGGTGAAGCCAATCATATGGTAACTCAGGAAGATGAGCCTGTGTGAAGTTTGCACTGAAAAGCATCACAATATATTCATTCCTAACTAAACACTTTTGTATTTGAATACATGATTCTTCAAAAAAAATTTTTTTCAGGATATCTGTAGTTAAAAATTAATTAAAAATACTCTATTGTTTAGTTACAAATATTCAAACTGAAAATAAAAATACATGTTCTCAGTGGGGGAGAAAGTGTCAGGGGAATAGATTCATAGCAGCTTATAGATTAATCTTGTAAGCAGAGACTGGTCTGTGCATGTGTTGTGGAAGCAGCTTTCCAGTTACAGGGCACCAGGTGGTCACCTATGGTTGATTTAAGAAGCAAACACTGCCACAAATGCTATTAGTAGTGTGTAATGAGATTAACTCCCCATAGTACTTGCAATATCCTTGAGGTTTTTTCTTAAATCAGCACAGGGCTGATCACCACCTCTTAAACAACGAAGAGTTTAATCTTTCATTGTTGTATGCACATAACTCTCATTGGCATTAATAGGAGTTAAGCATGCACATAAAGGGAGGAATAGACCTTAAAGGTTTAAGTAATCATGGTATGCTAAAGGTTTCCAACAATTTCACAAAGGATCTGGCCAAAATTGTATGACTATTCCTACTGGGTGACATTAAGTATTTTCAGAGATTTGTATTTTTGAGGCATAAAGGGTGATTAGAGCTTCCAAAATAACAATGAAGATTTACAGAAAGGTAAGAAGACTTAGCTGCAAGAGACAGAACCTGAGGCAGAGCTCATATTTAATTAAATATTTTTCCTTTCCATGACAGGGTGAGCTTTTGCTTTCTTTCATTTTAAAGTAACTAGTTTTGATGTGTACTGAGCATTGTGGTGGACTTCCTGGGAGTTTGGTGGACATTTATCTGGTTAGAGATGGCATAGTTCTCCACAGCAGTTCTTGCATATGCAGGAGAAAACTATTTCACTAGATGCGAATTCTGTGCCCTTCTGTAAAAGCTTGCTGTAGCTGTGTAAGCGGAAGAGATCCTCCCATTATGGGTCATCAAGAGTAGTCCTCTGCTCCTCAGCTCAGAGGCTGCCTGAAGTATTTCTAGGGGCATCTGCTTCTTCCTGGGAAGATGACTGGGAGTACGAAAGGGTATCAAAAATGGTAACTCAAAACACTTGAAGATTAAAATAAGTGTTTTCAGAACTAGATCTGTTCCTCACTTATTCTTCCACATGGAAGTTGGTGCAGGGAGAGTGTACAGGGCCAGTAAAGAAAAAAAATAATCCAAGCTAGACTCTTAACTGGCCTCTGGAGTCTGTCCACTTTGTTATTTAGAGGGCCAGCTTTTGCTTTTGCACTTGCTGGTTCATTGGTTTCTGATTTCCAAGCCCTCTGTTAGCAGGTATTTTTTTCTTGTATCATATCAGTGGATATGAGCTATCACTATTTGTTGTTCATACATTGCTTTTTGATGCTACAGTTTCGACCACTGATTAGGGTTATTGCTTTGTTAAATTTTAGAGTTTAGGCATTAAAAGACATTGACTTTTCAAGACAATATTTGGATATGAGTTTGTATTTCCTGAAGATACTTGCTGGTTTTTCCCTCCCTCCCTGTTTTTGATGTTCTAATTACAGGATAGCATTGACTTTTTCAGTCTTATAATGTAGTCCAATTGGTTGTACTTAAGCACATCATCAGAAAATTTAAGGCCAAAGACTGGAGGGACTACTTTATGGCTTGTTTTAATTCCAGAAATGAAAGCCAAAAGAATGTTCCCTTTGTGCTGAAACATTTAGCTGGCAGGTGCACCTTCTCATTTTCTTCTTTGTAAAACCTGGAATTAACTAATAGTACCTGCCTGTATTGTATGCAGAGGTAATTGATTTCATATTACATTTGCAATTTGTATAAAACCATCATGGTGAAGAATTGCACACATCCAGTAATGAATCAGAGGATGAAGGTGTTTTGAGGCTTTCAAGTGAGTCTCTCTCTTGGCAGAGCAAGATCTCTGCCTTTGGGTAGAACAGTTGCTCTTCTCTTTCAGACCAGGAAAGCAGTTGCTGCTAGAATAAGATGGTGAATTCACATCCAGAAATTGATTGGCAACACTGCTTATCGTTGTGGCTTTTTTCACTGACTGTATGTAAAGCAAAATAAAAGCTTTGGGCAAGTTGTCCCATGGAGCTGGGAAGCCGGATCGTTGCCAGGGGAAAAGCTTAAACGTGGTTCTCATTAAAGGCTTACAAACAGAGGTTTTTGTTAGGTTTTGCAGTGGTTACAGAGGCTCGGGGATATTCCACAGCTGGTAAATTAGTTGATAGTAATAATACATTTAACAGAATGACAAGTGTCTAACATGCACAAAAGTAAACCCAAGTATTAAAAAATATAACTTTTCCACTGTAATACAGCTATTATGATTGTGTGATTTGTTCAGGAAACAGCAATAAAGCTGTGATGTTACTTGTGAAAGAAGAATTTCAGAGTTCTTCAAAGAGCACCACTAGGTAAATTATGTTTAAGGAGGTATTTTGGCAAACAACCTGGGATTTTTATTCTACATAATAAACATTATAGTACAAGTACTGAGGGTAGGTTATAAACTGTGGGGTTTTTCCCAAGAAAACTTATTGGTTGCCAGACTGTAGGAAGATTCAACCATAAATAATTTTATATACTGCAAAGTTAAGTGTCTAATTTGGAGGGCAAGGCTTCCTGCAACAGCCCTTAGTGCTTGCAAACGGATCTGTCATTCATTATTCATGGACTGCCAAGGCAATGAAATCCTTCTCTGATTTGGACTAGGAGGAAGGGTAGAAATTATGTATAAACTGAGAAACTTTAATAAATACATGTCAAAGAAAATGTGCTTGAGGGAAAGAATGGATTCCCTACATGTGAAACCCCTATGGGTTGTATTGATTTGTCTGACTTTGAGTTGGCAGATGAACTTAAAACTAAGTTGCATATGCAGTAATGACCCCAAGACCAGAAATATCCCCCAGAGGATTTTAATTGGATCTTTGGGTTTGGCTTCAGCTGCCATAGTGATGAAAACCCATTAGTAAGTAGGCTGTGGCAATTTAGAAACATTAACAGAGACCTTCTGAAAAGATCAAAATTCAGACACTTCTCCCTGAAGAGAGGGAGTAAAAGAGAGATGTCCAGGAAGAGGAAAGGCAGGCCTCTTAAATTATTTTTTTCTGAAATATTAATTTCAGTATTTATCCCTTTGCTATACATTTTGCATTTACATCAGCTTTTCCCTGATGCTGCTGCTCTCCATTTTCCATATGAAGGTGGGAGTTGCGGTGAAGTGCAAGGAAGCATCTGCACAGAGTGCTGCAGAGAAAAGAAAAAACCTCTGAGAAAAGAAAAAACCTTCCCTTCCCTGGCAGTCGGGATGGTGAGGGCACAATGGTACAGCTACGTGCAGCACATGGTGGTAAAATGGAAGGTTATAAAAAGGAGGTTTTAGCAATGGCAACATTTGGAAGAAAATAAAGTGCATTGAACAGAGGTTGGTTGGTGGGGTTTTTTTTTTTTGCAAATACAGGAAGGATCTTGCTAAAATCCATTAAGGAGAAACATAATGCTGGTGTTCCCTATCTTGTTTTCAACAGCAGATATTTATAATCATAGAACCTTTTCCATTCCTTATTGAGCTCAGTGGCAATTTTCCTATGGAGTGCACCTGGATTTGAGTTAGACACTTATGTTATTTAATGCAGATTGGCATGATCGTATTTTGTTACAGGAAGTCATTCAAATAAATCTGATGTTTGTTTTCCATAAAAAGCATCCCTTGGAAAAAGTTGCACGCACTTTTCCTTTGACGCATAAATTTGCCTAGCATCTTTAACAGCCTGGTAAATGGTTTTGTTTTTAATGCGAATATATGGGGCACTTGGTATGACAAAAAAATGCTTAAGCTTCTAACCAGTCCTGTGAATTATGATTTATAGTGCTGTTTGATAAACAGTGGAGTGTGAGGTAATGAGCCACAGAGGTATTGAGAAAGAAGTAATATTTTTTCCAAATAAGATTTTATTTGGCTATTTGGCAGTTAACACCAAGTTGGGATGTGAAAGAGAGGTTCTTTTTCTGAATAACTGAGCAAAGTTAAAATGTCATATTGTGGGGACTATTGCAAATAAATTATACTGGGGAATGGTCTACTCTGCTCAGGATTATTTTAGTTTCCTCATCCAAGACGTTTTCCAGTGGTAAAAGAAGAAATTTCCTACTTTCTAGACAGAGAAGGTTGTTTCTGGAAGAGGTCTGATGTTGCACAGCTCTCTTTCTCTTCCCTGGTTAGCTATATGCCCAAATGCAGACTCAGATGAGGACTTTCATTGACCTTCAGGACTGATGAGTCAGCTCTGCATTACTGCAGTCTCCCATCATGGTGCGTGTTGTTTGCCAGTTTCTATGCAGTACCAGGGCAATGTGCTGTGCAGCTGAAAACTAAAGCTCCAGATCCATGGATCACTTCTGCAGCATATCATAGAGCTGCCCTTGCCATTTTGTATGCATTTAAGATTTAAGGGCAGGAGAGAGATTAACGTGAGACAATGAAAGGATTACAGCCTAAAAATATAGGGCTGACTGTAGTATACATGTGATTAATTTACTAACTTGCAGTTAACAGCTTTTTAAGATTATTACTTGTAATGGAGATGTGTAACTCAAGACAACTGCTTACAGAGAATCTCACATTTGCCTACCTGCCTGCCTCAAGTTTATGAAATACAAAAACTAAGAGAGGAAAAGATTAAATTGTTTTGTTCTCGCCTGGATAGTCCCAGACAAATTTCTCACAAATTTCAGTGGGTGTTGGTTTCTGTGTTCTGTTGCCATTTGTAGCTAGAGTTTCAAGGTCTGCAGTGGTAACATTATTATTTGTTAAATAACATAGATATCTTAATAGCTAGGCAAGTGGGCTATGGAAGAATTTTAGTTCTGGGAAGTAGTTAAAGGTGACTTAGGGGGTCCATCTAAAAAAGTATCCATTATAGAATCATAGAATCATAGAATAGTTTGCGTTGAAAGGGTCCTTTAGACATCATCTAGTCCAACCCCTCTGCAATGAGCAGGGACATCTTCTACTAGATCAGGTTGCTCAGAGCCCTGTCCAACTTTACCTTGAATGTTTCCAGGGATGGGGCATCTATCACCTCTCTGGGCAACCTGTTCCAGTGTTTCACCACCCTTATCATAAAAAATTTCTTCCTTATATCTAGTCTAAATCTACCCTCTTTTAGTTTAAAACCATTACCCCTTATCCTATCGCAACAGGCCCTGCTAAAATGTTTGTCCCCATCTTTCTTATAAATCCCCTTTGAGTATTGAAAGGCTGCAATAAGGTCTCCCTTGAGCCTTCTCTTCTCCAGGCTGAATAACACAAACTCTCTCAGCCTGTCGGACAGCTTTTGTGTCCCTCCTCTGGACCTCCTCCGACAGGTCCGTGTCCTTCCTGTGCTGAGGACTCCAGGGCTGGACGCAGTACTCCAGGTGGGGTCTCACCAGAGCAGAGTAGAGGGGCAGAATCACCTCCCTCGACCTGCTGGCCACGCTTCTTTTTATGCAGCCCAGGATATGGTTGGCTTTCTGGGCTGCGAGCGCACATTGATGGCTCATGTCCAGCTTTTCATCTACCAGTACACTGAAGTCCTTCTCCGCAGGGCTGCTCTCAATCCCTTCATCCCCCAGCCTGTATTGATACTGAGGGTTGCCCTGACCCAGGCACAGGACCTTGCACTTGGCCTTATTATATATACCTCATGAGGTTCACATGAGTCCGCTTCTTGAGCTTGTCTAGGTTCTTCTGGATGGCATCCCATCTCTCAGGCATGTCAACTGCCCCACTCAGCTTGGTGTCCTCTGCAAACTTGCTGAGGGTGCACTAGATCCCACTGTCTCTGTCATCGATGAAGATATTAGACAGTACTGGTCCCAGTACAGACCCCTGAGGGACACCGCTTGTCACTGATCTCCGTCTGGACATTGAGCCGTTGACCACTACCCTGTGGATGCGACCATCCAACCAATTCCTCATCCATCGAACAGTCCACCCATCAAATCTGTGTCTCTCCAATTTAGAGAGAAGGATGTTGTGGGGGTCCATGTCAAAGGCATTACAGAAGTCCATATAGATTATGCATAGCTTTTTAAGTATTCAGTATTTTCTAATGCACAACGTAGTGATGTACCTTGCAGAACCAAAAGGGTTGTGTAGCTGCAGCACCCTAGTCAGCTTCTAAAAATTCAGGTTTCTGTTTCTGTATGACCTTGGAAATTGTTTCCTTATATCTATTTTATGGGGTTGAAATCCTTTCACACCTATCATATGTGTTCTAAAGATAAAATACATTGTGAAAGTAGTTGTTCAGAGATCACAGTGTCTCTAGAGTTTTAATCTACAAAACCAATATGTGGAAATATTCCTAAACAAGATTAACATACGCATTTCAGGAAGCCACTCTGAACTGCAAATATTTTGAAGGAAGATCCTAAGTTTTTTTTATATGGAGCATTAATAAGTGCCTTTAATTAATATTGCCATTAATAATATTGCCTTGAAAATAATGGAAAAAACTATACAATTTATATAAAAAGGCTTTAAGGGCAAAACAATTGAAGAATAAGACATAAAGGTACATATGAAGTTTTCCATGTTGACGAGTGTAACAGTCTTATAGCTGTCTCTGAAACCTCTTGTTTCAAGGTTGGAAGGGTGATTTCTGAGGGAGATGGTGACTTCAGGTAAATCAAATGTTGGTGAAAGCCTATGTCAGACACTTGGAAGAGGATGGGGTTTTTGCTTCTCAAAGCCATACTGACTACAGCCATGCTATTGAACAAGGCAGTTCTCGTGACTAGGGACATTGCATGGCCCTCTGGTAAACAGCCATCACTCTTCCCTCTCTTTCTGCCAGATATTAAACTGTTCTGCTCTCTAAACACTCCTTTTTTTTCCTTCCTATAATTACAGGAGATCATTTCTTGGAGTAGGGTCATAAAGCTGCACTCACTTGTCTGCAAAGCATAATTTCAGCTGTGCCAGTTCAGATTTATGTCCTTTGCTTGCCATCCTCTCATTGAAATTACAATGCTGCCAAACAGTGGTGGACAAGGCTTCTGGGATTTGAGCTTTATCCACCATGTGGATTGTAAATGACACAGGTCAATGAAAGAACAGAAATGGCAGAGCTCAGATACAGCCATACCTGACTACAGCAACAATTAGGCATCAAATGAGAAAGCAAAGACTGCTGCCAGGGATCTACTATCTCTACAACAACTGGTTAGGATATTGGGTAGTTTTCCCAGAAATACGAGATCTTAGGTATTGGGAATAATTGGTTATTGTAGGATGGATAAGGAATGTTTGGATAATCTTCACTTCAAGAAGAGGTGTGTGTTTTTCTTGTCGGTAGCGAATTTTAATGCTCGAAAGCAATAACTTGCAGCTGAACTCATTGAACAGATTGGTGCTGTTGACTGACTACTGGATATATTTTTCCCTAAGCGAAGTCAAGGGTGAACCCATTTATGTGGAGCATTAGATTCCACTACTGTTGCAAGTTCAGTATATAAATAGGAGGTATATTCTTGTTCTCTTTGACTCTGATTTTATTGAGGTCTTCAGCAATCCTGGTTTTAAATCTCACTCCTATCCACAGTCTCAGTGAAATTGATAATGAAATCCCTAGGGTACTTGGTTCGGTTTTTGTGGCATATCCCCTTTTTGGGAGATAAATCTCTTTTAGTAGGCATCAAAAATATAACATATAAACTTTTTGTAGTCTACTTTGTTAAGAAGAGATTTTTAATGCTTTAGCAGTCTTTCATAGAGCCCTGAAATTGTAAAACATCAAGAATTATGTGAAAAATACCATTTCTAAAAGTGAGGAATGACAGTTGAGGGTAATAATTTGCCCCTGACACTAACAGATGGGAGTGAAAGGCCAGCAGTTTGCTTCCACTTGATAAATGGCTGTATTTTGGCAGTAAATTAGATGTCACACAAAGTTGGGAAATAGTGCAAGAAATCAATATTTAGTGTGAAAAGTTGATACAGTTAGTCTGTTTATCAACAGGGTATGTGAAAACATGATTTAATGCCTTGAAGTTACTCCAGGAGATTTCAGTGGGAATGGGTCGCAGAGCGGTGGAGTCCCCTGCAATCGCTTGTAGTTCTTGCAGCAGCTCCTAGCGCAGCTCAGTTCATAAGTCTGCAACTATTAGAGATTAAAGTTTGAGGCAGAAGATATGAATCCAGCTGTGAATATTAGCGCAAACAGGTCGACTTGCTTTCCCCCACTGCTGTTCAAGAGTCCTGAGCAAGGATTGGTGGACTGGGTTCCTGTACAGTAACTGGAGGCTGAATCTTGCCGTTACTGTTCAGGCTGCATCATCATCTTCTGTCCAGCCTTCCACTTACAGGGCTCTGTTATTACCTGGAAGTATAAACCAAATGAGATCTGACGGATAAGGACTTATCCAAGAACTGAAATGAAATTATTTGCAACTAGCCTTATTTCATTAAATAAACATGAGCTTAAAAATCCTAAAATACAATATGCTGCAGGACATTGCCTCACAGGACTTGTAGTTTATAATTGTTGCAAGTCAGATGTAAGTAGGAAAAATGTTTAACTATCGCCAGGTTGCAGCTGAACTGTATGAGACTTGAATATGAATTCCATTTATGCAGGGACAGGGAGAAGATAAAACAGGGATTTATGCTTCCTGCAGAGTCACAACAGTTCAGTATTCCAACATATCAGATGCAAGAAAGATTAACCTAACTTTGCAGAGATAAGACATAATTCTCTATAAAAAGCACGTAACATTAGGTATGAATCTGAACTAACCATTGTGTTCAGAGCAAGCAGGTTTAAATAAGTACAAGGAAAACAGTCACACTTTGCAGTCAGTGTCACTCTTCCAAATCTTTGTCACCATCAGAGGGCTCAGCAATGTTAGTAGAGCTGACTTTTTGTTCACAGCTGTCACACCAACTCAGCATCCTAGCAAGTACAGGTTTTATTTTCACCTAGAAATGTGTAAAGTACTCTGATATTCGTACATATATAAGAGTTCTTGCTGGAAAAAAATGACTATACCTTCCTTGCACGCAGCTTAAACTTAAGAAGTCATTGGGCTGAATTGAGCCCTGGAGGCAGTGAATCTATCTTCTCTGATGTACATGGAGTTACGTCTGTGTTATGTACTCCCCATCATGCCAGCTAGTTACAAGACTGACTGATGAGACTCTGCAGCCCCTGGCATCACCTGCAAGGCTTTCAGAGTATACCTGGAAGGGGCTTTCTGAAATTTTGCTCTCTTAGTCCAGTGCCTACACATTATACAGCCATTTCTCCATCAAGTCTGCAAATCATTTTCTTCTTACTTGCAGATACAGAACTCCAGATTTTTACATCAGAATTTGCCTTGGCAACTCTGTAAAACCCACTACCTTGCTTAGTGCTGTACACTTACCTATTTCTCCAGTTTAGGTCAGCAGGTAACTTAATGTGCTCTGGTGGCCCCGTCTCAATGGAGAAGGTGAAGGGGATGGATGCCCCATATAATTTACACAAGATTTCTTCAGATAATTGATAATCTGCTGTAAAAGGCGATCTTGATCCTTTCTCCTCGGTCTGGAATTGTTGTTGCAATGTAGTGCCTCCAGGTTGACAGTGGGGAGGTTTGGGGGACTGGTCACAATTACAGCATTATTTGACAATTTGTGCCCATTGATCTTTGTGTTGAAAAAAAGGAAAAATAGATTTATTCAGTCAGTATAAGAAATAACAACCATCAGATGACCAGTCATTCAGAACTCTGAATACTCTGTTGATAACATAGAACAAGCATGGTGAACACAAGGCTAACATGTCTTTTTTGGAGGACAAATTTGAGGTCCGCACTAGAAAAAGGGGAAACAATGAGCAGTTTGAAGTTATTTAAAATGTATGGGTTATTGCATTACTGTTGGCTGGGCAAAAAGCTCCTTTTTTCCCCAAGGAATTCATTGTTTTAAATATATCATGTTCAAAGGATATGATAACCTTCCGATAACCTTCATCAGACTTGGTAAATCTGAAATAGATGTAGTTGAGATGTTTCTTGAACATCAGTTATTGCTTTCCAGCCTAGTGACTGACAAACCCCAGTACCATCTTTCAGAGTCTTAGCAGCTCAAAGACTGTGCTCCATCTGACCTCTTGTTCAGTGGTGAAGACCTTTGTTTTGTTCCTCAGGCTACTTATTACTTCTGGTTTTGCTAAAGGCATATTTTCTTTTACCAAATTAATTAAATGTACAAGAGTGTCTGATTTGTCCATGCCTTGACCTTTAGAGCTTGGATGTATAGAAATGGAGTGTAAAACCCCTCCTCCCTTCCCCTTCTTGCCTCCAAGCCCCCTGTGTACTCACATATATGAAATCCTTAGCTGGTAATATTTTGAAGTCATCCAGCTCTTGATTACCATGGATGTAAATACAGCGAGGACTAAAGCTTTTAAGATGTTACAGTGTGTCCATATCAACAAAGAGTGTATTTTCTTGAGTAGGAATTAAATTACACCAAGCCTTTCCTGCCATCTGTACCCAGAAATGTCGAGGAAAAAGGTTGCACATTGCTGCTCCGCAAACACAGCATTGCCCTGTTGGGAAAATGTCTTTTCCTCAGTGATTGTATTTGTCTGTTAATGACATCTTCTCAGAGTTGAAGAAAGAACTCTAGGAATGGATGTTTTATGGTTCATTTTGTAGGATTTTTCTCCTCTCAATGTCCAGCAATTCTTATACAAGACAGGGGCAGCAAGGGGGTCTTGGGCATTGGAGGTACTTGCAAGTGTAGACCACTGAATGTTTCCAGCTGCAGAGGATTAATTGCCTAGTCATGGCTTGTGGGAAGTTTCATTAGCAAGCCTTGCAAGCTGTGCCATCTGCTAATGCCACCCAGCACAGTGACTGGTGTAACACAGCAGTCATGACTTCTGACAGAGAAAAAAAATTTCTTTACAATGAAAAAGAAAAGATGCTTAAAGTTGCCAAAGGGTTGTGTTTGAATGCCAACTCAGGTGTCAAACAGTCATCATCTTCAGGGAGAAGGTATTGTCCCTTCACCCTTTCTGCCAAGAATCATCACAGGAAAGATTTGCCTGCTTCCTCTGCGTTTACTTTGTGTGGAAATGGCATTGATGGGGAGCGAGTGAGTGCTGGTGTCTGTCGAGGGTGGCAGGAAGGGCTGATGGGAACCCCTCTGTTGAGTAGCTTATTGCCTACAGCATGCACTCCCATGAGCTGGTGTTGCACAAGCATGCCCAGTAAGGAGAAGTGTGTCAGTAGTGATCCTTGGTTAAACAAGACTTGAAGAAGGGCTTGCTTTCTTTCCCTTGCCATTCATTTACATTTTGTGTTCGCACAAAATTAACGTAATCACTGTTAAAAGCGGGCCCCATGATCATGCTGCTTGATTGGCCTGAAAAGACCAACTGTGTAAGTTAGAAGTCTGTTCAGTCACTTCTCTAGGAAATGTTACTGACACCATCCCCATCCAATAATCCTACTATAAATGTCATTGATACTTGGCTGAGTAGGGGAGCAATAGGATCCTATGGCCATAGGAACTGGGATGATGCATGTGGAAATCACCCTTTAAGCAATTGTTGCATGCTGTTCACTTCTCTCTGTTCTGGTTCCGAATCAAACAGCTGCCAAGACTCTTTATTCATATCTGGTTTTAATTTGAAGCTTTACTTAATAAAATCGAGGATGAGCAGATACTTCGATTTCTTCCAAACACAATTAATATTTATTTCTGAAAGTCTATAGATAGGACTTCGACTTGCTTTCCAGAAACTATCATCAGGTAAAATCTATCCACCCAACCACTTCTGTGCAACCTGGAAGTTTCTTCCTTTCTTCCTCTGACACATCACAGAAATGTTCTGTCAAATGTGTAGAGATGGGCTGCAAAAATCCGGCAGAGTTAATTTAACGCAACCCCAGATCTTCTACACAAGTCTCAGATTCTCCCACTCCATCTGTAGTTTAGTAAGTCACAGTCTCTTGCGAGTTTGTGAAATGCTGTTGCTGCTTTCTGCTCCCACATTGTGACAGTTCATTTCTGTTTGCTAAAACTGTTTCTGTGGGAGACTTTCCTTCATTCCAGTTGAGCATCTCAGGATATCATCCTGGGTGGTAAGCCTGTGTTCCTCTTACAAAATTGTAAGTAGTTTTAATAAAAGACATATTTTTTTATTTCTCAAGCAATGACACGGGACCATGTTACTGATATAAGCAAGTAGCCACAAACTTCCCAAGTTTTACATAGGATGGGAACCCTCATATGACTCACACCCTACCAGTGATGAGTCCCCACCCTGTATGATAAGCAATAACACATGTTGATGCTGAGGAGTTGAAGAGGGAGGCAGTCACACAGGCAGCTCTGAACAAGCACCATGTACATGGTGCAAACCTCTACGCTTGCCTCTGGAAATCAGTCTCAAGGTGCGTGAAACCATGCAACCACTGGAGCTGGGTGTGTGGCCCACAGGAGCACAGGATGTAAGTAACCACCATTGGTGCTGGTTAACAGGAGTTGCAACTCCTCAGGTCAAATCCCTCCCAGCTACATGGATACACAACTTGGAGCAGGTTCAGTGAAGTCCAAAGTGGGTGCTTTGAGTCAGGTGGACACTATACATCTTTGTCTAACTTTGCATGGGGCTAATTGCATTTCTTTTCTACCTGTGTTTAATGTGTTGATGTCTAATTATATATGAGGCTTAGTCTGGCCTGAAGCAAACTGTGTGCTCTGTGTCACCAACTATTAAGCGAGAAATTTCTGTGGCAACTAAAGGGTGATGATTTCTTTTGTTTCCTTGCCAACGGTAAAGACTAGATTCAATAAACACTGCCTAATCTCTTAATTTGAGGGAAATCAGCAGAGTAACTAAAATATCAGATTGCAGAGCATCTTCTGAAGGAGTCTGTGGTAACAGACCCATCTGGATGTTTTATTGAATGTAGCTTTATATATACATTCCTGTTAGGCAAGGAAGCAGAGCAATAAAAATAAATTTAATTACAAAGGGTAATGCCAGAACTGGATGCTGCAGAGGGAGACCTGCCCTGCTCCCCTTTCATAATATACAGTCTGTCTCTTTCTTTCAAGGATGTACAGCAAAAAGAATTTGTTAAGAAAACTAGGTTTCTTCAAATGAATTAGATTATTATCCACAAGTCTCTAGGCACTGCAATGCACAAGAGAGTAAACTACAACCCCATCTCACATTTCAGGAACATTCTTTTTTTTTCCTTCTCCATCACTTTCTATCATTTGATTATAAGCTTTTATGCTTATAAATGCAGGACTTGCCCAGAGCAAAAGCAAAAGACGTGGCACATTGCGAGCTTGGTGGGAGAGGAGGAGGAGGGCAGGAGGGGTGCAGGCAGGGCAGGGAGGAGGAGGAGGAGGGCATCAGTGGCGCAGGCAGGGCCCACTGCCCTGGGGAGGGCTGCCTGGGGAAGGTGTGGGAACGGCTGGCTGCCCACCCTCCCAGGCTGCCCCGCACAGCCTGGTGCTCCCAGGAATGCAGAGCTCCTTTCAGCGTGGCCATTCTCGGCCTCGTTATTTTACGTCTCTTTACAGGGGAGTTTTTCTAAGTTAGCAAATAGGTGACTTGTTCTGTGTTCCTCGTACTTCCTTTTAAGCATAATTATTTTAATTGATTAACATTGCACTGAGCAGTTTGCTTGGAAGGGACAGCTCTTCTGGTTTTTTTGGACTAATTACCAGTCTGGATTTCTGAATGACAATACAGCTGCTAATTAATCTCACTGCAGTTCTCACAGAAAGAGACCCTGATAAGAACTTGCCAATTAACATAAGAAAAAAAAAGATGTCAAGAGTCCTGTTGTGTTTTTCTGGCATCCACTCCCAGTCAGATGAATATCACTATTAAATACAGAGACAGACTAACTACTAAGTATGAAAGCCAGTGGGCTGTGAGGCTGCTCCAGACTTGCCCAGACGTTATTCATTCAGGAGCTAGCAGTTATTTGTATGCCCGTTCACTCTTGTGCCTAACATTGCTTGCTGTGGTTTTTATAAGCAGGAGGAAGATGAAGCAGGGCAGCACGGCAAGTGTCAGAGCATCCCCATAGGGAATTCAGCCGGCTGAATATGAGCCATCAGTGTGCCCAGGTGGCCAAGAAGGCCAATAGCGTCCCGGCTTGTATCAGGAATAGCGTGGCCAGCAGGAGTAGGGAAGTGATCGTCCCCCTGAACTCGGCATTGATGAGGCTGCACCTCGAATACTGCGTTCAGTTTTGGGCCCCTCACTACAAGGACATCGAGGTGCTGGAGCGTGTCCAAAGAAGGGCAATGAAGCTGGTGAAGGGTCTAGAGCACAAGTCTTACAAGGAGTGGCTGAGGGAACTGGGGTTGTTTAGCCTGGAGAAGAGGAGACTGAGGAGACCTTATTGCTCTCTACAGCTACCTGAAAGGAGGTTGTAGGGAGGTGGTTATTGTTCTCTTCTCCTGAGTAACAAGCAATAGGACAAGAGAAATGGCCTCAAGTTGTGGCAGGGGAGATTTAGATTGGATACTAGGAAAAATTTTTTCACTAAAAGGATTGTCAGGCACTGGAACAGGCTGCCCAGGGAAGTGGTTGAGTCTCCATTCCTGGAGGTATTTAGAAGAGGTGTAGGTGTGGTGCTTAAGGACATGGTTTAGTGGTGGACTTGGCTGTGCTAGGTTAACAGTTGGACTTGATGATCTTAAAGGTCTTTTCCAACGTAAACGATTCTATGATTCTATGAATTTCTCTCAGTGTTCCAATGTTAATCAATATTAGCGGAAGGCTGAAAGGGGAGTTTTGACAGGGTGGGTCCTAGCTTTCACCTGTTTTGTCTGGTATGGCCAGAGACCTGGGGTCTGTGTGGGATGCTGCCTGGCTTGGGAGCACTCCCATGGTGTGTGACAGGGAGCACACAAGTGCTGTGCAGCAGCACGGGTGTACAGCCCAACTGTTTGCATTGCTTCTTGCAGGGGAAGTTTGCAGCCCATGCTGACTTTCCTGCTGCTGTGACTAAGCAGCTAATAGTTCCTGGAAAAGCTCATTTAAAACCACCTGGGCATGTTACAGGGCTATGTAATCTTAGCTGTATCTGTGGTGTAGATACGTCCATGAAAACACAGGGCCAGATGCTCAGCTGGTGACAGTTACTCCAGTCCTTGATCCACACCAGCTCTGTGAGACCAAGGTGAGTTACAGGGACTCCTCTAGCCAGGGGTAACGGACAGGACCTGGTGCTGTTGCCAGTTTGTTTTCATTACCTTGAATTTTCTGGAGCAGTATTTCTGGCCCACAGGACCACATGCCGTGGGTATTTCTGAAGAGATGAGCAGCACAGCAGTTGCTGTGGCCGATGTGTGCTGCTCTGGATGACCAGAGAGCTGTCGCACAGCGGAACGTACAACAAGCTCATGGAAAATGCTGGTTCAAACCATGCTGGTTGAATTTAGTTTCTTATCTTTTTTGTTTTTTTTTTCTCTCTGTGCTTGCAGGTCAGAAGATTCTTCACCACAGAAGTGATGTCTTAGAAACCGTAGTTCTGATCAATCCCTCAGATGAAGCAGTTAGTACTGAGGTAAGTCAGAAATACTTCATTGGATGTGTCATAAAAGCTCCATTAAGTGGACAGGATGAGAGCAGTGAAACAGATGTAGTTGAGATGATTCTTGAATATCAGTTACTGCCTTCCAGCATAGTGACTGACAAACCCCAATACTGCCTTTCAGAGTCTTAGACTAAAAGCAGGTCCTAACTGTGGATGAACGGACATGTTAGGAGCAAATATCATTAAAAACATTGGCCATCCTTTGATTTTCTCCCTGGTTTTCCAGACTCCTGATAGAATGTCAGAGGCATAGGAGAGAAACACACCTCTGATCCCAGCACTCATTTTCCCATAACATACCAAGTTCCCTTCTTGATGAAGTGGAGGCAGCTGTGGTGAAACTGCATCTGCCTTTCTTCTGCTCCTCCATTGTTTGGTAGCTCTGGATGCCTATTTTACGTGTGAAAAAAGTGCCTGAAGGTGCCCTGAGACAAATTCAGGTCTTTGAGAAGAATTACCAGCTATGTGGTAGTGACACTAGGTTGATCTATCTGTCCTTCAAAAAAACATGGGACATGATCAATGGACTCTGGAGAGTGCCCCAGAAGAGGACTGCCAATTCCTCATGAACTTGCTAGAGTAGAGTCAAAGAACTGAGCATGTAGCTCAAAGACACAATTGACAAATTTATCTAATGAGACTGAAGGTTGAAAAAATAAGGATAATTGCATTGTTAGCCTGTGCTGGGAAGCACTGACATAGTACCATTTCTGTTGGGAAATGAAGCAGCTCTGTTTGTAGCACATAAAGAAATATCTATTGTGTTACCAACCTTAAGTGATATTAAACACAAACAGGAGGAAGGACTCTGAAACAAATGAAATTTCTGAAGTTGTAAGAGTTTAAATGAGTAAGTCACCTTAGTTAATGGCAGCTTATTCACTAAAAACCTATGTGTGAAAATCTCTTACAAGGCATTAGAGGTACTTAGTAAGGAGCCAGGGGGTTAACTGGGTAGAAGCTCTTAATACACACAGACATTCAGAGTAAAAAGCTATAAAGAGTGTGTGTGTGTGAAGGCGGAAAGAGCCAAACAAACTGCCAAAAGTAGGGAAATGCTGTTTCTGTCACTATTGCTTATCATACCTTTGATGGATGACCACATAGAAGAACAAGGTCTTAGGACCATTAATGACTTTTGAACCCCAGCTTTACTCCTTTGGTTCTGGAAGTTGTTTGTCTAGGTTACTGTCAAATTTCCTCTCGCTAGACTGTGGGAGGCAATGTTTTCTTCACTTTCGTCTTGCCAGACTGGTCACAGCGAGAAGTTACAAACTGAGATTTACTTTGGCTAGCTAAGCAAGACTCTGACTGGACACAAGCCAGAAAAAGACAATAAGAAAGAGGTAGGAGGATTAAATTGGAGGTTGGAAGAGACATGCTCTGCCCATTATGGCAAATAGAAAACTTAAGTTTAATATATCAAGAGATTTCCAGGTTCCATCTGGGGAAACAATGATATACCATGGAGCTCTGACTTCACCAGAAGAGGAACTTGAATCTATCCATTCAGGAAAAACAAAGGAAAATTATATTAAAAGAAATTCCTGCTAATCTGGCTGGTAATAGCCATGCTGGTGGTAGCCTGAGCACGGTTCTGCCCAAAGCTCCTGTCATTTTCTATCAAATGCCAAAATACTTCCCAGAAGAGAGAGTCCCAAAAGGAGAGAGACTGTAGTTTCCCAAAGAAAACAAGTTTCTGAAACCTCCATGAACAATTACTTCGTCTTAAGAAGACCCCACTCTGTTGCTCTAATGCTCCTGCAACTGTACGATAAGTCTGGGAAACCACTGATCTGCTGATACTCCTGTCTCTGTTCACACCTCATCTTTACCTCTGTTTTGACTGAGGCTACATCTTGCTGTTCACTTCCTTCAAACAATTTTGGACTTCAAACAAGGGTAAAGCTGAACAGAATCATCACCTTGCAGTATTTCTTCTGAAATGGAGTGGTCCTGAAATCAGGAGACAAATTTCTGGTAGTCCTTTGGGAAGCCTTGGTTATACCCAGATGCAGAATTTATGTGTCTTTTGAAGGTCTTCCATGTTTATCATACATTATGCTCTGTAATCTGCAAGCATTTATTTACTTTTTTTTCTTGCCATAGTTTGCTAGCTCTGCAGAACGTATTTCATCATCAATTAATAAAATAGGTTGAAGGAGAATTATGTAACAGTCACATATCAGTGATTCACAAGTCAGGAAATAATTTTGCTGTTGGAAAACCTGGTGAGTTTACACAGAAGTTGGCAGACTGCCCAGCACTGCTGCCAGCAATGAGAGAAAACATACAAGAGGAAGCCAGTTCTTTTATGGTTTTGATACAGCTAAAACAGACAAGATTTGAGCAACACACATCAGACAGCCGGCTGCACTTATCTATATATATTTCTGTCTGGAATAGAAATAGATACACTCGATCCAGCAAGGATATTGCTGAATTTGTAATTGTTTAGTGCAATTAGTGACAGACCAGCATTAGTCCTGCGTTTAATTAAAGGAACTTTCTCCGGCTCAGCATCAGGGTCACTTATTTAATAAAATAACAATGAAAATGTGGTAGAATTGTGATCTTCTTTCACATACATTCTCTTCAGTGCCTCTTTTCTACTTGTACTGAAAACACGAGTTCAGCAGAGATTCAGGTCGAGCCTTCCTGGCTCAGCCTCCCTGGTGTGAGCAGGAATTATTTAGAACAACTGACTGCTTAACAATCAATATAAAAATTGGAAAGAATAGCTTGCTAGGAGAGCTGAGGTGATTATGTCATCTCCATGGAGATAGAGCTTGGATGCAATATCATGTGGAGTTGTTCCAGACGGACGCTGCTCATTTAGTTTAATACGTGGATAGCCTTGTTCTGGAATCACTATTCTAGTTTAGCTTAATTCCCCCTTAAACAGAGGAATTAGTACACTTGAAATTCATACCTTACCATAGATTGAATTGATTTTTCAGTGTTGGACAAGACTTTTGAAGTATTTGCAAAAAATTTATTCAACAGTACAGAATCTTACACAGGCTTTTTCAGTTTTGTTCTTAAATTTAAGTTGAATTCAGCCAACAGAATTTTACTGAATATATGGATTTCTCTTAGCGTGCAAATAAATCTCCCCCTGGGGGGCAAACAGGAATTATTAGTAGCTGTAGTGAGGGTCAAGTAAAGGAACGAGCATCTATTTTAAAATAGAGATATTTCAAAATGCAGAAGAAGGTTATTTCTCAGTAGCAAGCTCATTTGTGCCATCAGGCATCCACTTAATTTACTACTGTATATTGAAAAAGGTCTTGGGTTGGCACACTTTAAAAACTTATAGTGTCCATAGTTAGTGACATCATGAGACGTAAATGGTCCATGTGACTGTATCTGAGTGCTTGAAGTTCAAGTTTATGATTATGGTGAAGCAGAATCGACCCTTAACTTTCTAGATGATTCAGGTTACAACAGAATGAGAGTCTAAATATGACACTTTTATGTGTGATTTCTTACTCTTCAGTGACATTTTTGCAACTGAATGGCAAATAATGCTGTACTCTGGGAAAAGAAGAGCAGCCTTCCAAAAACTGACACATGCAGCTGTCCCTCATTAGCACGTGGGACACAGTTCGCTGAGACTGTCCTGATACAGTGCTATTAAAATTCACCAAGAATTATATAAGGAATATGTTTGTTCATTGTAAATATTCTTTTTTTCATTCAAATTTTATTCTGTTTTGCCCCTTGCTCTTTTTTCCATGTCATTAGTTTGGTTTATTCATCAGACCTTCTCTCTAATTGCTTCTTATCCCTCCTTTTTCCCTTTTGCACCTTTCTTATTGCCTTTTGTAAACAGCACTATAACTTGATAATGTTTTGACAGTCCTGGGAAACACTGGTGCAAAATATGTTTTAAAATAGGAGACATAAACTGCATGTTTTCAGTGGAATACAGAAACACATGATAACTCCCATTACTGATGTATTTCTCTCCTTCATTCTAGGTGCGTTTAATGATCACAGACGCTGCAAGGCACAAGCTCCTTGTACTAACTGGACAGTGCTTTGAAAACACAGGAGAACTCATTCTTCAGTCAGGGTCCTTCTCTTTCCAGAACTTCATTGAGATCTTCACAGATCAAGAGGTGTGTTCACAAAAGTGTCTTCCATACGTTGTCATGTGATGGCAGAGGTTTCTAGAAGACTAAAAATGGCCCTTTGTGTTATTAGAGTTAGCATTGGCAGCCTGATGCTGATGCTCTTTACTCTTCATTATAGGCTTTCTTTCAAAAAATTTATTTAATTTACTTTAGATTTTATGTAAATTGCTTAACAAAAAAAAAATTAAATTTTAATTTGGGGGACTAAATTGTAACTTCCAGAAACAGAAAATCAAGGAAACTTTTGACAATGGAAGGAGATAGTGCTGTGTTTAAAAGATACAGGTTGTTTATCTAAGGTGCACATACAAAGCAGTCAAATTGAACTTGACACCACGTTCTTGCCTGGTGGCAGCTAAGTAGTAGGTGACATTAAATAAAACAGAAGCTCTCTATTGGAATAGCTGTAGCTTTTTGCACTACCTACCTGCTTGGCTTCTTTATAGTAGTGTTTAAAATTTGGCCAGTGAAATCTGTAAATCTTGTGATTTTTACGTACCAAAAAGATAAGTATGAAGTATACCAGTATTTAATGCTGTTTGTTCATGACTTGTTATTTTGCTGTCTTGCTTAATGTACTGTGTCTGAAAGCTCCCATAGGGCAGGAGCCCATAGTAAACAAGCTGTCACACTTAATTTGGCTGTTGTGTAAAGTATATATTTAAATAAACTATATGGCTGCATCCCTAGGAATTTAGTTTCCAAAACTAATTAGGAGCATGTCAGTGGAATGAGATTTGAAAGTCAGCACTGAAAAGCAAAGTTTGCATGAGCTCCAGCGTGACCTCATTGTTTCCGTTTGCTCCTATTCTCAAAGCCTCTTTGTTCAGCATATGGTTGTAGGGTTGAGGAAAGAGCTGGATTCCTGCTCTCTGAACACACATGACGCCTAAAACTCACCGGCAGTTTGCAGAGTTACTTTTCTGTGAAATTGCAAACCCAAACTCCTTCCATCTCTGGCTAATTAGCAACACATAATTACTTTATGACTACATGCAAAACTAGGGGCAAATCCTACCATTACTGTTAGTAAGTGAAATTGTTGGCTGGAAAGCGGAGTGGTGGTGGTTGGCCATGAGTTAGAGTTGCCAAGGGATTGCCACAGTGGTGGGCATGCAGGGCGTACTCCCGTGGGCTATGAGTAAGGCTCACTTGGCTCATCTCTGTGGCTAGCAGTAGGCTCACCAGCCAGCCGGCATGAGTCTTTGAAAGTGGTGGCTTCCAACTTATTGTTTCTGAAGCCTTGAGCTCTCACTGCTTCTACTGATTTCACAAAAACAAAGAAAGATTGCATTTGCCGTACTGCAGTCTGTGTATGCAACATTTTTTAAAGGATGCCATTACTGGGAAATTTTTAGGTGGTCTACAATTGGAAAAAAAGGTTAGAAAAAAGGGCTAGAAAAAAGTGGTTAGTGTTTTTTTAAGTGGTGGTCAGAAGAAAGAATTCCTATGCTGTCCTGACACTAGTGGACTTGGCAGTGTTAGGTTTACGGTGGGACTCAATGATCTAAAGGGTCTTTTCCAACCTAAATGATTCTATGATTCTACAAGCATGTGAGGTTTGATGAATACTGTGTAGAGTTGGTGTTTCTGGCCTCTGCCCATTGTTACTTCACTGGACGAAACCTATGGTCAAGGAATGTGCTTACAAATAAGTAAATGATAAATACCCTTTGGGGGATACTCTTATGAAGTCTAACTCAGAAATCCATTCCTAGCCTGCAGAACTCGCTGCAGGCAATGCCTGAAAGTGGTGTTTTCAACTTCTCCTGTGCCAGAAGATTGAAGATGTCCCATTCCACTGCCTCTGCAACAACAGCTAGCAGAGGAAAACCTTTCTGTTTACCTTTGTGGTCCAGGGTAGGAAACAATCTTGTGTTTTTTCTGAGCAGCCAACTTGCTGTTTCCCTTCACCAGCTGTGACACCTTTAAAACTTGAGGATTCCTTAACAGATGTCCCTTAGTGCTTGAAAAGATGATCAGGTTCACAGATACATTTCTTTTCTCCCAGACTGACTTTGAATCCAGAGAGGAAAAAGAGCGGTTACATCTCTGTGTTACAAAATAGCATAAGCAATGGAACTGTTGATATCCTTGGTGTCACCATTTGAAATGCAAATCCACTGAGGCCTTTTCTGGGGCGTTCCTGAACTTGCTGTTCCTAACAGATACAATCTATGTCTGGTATAATTTTTCTCCAGCTTTTCATTGGCCTGTGCTATCAGTGGCTTAACACTGTCTGCATTATGCGTGCCAACTTTTAGGAGCAAAGAAAGTCAGAATTTAGGGTTCTGAAGCAGAAATCCAAATATGGTATAATATAAACTGGAGAGGACTAACCCCAAACCTTGGCCCAGTATATTCATTAGCCCACTCTATTACCATATGATTTTTTTTATGTAGCCAGAAAATTGGCCCTACATGAGAAACAGTCTGTACTCAAGTTATCTCCTTATATGTGCAACAGACTTGGATTTATTCATCCAGAGGAAGTGATCTTTTACTACTTTTGTGTCTCCCTAAGAATGTGTTTTCAACCCTGATCAGAGACACAGCATAAGGAGTACACTTGAGATCCTAAATCCATTTCAGAGTTGTGGTCTGTGCTGCTGCTCTTTTCTTATTTCTGCAATAAACAACAGGAATGGTTCTCCTGTTTTCCTTATCTTTCATCCTTTTCAGCCTTTTCTCCTTTTATTTTGTTTTGCTTTGTTTTTTCCTTTGCTCCTTTTCAGACAAAGCCATGTCTGACATATGGGTGAGATTTATTTATACTCCTGTCAAACAGTTTGGATACCAAGTAAGGCTGACAAAGGAAGATAGAAAATATTTATTTTCTGCTTTATTTAGGTATTGGTTGGATTATTTTTCTTTGGATAACAGCCACTGCATCTTTGTTGAGTTTTATTTTTGGTAAATGCTGAAAACAAATAATGTAACATAAAGAAAGAAAGTGAGACATAGGCACACAGAGGCCAAAAGAGATCAAATGCAATCAAACATCATTAATTTTTTATATATTGATTTCTTCTGCTGATTCAGCTTGTGGTCCAAGACTTTCAAATTATTCAGTTGTAGCTTAATTGATATCATCTTTGTGAAAACTGTTTTTACAGCTTGAACTGACAATTGAGTCTCTGCAAAGATGGTTGTGGTATTTTGCATGATGATGTGCTGGCATATTTTGCACTGACATTTTATGTCTGAATTACTTCTTTAAAGAAGAAGTTTACATAATTTGGTGGTCTCTTTGTTAAAAGAAAATAGAACAGAAATGGGCTACATTTAACCTAATTGTAAGTAAAAAAAAAATCAAGTGAAAGTATCTGTGGAACTAGGAGAAGGTATAAAATGTGTCATACTTTTTTATGTTTGTTCGTCTACTAATCTGGGACCATCCAATATTGTTGTTTAGTTCAGACTGGAGTAAAACAACAGCTCTTCATACTATGGCACAGAACTTGTTTTCCATGCCGTTATTTCAGCATCTGGTTTTGGTAATAGCATGTTATCAAATACTGGCAAAATTAATGGAGTTATTCTAGATGTCTACTTTTGTGGTCCATGAGTTTAAAATCGAAATAATGACAAGAACATTTTTAACCCTAACACTTTTTTTTCCTGGCTCTTTCTTTAGCCCTGTATCTCATAGTCTCAGAAATACAAAACTTGTAGCTGTTTGCATTTCTGAAGCAATAACTCATTTCTTAGTGTTCTGGAAAACTCTCCTGAAGTCAGTCGTGCTAATCTGGGAGCAGTGCTGGCTTTTCAGTAGCCAGCTTGTAGAAAGAACTGCAGTAACGATGGTGTGGTGGAATACATCCCATGAGAGAAGGGGTGAGGAAGGCGGCTGCCCCTGGGAGGATGCTGGCCTCCTCTGGGTTGCAATTACTCTCTGCCTGTTAAGAGGATGTGCTTTGTCCCTTACTTGGCTGACTCTTCTGGATGGACTGGGGCAGCAGGGAGACTCATGAGCCAATGGTAGAGATAGTGGCAGCTCTGACAGTGTTAGCCTCATAGTCCTCATACCCTCTCAATATAAAAGTTTGTACCATCCCCCTGTAAAGGGTGGAGGAAGGAAGGGGGAACCTTGGGGTACTGTTGTCCTTTGGGCAATAGGGACCAGGAATAAGGTCCTTCTTTGTGTTTAAAAAAATACAGTAGTAAACTAATCATGGTAATAGGTTCCTTTAGCTTCTAGGATGGGTACTCACCAGTGCAGAAGCAAATGAAAAAGGTTTTATCTACCTAATCAGGAAATATTGTGTTCTGACATTAATTGTCATTAAAAAATTAATTTACATGCATCTTCTTGTGTTTTTGTTTTACCACCCTAGATTGGTGAATTATTGAGCACTACACACCCTGCCAACAAAGCCAGCCTAACTCTTTTCTGCCCTGAGGAAGGGGACTGGAAAAATTCCAACCTTGACAGACACAACCTTCAAGACTTTATTAACATTAAACTCAACTCAGCTTCCATACTGCCTGAAATGGAAGGACTCTCTGAATTCACAGAGTATCTGTCAGAATCAGTAGAAGTGCCATCACCTTTTGACATTTTGGAACCTCCAACCTCAGGAGGCTTCTTGAAACTCTCCAAACCCTGCTGTTATATTTTCCCAGGGGGAAGAGGGGACTCTGCATTGTTTGCAGTGAACGGATTCAACATGCTTATCAATGGAGGATCCGAAAGAAAATCTTGCTTTTGGAAACTTATCCGACACTTGGACAGGGTAGATTCCATTCTGCTCACTCACATTGGAGATGACAACCTGCCGGGAATCAATAGCATGCTTCAGCGAAAGATAGCTGAACTAGAAGAGGAACAGTCCCAAGGGTCTACTACTAACAGTGACTGGATGAAAAATCTGATCTCACCTGATTTAGGAGTTGTATTCCTTAATGTACCTGAGAACCTGAAGAACCTGGATCCTAACTCTAGAGTAAAAAGGAGTGTAGAAGAAGCTTGTTTTACTCTCCAGTATTTAAATAAATTGTCTATGAAACCAGAACCTCTTTTCAGAAATATGGGAAATACCATTGACCCCATCATTTTATTTCAGAAAATGGGAGTTGGCAAACTTGAGATGTATGTGCTTAATCCTGTCAAAAATAGCAAAGAGATGCAATATTTTATGCACCAGTGGAGTGGTACTAACAAAGATAAAGCCGAATTCCTACTATCAAATGGTCAAGAACTAGACATTCCATTATCCTACTTCACCTCTGTCTCGTCCCTGATTGTGTGGCATCCAGCTAATCCTGCAGAAAAAATAATCCGAGTTCTGTTTCCTGGAAACAGCACCCAATACAATATTCTAGAAGGACTAGAAAAACTGAAACACTTAGACTTCCTTAAACAACCAATGGTTACACAAAAAGACCTAACTGGGAACATTGCTAGTCCAGCTGTGAAACAAGCAAAGTTGAAGCAACGAACAGACAGCAAGGAGAGTCTCAAGCCTGCTGTGAAGACACCACCAAGCAAGCCTGTCAGAAAAGAATCTAAAGAAGAAACACCAGAACCTGCAAAGCCTAGTCCGGCACTGGAAAAGCCTCAAAAGTTGGAAAGCAAAGAAAAAGTTCCAGTTAAAAAAGAGAAACCAGCAAAAGTGGAGACCAAACCTATAGTGGCAGAAAAAGACATAACGAGTAAAGAAGAACAGTTAGTAAAATCTGAAACTCCTGAAAAACAAACTACAGATGTAAAACCAAAAGTGTCAAAGGAGAAGCCAGTGAAAAAGGAAGTCAAAGCAAAACCCGAAGAAAAGAAAGAGGAAAAAGAAAAACCAAAGAAAGAGGTTTCTAAAAAAGAGGAGAAAACACCCGTCAAAAAAGAAGAAAAACCTAAAAAAGAAGAGATCAAGAAAGAACTTAAAAAAGAGGTGAAAAAGGAAGAGAAGAAGGAAACTAAGAAGGAAGCAAAGAAAGAAGTTCCACCAAAGGAAGCTAAAAAAGAAGTTAAAAAAGAAGAGAAGAAAGATATTAAGAAGGAAGAAAAAGAAGCCAAAAAGGACATCAAAAAGGTTCCTAAAGAAACAAAGAAGACAGCTGCTCCTTTGACTGAAGCCAAAAAGCCAGCAGCAAAGCCTAAACCACAAAAGAAGGAGGAACCTGCTAAAAAAGAAGCAGTACCTGCTGGGAAGCCAAAGGAAAAAGGAAAAGTTAAGACTGTGAAGAAGGAGATCAAAGTCAGTGGAGCACAAGCTGCCCTTGCAGCAGTTGGAGTTGCTGCCACAACTGTAGCAGCTGTAGCAGCTGCAGAAATTACAGCCAGTGGAAAGGAACTCGAAGCTGAGAGATCCCTTATGTCTTCACCAGAGGATTTAACAAAGGATTTTGAGGAATTAAAAGCTGAAGAAGTAGAAACAATAAAAGAAACAAAACCTCAAGTTGCACTGATAGAAGATGAACTGAAACTCACTGGCACAGTACAAAAAGAGGCCTTTGAAGTGCAAAAAGAAAAACTAGATAATGAAGGACCTGCCGAATCTTCTGATGAAGGCATAACTACCACAGAGGCTGAGGGTGAGTGTGAACAGACACCTGAAGAATTGGAACCTGTGGAAAAGCACAGGGTTGATGACAATGAAAAGTTCGAAGATGAGGGAACTGGCTTGGAAGAATCATCCGAAGCAGGAGATTATGAGGAAAAGGCAGAGACAGAAGAAGCTGAAGAACAAGGCGAAGATGAAGAAGAAAAGTCACCACTGGACATCACAAAACCGTATATGGGGGAACCAAGAAAAATTGAAGAGAGCTCAGAAGAAATAATGGCTGAAGCAGATGCTAACATTAAAGATGACAAGTATATTGAAAAGGCAGATTATGAGGCATCAGATGAACGGGCTGAGGAAGACAGGGAAGAAGCAATAGAAAAGGCAGAAACTGAAGAGACTGACAAAGATGAAGAAGACAAAGCAGAAGACATCAGAGATGAAGAGGAAACTGAAAAAATAGAAGCTGAAGAAGATTATGTGATGGCTGTAGTAGACAAAGCTGCAGAAGCTGGTGAAGTTGAAGATAAATATGGCCTACTCATAATTACACCAACAAAACGCTCGGAGCCTCAGTCTCCAGCAGTTGAACCAGCCTCTTCTATCCATGATGAGACATTACCTGGTGGTTCAGAAAGTGAAGCCACTGTTTCTGATGAAGAAAATAGAGAAGATCAACCTGAGGAATTCACTGCTACTTCAGGTTACACACAGTCTACCATCGAAATATCCAGTGAACCAACTCCAATGGATGAAATGTCAACACCCCGGGATGTCATGAGTGATGAAACTAACAATGAGGAAAGTGAGTCACCCTCTCAGGAGTATGTGAACATTACCAAGTATGAGACATCACTGTACTCTCAAGAGTTTGGCAGACCTAAACTTTCTCCACTTCCAGATGCTTTTAATGGATTATCTGAAGGATCCAAAACAGAGGCCACAGAAGGGAAAGACTATAACGTGTCAGCTTCCACCATCTCACCACCTTCTTCATTAGAGGAAGACAAATTCTGCAAATCAGCATTCCAAGATGTATACCGTCAAAAAGAAAGTGAGATCCAAGGCACTGCTAAGTTAGAAATCAAAGAACCTTATCAAGAAGATGTTGGTGGAAAACGTAGTCCAATCAAGAGTCCAGCTGACAGTTTGTCCCCTCCATCGCCTGTTGCCAAAACACCACTGAGTGAACGTAGTGTGAACTTTTCGCTCACTCCCAATGAGATCAAGGTCTCGCCTGAGCCTGCCCCCATTGCTACATTGCCTGATGTACATCAAGAAGTTGCTGAAGAGCACTGTGCAAGCCCTGAAGATAAAACGTTAGAAGTAGCATCTCCCTCACAGTCTGCTGCTGGTAGTGCTGGCCACACACCTTATTATCAGTCTCCCACTGATGAAAAGTCCAGTCAGCTTCCCTCTGAAACCAGTGAAAAGTCAACAGAAGCTCCTGTTAGCTTTGAATTCAGTGAAGTCAAAGATGAGTCTGCAAAACCCAGAATAAGCCCTATGGATGAACCTGTGCCAGATTCAGAATCTCCTATTGAAAAAGTTCTCTCACCTCTACGAAGTCCACCACTGATAGGTTCAGAGACCACTTATGATACATTTTTGAGTGCTGATTTAAAGTCTCCCACCAGAGATTATGGAAGCCCTTCTGAGGGGAAACCTGAAAAAGAAAAATCACCTGTTCAGATGAGCCCAGCCTCTGAAGCCAGCTCTGTGGGCCTTTTCCAAGAAAAACAAGATGAAAAAAGCATGGAGTTTATGGTAATTAAGGAAGGCTTCAGTCTAGAAAGGAAAATGGAGGATACAGAACCCAGCAGCTCCCAGTCTTCACTGGTCTTGGATGAGCGGAAGTTAGCAGGTGATCTCTCACCTACTCAAATAGATACCAGTCAGTTTGGTTCTTTAAAAGAAGATACCAAAATGTCAATTTCTGAAGGCACTGTTTCTGACAAGTCTGCAACTCCTGTTGATGAGGTTGTAGCAGAAGACACCTATTCCCATATAGAAGGAGTAGCTTCTGTCTCTACAGCATCTGTTGCTACCAGTTCATTTCCAGAACCAACTACTGATGATGTATCTCCTTCTTTGCATGCTGAGGTTGGATCTCCCCACTCTACTGAAGTTGATGATTCCCTTTCAGTGTCAGTTGTACAAACACCAACAACTTTTCAGGAAACAGAAATGTCTCCATCTAAGGAAGAGTGCCCAAGGCCCATGTCAATTTCTCCACCAGATTTCTCACCTAAAACCGCAAAATCGAGAACACCAGTGCACGATCACAGATCTCCTGAACAGTCAACTATGTCAGTAGAATTTGGTCAGGAGTCCCCTGAGCAGTCTTTAGCAATGGACTTTAGTAGGCAATCTCCAGAATATCCTACTGTAGGCACTAGTATACACCATATATCTGAAAATGGACCAACAGAAGTAGATTATAGCCCTTCAGATATACAGGAGCCTACTTTTGCACGGAAGATTTCCCCTGTGGAGCAGTCATCTTACTCTCAGGAGAAAGATATTTCAGAAATTATTTCAGTTTCTCAAATTGAAGCTTCATCCTCAACTTCATCAGCTCATACACCTTCCCAGGTAACTTCACCACTGCCAGAGGAAACTTTTTCAGGTGCTGTTCCACCCAGAGATATGTCACTACATTCTTCTTTTACCTCAGAAAAGGTGCAGAGCCTAGGAGAAAAGCTGTCACCAAAGTCTGACCTATCTCCATTAACTCCAAGGGAATCTTCTCCTCTGTACTCTCCTAGTTTTCCAGATTCACCTCCTGCAATCACAGAAACGGTGTCAGCTAGTCACACACCTTCATTGTCACTGCAAGTGTCCTCTGGCAAAGCATTTGGTTACCAGGAACCCCTAACAAAGCACAGTCCAGAACCTTTACTCAGCCCAGAAAAAGAAGATTCAGAGAAAAGCAGCAGATCACCAGAAGAACTTAGTTATTCTTATGAGGCCACAGAGAAAACTACTAGGTCACCAGGGGATATTAGCTACTCCTATGAGGCAGCTGGAAAACCTACTAGGTCACCTCAGGCCATGGATTATTCCTATGAGACAACCGGGAAAACTACTAGGTCACCTGAGGCCACAGATTATTCCTATGAGATAATCGCAAAAAATATGAGGTCATCTGAGGCCACAGATTATTCTTATGAGATGACTGGGAAAACCACTAGGTCACCTGGGGACACAGATTATTGCTACGAGACAACAGGGAAAACCACTAGGTCACCTGGGGACACAGATTATTCCTATGAGACAACAGGGAAAACCACCAAATCACCTGAGGCCACAGATTATTCCTATGAGAGAATTGGGAAAGCTACCAGATCACTTGATACTATGGATTACTCCTATGAGACAACAGGGAAAACCACTAAGTCACCAGAAGCCATTAGCTACTGCTATGAGACAACTGAGAGAACGACCAGGTCACCAGAGGCCATGGCTTACTCCTATGAGACAACTAGGAAATCCTCCAGTTCACCTGAAGCCACAGATTACTCATTTGAGACAACTGGGACAGCCACCAGGTCACCTGAAGCTACTAGCTATTCCTATGAAGCAAGTGCACATTTCACTCCAGGAAAATCGTTAGCAGAATCCCGTCAAGATGTTGACTTATGCCTTGTGTCCTCTTGCGAATATAAACATCCCAAAACTGAACTTTCACCCTCATTTATCAACCCAAACCCCCTTGAGTGGTTTGCAAGTGAAGAACAGTCTCAAGATCAAGAGAAGCCACTAACACAATCCGGGGGGGCTCAGCCACCTTCTGGGGGAAAGCAGCAAGGGCGACAGTGTGATGAAACCCCTCCCACATCCGTGAGTGAGTCTGCCCCATCTCAGACTGATTCAGATGTTCCCCCGGAGACTGAGGAATGTCCTTCCATCACTGCAGATGCTAACATTGACTCAGAAGATGAGTCAGAAACCATTCCGACGGACAAGACAATTACATACAAACACATTGACCCGCCGCCTGCCCCGATGCAGGATCTCAGCCCTTCTCCTAGGCACCCTGATGTTTCCATGGTTGATCCAGAGGCTCTGCCTGTTGATCAGAATTTAAGTAAACCTTTGAGG